>OZ035880.1:124952212-126152212 GCA_964034835.1 Muscina levida | reverse complement strand
AATCTGTATTGGTATTTGAATTAGTAATTATAATAATAAAAAATGAATTTAGGGAAAATCATATGATTTTTATGTAAAATTTTCATATTATTTATTGTATAAAAATTGTATAAGGGAGCAAAAAACATGTATGTATATGATATCTTAAAAGAAAGCGGTGGGCGCGCGATTTTTTATTAAAAATTTTCATACTTTGTTGTATGTAAAAAATTTATTTAAATATTCGGTTTTGTATATACATATAATAACAATAATCCGGCGCAGAAGAAATTGGTAATTATTGTGTCATCATCCTATTATAATTGGATTCTCACGAAGACCATCGCAGCAGAGGCGCCGCAGACGAAAATTTTTAACAAAAAATCGCGCGATTTTTTCTTAAAAATTTTCATACTTTGCTGTGTGTAAAAACGTTAATTAAAAATTATTTTTTGTACATACGTATAATAAAAATATACCGGAGCAGGAAAAATTTTAAACAATTGTGAATAATTACTAAAACCTGAGCAAATCAAAGTTCAAAAAAAAAGAATCTGAAGAATGTTTGTTATAATTGCAATAAGATATTATTGCAGATTAGGCCGAAAATGGTATTAATGACTAAATATGACACGAAGATATCAATGACTACACTCAGTAAATATGCAATATATTTTACTAAGTAATATGTATTTGTAAATTTGGGATTTATTTCATATTTTTGGTGTTTAATTTATTTCAATTTAAAACAAATCCAAAATTTGGGACTTATTTCATTTTCTGTTTGGAAATTATTTCATTTTCTTTGGGTTTTATTTCATAATTTTTTTTGGAACTTATTTCATTTTCTTTGGGACTTATTTCATTGGGAGTTATTTCATATCGCCAAACATTTCACAGTACAACATTTTCCAGCTCATTTACTTTCGGACTCAATTCTGAGAACTGCACGTGGAGTAGCCTCAAAATGAAGAAGTTCCGCATCATTCGTTTTGTCAAGTTACATGTCATAATCCTATATCGATTTGAAGTTAGTAAGAATCGTATAGGGGAATTTGTCACCTGTTAGGCTCTTTTGTGCGATTTAGCTGAAACAAATGTAAAAAAATTAAGAATTACAATTACTTTTATCTGCTCATAGAACGTTTCCCTACATAGGTATCAGTTTTACTTTTCCATTGATCAAATGTTTTGAACTAGGTTAATTTTGTAGCAGTTACAATAAAACTGTTGTACTCAGTGGGGTATGATTTATGTGGAATATTGCTTATGATAATCATACGCCACCATATAACAATATAACAAAAGAGCTTAAAACGTGACAAATTACCCGATGCGATACTTAATAACTTCAAATCGATATTAAATTATTATAGCATGTAACTTGACAAAACGAATGATGCAGAATTTCTACTTTTTTGGGCTACTTCACGTGCAGTTCTCAGAATTGAGTCCCAAAATCATATGTTGTACTGTGGTAGATGCTTTAATCTTTATAAGAAACTACATAAAACAATGAAAAACAGTAATATCTTATGTTTAATAAATCAGTTACTAAAAAAAACCCGAAATCCCGAAAAATCCCGGGATTCCAAAAAATTTCGGGATCCCGAAAAATCCCGGGATTTCGGGATCGGGATTTATAAAATCCCGAATCCCGTTTAGCCTCCCTAGTATTCACCCTGATACTTTTCATACATATCTATTTTGTAAGTACACTGAATTCAGTCGTGGTTTGCGTACGATGTACGCTTATGTAAACTTGCCTTAAAAATTAATATGGATTACATCGGCTGATTCTTGCTGGTTACTCCCATACAGAATTACCTATTTTTTGGAAAATTAATACTTTTCCCATAACTTCACGGAACGGAAAGCAGCAGAATATTTAAATTTGATTAGTTTGGTTGTCTTGTAATATTATGGAAAACCTCAGAAAACCGCAATATTTGCTACGTCCCTTTAGGTACCTTCTATATAAATTACCTAATTCATTTCTTTTCTTTTATTGTCGGCTCTCCTCGAATGTTGTTTGACAGCAACTTCGCAGTATTAAGCGTCGATTCAATCGTCGTGTCTAGTAAGAGCTTCTCAAAACAGTGACGTTCGCATTCGTCGATAAATAAGTAGGTGCCGTTAGTTGTGAATCTAAAAATAGATAGCGTGTTAATTCACAACAACGCGAGAAGCTATCCCATACCTCATTCATGGGGTGCAAAGGGAAATTAAGTAAGTAAGTAAGTAAGTAATTTATTCTTGACAGTTTTACATACATATCTTTGCATTACTACACTGAATTAAGTGAAATCTTGCAAAAGGTAAAAATATTTTAAACGTTGACTTAGAAATACCCTTTTGACTAATACCCTTTTGAATGAAACTTTTAACCAAAGTCCTATTCCCAAACGTTTACACTTACATACGTATTTATCATTCAGTTCACCTGACTGAAATTTATATATTGGTCTCTTGTGTATTTTAAGAATAACGAAAACGTTATTAATTATATTATATGCCACAGACTAAGTCGCAGTTACAACTTATTAATTGAGAGCATTAACGTTTTTTTGTTTAACTTAATAGGCGTTGATATGTGTTCACATGTCTTTGTTTTAACATCCTGAATGCACTCTGTTATTGAAGTATTTATGTTACACAGTAATCAAGGAGACGGATGATTTTATGCTGCATGGCGACATCCTTTTTCTAACACAGCGGTCTTTCTCAGTAATCAGAATTTGTCACACATCGTATTATTATTATTATCTGGATAATTTCCGTAACAATCACAAATAAACCTCTGACATTTAATTTCGCTTACGCACTCTTCCATCGGCAATAAACGCGGCGACAAAAGGAAAGCAACAACAACAATAATTAAGACCTATTTTACCCTGGCAACAGTAGCTGTCAGTAACCCTGCAAACACTATGGCCTAAATGTCTAAAATACTCACACAGGCAAACAAATCTCCTGAAAATCACTCATACACGCAAAGCAATTGCACACCCTCAACGACATAAAAACTGCGACACATCGTAACGCATCTTTGTTAGGGAGTCATTTTTTTTTTTTGCTTTTAAGGATAACCGTGCAAATATTAATATTTGTTGGGCAAAACATTAATGCGTAACATTATCGCAAAAATCAAAATGAAGAAACATTTCACTACTCTTAAAATGCCAACATAATTTTAAATGTTCTTGAAATTCACCAAGTACCCGTAAGGTGGGATATCTATTCTTAATTTTAGGAATAAGCAAGGATGCTATTTTTATATCAAATACTGGATACTAAAACGTTGTGAAATGCGTCAAGTAATCATTATAGCATTGGCCGAAACGAAATATAATTCAGACAGTTTCTTTTCTTTTATTATAAAATAAATTGAATTTTAAAAAAAATGTTAGGCAGCTTGATCGGAACTTCACCTTTGCACGCCAATTCCTACAATTTACCTCTTGTCACTTTATGAATTAAGAAATAAAAAAAAAATATATAAAAACAAACTCCCATATATTAAAATGCCACGCTAACCTAAGTGCGTTATGACTACAGCCGGCTTCCGAGTTAAAACTGGGGACAAATATAGAGTACTTTTGTAATTCAACAAATTGAGAATGTGTTTGTGAAATGTAAATAAAATTTTGCCACTGGCGAAATTTTATTAAAATGCACACATTATTTCGTTTACATTCACATAGATACCAGCGTACACAGACACAATTAATGTGTAATATTATGACAATACCCTACTGGCTGTCGTAATGTGAGGAGTTTCTAGAAATAACAGATATAATGTTCTAATAAATAAAAATCTCGTGTCACGGTGTTTGTCGCAGCAATCCTACGAAACGGCTGGATCAATCTTTATGACATTTTGTAGGTATACGAGTTGTTGGGTATGAGAATAGGCACCACTGTACCGCTAGGTGGCGAAAATTTGAATGGATGGCCCAATTTACCTGAAATTTAAAATATGTATTTTTGTTTGATCATGAAAAACAATTTTATATACAAACTAGCTTTCCCGGCTCGCGTTGCATCACAATAAACCTGCTTATGACTTTAAGCAATACAGGTAAAATGCCAACTCTTCATATGACGAACGAAAATCCTATTTATGTGATTGTAGCTTTATCCCATTGGTCTGAGTGATTGTATCGCTTTAGTCCCTTTTTATCCCTAAAGTCCCTTTTTATCCCTAAAAGTACGAATTTTAAAAGGTATACTAAAATGGAATTTTGAAAAACTCCATTTGCCAGTTCTCTAATTCTATGAGGAGCAATTCCATATAAATTTTCGTTATTCTACCTTTAGGTATTTGATCTGGGTGATGTCATCAGTATTAACCCTTTTCGGTATTTTTACAACTTATGAACGAATTTTAAAATTACTTTTTACCCCTAAAAGGTTAGAATTTCGCAAACCCTACTTGTTTCGTTTTAATTCCATAGGGAGCAATCCTATATTACTTATCATGATTACATCATTAGCCGTTTGGTCTGGGCGATGGTAACATTTTTATGACTTTTTAGATTTTTTTTACGCAGAAACATCGGATTTTAAAAAAAAATACTTCAATCCAATTTGGTAAAAAGTATTTCTTTCGCGATTATACCATTAGCCGATTGGTTTTGGTGATGGTACAACTTTTATCTCTTATTGGTAACTTTTAACTCATAAAAGTACGAGTTTCCAAAAATCAGTTATTAGCTGACGTCAACAGACGGTAGACAATTTAAATATATTGATAATGATAAAGTTTTTACAATCGTTCTATTAATAGGACCGACGCACAGTGGGGAAAAAAAAGTTTTTTTGGACATTTGAAATTTTAGGCCGCAATTCTCGACCGATTTTCAAAATTCTTTTTTTGTATTATTGGAAACAAAATTGTACACAGAATGTACGTTTTTTTCTATTCTGAATTCCTTACCGTTATTTTTTAAAAATTTGTCAAAGTCGATAAAAAAAACAATTTTTGACTTTAATGTCAAATATTTCTTGGATTACGTGTCCTAAAAATTTCGAACTGACCTCAGTTAATGTGAACATATGTTACGAATTAAAGTCAGTGATAAAATAAAACTAAAAATGTTTTTTGGCTCAACTACAAGCAAATATATGGTGGCACTATTTTCACACTTTAACTCGGTGTCTTGCTCATAATTATTATCCGATTAGAACAAAACTTAATTTACAACCTGGAAAAGTTTTATGAAAGCCGTCTGTAAAAAATAAGCCAAATTGGTTAAGGTCGCCATGCAATTTTTTTGCATATGTATCAAAATAATGCAGTTTTAAACTTTGATAAAGTACAGTTTTGTGTTTACAAGTAGGGCTAAGTGGTGTGCTTTTTATTTAAAAAGTCTAAAACCTTAATATGTTACATCATCTGTCAAAATAAGAAAATTTGTAAAAGGCTTAAAAACTTTTTAAATTTCAATACTAAAGTTAACCCAAAAATCGATATATTTTCTGAAGAAATTGGAAAAATTTGAGTTACACTCTCTTATTTTCATTTATGTATCAAAATATCATAAGTCATACATAATTAAGCCTACTAATACATATAAAATATTTATATTGCGATTTTAAGCCCCATATATTGCAAATATATTTGAATTTTGTATATGCGTTTAACAAATATCCTTATTTTGACAGATGGTGTAACCTATAATGGTATTGGTTTTTTTAATGAATAGCACAAGACTTAGGCTACTGGTAAACACAAAATTTTATTTTATTGGAATTTTAAAAATGCATTATTTTGGTACATATGCAAAAAATTGCATGGTGACCTTCACCGATTTAGCTTATTTTTTACAGACGACTTTCTTAAAACTTTTCCAGGTTGTAAATTAAATTTTGTTCTAATCGGATAATAATTATGAACAAGACACCGAGTTAAAGTGTGAAAATAGTGACTTCATATATTTGCTTGCATTTGAGCCAAAAAAATTGTTTAGTCTTATTTTTTCACTGATTTTAATTCGTAACATATCATCACATTAATTAAGGACAGTTCGAAATTTTTAGGACACGTATTCCAAAAAATATTTGACATTAAAATCAAAAATTATTTTTTCTGCGACTTTGACAAATTTTAAAAAAATAACGGTAAGGAATTCAGAATAAAAAAAACGTACATTCTGTGCAAAAATTTGTTTTTAATAATACAAAAAAAGAATTTTGAAAATCGGTCAAGAATTGCGGCCAAAAATTTCAAATGTCCAAAAAAACTTTTTTTTCCCCACTGTGCGACGTAACAATTGTTTCAAAAGGGGCGTGGCACCGCCCATTTTCCAGCGAGACGAAATCCCCCATGTACCATTTACATATGTAACAAATCTCATCTTCATATATTTAATGGCTTGCGAAATATGACCGATTGAAATTTTGGTTTGTGTGGGCGGTGCCACGCCCCTTTGTCTGAGTATATTTTCATGTACCCTATGATAGAGACCCTACGGATAGTACTACACAGTGAAAATTTCATTGCAATCGGTCCATTTATTTTGCCCAGATAAAGGTTTTTTCAAAAGGGGCGTGGCACCGCCCATTTTCCAGCGAGACGTAATCCTCTTAATATAGAGGTCCTATGGACAGTATCACACAATTGGACAGTTCAAAATTCAATCGCAATCGGTCCATTTACTTAGCCAATATTACCATTTAAAAAATCAGTACAGAAATTTCAGACAGTTGAACTGACTGATAAATACCATCACCCAATATAAGATGTTGTTTAAGTCTTGAGTTATTGAAATTAACCGATTTGTAATTAAAACCAGTTAGAAAGTTTCAGTCGGGCAACCCAACTTACATTTGCCGTTACCCTCAGTAAAACAAATAATTTTCTATTATATTGATATTATTACTCGATTTCTAAAGTGGGCGGAGTGGTACATTTGTATGGGAGGTACGAGAAGGGGCGTGGTTAGGCTTCCAGATTTATTCTTCATTACTTTATCCTGTTAAAGCTTTACTAATTACAGAATTCGGGCACCATTGCCTTGGGTGTACTGATATTATTAGTACATCCCTAAAGTGGGCGGAAAGGTACATTTGTATGGGAGGTACCATAAGGGGCGTCGCTAGACTTCCAATTTTTTCTC
The DNA here is from genome assembly GCA_964034835.1 of Muscina levida. Lineage (NCBI taxonomy): Eukaryota > Metazoa > Arthropoda > Insecta > Diptera > Muscidae > Muscina > Muscina levida. The sequence continues at coordinate 126,145,112 of OZ035880.1, read as the reverse complement.
CAAAACTTTGTCCTGTTATAACATAACAAAATATAGAATTTGGTCACGATCGTGTCGAGTGTATTGATATTATTACCCTATTTCTGAAGTGGGCGGAGTGGTACATTTGTATGGGTAGTACCAGAAGGGGCGTGTCTAGACTTCCAGATTTTTTCTCCAAAACTTTATCCTGCTTAAACTTTACTAAATACAGAATTTGGGCACGATCGCGTTAGGTCTTTTAATCATATTAATCGATTTCTAAAGTGGGCGGTACCAGATGTGTATGGGAGGTACCAGAAGGGGTGTAAATAGACTTCCAATTTTTTTCTTCCAAACTTTATCCTGTTAAAGATTTACTAAAATTAGAATTTGGGTACGATCACGTTTAATTTATTGATATAATTTCACCATCTCTATAGTGGGCGGAAAGGTAGATTTGTATGGGAGGTACCAGAAGGGGCGTGGCTAGGCTTTTAAATTTTTTTCCAAAACTTTATCCTGTTATAGCTTTACTAAATACAGAATTTGGGAACGATCCCGTAGGGTGTATTGATATTATTACTCGATTTCTAAAGTGGGCGGAATAATGTATTTGTATGGGAGGTACCAGAAGGGGCGGGGCCATGTAGCCCATTTGCAATACCGTAATTAGTTTTGAGAAAATAATAACTCGTGCAAAATTTCAAAACATTTGGTTGCGTCTTTCGAAAGTTATCGTGCGAACCAGCCGGACAGCCACCAGACAGACAGACACACGGACATGGCTCAATCGACTTAAAAAGTCATGAATCGAATTTGGTTCAAAGAAACCTAGGGTCTAAAGTCACTCCTTCTATGTGTTACACTCTTGGGTCGTATCAAATGAAATATACCCTCATCCCTAAGGGTGAAGGTATAAAAATGGGGTGTGGCACCGCCCACTTTTCACAAACAAAGAATTTATTCTTATACGACCGATATTGGTACTAAATCTCGACTTCGTACCTATAATGGTTCAAAAGATACAGTCATTTTAAAATTCGAGTTGTATAGGGAGATGCCACGCCCATTTTACCCCCTTGTAGTCCGAATTTCCAAAAATCGCTTCTTAGTGCGCCCCTACGTTATAAAAGAAACCTACATTCTAAATTTCACGGTTCTACCTTTAGCCGTTTGGGCTGTGGAGTGATCAGTCAGTCACCCAAGACTTTTATATATATAGATATATATGAAACCGATAGGTGGCGCTGGGGTGGATTTATACCGTAAGTTTAAACGAATATACCAATTTAACTTAAATGCAGAATGTATGTTTACTTGATCATGAGAGCAAAGTTTTTGAGCATAAGGACCCGGAATGTAGTGCTGGAGTGGACTCATTTCCAAAATTTATATTAATGGTCCGATTTTACTCAAACACCGTATGTTAAACATATGTTGAACGTATGGAACAATTTACCTCAAATTTATTTTTTGATGATGAGAAAAAATTGTTTGTACAAATGAAACCGGTAGCGCTGGGGTGAATTTGTGCCGAAAAATTTACCGAATGAAGCAATTTAAGTAAAATTTAGAATGTAATTCTGTTTGATCATGTGAATTCCTTTTTTAAATTGACCTGATTGTTGGCGCTGGACTGGACTTATTGCGAGAACAGAAGAAAGAACTCCTCCCAAAAGGGTGCGGCACATGTAAACTGGAATAAAACTTGGCACTACAGATATGAATTTACAGACGATTGTTATTGTTATTTTCGAACAGTAGGCGAGGTGGTGTAGCACAAATGTATTTAGATGTGAAGAAATAAAGTTTGATACACCGATAGTCCTTAGCACTACACATATGAATATACGGTGGAAATATTTATTTTCGATAAGAGGGCGAAGAGCGCACAACGTAAGTGTATATGAAGCTTCTATACTTATATTCTTGGACTAATTTCCCCTAAGACATATTCCATTTTTGTCCTTAGAGCTTGGTACATCTAATAGTTATGTATATTAACATAACTTAACATAAACATAAACGACTACTACTTAGATGTAGGCTCAGATACATTGGGAAATCGCAATCGTCTACGGCGCTACGTAACAATTTCTGTTATAGATCTAATGTCCACACACTACGCGTTCGTTACGTTTGCCAGCTCATCTAGTAATTTATAATTATATTCATACTGTTGTTTTTTTCTTGACAACGTCGATGTCCTTGTACAGCTCATACAGTGATCATAACAATGATGGGTTCAAATATTTTGCGAAGAATTTTTCTCTCGAAGACTCCCAGTATATAGAGTAAGACAGGTATGATCAGAGTCTGGAAGACTTTGATTTATGTTCTTTGAGGGCTTTGTCATTAAATCGCTTGCCTAGCGCATAGTAGCAGCGGTTTGCGATCAATACTTGCCTCTTGACTTCCAGGCCGACATTATTATTTTTGTTTGTGGCAGACCCAGTTCCGCTGACTGCTTTTCAATGCTCGAAAAGGCAGCAGTAACATCCCTTGATATCTATACCATCTATATCATCAATGATCATATCCATTATGATGTCATAGAGATCACATGGCAAACTATTGCCCTGTCTACGGCCTCGCTTGTCATTCCGCAGAGTCGTATCAGTTTCGCGGTGATACCAAACTCAGCCATAGGATCTTAAAGTTTCTGTCTCATCGTATGTGTTAATTTTTATTTCTTGGGACTTCTCCAGGATTTATCGTAGTGTGAATATCTAGTCAGTAGTGGACCGGCCCTGGCATGATGGTTAAACAATAAAAATAAAAATATTATAATTTTCTTTCATTTCCGGACCCCTCGATGTTGTCGTCAGAAACTTCGCAGAGTATAAGTGTCAAGTCATTCAGCATGTCTAGTAAAAGCTTTTCAAACAGTGACGTTCGCATTCGTCGATTAAGAAGTAGATGCCGTAAGTTGTAAATCTGAAAATATAATAAAAACTAGCTGACCCGGCAAACGTTGTTCTGCCATACAACTTTGGACCCGGCAAACTTCGTCTCGCTCCTAAGGTAACGCCTTCATATAAAAGTAAAACACAGATAGTTCAAGTTTTAACCTGCTTTACTTGAATTTAATCGAAATCTGTGAAGAGCGATCTGATATACAATGTTCTTCGATTTGTTTCCGGCGTAAAAACAAACAATGAAGACTGTTTGCCAACACGCAAACAAACAACGCACAGCTGACCCTGTGAAAAGCAGGGAAATTCGAGGTTGATTCCACAAATTTCCAACGATTGGCCTTACGATTTATTGTTTGTTATCGCAAATACCAATCGAATGGGGAGTTGAATTTGCTTGAATTGGTAGGGAAGATCGGTTGGAATAATAGAAATTCGAGGGATAAGGACTTCCTCTCCTTTGAATTTGCCCTTGATTCCGCAAAGTGATCATGATCGATCCCACCTTCAGCTGCAAATTATGCGTCGAAGTTTCTCACACATCTAGAGAGTTCAAATATTCTGTCGAATAGTATGTCGCCTCATTCTCGTTAAATCACCTCGAAAATTATTCATCGTTCGGTCATCTGCCTCCAATGCTCGTTTATGCGCCATCGTGCATTCATTCCAAATAATAATTTAGTATTCTCGCAACTTTTTCGCTACGCGTTGGCTTGTCAACCATGAATGTGCAGTTCGACTGCCTTTCAACAATAAGGAAGCAATACCAGAGGATGCAACAGCTAACTCAATTGCGATCTTGACCGAATTGTTGCCAGAATCAGAGAAATTACGAATGTCTTGCCTGTCCCACCGGGATCATCGAGAAAGTAAATGCATCCCGTTCCAACGCCAACAACCTTCATCGTACACTCGGCATTTAAGGGCGGCACATTTGTTCGGACTCCATCAGTCAGCCCAACTTGATCAAAGTCTTGCAATTCGCGATTGAATGCATCATGCATCGAACGATTTGGCGCTGGTATTCCCAATTTCGACAGTAGATTGCCGCACATTAGCACGCACATGTCTTTGATCAGAAGATAATTTCAAGATCGAAATTGGATGTTGTCGTGCGAACTGTGTGCAAATGTCGTCAGCCACATCGTCCTCTTATTTGTCCTACAATGCGCTCGGGTTCGGCAGATACAATGTGGCTATGATCATCGCAAACAATTTACGAATTTGATTCGCTGGAGCAGAAACAGTTGTTGGCGAGATTCTCGAAGTGTGGCGACTGATTGAAACTAATCAAATTAAGACGCTCCGTTTCAACCATGGCGTTCATGTCAACGCAGTACTGTTGAAATAAACGGAGATATCTTAACAGATGATTGTCAACATCTTGTGAGCTAAACATTTTATTCGCTTATTCTCCTTAAATACGAATTCGAACTTAAAGCGATAATGAAAATGAACTGATGACTTGTAAACAAACCTTTCGTTCTATTGACCAACTGTAAATTGAGATGATAGCCATCCTTTCCACCACAGAACATCAACGGGATTGAAGTGAATCACTTGTCCACCATCCCGAAACTTCAGAACAATATCGATTGATTCCACATTCTCCCCAACAATCACCACTGCGACTTCATTTATAGTGGGAGCATTGAGTTATCTTAAATGACAACCAGAGGGTCTTTTATCTGCTCTGATAATGATTTTGTGAACGTCATAATGCATTGTATTCAATGCGGTTTTGAATAATCGGACCAATGCTTATGCAGAAGATTTTGAAATTGTTCGACCATTTCGCGTTTAATCTTTTAACATAATTAATTTCACAATATTCCGAAATTTTTCAAGCATCATAACGAATTTTCCATTCTAACGTCGTATAAAATCATCAAATCAAGCGATACATGGAAAAATTTAAACGAAAAAATTCAAAATTTTCCAGTTTTTTCCGGAATTATCCGAGTTTTCCACCAAGAATTTTTGTATTATTCCATTTCAAAAGTCGGAATGATTATCCGAAATTTTTCACATTTACATTATTGAAAATATCAAAACATACAAAAAAATATAAAATTTCGTCTAAAAAAAAATTACATTTTTGGAATTTTTCCATAATTTTCCAACCAAAATTTTTTATTTTTCCAATCAAAAGGCCACAACGGAACAATTACACACAAAATGTAATACAAAAATTCAATTTTCTGTGCAAAATGTTTCCGAAAAAATCCAAATTTTTCGAGTTTTTCCTGAATTTTTCGAGTTTTCCACCGAGAATTTTTCTGTTTTTCCATTCGGAAAGTCATTTCGGAATAATTACCCAAATTTTACACTGTTACATCGTCCAAAATTATCAAATCATACGATAATCGGCAAAATTTCGCAAAAACAAAATTAAAAATTTTCAAATTTTTCCGGAATTTTCCGAGTTTTTCAACAAAATTTTTCTTTTTTTCCATTCAAAAAGCCATTCGTAACAATTGCAAACAAAATTCCATACAAAAAAGCAATTTTAAATTTTTCCAATTTCCCGACTTTTCTGGAGCATTTTCCTAAAATTTTTTTTTACATAAACCTTCTCCTGGCAATTGCCAACAACTGAAAAAAAATTTCAGCAAAATCGGTCCAGCCGTTCTCAATTGATGAATTACTATACATTTTTGCCACCATTTTTATACCATCACCCTTATGGATGAAGGTATATATCATTTGATACGATCCAAAAGTGTAACACATAGAAGGAGTGATTTTAGACCCAAGGTTTCTTTGAACCAAATTCGATTCATGACTTTTTAAGTCGTTTGAGCCATGTCCGTCTGTCTGTCTGTCTGTCTGTCTGTCTGTCTGGTGGCTGTCCGGCTGGTTCGCACGATAACTTTCGATAGACGCAACGAAATGTTTTGAAATTTTGCACGAGTTATTATTTTCTCAAAACTACTTACGGTATTGCAAATGGGCTACATGGCCCCGCCCCTTCTGGTACCTCCCATACAAATACATCATTCCGCCCACTTTAGAAATCGAGTAATAATATCAATACACCCTACGGGATCGTCCCCAAATTCTGCATTTGGTACAGCTTTAACAGGATAAAGTTTTGGAAAAAATTTTGAAAGCCTAGCCACGCCCCTTCTGGTACCTCCCATACAAATCTTCCTTTCCGCCCTCTATAGAAATGTAGAAATAATATCAATAAATTAAACGTGATCGGAACCAAATTCTCTTTTTAGTAAAGCTATAACAGGATAAAGTTTTGGAGAAAAAAATTGGAAGTCTGTCCACGACCCATCTGGTACCTCCCATACACATCTGGTACCGCCCACTTTAGAAATCGATTAATATTATTAAAAGACCTAACGCTATCGTGACCAAATTCTGTATTTGGTAAAGTTTAAGCAGGATAAAGTTTTGGAGAAAAAATCTGGAAGTCTAGACACGCCCCTTCTGGTACCTCCCATACAAATGTTTCACTGCGCCCACTTTAGAAATAAGGTAGTAATATCAATACATTTGACACGATCGTGCTCAAATTCTGTATTTTGTTATGTTATAACAGGACAAAGTTTTGGAGAAAAAATTGGAAGTCTAGCGACGCCCCTTATAGTACCTCCCATACAAAAGTACCTTTCCGCCCACTTTAGGGATGTAGTAATAATATCAGTACAGCCAACGCAATCGTGCTCAAATTCTGTAATTAGTAAAGCTATAACAGGATAAAGTTATGGAGAATAAATCTGGAAGCCTAACCACACCCCTTCTCGTACCTCCCATACAAATGTACCACTCCGCCCACTTTCGAAATCGAGTAATAATATCAATATAATAGAAAATTATTTATTTTACTGAGGGTAAGGGTAAATGTAAGTCGGGCTGCCGGACTGAAACTTTCTAACTGATTTTAATTACAAATCGGTTAATTTCAATAACACAAGACTTAAACAATATCTTATATTGGGTGATGGTATTTATCAGTCAGTTTAACTGACTGAAATTTCTGTACTGGTTATATATATAGATTAAATGTATTCAGTAAATAAAATTAACTACAAATCAAAATCTAGTGTGCATTTTTCATCAGTTTTAAAGGCATTTTTGAGTGTTTCTCGTGCTTATCTAATTTTTTAGTTTTTCCTGGCATATTTGTGTTGGCCCTGATAGTAACTATACAATATGGCTCCAACTCATGACCTTACTAAACTTAGAGAATAATGTTTGGAAAAATAATGTATAACCTATTTTCGAGATGAAAACAGAAGTATTGTAAGAGCATTTTTATCAAAGCTGTATTAAATGTGCCACCATGTGTTCCCATTTCATATTGTAGTACACTGTACATCTCTTATGTAGATCCATCAAGAAAAATTGTATCAAACCAATTTACAATATTCACATCCATTTCAGTTTCCTACTGTCACCAATGAAACAGTCATTATCATATTATCTTCACGCCATATCATGTGACCAAAATAGAGTATCAACCAATTCGGTTTCATTTGTTCACAATAGCTCTTGTATATATTTTATATTTTATTCATTTTGTCAGATTTTGCCAACGCACAAGATTTTTTTTATAATCTTTTGTTTTCATTTGCACATTTTAATAAAACCGCGTTTTAGATGTTTTAAAAAGGCATTTTCATTCTTTTGTGTAATTTGCTGCGTCTCGATGGAGCGTGTGGAGGCGGAGGGGGGTGCTTTTTTGTGTTTTGTTTAATTCCAATACGTTCGCATAAATCCACAGATTCCGCATTTTGTTTTGTTATAATTACAGCTTTTGTTAATCGTGTAAAGCATTAGTAATAAGCATTTTCGTTATGCGTAATCCATCACAAAAATAGGTGATGGTTTGAGGCTGCAACATTGTTTTTGTCGCTTGATTGTTCCTTTGACTTTTGTGGAAATATTTCGCATATTGTAAATTGTGTGTTGATTGTACAATATTAAAAATATAAAAAAAAAACGCAACGTTCAGTGTTCTGTGTTGGTGCGATTGTGTGAATGTATTCACACGTACATATGTGGTGGTTGATATTCGCTGGTTTTTTGGTTCGATATAATTTATTTTTAACAAATTATTTAGCCTGTAATAATCTACGCTTTTGTGGTTATTTGGTAAATTCCGTTTTTTTTTTGTGTGTATTTTTGGCATTTATAATTATTAGAAGAAATTTATTGATACACCACCGACTTCCGTCATTTGAGGCGTTGTATAATTTGTTCTGATTTATTAGAAAAGAGACTAACAACGTTTAGGGTGTGGCTACGTTGTGCAATGGGTCACATTCGGACACTGCATTAGCAGCATATTTTTGTGGGTGTAACAGTTTTATTTATATGTATTAAGCATTTCCGAACTCTCTACAGAGATGGTGCCTCTCTCCAACTGCCGGATTTCCTCGACAAATACAAGGCTGACATTACCGCTATACAGGAAATGAGGTGGACGGGACACGCAATGACATGACATGAATTTCGACTTCTGGTGTAGCAGTTGTACTCTGTATGAGACCGGATAGCTATTATTCGCATCAAGGCGATATAGTTTTACATTACCCTGATTTGTGTACATGCCCCAACTGAAGACAAAGATGAGGACATTAAAGATGCATTTTATGAGCGGTTGGAGGATAAATATGACCGCTGCCATGCACATGACATTAAAATTGTTCTGGGAGATTTTTATGCTAAAATAGAAAGGGAAGATGCTTTTGACAACACATCCTATAACGGATTCAGACTAGTTAGCTTCGCGCCAGCAAACAAAATACTAGTGAGTGGAACCAGGTTCCCACATATAAATATCGCCAAGGTAATCTGGATATCCCCTGCTTAAAATACTAGAAACCAGATTGATCACGGTGTAATTGATGGAAGGCATGTCTCAAGAGTTATGGACGTGTATGAGATGCGCGGTGCAAATATTGAATCAGATCATCACATAGTTGCAGCCAAGGTACCCAATGCCTACTCTACACAACTCTCTCAATTACTTCAAACCAACGCTCGTAATTCTGCTGATTCCGACACCCAGTGCCGTAATACCCGTACTGGGTTATGAGAAACCACTCATAGACAAGTCCTGGTAAAATGAAGTATTGTATTGCTTAAAAAAACTTCATTTCCCTTAACACCCCATTAATGAGGTATGGGCTAGCTTCTCGCATTGTTGTGTATTAATACGCTTTATATTTTTAGATTCACAACTAACGGCACCTACTTGTTTATCGACGAATGCGAACTTCACTGTTTGATAAGCTCTTACTAGACATGCCGATTGACTCGACACTAATACTGCGAAGTTGCTGTCGACAACATCCGAGGGGAGCCGACAATGAAAAAACGGTAGTCGAGTGTTCTAACTACTATGCCACGGCCGGTCCCGTGCGATACTCTCGCTAAATGTCTGAAAAAAAATCCTGCATACAGGAAAAAATTGCAGCCAATAGCACAGTGAACAGTAACGGAGCGTTATAATGAGAAGAGGTGGGAGATGAAACGCCTCTTCAGGCGGAAAAAGCGTCTATGGAAAAAAAGCGTGAGCCAGGATATCGAAAATTACAGGGATAGGGGTGAAGCCGAAAGCTCTACCAAAAGGTAAAAAGGACAGTTTTTCGAACAGGGATAGCCCTCTGTAAGGACAGAGACGGACATCTGGTCACGGACACGCAGAGTGTGCTGCATATCTGGAGGGAACACTTTCGTTCTCTGCCCGACCAATTATCGACGATGGAGTAGACTGTCCACCACCAAGCCAAAACGACATCAGCGCGGCAGTTGTAATGCTTAAAAATAACAAAGTTGTGGGAGCCGATGGACAGTTTGCAGTATCTTTTTAAGCCGGCGGCGATGAGCAGGCAACATGGAGCTCATAAACACTATTTGGTTAAAGAATACATGCCTGATGATTGGAATCTGAGAGTCCAATGTCCTGTGATTGCAAATTGCAATCCAAATGTGCGTACTACTTACCGCGGGATCACCCTTTTACTCATCGCACACAAGGTCCTATCTAGTGTGTTATGTGAAAGACTAAAACCCATTCTAGCGAACCTGATTGGACCTTATCAGTGTGGTTTTACAACTGGTAATTCCACAACCGTCCACATATTGACACGTCGACAAATCCTGAAGAAGACCCAAGAATATATCGATTACACAGCTGAATTCGACAGTCCAATACGACAGAAAATATTGGCTGATATGGCTATGTTTGGTATCCCCGCGAAGCTAATACGACTTTGAGAGATGACACTGACTGACAATCTTACAGAGAAATTTTTTACCAAACGAGGCTTTAGACAAGGCGATCTCTTTAACATCGTAATGGAGATGATCATGCTGAAGGCTGTAGTAAACAGGAATGGTACCATCTTCAACAAAAGTCACATGTTGCTCGCGAATGGCAGGATGTTACTGCAGCTTTTTCGAGTATTAAAAAGCAGTCGGAGGAAGTGGGTCTGGTGATGAATGAGGAAGTGAGAGAAGTTATTTGTTTTAACGGACAAAAAGTCCACTCGTATGGTACGCTGCGTGACCGTTGAGAACTATAACTTTGAAATAGTAGATGATTTTGTCAACCTTGGCTTTGTCATACACAAAAATAATAATGTCAGTCTGGACAGAAAGAGACGAGTATTGATCGCAAACCGTTGCAACTAAGCTCTGAACAAGCGAATTACTAAGAAAGCGCGCTCTCTCTCTCTCTCTCTCTCTCTCTACGATTACTATCGATTACGCAGCAGCATTTTACGGTCCAATACGAAATTATTAGTTACTATGACTGAGGTTGGTATCCCCTCGAAGCTCATGCAACTTTGCGGGATGACACTGACTGACACGAAGTCTTCAGTGAAAATAGGCAAAAATCTGACTGAGACATTTCTACGTACGAAGCGATAGACAAGGCGATAATCTGTCATGTGATCTATTTAACATCGTAATACAGATGATTATGCGGGAGGCTGCAGTACACTGGACTGGTACCATTTATAACAAAAGTCACATGCTGCTCGCTGTCGGTGGAAATGGGTCTGGTGATGAATGAGGACAAATCCAAGATATATGTTTCAACGAACAAGTTTGGGACGGTGCTTAAATTTGTCCAAACTTGGCCTTTAGTGACGTCAAATTGATTTTTTTAAACCTCTGTAACTTTTTTTATGAATAAAAATATATACGGTAAAAGAGAAAATTTCATGGAATTTAAAAAACTTTTTTATCGTTACGAAAAAAAATTACGGGAGATAAACGAAACAAAAAACTCAATGAGCGGGATAAAGGGGCGTGGTCATTTGATACGAAAAAAAGTGTAACGCATTAAAGGAGACGATTTAGACCCCAAGTATCTTAAGACCAAATTCGTTTCAGGACTTTTTAAGACGATTAAGCTATGTCCGTCTGTCTGGCTGGACGGCTGGTCAGCAGGATAACTCGAGTAATCCTTAACGGATCAGTATGAAAATTTACCAGTACTAATATTTTTTAAAACGAACTTATGGGATTGTAAATGGGCTGAATAGCCGTACTCCTTCTGGTACGTCCCATACAAAATTACCTATTTTAAAAATTAATATTTCTTCCGTAACTTCCAAGCGGACAACTGGACGATGTTTGAATTGGTCAATTTATTTATTTTGAAAAAGTAGACAAACCCTAAGAAAACCGAAACTTTTGCCACACCCCTTCTGGTACCTCCCATACAAATGACCGAATTAACCCTCAGAGTTTTACATACATATCTTTTTTGTTAGTAAACTGAATTTACTCAAATTTTGCGTATGATGTTCGCTTATGAAAAGTTGAATTAGGAATGAATATGGACTATATCGGTTCACGTCTTCTGGTACCTCCCATACAAAATTACCTATTTTTGGAAAATTAATATTTCTCCCATAACTTCCCAACGGACACTTGGGGGTAATGAATATTGGTCGATAAATTTATGTTGTGATGGGAGGCGAAACCTCAGATAGCCTAACTATTTGACACACCCCTTCTGGTACCTCGCATACAATTGACCGAACCCACCCCCATAGCCTCACATACATATATTTTTTGTAAGTACACTGAATTCACTCAAATTTTGCGTATGATGTTCGCTTGTGAAAATTAGACTCTGGAATGAACATGGGCTATATCGGTTCACGTCTTCTGGTACCTCCCATACAAAATTACCTATTTTTGGAAAATTAATATTTCTCCCATAACTTCCCAACGGACACTTGGGGGTAATGAAAATTGGTCGATAAATTTATGTTGTGATAGGAGGCGAAACCTCAGAGAGCCTAACTATTTGACACACCCCTTCTGGTACCTCCCATACAATTGACCGAACCCACCCCCAAAGTCTCACATACATATCTTTTTTGTAAGTACATTGAATTCAGTAAAATGTTGTGTGAGGTGTACGGTTATGAAGATTTTATGCAGGTATGAAGATTTTATGCAGGTATGAATATTAACTATATCGGATCACCCCTTCTGGTACCTCCCACACAAAATGATTTTGTTTGACAAATTAATATATCTTCCATAACTTCTAAACCGTCACCTGGGTGGATAATAAAATTTGGTCAGTTAATTTATCTTTTAATAGGAGGCAAAGCCTCAGCAACCCTAACTATTTGGCACACCCCTTCTGGTACCTCCTATATAAATACCTGACTGAAATTTCTGTACTGGTTCTTTTATCAAATGGAGAGAGGTATGAAAATGCGATTGACTTAAAAGTAAATAGGTTTCCACAATTTTTAAATTTTCTGGCTGTATTGTACTGTACTTTAGAGAGGAAGTCTAAGCAAAAATTTACTCACGTGTAAATCTTTACCTGAGATGCAAACCAAATTTCTGCTTACGCTCTAAACTGTGCGTCATTCTTGTGCAATATTTTTGTTATGGCCCCTGTTTGGGTATACAACCAAATTTTATTTGATTATTCCAAATAATGTTTACCCATAATGGGGCCTAGTTTCTGTCCTTCATCAAAAAACATCAGCTATCGAAATAAATCAATCGTTACACCTCAACAGAATTGTTTTCATCAAGAGCAATCAACTTTGAATATTTAAGGAGCATTTAAATGAATTCGTTTTATAATAACTTCTTATTTTTGGTCTCTTCCCTTGTGATGCCATTCTAAGTGAGATGATGCTCACTAATGTATACGAATAGCCGATAAACTCGGCAAACCGGTTTCTGTTATATGCGAAACAATCTTTTCATCTCTTAGGAGCAAGGACGACACATAGGGGGGACCTGGGCAAACTGTATTTTAGATGCATATGAAACTGATTTAAAATGTATAGTGAAAACTAGGACTTTAGAACTACATCCCCGAGATATATTTACAATGAAGTTTGTAGTAAAGCTGTCAAAATTGACGTTTCAAATTTCTTTTATGTTCTTATAATATTTGGTATTCGCTTTGTAAGTAAGAAATTTTAATTTAAATTTTGGTTTCAAAAAACCGGTTATTTGTAAAATAGGTTTTTTAAAACCAAAAAACGGTTTTCATTTGATTTCGTGTCTATCTTATACCGACGCTGTGTTTCATGGCTATAGCTCAATACCATTCGCTCGTTTGGCGCTGGATGGGTGATTTTGAAGTCAAGGCCTCTGCGAATATTGTTGTGAACGAGTTTATACATTGTTGTTGCTGGTGTTGATTTTTAGTTGAGAAATGCGAAATTTTGTTTGTATTAATAAATGTTAAATAAATATCATGGACAACAAAGGCAACGAAGACAGACATTTAGCAGCAGCGGCATCAGCTCGAGTGCAATGTACATAAAACGGCGAAATTCACTGAACGATTCGAAAATTTCACAATACCATATGGGTTGGGATAGTCCTTACCCTATCAGCGGTCGAATGACCTCTTGTTGATACGGTTTTCTTCGTCGGTGTCGACGTTTGCTGATTTTCTTTTTATAATTGAATTGTACATTGTATTAATTATGATTCTTGTTCGGATAATTTGAAATATTTTGTACAAATGATATCAGCATGAAATTCAACATCTATGAATGTTAGAGATTAGATGCAGAGTATCTTTTATAACATAGGAATATTAACGTAATCAAACAAGGGGTCGATGGCCAGAACACTCGACTACCATTCGGATGATATCGTTGATCGACGGGCTCTCATTTGCGGTGGGCATTAGCATCTTATTACTTACTTACTTAAGTGGCTTGCTACAACTTACGAATGCAGTTCATAAAAGCTTCGGTCTTCTGCGTGTGTTCTCCAGTTAGTCCTACCAGATGGTGGCACGTCGCCTACCACCTGGTCTTTCCAACGGAGTTTGGGTCTCCCTGCTCTTCGTCGTCCTTCAGGTTCGCCTTCAAACACCTTTCTCGCTGGAGCATTTACATCCATTCTGGCAACATGTCCTAGCCATCGTAGTCGTTGGATTCTGACTCTTTTAGCTACGTCGATGTCGTGGTAAAGCTCATACAGCTCAGAGTTCATCTCGCCGTCGACACAGATAGGTCCATATATTTTTCGGAGTACTTTTCTCTCGAATACTCCCGGGTTTTATATGTCCGTTGTCGTAAGTACCCATGATTCGGCAGCATACAAAAGAACGGGTTAGCACCTCGTAAAGCTGTTTCTTAGTATTCCGAGATAAGGTGGTGTTACTAAAGTGCTGCCGAAGTCCGTAGAAACATCTATTGGCGAGCACTATTCTCCGCTTGATTTCTTGGCTGACATTATTTTTCTTATTGACGGAAGATCCGAGGCAGGTAAATTCATCTACTACTTAAAAACAACAATTTTCAACGTTGACGCTGCGTCCCTCTTTGTTCGTTGAAATCATTATTATGTTTGTTTTGTCCTCGTTGACCGCTAAACCCATTTTTGCAGACTCTTTTTCTAGTGATGAGAAAACTGCAGTAACATCCCACAGATTTCGGCCAATGATGTCTATATCATCGGCATAGGCTAGTGGCATGTGGCTCTTGTGGAATATTGTGCCAGACATGTTGACACCAGCCTTTCTCATCACGTTCTCCATAACTATATTAAATGGTGTACAGGACAGACTATCACCCTGCCTGAGACCACTTTCTGTGTTGAATGGTTCAGAGTGCTCCTTACCAATCTTAACCGAGGATTTGGTGTTTTCCAAGGTACATCTGAAAAGTCGAATTAGTTTTGCAGGAATACCAAAATCGGACATGACCTTATAAAGCCTGTTCCTTATCGGAGAGTTGAAGGCAGCTTTGTAGTCGACAAGGAGGTGGTAGGTGTCGATTTGCTTTTCATGAGTTTTTTCCAGGAATTTTCGTAGAGTGAATATTTGATCCATCGTAGATTTGCCAGGTCTAAAGCCGCACTGATATAGTCCAATTAGTGTTTCTACAATTGGCTTTAGACGTTCACAGAATATGCTTGAAAGGACCTTGTACGCAATTGGTAATAGGCCTATTCCACGATATTTCTCACATTCACTACGATCTCCTTTCTTGTATATGGGACATAACAGACTAAGACTCCATTCCCCGGGCATGCTCTCCTCTAGCCAGATGTTCTCCATGAGCTGATGCATGCTCCTAATTAGCTCCTCACCGCCAGCCTTAAACACTTCAGCAGGGGGTCCATCGGCTCCAGCAGCTTTGTTGTTTTTAAGGCGGGAGATGGCCATACGTATCTCGCTCTGGCTGGAAGGTGGACTGTTAATACCATCGTCATGGATTGGAGAGGGGTCTTCTGGAGTGGAATCCGTATCCAGTAAATTTCTGAAATGATTTCTCCATATTTTCAGAACGTTATCCGGGTCCGTCACTAGCTGACCATCGCAGTCTTTGCAGGAGGGCAACCCTGTTCCACGCATTCTCGCCTTAACTCTCTTGTAGAATTTTCGGGCTTCCCCTCTACTTCGGAGAAACTCTGTGCACTCATCTTGCCTCTTATTTAGCTCCTTCTTTTTCCGTCTTAGAAGACGAGTTGCCTCTCGTCTCTTCTCCCTGTGCCGTTCACGAACAGCTCGCGTTGCCATTGGCTGCAGTTTTGCCCTGTATGCAGCATCCGTCTCTCTCGTGGGATTGCGACATTTATCAGCGTACCAGGCTTCTTCTTGAGACTGCTTTAAGTAACCAAGTACGCTACTCGCAGTCTTTTCTATGGAGTCGGCTATATATTGCCACAGCGAGGTTATATTATCAGGGGTTGGAGCATTCCGCAGCAGTTAAGATAGGTAGTTGGAGTAGGTGTCCGCTACCACTGTGGTCCACAGTTTATCGATGTCCAGCTTTCGTTGTGCCTGGTTACGTACGTTTTTCGACATGCTTAGCCTTGTGCGTACCTTAACTGCGGTAAGGAAGGGATCGGATTCAATATTCGCACCCTCGTACGTCCAGAACACTCGATGCGTGCCTTCCATAGACTACCACGTGATCAATCTGATTCCTCGTCAATTGATCTGGAGATAACCATGTTGCCTTATGAATATTTTTATAGTAAAATCTAGCGCTGCTAACTGCCATATTTCTTGCCGCAGAGAAATCAATCAGTCTGATGACATTGCTCGACGTTTCGGTGTGCAGACCGAATTTTCCGATGGTTGGCTTAAATGCGGTCTCCCGGCCTATTTTAGCATTAAAATCGTATAGTACAATTTTAATGTCATGGCTGGGGCTACGGTCATATACATTTTCTAGGCTCTCGTAGAACTAGTCCTTGTCCTCATCGCTTTTCTCTTCTCTCGGAGCATGGGCACATATAAGTGTTATGTGGAAATACTATGTTTTTACTGTTATGGTGGCTATACGTTCACACACCGGGTTTAACCTTGAGACTAGGTGTCGAAGTCTCTTGCCAACCACAAATCCACATCCAAACTCGTGCTTGTCCGCATGGCCGCTTGAGTAGATGTCGCACGTCTTCATGCGCGAGCACCCGTGTCCCGTCCACCGGATTTCCTATAAAGCGGTTATGTCAGCCTTGTATTCTTTGAGGACTTCCACCAGTTGGACAATCTTACTTAATTACAGTTTGCACCCCATGAATGAGGTATCGGATAGCTTCTCACGTTGTTGTGAATTAACACGCTTTCTATTTTTAGGTTCACAACTAACGGTACCTACTTGTTTATCGACGAATGCGAACGTCACTGTTTGAGAAGCTCTTACTAGGCACGCCGATTGACTCGACATTTATACTGCGTACTTGCTGTCAACAACATTAGAGGGGAGCCGACAATGAAAGAACAATTAATTTTTTTTAAAAGATGATTGGAGCCAGATTTGAACCTGCGATCTCCCGCATGGTAGTCGCGTGTTCTAACCACTATGCCACTGCCGGTCCCAGTTGGACAATCAAGTTGGACTAATTCTTTCTAATTATTAAATCTTATTCTTATTATTAAATCTTAAATCCACAATATTGGAACAAATTGCGTATTATAAATATAAAATGCGCATAACATTAATATAACTCATACGTTGTACATCGCAATATGCAAACTCTGTAGATATGTACAATAGTACTTCTGTCAGGTTCGTCGCTGAATATCATCAACAACTACCAGTTTTCAAATGATGACAAATGAGCATATATGGCCAGAAACTTGGAGATATCTGGTAAATATTATAGAAAAGAGCTATAAACACCTGAAAAAATGAAATTATTGAAAGGGTTGTTGATCAAAGAAATGTATATGACTGTGAAGGCGCTCAAACATCCGAATGATACTTACTGTCATAGATAGCACTTTCCTTTCAGTCGTAAATAACCTTAACTTACCCTTATTTTGTATTTTTAACACTTCTTAAATTAAGATGCAATTTTAAGGCGATATTTAAATGTTTGTTTGCAGATGATTAGTTTGCCTTTTTCGGAACCGTATTTTTGTATCAATAACGGCGGGTTTCCCCAACGTACTTATTGCCTCACTAAATTTTATATAATAAAACATTTATTAATATCAATTAAATGACCAATATTCTAAAGAAACTACTTCCATAGTCCTTACGTTTGTGTGACACTATTTATCTAGCAGCACACACAAATACGCACTTCTTATACTCGTATTCCCATGAAAATTCCAAAAGAAAATGCGAAATATAATAAATAATTTTTTTTGTTTGTATTCTTATTTTGAAGTAAATCAACAATTTCTTACGGTCGGATTCTTGGGATTGCAGTGCATTAAACTATCGTTGGACTTCATTGCAGAGAAACAACCGATAACGAAATTATCACTCGGGAGAGGGGGATGTTGGAGAGCTGAACTGATGTCGTTTATTTTTCATACATATGAAATAATTTCTTAAATAAACAAATACACAAATTTATTTTGTATTCTCTTTGTCATTTCATTTGTCGTTGAGTGGTGCAAAAATTCTATCGTAGGCACTGTGGCAAGAAACATACCAAATTTAAGAGAAAAAACATAAATCGCTTTTTACATGTTGCCTAATTCATTAATCTTCCATTATGTTCTATAATGTTTTGTACAATTATTATTTAAAAAGAATAAATGAAAGATTCGACACAAATTCAAGGAAGCTATTAAAGTTGCTGTGTTAAAACTTTTTTAGTAGAATGCTCTTAAATATTTCGGATTTCTCATATGTTTTCAATATTTCGCAAAGTTGTTCAAGCATAAAGCGACTCATTTCGTTTTGAGGAGTTCAAGATTTCGAGCGGAAACCGTTGTCAGTACAAAAATAATCTATGATTATAACCTATAAATAACCTATGATCTATATACAGGGTGGGCAAAATACAAGTTTCTTGTGGTTGCTATAGCCGAGACTGTACGACTCAATCCACGAGGCTGGAAACAACGTTTCAGTTAAATTTGGGCGTTACGGATCCATCTTATCCGACTTGTTTTTACTGAAGTTAAAGAAATGGTTCATGCTGGATGACGCGCCATGCCACAATCATTCTTTTCCACACCAAATTCCCAAATCTTGTTATAAGTTCTCTTTTTTTGTGGGGAACCGTGAAGAAACGATTGAAGCGCTTAAAGCGAATATTATCTAAGCAATCGGTGTATCCGTCTGTCTGGCTGGCAGGTGAGCACGATAACCCGAGTATATCTTCTCTGAAATTTATACAAATTTAGCAGTATTAATATTTTCCACAACGAAATCAAGAGATTGTAAATAGGCAGAATAGCCCAACACAATCTGGTACTAATGGTGGGCACGATAACTCGAGGAAATTTTCAATGATTCTTATAAAAATTTTAAAGCATTAATATTACCCAAAATGAAGTTATAGGATTGTAAATTGGGTGAACAGCCCCCCCCCCCCCTTCTGGTACCTCTCATTCTAAAGTACCTATAATTTGGCTAATTACTAGTTCTTCTCTAGATTTCAAACGAACAACTAGAGGATATTTTAATTTTATCCGTACGCTTATGAAAATTTGATTCAGAAAAAATTATGGACTCGGAAGTGTGCGAGTGTGATGCAAGGTAAAGCTTCTGATCGGTTTTACTTAGCAAACCCAGAGTGATCCTTGCCAATTGCACTTCAAGACTACTCACAGCGCTCCGTAATCGCGATACTACTGCGCACGAAGTACCTACACGTGGAAACGTGCCTTTGACACCCGTCAGAGCACGGCTAACTGTGAGGGGAGCTAAAACCCAGGCACGTCTGCTCAGAGTTAGGGGTTCCCTGGTCAGCAACTGACCCTGAATGGGCGGCTGTAATAAAATCCTGACAGGAGGAGAAAAACTGCAACATGGTGCGCTGGGTTTGCAAGCCTCCATCGATGTTTGAACTATTGCAATGAAAAGAAAAAAAATAATTAAGAAAAGAATAAAATGGCGACCAAAATGTTGACGACCACCGCAACCGAATTAAAGACCATGATTTGAAGATATGCACCTGTATAGACCAGGTGCCGCTGTTCGTGAACGGCACAGGGAATAGAGACGAGAGGCAACTCGTCTTATTAGATTTAAATAGAGGAGCTGAAGAAGAGGCAGGATGAGTGCACAGAGTTGCTCCGAAGTAGAGGGGAAGCCCAAAAATTCTACCAGAGAGTTAAGGCAAGAATGCGTGGAACAGGGTTGGCCTCCTGCAAGGACAGCGATGGCCAGCTAGTGATGGACCCGGATAACGTCATATGGAGAGAACATTTCAGAAATCTGCTGGATACGGATACCTCTCCAGATGACCCCGCTCCAATCTATGACGATGGTATTGACTGTCCACCTCCAAACCAGAGCGAGATACGCGTGGCAATATCCCGCCTTAAAAATAACAAAGCGGCTTTAGCCGATGGTTTCCCGGCTGAATTATTTTAGGCAGGTGGAGATGAAGTGATTAGCAGCATGCATCAGCTCATGGAGAACATGTGGCTGGAGGAAAGCATGCCCGGAGATTGGAGACTCAGTCTGTTATGTCCCGTTACCAATTGCGTACAAGGTCCTTCGAGCATATTGTGTGAACGTCTAAAGCCAATTGTAGAAAAACTAAGTTGACCATATCAGTGCGGCTTTGGACCTTGTAAATCTACGGCCGATCAAATATTCACCTTACGACAAATCCTGGAAGAAAAACCCATGAAAAGCATATCGACACCTACCACCTCTTGTCGACTACACCTCTTCGTGCGACCCTCCGTTAAGGAATAGGCTATGTCATGCCATATCTGAGTTTGGTATTTCTGTAAAGCTGATTCGACTTTGGAAAACACCAAATCGTCGGTTAAAATTGTTAGGGATCACTCTAAACCATTTAACACGAAAATAAGTATCAGGCAGTATGATAGCTTGTCCCTTCCACTATTTAATATAGTTATGAAGAAGGTGATGAGAAAGGCTGATGTCAACATGTCAGGCACCATATTCAACAAGAGCCACATGCCACTAGCCTATGCCGATGATATAGACATCATTGGACAAAATCTGCGGGATGTAACTGCTGTTTTCTCATCGCTAGAAAAGGAGTCAGTAAGAATGGGTTTTATTGGCCAACGAGGACAAAACCAAAAATAATGATTTCGACGAACAAAGAGTCCTCTCGTTGGGGACGCACCGTGAACGTAAACTATTATTGTTTTGAGGTAGTAGATGGGTTAAAGTACTCCGATGATATATGGACCTAACTGTGTCGGCGGCGAGTTTTGCCATCGGATGAAGTATGAGCTGTATCACGACATCGACGTAGCCAAAATAGTCAGAATTCAATGACTACGAGGGCTGGGACATGTTGCCAAAATGGATATAAATGCTCCAGCGGAGAGAGGTGTTTGAAGGCGAACCTGAAGCACAGAGCAGGGCAGGGAGACCTAAACTTCGCTGGAAGGACCAAGTGGTTGGCGACATGCCACCATCTGGTAGGACATTCTGGGGACGCACGCAGAAGACCGGAGTGTGTGGAATTCTTTAATACTTCAGGCTTTAAATTTATGAAACACGTTCGTAAGTTGTAATGGGCCACTTAAGTAAGAAAGTGAGTAATGGATATGGCAGACTCCTTCTGGTACCACCCATACAAAATTTTCTATTTTTGGAAAACTAATATTTCTCCCATAATTTCCAAACGGACAACTGGAAGATAATTTAATTTGGTAAGCTAATTTATATTGTAATAAATGGCAAAAACTCTGAAAACTGAACCATTTGACACACCCCTTCTGGTATCTTCCATACAAATTACCGAAATTACTCCTTAGTTCTACATTAAGGTTGATCCTCAATATATGGGAGAACTTAAAAGCCATCTTTCCAAAAAAAAGATGAGCAATGGGCAAAAAAAATGGGCAAATGGTTTCTCATAGTGAATGGTTGAATGGTGAATTCTCATTTTGTTGTGAATTCTGGTGCAGAAGGCTTGATAAACATTTATCAATCATTATACCAAAGTCTGCTGATGAGGATTTGTTGTTGAAAACGAAACAGCTGTACAGACTACCAGGGCATTATGAGAATATCATCCTGCTACATAAATAACTTCTTTCATAAAATGCTCTTGAGTTTGAAATAAATTCTACATCAACGCACAGCGGCTCATTTGACGAAAACTCGTGCCAAAAATCAAATTTCGAGTTGTATGACTAGCGAAAAAGGTTTATATTTTTCAATTAAGAACTGATTGAAGTATCAAATTCTGAAATATCGTCCATTTTAAGTGTATAGTTTAGTTTGGACAACTGGTCAAAGTTGGTCTATTTTGAAAAATAAAGAAAAATGGAGATAAAACCATGATTTTTTTTCCCTTGATTAAAGGAACAATTTCAAAGATATTAAAATAAAAATATATATTTTTTTTATAAAGGCCTAATTTTTATAAAGACATTTTTAAAACCTTTATTTTTTGCTTAATTTTCAAACTTTGAGTTGAGATTTAAAAAAAGGCCGGGCATGCCCGAAATTTTGAAAAATTTTTATTATTGAGGGAACGTCCGTTTAACAATTTAAAGAAAAAACCATTGCCACAATCGTGCCCGATTTGAGATATTTGACCTTTTATGAGTCAACCTATGCCACATTACAGGTTGAGTAGTACCTATTGTACTAGAGTTATTTTTATATTCACTGACTAAGCCACACCCCCTAGAAGAGTACGTCCCCACACGAAAACACCAATTTAACACCAATACGTGTTGTTTGACGAAATATATAGTAGTACAAATTAATAGAATAAATAGTAGTGGTATAAAATAGTAGTAGTATAGTAGCAAAAAGTAGTAGTATAAGACTAGAAACATAACCATGTCGTAAATCGGTACACGAATATATATTTACATATGACTTCTAGAGGGGTATTTAGTCAAATCGTGGAACATATACTATATGGGGACTGTATCTAAATCTGAGCCGATTTCTCTGATCCAAAATACGAAGATGTGCCAAATTTCATGAGGATCGGAAGCAAAATGCGGCTTTTAAAGCTGTTAGAATGTAAATCGGTTGAATCATATATATAGAGGCTATATATTAATCGAACCCGATATGGATGGTTTTTAAAAAATGTGCTTCTGGGCCAATTTGAATGCCATGTGCCACATTTCGTAAAGATCAGTCAAAAAATATGACCTCTAGAGGAGTATTAAGCCAAATCGGGGAACATATATATGGGGAACTATATCTAAATCTGAACCGTTTTCTCTCAATTTTAGTATAGATTGTCGCTGGCCCAAAAGACGAAGATGTGATAAATTTCATTGCGATTGAAGCAAAATTTCGATCTGTATTTCTAGAACAAAAGCACAAAAAACAAAAGTCTGTAATGTACTTCTGTTTCCGCCCTTTTCTTTTAGGCGTGACACTCTTATTTTTACACCACATAATCTTTGAAGTCTCAAGATTTATCAGTTTAAAGTTTGAAATTGATATCTGCTGTAGTTTAAAAGTTATGATTTTTTAAACGTGTTTCCCCAAAATGAGCCACTGTCGAACGTTCAATTTAACAGACCGAATAAAAACAAAAAACAAAATTATTAAAAATTATTATTTCTTATATATCTCAATATATATATCTTATATATCTTAGACATCTCAATATGTTGAAAATAGTATTCTGTTAATATTTTGTATTTATAGATTCCCTTTATGATTTTTTGTTCAAATCAATAAACTTTTCCTTAGTCCTCAGTTAGAAGCATGCAAGACCATTTCGGTAGCCCCATTCAAAATGACCAAATGACTAAAAATATAGCAAATATTAAGCTGACGAACTTTTTAACGCTTTTTTGTTCTGAATTCTTTTTTACAATATTTACAGATATCTGTAAACCCCAGTCCTATATTCAACCGTTAACGCTCCACAAGCAAGCAAATTACCTGCTTACCTTAGTATTATACATAGGTAATTTAATTAAAAACCGGTTAATTTCAATTACTCGAGAGTAAAGCATTATCAATTATAGTGTTAGGGTATATACCAGTCAGTTCACTTGACTGAAATTTCTGTACTGGTTATATATATAGCTAAAGAAACATACTTCTAGCCACTGTGCCATCATCTATAATTCCTACGGTATTGTTTTTCTTGATAACGAAAAATGCGTTTCCAAAGACATACAAACGCTCGTTAGCACATTACGTTTAATTGCAAATTTTAGTTTTATCACCACTGCTCTCGCTCTTCTGTCACCGCAAAAAATTTTTGTAAATAAACTCTGTTTAATTTTTTTCACTTTTAAATAATCTTTTTACTTTTATTTAAGTAAACTTTATTATCACACCACAACTATGACAAAATTTCCTCCAAAGAGTAAATATTCGCTAAAATGCTTTTGACTTAATGTCTACATGTATGTTTTGTACATTAATTGTGTGATTCCGTGAAATGTATGAGTATTCGTCATCACTGGTACAAGTGCCCTAAGTCATGGAAAATCTTTGGCATAAGTGCGTTATCGCACAATTCTTATCTATAGAAATTTTTATTTTTTAAAGTTTATTTTATTATTAATATAAAATTATTTCAAGTATCTGTAGCAAGAAGCTTACTTACAGCAAAAAAAAAATAAAATTAAGCAGAAAATGTATGTCCGAGGTCATTACGAAATTAATGAACTGAAATTTGTCGAAGGTAATAGGCTTGATAATGAGTTTGTATACTCTTCAATAGTATTGATCGATTTATGAATAAAATGCGTCATTTACTAATAAAAATCCATGGAAATTTTTTTTATGTAATTCGTAAATTACATGTAAATTACATATGTATTTCATTTTTAAATAAACTCGACTCATACCTTCGATCATACTGAACTGGCCGATTTTCTTTTTTACTAGTATCTACTATGATGAATTCGTCAATTTCAAGCAATAATCGAAACGTAACAAATATTTTTAATACAAACAAACCTAAGTCAGTTAACCATGAATGACCAACAAGACAAACTGAAATCTGAGTAGTTCTCCACCGCTGGCGTCAGCCGAAAAATCAAAACGTCTGTAAATGATCTCAGCGCATACGGAAAATATAATGTCAACAGTGAAAATAAACACAAAGATGCTGTTTAGCAAACTGAGGTTCTAACAAAGCTTTGGTTGCAATGTTGCCAACTACTGGCGGAATTAATGTGAATAGTATCATGGAGAAACAGAAAAAATAAATTTACATTTTCGAATTATAACAATATGACAAATGTGAAGCAACCCGCCCTTAGGGGTTGAAGATAAGGGGTGGATATGGTTGGGAAAAACGTTAGGAGCAAAACATTAGTGGGAGTTGGTCGGACATTTTATCCCCCTAGGATGCACCATGGGAGCGACAGGAGTTGATTTCATGAAAAACAAATTAATAAGGATTAAAAATAACTGTATTGCGACCACCTTAAGTTTTTAAGATAGAGGGTAGATATGTCCTAAGAAACTGTTTAGTTTGCATGAATTTTGGGGTGCAACTTTGGGGCTGTAAGTCCGGTGGTAACAATTTTTATAAAAAAAACTAGCTGATCCGGCAAACGTTGTGCTGCTATACAACTTTGGACCAGGTAAACTTCGTCTCGCTCCTAAGGTAACGCCTTCATATAAGCTCCAGGGTAAAAGTAAAATACAATGTGTTTAATGTGTTTTATTTGAATTTAATCGAAATCAATGAAGAGCGTTCTGATAAACAATGTTTTCAGATTTGTTTTCCAGCGTAAAAAAATAATGAAGACAGTGTGCTAACACGCGAACAGGCAACGTACAGCTGACCTTGTTAAATGCAGGGATATTCGAGACTGATCTCGAAAACTTCCAAAGATTGGCTTTGCGACTTATTGATGGTCTTCGCAAAACTAATCGAATATGGAGTTGAATTCGCTTGAATTTGGATGGGAAGATCGGTTAGAATAATAGGAATACGTGGGTAAGAACTTCCTCTCTTTGAATTTGACCTTAATGAACGTCGCTTTAATCACACTGATCTTCAGTTTCTTGACGGACAACCACGTACCGTAGCTTAATTTCGGTTGATTCAGATTCCGAAAAATGCTTATGATCGATCCCACCTTCAGCTGTAAATTATGCGGCTGAATTCCTGGCACATCTAGGTAGTTAAAAAATTCTGTACCTCGTAAATCCTTCATCGTTCGGTCAACTGCCTCCAAAGCTCGTTTAGGCGCCATCGTGCATTCATCCCAAATGATGATTTTGCATTCTAGCAACAATTTCGCTGCACGTGAGAAGATTAAACGGCAGCTTCAAAGCGGAATGTGCAGTTCGACCTATGTGGAAGCAATACCATAGGATGCAACAGCTAACGCAATTTGCGATCTTGATCGAATTGTACCCACTATCAAAGAAATGACCAATGTCTTGCCTGTCCCACCGGGTGCATCGAGAAAGTAAATGCCTCCCATTCTATCGTCAACAACCGTCATCAGCGAATCGTTCACGTTCATTTGTTTTGCATTCAACGGCGGCACATTTGTTCGGACTCTTTTAGTTTGATCATATCGATTAAAGTCTTGATCTCGGTGCAATTCGCGATTGAATACATCGTGCACTGGCGCTGGTTTTCCCAATTTCGACAGTATACTGCCGCACATGAGCACGCACATGTCTTCAATCTGAACTCAATTTCAAGACCGAAATTCGATGTTGTCGTGCGAACTCTGTGCAACATGTCGTCAGCCATCTCGTCCTCGGCAGATGACACGTGGCTATGATGATCGCAAACAATGTACGAATTTGATTCGCTAGAGCTGAAACAGTTGCCTCCCAATGCGTATCGTTTTCGAGTAAATGAAAACATTGGCGAACTTCTCGAAATGTGGTGACTGATTGAAACGAATAAAATTTAAACAATCCTTTCGACCTTGACGTACATGTCAACGCAGTACTGTTGAAATAACAGGCGATATCTTAACAGAAGTTATATCATTTCGCGTTTAATCTTTTAACATAATAAATTTCACAATAATCCGAAATTTTCCAAGCATCATAACCAATTTTCCACCTTTACGTCGACTGAAATCTCTAAATCAAGTGATAGAATGCAAAATTTCGTTGCAAAATTCAACTTTTAACAGTTTTTCCTAATTTTCCGAGTTTTCCACCAAGAATTTTTCTATTATCCGAAATTTTTTAAAAAAAAATTTTATCAAATCAAGCGATGCAATGCAAAATTTTGTAGAAAAAATCCAAGTTTTTCCTGAACTTTTCGAGTTTTTCACCAAGAATTTTTCTATTTTTCCATTCGAAAAGTCATTTTGGAATAATTATCCTAAAATGTTTACAGTTACACTATCCAAATTTATTAATTCATACCATAAAATGCAAAATTTCGTCGAAAAACATTTTCGCATTTTTTTAATTTTTCCGAATTTTTTTTTTTATAAAAAAGCCATTCTGTAACAGTTGCACACAAAATTTTATACAAAAAGGCAATTTTCGATTTTTACAATTTCCCGACTTTTCCGGAAGATTTTCCCAAAATTTTCTTTCACATAAACCTTCTCCTGGCAACAACGAACAACTGAAAAGAAGTTTGAGCAAAATCGGCCCAGCCGTTCTTAATTGATGAATTACTATATATTTTTGCCACCATTTATATATAGAGCAATCCCATATGAAAGCGATCACCTTTTGGACGACCCCTCTCCGATTTTAAAATAAATAGTCTCAATCGATTGCCCAGCAAAAAATAATGTACCTACATATTTTTTTTTTTTTTTTATTGTGACTGGTTTAGTGTTGGTGTACACCACTGTCATGTGACAAAATTGAAGAATTCTTCATAAGGGACCTCATTGAAAGTTGTTTAAAAAAAAACTACTAAAGCGATCGCAACGAGTGATAGCTCGTTGGAAAGGTATTGAATCAGGCTTTAATTGAAAAATAAAATTTTCCTAATTTTTCTCATAAATTTACCTTTTTTCCCATGAAAATTGAATTTTCCCATGAAAATTAAATTTTCCGATTTTCACAAAAGCTCCTAAATTTTCCGGCTAATTTTATTTTTTTTGGATTCCTCATAATTTTTGCTTTAAGAATCAGCAATAAAAAAATGGGCCCCGACTCCTTGTTTGGACAGGAGAAGAGCATTTAAGAGACCACCTTGTTCTCATTGTTTTTATATTTTTTATAATTGAATTATTTTTAATTATTTTATTTTATTATTAAAAATACATTTATAAAATTATTTTACAGTTAAAAATACATTTATGAAGAAAAAATCAATTTTTTTTTAAGAGCCCCAAGTTGAGTGTGTGGTGAATATGGTCTGCCTGCCTTCATAAGATCGCACAGTGGTTCCATTTTGTTTTTTTTGGAATTATTTCTGTAACTTTTGAACGGATAATGGTATCTTGATGAAATTTAAAATAGTTAAAGCTGAGGTGTTTTCGAGATGATTTGGAAATATTCGGCTCCCTAGGGAGTGTGGGGACCACTGCGTGTCCCTCCAAAGTTGGTCACCTCGGGTGTTTCAAAATTTCAAATGCTTGAGGAATGTCCATTTATGTAACGATTTAAAAGATTTTTTGCATTTGGATAGTGCGTCAAAAAACCTTCAAAAAACATGCTAACATGTACATGTTATCTCATTTAGGTCAAGAGATATTTGAGAAAATAAAAAAAATTGTGTAATTTTTGGACGAGTTTAATTTAGTATTTTTAAGGGTGTGAGCTCAGTTGTTACTTGATTTTAAAGATATTTATATCGTTAGTTAGCTTATAAAATTTTGAATGAAATTGCTGAAAAAATATGTCAAATATTTTGTTCCAATCAAAAGTTATAAGCATCGCAAGTAAAAGTTTCCAAAAAAAGGCCTATTTACAATAATGTATACAAGGTTATGCTAATTTGTATGGGAGGTGCCAGAATGGGGCGGGGCAAGCGGACCCATTATTTCAGTATATACTACACGCTGTCAAATAATAATACCATCCAAATTTTAGCTTCGTAGAGCCCTCCATCAGGAAGTTAGTGACAATATAGTGGTTTTAGTGAAATAGGTAATTTTGTATGGGAGGTACTTGAGGGGGCGTGCCTATTTCGCCCATTTTCCAACCAACATCGCGACTAGTGAATTTTATGCCACTGGTAAATTTCTATTGAAATTCATTAAGAACTGCTCCAATTATCGTCTTAACCATTTTCCCAGCCGGCCAGACGAACATAGCTTTATTGGGTTAAGAAGCCCCGAAACTTATTTTTTCTGAAGGAATCTAGGGTCTCAGTTATATGCACTGATGGGCTTAACTTCTTCCCGTATAAAATTATATATTTCCTCTTCGATGTTACTGAGATTATACAAATTTTGTTCAAAATTTGTTAAAAATGGTTATAATAACAATAAAAAGCAGCAAAAACATATGAGGTGGTCTCTTAAATGCTCTTCTCCTGTCCAAACAAGGAGTAGGGGCCCATTTTTTTATTGCTGATTCTTAAAGCAAAAATTATGAGGAATCCAAAAAAAATAAAATTAGCCGGAAAATTTAGGAGCTTCTGTGGAAAATCGGAAAATTTAATTTTCATGGGAAAATTTAATTTTCATGGGAAAATTTAATTTTCATGGGGAAAAAGGTAAATTTCTAAGAAAAATTAGGAAAATTTTATTTTTCAATTAAAGCCTGATTCAATACCTTTCCAACGAGCTATCACTCGTTGCGATCGCTTTAGTAGTTTTTTTTGTCACATGACAGTGGTGTACACCACCACTAAACCAGTCACTATAAAAAAAAAAAAATATGTAGGTACATTATTTTTTGCTGGGCAATCGATTGAGACTATTTATTTTAAAATCGGAGAGGGGTCGTCCAAAAATTTGCCAATTTTGATCGTTTTCATATGGAATTGCTCTATATATAGAATATTTTTGCATTGGAGCCCCCATTTTACATTTTATTCTATTACGTGCGACTCCGAAGCAGTCGCGGTGCATGTTATGGATAGTTTCTCCTTTCTCACAAGCTTTGACTTCGATGCACAACCATTTTCACACCCCCATTTTTTATCCTCATGAATTTATTTCCACAACCACACAAAATTAGAGGTAAGCCGTATCCAAGTCTTATTACTAAGGATCTCCATATATCAATATGGAATCCCTACGGCACAGGCCTTCAACACCATGAAGACAATCAATGTGACATCACATGTCTAAATATCTTCGGAATATAATTGGCGATTTAATTTCCGTAGTCCAGCAAGGCCCCTGGTCCTGACAACATACCTCTATACCTGTATCCGTTCATATCAGAATTTTGGCATAGCGAATCGCTGCCGTCTAAACTCACGGAATTAATTGATGGGGTTAGAAGCAAAGGAATGTAAGTGACCAAAAGTTAATTTCGAGATAATGGATTTTTAAGTTTCAAATTCTAATTCTACTTGAACTGTTTCTGGCTAGATATCAGCACTGGTAATAAAAATTGATGTCATATCATGCTACTAGACAGAGATAGTGCCAAGGAAAACAATTTTATACTCTGATACCCGCTAGCAACTCCCATTGAGTGATATACCGCACGTAGAAAAATATTATAAGCGCCTCGATCTTCTGCGCTTCTTCTCCAGTTAGTCACACCAAGTTCTGTAAGGTTCTCAGTAACCTGTTCCCTCCAACGGAGTTTTGGTCGCCCCCTTCTGCGTCGCCCATCGAGTTAATTGTCGAAGTCTCTTCGAGCTGGAGCATTTTCGTCCATGCGTACAATATGACCTAGCCAACTCAACTCGATACTCTCTTTAAACGATAATGGGCCCATATATTTAACGGAGTATTTTTCTCTCGAATACTGCCAGAACCGATTCATCCGCTTGTGACATAACCAGGAATTGTGAACCGTATATAAGGCAGGTAGAACCAGTATCTGGTATAGCTGGATTTTTGTTCGTCGAGAGAGAGCTCTATCATTGAATCGCTTGCTTAGTCTGTTGTAGCATTAATAAGCAGGCAGGATTATTCTCCAGATTTCGAGGCTGACATTATTTGTTTTGTTGATGGCGGAGCCTAGGTAGATACAATTATCTACCAGCTTGAAACTATAGTTGTCAACGTTCACGCAGTTTCCCAAACGAGTAGATACTTTGTTCTTTAAAACTAATAACTTCGTTTTGTCCTCGTTCACCGTTAGACCCACTTTCGAAGACTTCTTCTGTATGCCTGAGAAGGCTGCAGTCACATCTCGCAGTTTCCGACCGATGATGTCTACGTCATCACAATGTTGAAGAGGTCACACGATAGGCCGTCGCCTTATTTTAAGCCTCGTCTGGTACAGAATGGCTCGGCAAGGTCCTTGCAATCTTCACTGAAGACTTCGTGTCAGTAAGCGTAATTCTGCAAATGCGTACCAGCTTCGCGGGAGTAATTTCTGCCGTATCGGGCTGTCGAAGGCAGCTTTATAGTCGACGAAAAGATGGTACGTGTCAATCTGTTTCTTTTGGGTCTTTTTCAGGATTTCCCGAAGTGTGAATATCTGGTCTGTTGTTGATTTACCAGGTCTAAAGCCACGCTGATAAGGACCGGTCAGGTTTGATAAAACTGACTTTAGTCTTTCACATAGCACACTCGACAGGGCCTTATATTCGTTGGGTAAAAGGCTGATCCCGCGGTAGTTGGAGCACATATTTGGATCACCTTTTTTCAGCATAGGAGATAATACGCTTAGATTCCAATCAACGGGCATTCACTCTTTAGGCCTCTTTATCAGCTCCACACCAACGGACTTGAAGAGCTCTGCCGGAAGTCAGTCGGAACCTGCTGCCTTACTATTTTTCAGCCGCGATGTTGCTCTTCTTTTCTCGGCTTGACTTGGTGGGGGGCAATCTAAGCCGTCGTCGACAATTGGCGTGATACATTCACGTGCGCTGCCTACTGGAACCAGCAGTTGCTGGAAGTGTTATCTCCATATATGCAGCACACTCTGCGTATCTGTAACCAGATTGCCATCCTTGTCCTTACAGGAGGGGAGCCCATTACCGTTGCTTTTATTTTCTGGTAAAATTTTCGGGCGTCACCTCTATCCTTGCATCGCTCTATATCCTCGTTCTCCCATTCCTTCATTTGACGTTTTTTCGCTTATATAGCTGTCTCGTTCCCTAACAGCCCGCGTTACAATTGGCTGCAGCCAGGATTCGACTGAGCGCCGTTCTTTATATCCTAGTACGGCTGTTGCGGCGGTTGCTATGGAATGCGCAATGTACTGCCACTGTGTATCTGTACACGTCAGAAGTAGAGGGGGGTCGTCAACACCATGGGGACAATCAACTTACCACCACATGCCCGAATATCTCCGAAATATCATTGGTGATTTTATTCTCGCAGTCTAACAAGGCCCCTGGTCCTGACAACACACCACCAGAGCTACTGAAAGACCGTTACTACAGACTGTATGCGATGAACTTCTGTATCCGCTCATATCAGAGTTTTGGGATAGTGTAACACTGCCGTCTGAACTCACGGAATTAATTATAACTCTGATACCAAAGAAAGGCAACCTCTCTGATAGAAAAAATTGCAAATCGCAGTATGTTGATACATTTCAAAGCTTACAAATTGATGTGATTCAACAATGTTCAGCAGATAGTTTTACAATATTGCATACAAACATTTTCAAAAATAGACAAATCTTATGACAATACATGGCAACACTGACTGTGCGCGATCATATGCAATCGAAAACGGAGCTTACATGCACATCAACTTTAAAATCTAAAAGATGACAAGAGAACTTGTGAACTTACATATTACAAATTAAGGTGGCAATTAAACATTTAGAGAAAACAAGTTTGAAGCTTAGCTCACGCTTTGAGGAAAAAAAAATCATATACGCTTTGCTAATTTTGGAATGCTGATTCTGGAAATAAATTCAGTTTATTTTTGAAATTCTACTTTTAAGTTTTACCTTAGATTTTTTTTTACAATATGGCATGATAATTTTGCCGCTTTGGGGCACAGAGCGATCAATATTTATCACCAAATGTGTTTATCAAAGAAGTACTTTTTTTAGTCACGCTAGTGTCACAGCCATTCATATACATATGTATTTAAGCATACGAAAAAGATGTTATTGTTATCATTATCGTCAGCATCGTCATCATCGTCATGACATCGACGATACAGTGCCCAACAACATAACATAAAGAAGTCAGAATCAACAGCAACATAAATGTGACGTGTTGCTTGAGTGCTATTTAACAGCCATTAGCGTGAAAAATTTAAGAATGTGACGCGACGCGTCAACAACTTCAACTTTGGTCTAGGTCAGGTACAACGGCAAACATGGGGAACACACAGCTTAGCCAGCATACAGGTACTATAGCTATCCATGAATGCCATGAACAACAAGCGAGCGACAATAAAAGAGGAAAATGAAACGATTAGCATTTCGTATCTGTATATTGTAGATATGTTAAATGTACACAAAACATGTGTTTTATGTATGAATGTGACGACACTTCTCGCATTAATCGTGCACAGCGAGAAGTGTTTGAATTGACCAAAAATTTAAAACAAAAAAAAACAGAGCGTGTGGGACCATTTCACAAACATTTTGGAAATAGGTATAAGAACATTAATGTGCGTAGGTGGATACATTTAAAATGAGTCATGTTGAAATATATATAGCTGTGCTCATAAAATATTTGATTCATTTATTCATCATATTGCTAAAGTGAATTGATTTTATACGGTACCAACTGAGAACTGAGAAAATAGAATTATGAATTTAAACTGAAATATTTTAAGAAATTTTTTTGTCAAATGGGTGGAGTAATCATCCCGAATTCTTAAATGTCACCTATAAACACAAAATATTAAAAGTAAACTGTTTTCAATGTTTTGTGGTGTTTTTTTTAAGAAACCATTCGGGAGTTAAGAGGAAAATATAAATTTTCTTAAAAATATGTCAATTTGTATGGGAGGTACCAGACGGCGACAGCCGATAAGGTCTTTTGGGTCATGAGTAAGGGATGTACCAGGAAATGATTTCTGGTATTTTCTTGATTTCTGATTCCGTTTTCTGGGGTTTTACCTGCTTTTATAACGTTATTTATCTGACAAGGTATAAATATCCTGCAGTTGCACTCTATTTAAGCAAAAAAGAAAACGTCAGATGAATGAACGGGAGAACGAGGATATAGAGCGATACAGCGATAGAGGTGAGGCCTTAAAATTTTACCAGAAAGTAAAGGGCAAGGATGGAAATATGGTCACAGATACGCAGAGTGTGCTGCATATATGGAGATCACA
Organism: Muscina levida; assembly: GCA_964034835.1. Taxonomy (NCBI): domain Eukaryota; kingdom Metazoa; phylum Arthropoda; class Insecta; order Diptera; family Muscidae; genus Muscina; species Muscina levida. The sequence goes on along the minus strand of OZ035880.1, from coordinate 126,111,131 downwards.
TTTCCAGCAACAGCTGGTTCCAGAAGGCAGCGCACATGAAGGTATCACGCCAATTATCGACGACGGCCTAGATTGTCCACCACCAAGTCAAGCCGAGAAAAGAAGAGCTATATCGTGGCTGAAAAATAATAAAGCAGCCGGTGCAGACGGCTTTCCGGCGGAGCTCTCAAGTCCGGTGGTGAGGAGCTGATAACGGGCATGCACCATCTCCTACGCACGGTTTTGGCTGAAAGGATGCATGCCCGACGGTTGGAATATAAGCGTATTATGTCCTGTGCTGAAAAAGGTGATCCAAGTGTGTGCTCCAACTACCGATCAGGCTTTTAGCCATCTCATATAAGGTCCTGGCGAGTCTGCTATGTGAAAGAATAAAGCCAGTGTTATTCAACCCGATCGGGCATTATCAGTGTGGCTTTAGACCATGTACATCAGCAACTGAGCAGATATATTACATCTCGGCAAATCCTGGAAAAGACCCAAGGGAAACAGATCGACACGTACCATCTTTTCGTCTACTTTAAAGCTGCCTTCGATAGTCCGACACGTCAGAAATTACTCTAATCCATGGCTGAATAAGGTATTCCAGCGAAGCTGATACGCCATTGCGGAATGACGCTGACTGACACGAAGTCTTTAGTGAAGCTTGGCAAAAATCTTACGGAGGCATCTTCAAAATATTAATGGAGATGATAATAAGGAAAGCTGCAGTAAACACGAGTGGCACGGTATTCAATAAAAGCCACATGCCACTCTCATACGCTGATGACGTAGACATCATCGGTCGGAAACTGCGGGATGTAACAGCAGCCTTCTCAGGCGTACAGAAGGAATCAGCGAAAATGGGTCTAACGGTGAACGAGGACAAAATGAAGTTATTAGTTTCAACGAACAAAGAACATATTCGTTTGGGAAACTGCTTGAACGTTGACAACTATAATTTCAACGTGGTAAATAATTTTACCTACCTAGGTTCCACCATCAACAAAAAAATGTATATACAAATAATGTCAGACTCAAAACCCGGAGAAGAATCCTGCATGTTAATAAATGCTACTACGCACTAAGCAAGCGATTCAATGACAGAGTCCTCTATCGACGAACAAAAATCCAGTTATGACAGATATTGGTTCTACCTATCTTGATGTTTGGTTCAGAATCTTGGGTTATGACACAAGCGGATGAATCGGTTCTGGCATTATTCGAGAGGAAAATACTCCGTAAAATATATGGACCCATCAACGTTAACGGAGAGTATCGGCGTCGTATGATTCATAAGGTGTACCAGCTGTACACTGACATTGACGTGGTCAGACATGTTAAGTTGCAGCGGTTGCGTTGGCTAGGTCATGTTGTACGCTTAGACGAAAATGCTCCAGCTCGAAAAGTCATAGACAATGATTTCGATGGACGGCGCCAAAGAGGGTGACCAAAACTCCGTTGGAAAAACCAGGTTACTGAGAACCTTACAGAACTTGGTGTGACTAACTGAAGAAGAACCGCAGAAGATCGAATTGCTTAATATTTTTCTACGTGCGGTATATAATCCAGAGGCCTTGCAAAGAGGTGCCAGCTAATACCCTACGGGTAGGAGGGTATATATCATTTTATACGACCCAAAAGTGTAACACATAAAAGGATTCACTTAAGACCCTAGGTTTCTGTGAACCAAATTTGGTTCATGACTCTTTATGACGTTTAAGCCATGAACGCCTGTCACGCCCCTTCCGGTACCTCGCATACTAATGTATTATTCCGCCAACTTTAGAAATCGAGTTATAATATCAATATACCGAACGGGATCGTGACCAAATTCTGTATTTATTAAAGCTATAGCAGAATAAAGTTTTTTTTTCAAAAAACTGAAAGTCTATCCACGCCGCTCCTCGTACCTCCCAAACAAAAGTACCACTACGCCCACTTTAGAAATCAAATAATAATACCAACCAGTACAGAAATTTCAGTCAGGTTAACTGACTGATAAATACCATCACCCAGTGTAAGATATTGTTTAAGTCTTGAGTTATTAAAAAAAAATAAAAAAAAATTACTTATGTATTAATTTTTGTCTGCATGTAGAGCAAAAACTTAAAAAAATTTACATATTTGTACAGAAGGTACAATAAGGGGCATAACATCGTGACAATTAATCAATGTTCAATTAACGCTTACCTTGGCGTCTGAATTCAATGTACATACAAAAATGATATGCATGTTAAAGGGAAAATATCGGTTATTTATATGGGAGGTACTAGAAGAGGTGTGCCAAATAGTTAGGCTTTCTGCGGCTTTTCCTCCTATCGCCACATACTTTTATCGCCCAATTTTCATTACCCAAAGTGGCCGTTTGGAAGTTATCGGAGAAATATTAATATTCCACAAATAGGTCATTTTGTATGGGAGGTATCAGAAGGCGTGAACCGATATAGTCCATGTTCATTCCTGATTCAAATTTTCATAACCATACACCTGACGCAAAATTTTACGGAATTCAGTGTACTTTGAAAAAAATATATGTATGTGAGACTATGGGGGTGGGTTCGGTCATTTGTTTGGGAGGTACCAGAAGGGGTGTATCAAATAGTTAGGCTCTCTAAGGTTTCGCCTCTATCACAACATAAATTTATCGACCAATATTCATTACTCCCCAAGTTTCCGTTGGGAAGTTATGGGAGAAATATTAATTTTTCAAAAATAGGTAATTTTGTATGGTAGGTACCAGAAGGCGAGAACCGATATAGTCCATATTCATACCTGAGTCATGAGCGAACATCATTCGCAAAATTTGAGTGACCTCAGTTTACTTACAAAAAAGATTATAGGGGTCAATTCGGTCATTTGTATGGGAGATACCAGAAGGGGTGTGGCAATGGTTTCGGTTTTCTTAGGGTTTGTCTACTATTGCAAGGTTAATAATCTGACCAAATTAAGATACCCTCCGATATCCAATTAAAATTTTGCTACATACATAAGTAGGGTAAACATATGATATCTTGCCACCTTACTTCAAGAAACCTAAAGTATACCCTTACTGATCCTTTTAAAGAAATTACCTATATTAATATTTTCCAAAATGAAGCAATGGTACCTCCCATGCAAAATGGATTTGGAATATAAATATTTCTTCAATTTTCACGAATATCTGGAGGATGTTTCAATTTGGTCAGTTTATTTATTTTGTAATAGTAGGCTACACCTCAGAAAACCAAACAATTTGGCACACCCTTTATTGTACCTCCCATAAAAATTACCGAAATAGCCCCCATAGATCTACATGCATGTCTCTTTTGTAAGTGCACTGAATTTACTTGAATTTTCACAGGGGTAGGCGATTTTACCAGAATTATTACTATAGCTTTGGGTAATCCGGCGAATATCGCAATTCAATATTCAATAGCCCATGCAAGACTATCTTAAAATTGTTTGTGGCATTTTAGCTGTTTTTTGCTCGATTACTTTAATCCTATATAGTCCAATTTGTACAGCGCAACTGTAAGGTGGTTCACACCTGCCTCAAGCGCAAAATATTTTGTTGCACATGTGCATGTATGTTTACTATTCCTGCTACGGAAGCGTCAAGTGGTTGTGTCGACTCGTCGCTATTGTTGCAACTTGTCGTCAACGTCATCAGCTCTGTATGTTTATGGCTTCATTGCCTAATGCTCTTCGCCCGCCACCTGCTAGTCTTTTATCAGAACCAAAAAACACGAGTAAAAACCAAAGGGCCACCACCACCACCACGGTCGCACACCGCGTCCCACGATCCATTAGCCTTTCAATTCATTCAAACGTTTGCAGTTTGCTTGCAGTTACTTTTTTCCGTCTGACTGTCTCCGTGTCTGAAGTGGTGCAAAGCGCATTGTACAGTAGATATTCTAGTAGCATTAGCCAAGTGTTGTAGCAGTTACGTTTCGTTCGCCCCTTCTTGTTTGGGCTCCAATAGATGTGACATTTCTCCCTGACTCACAAATCTCCCACTGGCTGCCACTGACTTCTGCTATGTAGCAAAGCATGCGTTTTCGTCATTTTTGTTTCTTTTTTTTTTGCCTTACGTTGTGTTACAAAATGTTTTGGAGGACATTAACCCGACTGAACTTGCAAATACACATACACACCGAAATGAGCATATACGGAGATTGCAAAAGGCTAGGGTATAACTTAATGCAACATAAAATGCTAATAATTTTTATGAAAACAAAACACATTAACAATTTTCCAAATGTGTTCAGTGAACTGCTTCATTGTACACCGAGTGAATTTCGGATGGAAGGCTATTTTTATTTAATTCTTCCAAAACCAGTAAGAAAGTTTCGGTTGGGAAAACCGACTTACATCCCAATATATTTTTAATGTACTTTACCGCACAAAGTAATTTTTTTTTGTTTCAGAGTAATTTATTGTACCAAAAAGTACATTTTGTCATAAAAAAGTTCTTTATGCAGAAAAGTACATTAAAAGTACTTTTGGTACAAAAACAAGTACTTTGTGCCGAAAAGTACATTAAAAGTACTTTTTGTTCAAAAAAGTACTGTGGTACAACAAAAAGTACTTTGTGCAACAAAAATGTTTTTTTGTGCCAATGAAAATAATTTTTGGCATTAAAAAGTACTTTTGGTACTCAAGAGTACTCTGGTACAAACAAAAGTACTTTGTGCCGAAAAGTACATTAAAAGTATTTTTGGTACAAAAAAGTACTCTGGTACAAAAAAAAGTACTTTGTGCCAATGAAAGTATTTTTTGGCAAAAAAAAGTACATCGGTACAAAAAAGTACTGTGTGCCGAAAAGTACATTAAAAGTACTTTATGGCATAAAAAAGTTTTTTGGTGCAAAACAAGTACATTAAAAGTACTTTTGGTACAAAAAAGTACTCTGGTACATAAAAAGTCTTTTGTGCCGAAAAGTACACTAAAAGCACTTTTGGTACAAAGAAAATACTCTGATACAAAAAAAAGGAAAGTACTTTTTGGCATGAAAAAGTACTTTGGTACAAAAAAAGTACTTTGTGCCAAAAAGTACATTAAAAGTACTTTTGGTTCCATAGAGTACTCTGGTACAAAAAAAGTACTTTGTGTCGAAAAGTACATTAAAAGTACTTTCGGTACAAAAAAGTACTCTGGTTAAAAAAAAGTACTTTGTGCAACAGAAAAGTTTTTGTGCCAATGAAAGTACTTTTTTGCATAAAAAAGTACTTGGTACAAAAAGTACATTAAAAGTACTTTTGGTACAAAAAAGTACTTTGGTACAAAAAGAGTACATTAAAAGTACTTTTGGTACAAAAAAGTACTCTGGTAAAAAAAAGGACTTTGTGCCGAAAAGTACATTAAAAGTACTTTTGGTACAAACAAAGTACTCTGGTACAAAAAAAGTACTTTGTGCATCAGAAAAGTTATTTGGGCTAATGAAAGTACTTTTTGGCATAAAAAAGTACTTTGTGCCAAAAAGTACATTAAAAGTACTTTTGGTACAAAAAAGTACTCTGGTACAAAAAAAAGTACTTAGTGTCGAAAAGTACATTAAATGTACTTTTAGTACAAAAAAGTACTCTGGTACAGAAAAAAGTACTTTGTGTCGAAAAGTACATTAAATGTACTTTTGGTATTTTGGGCTAATGAAAGTACTTTTTGGCATAAAAAAGTACTTCATGCCGAAAAGTACATTAAAAGTACTTTTGGTACAAAAAAGTACTCTGGTACAGAAAAAAGTACTTTGTGTCGAAAAGTACATTAAATGTACTATTGGTATAAAAAAAGTACTCTGGTACAAAAAACGGCAAAAGTGCAGAATATGGGGCGGGACCCCAAAAAAAAAATATGCCACTCTCCCCCAAATACGCCCTAAAACACGAAAATCAAGGTCAAAGTTGGCGTTAAGGCCAACGGGGCCCTGGGGGCCCATTGGGTTCTATGATAACCCCCCATGTGTGGATACTCAAATGAAAGATACTTTCGAGACGAATCCAACGGTGTAATTTTGAAGTTCTTACGGGTCTCCTGGGCCATTTCAATTTCCGGGATATACCAAAAAAAAATTGAAATTGAAAAAATTAGAAAAAATCTTGGAAAAAGATTGAAAAATGTAATTAGTTTCGTTGTCTTGAACACATTATGGTCCAAGACGAATGCGGTGGGGGGCACGCCCCCCCTTGGCTCGCGAGCCAAAAGCCATCAAATTTCAAATGGGCCATCGAGCTGGGTCTTTTTGGGGCTCTTGGCTTCTGGCTCGCGAGCCCAGCTCTTTATTTGGTCAAAACTGCAATATGTGAGCAAAACGCACCAAGAAATGTATAAACAAATACACAAACAAAATATGTTCAAAATAATTTCGAAAATGTTCACATTTCTCTTACTCTACTTAACAACGAGTATTTATTATTTCAATGAGTATTCTCCCGAGATTAGATAAATAACCGAATATAAAAGTGGGTATAAATGGGTAAATACCCAGCGTTGGGTAAATACCCAGGTCTAAACCCATCTCTATTTATTACTCGATTTCTAAAGTGGGCGGAAAGGTACATTTGTATGGGAGGTACTAGAAGGGGCGTGGCTAGACTTTTCCAAAACTTTATCCTGTTATAGCTTTACTAAATACAGAATTTGGGTACGATCCCGTTGGGTGTATTGATATTATTACTCAAATTCTAAAGTGGGTATTTAAAGAGATGTGATGTATTTGTATGGGAGGTACCAGAAGGGGCGGGCCATGTAGCCCATTTGCAATACCGTTAGTAGTTTTGGGGAAATTTCAAAACATTTGGTTGCGTCTTTCGAAAGTTTTTGTTGATACCAGACGGACGTGGCTCAAACGACTTAAAAAGTCATGAATCAAAAGAGCTGAAAGTGAATCCTTCTATGTGTTCCACTTTTGGGTTGTATCAAATGATATATACCCTCCTACCCGTGGGGTGATGGTATAAAAATTAATAGAAATTGATATAAGATTACAACTAGTTTGTCTCCATTCTTTTCCGTGAAATTCTTGATTATGCATATTAGTATTCTACAAAACACATCTTTAGAAATTCAGAAGCCATATTAATAGATGAAGATCAACTCAGCGTAATATATACAATGTATATTATACATATATAGGTAGTTTATATATTTAACTCCCTGCTGGCGTCCGATGGTCCCTATTTAAGAGCTGCCTCGCGAGACAGTAGCCTCAGTAATTTAATCAATAACTACCGAAATGAGACTGCCCTGAACAGCACAGCGTAACCGAATCCCGAATATTATGAGCATTGAAAAGCTTCAAACCTTTCAAGTCACCCGGAACCTATGGTTTCAAAGGGTGAACTATAAGCGGTGACTGATACGTTGATTCCGTCTCTCAATGAGCTTTATAACGGCTGTATCGTCCAAACTTTTGTCTCATTTGGTGCAAGACCGGCATTACTCAAAAACGTGATTTTTGAGCTAACGATGTAGCATTGTTACTTATATCATAACTAGTGGGACCGGCAATGCTTCGCTATTGCATATTATTTTTAAAAAAATGGGCGTAAAAGTGGGCGTGGTCGAAAAAAAGTTCCCTATAAGTCATGCCAGAGTCCCAGTTAAATGCTGTAAAAATTTCAGGATGATCTGTCTAGAGGTTTGGTCTCCTATAAGGCACAAACAAACAAATAAACAAACACACATTCCATTTTATATATATAGATTAATATTAATATTGTGTATAAAGTTCATATTATTGTCTTTTATTATTGTCTTTTACCACCCCCTTTAAAAATGGATTAATATTATTAATAAACCTAACGCGATCGTTCCCAAATTCAGTATTTAGTAAAGTTCAAGCATGAAAAAGTTTTAGGGATGTAATCAGGAACTTTAGACACGCCCCTTCAGGTACCTCCCATACAAATGTATCACTGCGCCCACTTTAGAGGTGAAGTTATAATATCAATACACTCGACACGATCGTTCCCAAATTCTGTAATTTATTAAGTTATAACAGGATAAAGGTTTGGAGAAAAAATTGGAAGTCTAGCGACGCCCCTTATGGTACCTCCCCTACGAATGTACCTTTCCGCCCACTTTAGAGATGGAGTAATAATATCTACAGCCAACGCGATCGTGCCCAAAGTAAAGTACAACTGGATAAAGTTTTGGAGAAAAATCTGGAAGTCTAGATACGCCCTTTTTGGTACCTCCCATACAAATGTACCACTCCGCCCACTTTAAAAATCGAGTAATAATATCAATAAAATAGAAATTGTGGTAATTGTGGTACTGAGGTTGAGGGTATATGTAAGTCGGGTTGCCCGACTGAAACTTTCTTACTGGTTTTTTATTCTCTTTCATATTACATATTTAGATTACGACATTCCCATAAAATTTCTCAAAAAAGCTATATGAATTTACCGACTTATGTAAGTCACTCTAAATTTATTTTATAGCAATTTTCCACAAAAGTGTGCAAGGATAATTTGAATATCTGTTAATTTTTTGTCGGTTTCTGCTATGTTTCTCCTAAATGTCCGTCCTATCAACGCCCGCTATATGAATGTCTATCACTTACCCGTTTGAAGCTTCAAACTTGTCTATGTGTGTGTGTGAGTTTGTATAATAGAGCTTTAAATACTCTATCATCATAAGTACTAGGGGTATTCATATGAGTGGTTAGCAAATTTGGTGTGGGTGTGCCTGCTTAAGTTTAGTCTTGTTTTAATATTCTATTTGGTTGGTTTCGTTGATGTTGTTTTCCTCTTTGTCGTCGTCACTTGGCCCTCGTTCCATGGATTTCGTTAATGATTTCTTGTTTATTCGTCTATTTTTTGGTCGTTTCGTTTTTTGTCTACTTCAACACGCTACAATATAGTACCGGGTAGTACTTTCGTTTGTACTTTTTTGTCACTTCACTTAAGTGGCTTATGTGACAAGTATGTACGTGGTTTTATTGCTATAGATACGAATATGGATGTTCGTATGAGTGCACGAATGTGTATTTGTGTGTTTAATTTCGTTTTGACATAAGAATGATACAAAAAGTCACTTTTTGGTGTCAGTTTTTTCCGCAAGTACATTTCGAGTGCGGCTACGAAGGGGGCAAAAAATAACCAGCAATAGTACCATATTCATATTCGGCCATAGTTATACAGTTGAATGGTGACACGAATAGTTAGGCGATGGGAAGATTCAATTGACATTTCTCTCGATGCAGCCAATGGAGATAATTTAGTTAAATTTGTCGGGTACCGTTTATAAGCTATTGAACATGGATTTTTGTGTTGAAATTTAAAATTCAAAAGGAAGAATCCTTTAATTTATAAAAGTTCAGTTGAACTGGCTGATTTTCTATGTTTTAGTTGAAAAATTATAAAAATTAATTTAATACCTATATCGGAATTTTCCCACTGCCGGAAGTACTTAATATATTTATGCAAACTCATATTTTTGGTCTAGAATACTTTAAAACGCTTCCTACAGTCGGTTAAACAAACAATGTTCTGTAATTTCATGTCTTATCACTCTAGGGCTACAATACACTTTTGCCAACGCCAACTTCGGCTTATGAACAAAATTGCTTGATATATCGACCTCTCTGCGCTAAATTATTGTATCTTAATTCCTTGAATTATTTCTGGATTGTTTGCATAACATCAGGCCTTTACGGTTCCCCACAATGTTGAATGACGCCATCACTCCACAATCCGCACCAAACTTTCACTCTCTGTGAAAGCATTGCACAGTGGTTGTCCCCATTGGCCAAAAATAAAAAAATGAAGTCAAAATTCTGGGTAATACTGTGGCAACACTATCTCACAATAGATTTTGCTTTTTCAAATTACTTTTGTTTTTGTTTTATTCCACCTGTCTTCTCTAAGGATAGCTGCCAAATGCAGATTATGGGAATAATTTTGTTTCGCAGTGAAGGTCCAAAATAAAACGTAAAAACCACTTTAAAAAAATTGCTTAAAAAATGGAAGAATTAAATATTGTAAAGAAACGTATTAACTATTATATAAAAGAATAACAAAACTTCTCTGCATGCTGTGTCTATTTTATTAAATGAATTTTTTATAAGTGCCTATTTCTGTACTTACCCATGTGTAGAGTTAAATTTCACTTAGAGTTTTAGTTGCGAAGTCAATCGAAGTTGGCAACCAAATTTGTTGTAAAATGTTTACCAATATTAACAGATTATATGATGTAAATTTCAGCAGCGGAAATTTGCGGATTGTTGAGTTATCTTCAGTAGAACAAAGTGGCCTCACCGTTTTCGGTGTAATTTTTTTAATTGATTACTGTAAGAGAGGTCCTTGAATCCTTTGTCCGACATTGACCAAACTGTAGATTTAGTCATAGATTAATGGAATCAACGGATATGCCAAGTTTGGTATGCCTACTATGAAATTTAAGTTTTCAGATTTAAGGGAGGTCCTTGAATCCTTTGTCCGACATTGACCAAACTGGAGATTTAGTCATAGATTGATGAAATCAATGGAGATACCGACTTTGGTATGCCTACTATGATATTTAAATTTTCAGGATCTAAGAGAGGTCCTTGAATTCTTTGTCCGACATTGACCAAATTTTAGATTTAGTCATAGATTGATGGAAGAAATGGATATGACGACTTGGGTGTGCCTACTATGAAATTAAAATTATCAGGATCTAAGAGAGGTCCTTGAATCCTTTCACAGATTTTTACCAATTTATTTAGAAATTGGTGCCATTAAAAGTGACTGTGAGATGTGCCAAATATTATTCACCTATAAAAACTCTTCCTTTTTTAGGCCGCTCTTTGTATGAATCAGAAACCACTGTGCATTGGCTTTTCGACAATAGCGTGCAGGTTTTCCGAACCCCAGATGCGGAAATTTTGTTCGTTAACGTATCCACCGATATGAAATTCTTAAAAGTAAATTTTGTGTCTTAACTTTTGACATTTTTTTCGTATCTCTATTTTATTTAGGGACTTGGTACGGAGCTTTGACTCTCAGTTCACTAGTGGCTCGGGAGCATAAATAAAACAGAATTGGCTTCCGGCTCTCGAGCCAGGAACTTCAATATTTCAAATCAGCTCCCGAAGGATGAGGGTATAAAAATGTGGTGCCACTCTATAATCACTCTATTCCTATAGATATTCCTGAAAATATTAAATACAAATTGTATGCAAAACAAGGTACAAATTGAGTTTATTGCATGAAATTTCAATAAAAATGTAATAAAGACCCATATAAATTTTTTGCTTCTAGATAAATGTGGAAAACTATTGAAGAAGAAGGGGGATCGATGACGACCGCTCAAGCTGACGACCTTCCCAAACGATATAAGGACCATCATTTGAGGATATGCACTTGGAGTGCCTGGAGTGCACTTGGAAACATCTGTAACTTTTTTGTTTATGAATAAAATTTTATACGGTAATAGAGAAAATTTCATAGAATTGAAAATTTTTTTTTTATCGTTAAGAACAAAATCTGCTTTTGGGGGGTAAAAACCGATATTCCCGAAGAAACTTCTAGAACTTGCCGTTGGAGTCGAAAGTGATCAGAGAAGACAATGTAGTCATTCTAAGAACATTGATATGTCACACGTTGCGATCGGACTATAAATGGAAACGCAGGAATCAAAAAAAACAATGCGCGGGGTCAAGGGGCGTGGCAAAAAAAATTAAAATAGGGGTGACTGGCAAAACTTTTTTTATCGAGCCACCCTAGTGCTCCTAGATGACTCAAATATATTAACTTATAATGAAGCAACAACAACATCAACAACTAACGAAAACCCAAAGAGTCAAGATGGATTTTTCAAAATTTGATCATAAGGGTCAAAATTCGGGAGATCAGAATTCGTTTTAGGGGTATGGTTCCTCGGGCAAAGTTTCTAATGTTGACCCCTAGAATTTGATTTTCCTTGTCACTTGAGCGATTTGTTTACCTCCCTACAAATCGACCGGCCGGGTCGACAGGCAGTAGGCCGTACTGACCACACAGTTTCCGATGATAAAATGATTTTGCATAAGCGAGTATCAAAGGGAACAAGAGGCAGAGTCAAATGCACCTTCGGGGCAATTGCAACACTTGATGTGGTTCTCCTCTTCCCCAACTTTGAACACGATGCGCTGTCACTTGATACCACCTCACCTCCTCCAAATTTTGGCTCGTGCTTTTTTTTATCACAACTTCATAAAAATAGGGAGTGGTTCGCATCCAATTTTTGTTACTAAAGATCTTCATATAACACTATGGCAACCCTAGTGAGGAGACTATGGATAACTTCTATGAGTACCCCTAACCACAACATTAAAATTGTTCTGGGAGATTTTAATGTTAAATTAGATAGGAAAATTGTCTTAAGTCCCACTATTTGAAAATTCAGCTTCCACGAAAACAATACCGGTAACGGAATGAGGCTTATTGATTTCGCTGCGGCTCGAAACACGATGGTAAACAGCACAAGATTCTAGCATAACCACATACATAAGGTGACCTGGAAATCACCGGACAAGAACACCAGCAACCCAATCGATCACGTGGTTATCGACGGAAGACACGGTTTAGTTAGGCAAAAAAAATTACACGCAGCGAAAACAGGACGTCGCAAAGCAGCATAACCCAGAGATATTCACTTTTTACTTTAACACCCTTGCTCAAATACAACATCAAAATACTCATACTCAACTTCACTCATTCAACTTCATTCCATTCTTAAAGCGCGAAACTCCATACTAGGCTATAGAAAACCGACCGAAATGCAACGATAGAAAAGGAGGCTGTATATAATATAGCGATTTTGCAACGCGAGCTGTCGAGCAAAGACACATTGAAAAACGGAAAGTAGCGACTAATCTATTCAGAATTAAGAGCTTGCAATAGGGGACAGTGAGAAGCTCCAAACTGGTAATCACAACCGAAAATTCTACCAGAAAGTAAGTTATCGAGCTCATGGGTTTGGCACTGGCCTTATGTCCTGCAAATATGAGAGCGGGAATCTTGTAACAGACATACAAACTGTGATTGGTATTTGAGAGACCACTTTTCAAAACTTTTAATAGCGGAGGACCCAGATGACATGGATTTCACCTCACTAAAAAATAATAAGATCGACAGATATTCACAATTTGGCAAATATTAAAAAAAAAATTCGTGAAAAGCAGATCGACAACAAACTTACTGATTTGTAAGGACCTCACCAAACCTTTCAAGAGGAGTAATGAGTAGAAAAAGTAATGGGAAAAACTGCAGTAAACACAACTGGGACTATCTTCAATAAAAGTTACATGCTTCTTACATATGCCGACGTTATCGACTTATTGGTCGAAGTGTAGGAGAAGTAACTGCAGCGCTATCAATAATTCAGAAAGAATCGGCGAAAATGGGTTTGTTGGTAATGGCGGACAAAACGAGGTTAATTGTTTCAACGGATAAAAAAAATTGAATGCCTGGGACAATCCGTTCATATATAACTTTGAAATAGTAAATGAATTTGTTTACCTTGGGTACGCTAAATGTTTGTGCAATTGTCCGGTTGGTAAAATGCTTGTATTTCGAAATAAATACACGTGTGCAAGTTTGTATAGCTGGAAACTAGACTGATGGATGTGTTAATTCATTCGCCAATGGTAGCAGAAGGGATACAGGTCTGTGTATTTTTGATATTTTGTCGATAAGTGGATTAAAAATTGAAGAGATGTCAGATGTAGGGCGGCCGGATGGGGAACCTCGGTTCCTAGCTGATGGCGGCGTGGGCGTCATTTGTAATGAAAGTGCTGGTCCAATCGGAAGAAGTCAAGACTTGATTTTGTACTTGTCAGTCAATATGGTACCCTCACAAAAGAAACACAGAAACAAATTACGACAAATTAGTTGTCATATTAAATACCATTTGGTCAATACAATTAAATATTTAATTAAAAAGGCGCCAACAACGTGAATTGTAAATACAATAAACAGTGTTGTAATATTTACAATTTTTTTTATTTTAGTTGGGGAATGGGACTTTGCCCAGAGGTGGAAAGTTACTGATTGTTACTCACTTGGGAGTGACCAGAATCGATTCCTTTGCGGCACTGTCCAAGCAGCTAACTACTTCCGGTCTTAGACCAAGTATTCCCCGGGCAATGACTTCAAAGCAACCGCTTAGAAGTTAGCTAAAGTTAGAAGGCATTACAACCATGTATCCTGAATGGTCAAAGAGACGTCTCAGGAAAGTAGGCTTAAACCGCTGAAGCATGGTTGCATCGTGGGATTGGACGCGCAGATAGCAGCCCTATTACCAATCTAGGAGACGAGGGTTAGCAACCCACATCTTCCGAAATCTAAATTGCTAACGAATCGTTAAAAAATCAGCCTCTAAATAAAAAACCGAAACACTCGTTGACGACCTTTGCATATCGAACTAGGACTATGATTGGATACTGGAATGTAAGAACGCTTAGAGACGGCGAAACCATCGCCACCGGTTTGAACGCCAGGTATTTGCAAGCAGAACGTGAAATGTTACGGTACGGCCTTGCTATCCTCGGTTTAAGTGAAATTCGATGGACTGGCTCTGGTGAGTATTCGTCTCCAAGCTCACAGTCGGTCATGCTATATTCTGGAAAGGAAACAGGAAGCAATCACCAATCAGGCGTTGGAATAATGTTGTCAACAAATGCGCGTAAGAGCCTCATAAATTGGAAGCCTGTATCGGACCGACTTATTCTTGCCCGTTTTGGATCTAAGGTTAGAAATATCTCTCTAATACAGTGCTATGCCCCAACCGAAGCTGCCACAGACGATTTGAAAAACGCGTTCTACAGTCAGCTGAATGCAACGTATGACGATATTCCACGAGGTGATATCGTCATAGTCATGGGAGACCTGAACGCCAAGGTCGGTTCTGACAATGAATCGCTGAAGCATGTAATGGGCAAGCATGGGCTTGGTACACGGAATGACAACGGGGAACGGTTTATTGACTTTTGCAATGCTAGAAAGTTAGTTATCGGTGGCACTCTCTTTACCCATAAGGATTGTCACAAGGTAACGTGGCTGTCTCCCGACAGGCATAACACCGCGAACCAAATTGACCACTGCGCCATCAGCCACCGTTTTAAAAAATGCCTGCTTGATGTACGTAGTAAACGAGGTGCGGATATTGGCCAATCTCGAGACCACTACCTAGTAGTAGCCAAAATACGTTTATGTACCACAGCCATACAAAACAACAGACAGAACCTCCGACCCAGGAAATACGATGTTGGTAGATTAAGGAATATGAACGTCCGAAACAACTTTACCTCCCAACTCCGACAGGCGATGAATACCACCGGAAATGTACTCCCTGCTTCCATTGATTCGAAATGGTACCATCTTAAAAACATAATACGGTCATGTGCAGATAAGTCAATCGGACCAACCCCCAAAGGAAGAGAAGATTGGATGTCTGAGGCTACTTGGAGTTTAATTGCAGAACGCAAAGAGCTGAAAGATAAATTCAATGCTTCCAAGAACCCCGAAGAGAAGAATTTACTAGAAAAAAAGTATAACGAAGGCCATAAAACGGTACAGCGTGCAGTGCGTAGGGACAAACGAAGAAGTATAGATTGTCTCGCTGAGCAGGCTGAAAATGCCGCAAATTCTGGCGACACTCGCACAGTTTTCCATGTCACCAAAAAACTAGCGGAACGCAAATTGCACATTGAACATCCTATCCGAGATCTGACTGGAAATCTTCTCAGCACCGACCAGGAACAACTGCAAAGGTGGAAAGAACACTTTTCCATAGTCTTAAATAACATAATAGACCCTGCAGCTGAACTACCTATACCTGTAAGTTCAATAAATACCACAAACTACAGGATTGGAACCTCACCACCTAGTTTATCCGAAATTATAGCAGCAATAAAACAACTTCCGAACGGTAAAGCCGCCGGCACAGATGGTATCCCTGCTGAATTATATAAGTGTGATCCAACACTCACTGCAGAGCTATTACACCCACTCATTACTGAGTCATGGGAAACTGAGTCCTTCCCTGAAGAATGGAAAAATGGGATAATTGTCAAAATTGCAAAAAAAGGAGACTTGAAAAATTGTAACAACTGGCGTGGAATTTGTGTTCTTCCAACGATAGCAAAGCTAATGGCAAAAATAATTCTAAACCGAATTAAAGAACACCTAGAAGATAGTATTAGCTCCTGTCAAGCAGGTTTTCGCAGTGGATATTCCTGTGCAGACCACATCAATACGCTGCGCATTATTGTAGAACAATGTTTGGAATTCAATTCCAATCTTCATCTTCTCTTTGTGGACTTTGAGAAAGCGTTTGACAGCATCAACCGTGAATACATTTGGTTAGCCTTGCGAAGAAGATATATACCTGAAAAATTAATATCTCTGATCAAGGAAAGTTATAACCAGGCCAGATGCTTCGTTCTCCATAAAGGAAAGCTCTCAGACCCATTCCATGTTCAAAGTGGAGTGCGTCAGGGATGCATATTGTCACCTCTATTATTCCTAGTAGTTATGGAAGATGTTCTTAGTTCCATCGAGAACCGAAGCCAAGGAATACAATGGCAAATCAACGGCAAATACCTAAATTACCTGGCTTACGCAGACGATATTTGCTTGCTTTCCCATAGGCTGTGTGATCTGAAACGGACAACATTAGATCTCCAGGAAAAGCTGCAACATACGGGTCTTAAAATAAACACCAGCAAAACAAAGACTCTTAGCATAGGAACCGAAACAACAGCTCCATTAAGGGTAGGTGATGAAACCTACAAATATGCTCCAAACTTTTGCTACCTGGGGTGTGAGATTGATGCTGAAGGAGGTTCCGATTTAGATGTAGAGGGCAGAATAAACAAGGCAAGATCGTCGTTCGGTATACTAGCTCCAATATGGCAAAACAACAAAATTAGCCTCCATACAAAACTGCGAATTTTCGAAGCATGTGTGAAGTCTGTTCTGCTGTATGGATGTACAACTTGGAAAGTTACCAGTAGTATTACCAATCGGCTTCAAACTTTTGTCAATCGCTGCCTTAGACGAATACTTCGTATTTTCTGGCCGCGTACCATTTCAAATGCAGAATTGTTGTCGCGATCACGGCAAATACCACTGGCAACGGAAATTCGTAAGCGTAAGTGGCAGTGGATTGGACATACTCTTCGCCGAAATGATGACAACGTGGCTAAGCAGGCACTTAAATGGAATCCCTTCCATCAGGCAGGTCGTCGGCGTGGAAGACCACGTATAACATGGCGACGCTCCACCGAAAGCGAAATGAGTAACCTCGGCGTATCCTGGAACCAATTAAGATCGATTGCACAAAACCGTGTCCGATGGCGGACGGCTGTAATTGACGCCCTATGCTCCAATGGGAGTTAGAGGAACACATATATATAATAGCGGCATTGTAAGATGTTCCAGTGGGGTTGAGCCCACCGTGGAGTTAAGCCCTCATGGGAAGGTATTCACGAACCACGAAATATGCCAGCTACACAATGTCATCGACTTGGTTAAAAATATATAAATAAAATGTTTGAATTGACAAGGGCATATTGGAAGAATGCTTGAAACAGTTCCAGAAAGAACAATACTCGATACTGAACCGGAAAGCTTTCAAAAAAAAAGGGATACCGAAACTCCGGCGGAAGGACTAAATGGAGGAAACATTATCAAAGCTTGAAGTTTCCAACTGGAGATGCTCAATTCATAGTCAGACAATTAAGTTTTTTTTATATTGTGAACCTATAAGACCGGCCGTGGCATAGTGGTTAGAACACGCGACTACCATGCGGGAGATCGCAGGTTCAAACCTGGCTCCAGTCATCTTAAAAGAAAAAAAAAATAAATTTTTCTTTCATTGTCGGCTCCCCTCGAATGTTGTTGACAGCAACTTGAGCAGTATTAAGCGTCGATTCATTCGGCGTGTCTAGTAAGAGCTTCTCAAAACAGTGACGTTCGCATTCGTCGATAAACAAGTGGGTGCCGTTAGTTGTGAAACTGAAAATAGAAAGCGTGTTAATTCACAACCACGCGAGAAGCTATCCCATACCTCATTCATGGGGTGCAAAGGAATAGATAACAAACACTTGTAAAATAGGTCCGACGCAAAGTTATGTCATTGAACTAAAGTTACAAAATGGCAATAAAATTATGATTCTAAAAACCTTATAAAGAGCCCAAACGACGCAGCAATCACACAACTTTCTACAGATTGAATTTTTTAATAGGTACATAGGTTTACATTTGTGTGTGTGTGTCTGACCCCATTGCAGTTTTGTTTAGTGTATATAGGTATGTACTTGAAACTAGAATATACCGTATGAACACTCCGACAAAATACTGAATAGAGTAGAAAGTGAAATAATAATTCCACGAAACCGAGACTTGGTTAACACGAAAACGTGTGTTCCGTACCATACTTAATTTCAATTTCAATGGCAACTGCCACGCGGCTGTGGCAGAAGCAACAGCTGCCTTAGCACTTGCAGCAACAACCACGACATGTACCGCAATAGCAGCAACAAACAATGATAGCAGTGCACAGCAACAGCTACACTAACAACTAGCCAAATCGTTGTGTGCAGGCAAGAAGGCAGCCATTTCTAGTTATCTAGGTGTATGCAACAGCGGGGCTCCAACAAACAAAATGTGTTGTGAATGTGGAACATTTCATGAGTGACTTACTCGGCAAGAGCAGCCCGCATTTTCTGCCTTTTCGGCACTGTCTGCAACAACAGCAGCAAAGATGCTGCATAAGATATTTTGGCTTTTATTATTTTTGCAAACAAAAAAAAAAAACAATCCAAGCGCATTACAATTTGACTTTCGTTTTCATTTTCATTTCTTTGGCAACTATAAACAAACAGATATAGCGGAGTAGTGTGCCGCAAATCTGAGGGTGAAATCATGAGAGTAATACTGGAATACCATTGTTAGGGGTATCATGTGTTCAATGGCCGCAGCAAGGAGGTAGTACGAAATTGATATGTAAATTTCGTAGCCGCGTAAGAATGAGAAAAAATAGAAATCCTGAATAAGAAAATCCTAGAAATTTCAGATACATTATAACGGAAAATTGGCGAAAAAATGTTTCATCCAAGAAGAATTTTTTTTGAATTTAATTTTTCATATTTAATTAATTAGTTAATTTGACTCTTTAGAAATTTGACATTATCGAAATTATATAATATCTTATTAGGACTTTTTTTATATAGGTAAAGAAAAAAAAGAATTTCCACAAAATATTTTATTTCCAAATCCTTAGTACTATGTTGGAGTCTTTATTGGTATCAAAATAATTTAAAAAATTGCTTAGGAAATGACGAAAAAAATAACTTAAATTCAGAATAAAGAAGAAATTTTTAATCCAAATTTATAAGACCTACACCTAATAAATCCGTCTGTTGATCAACCAATTTGGCATAGAGCCAAATAAAACGATCTTCATTTTCATTATCACGTGCATTGGCTCACTTCTTGGTGGCTGATTCTAGAGTATGTGACCTTCAATTGGGTTGTTTGCATTTTGAACACAGAATTCTTTCAGATGAGGCGTTTAAATAGCTTTCTCACGGCGTGTGGGCGAAGGAAGCAAATTGAAGAATGTGGCACAATGTTAGGTTGCGTCGGGAGAGACTGCTGAAACATATTTATACCTATGTGTGTATGTTTGTCTTTCTCTGGTTGTTAGAGTTGTAACGCAATGTGTGCTATGTTTATGTTGATATATTGAAATCATAAAAAACGAACAAGGATATTTCAAAATTCGTACTCCATATAAAATTGAAGAACTGTAAGAAGTGAATATTTAAAATTTGTACTTTACTAAAAAGTTACTAGTTAAAGTGATACAATATAGATAGATATTGTACCATATATAGATATAGATTAATCGAAGTCTGTACTTTTGGTGGTAAAGAGGGAATACGAGGTACTAAGGTGGTACAGTCACCAGACCAGACATAAGTTATCATACAAAATGTGGAATACACATTATCTTATGATGTTGTTTGTCGATAAGAAGATGTTTTCTGAAATTCTAACTTATTAAAAGCGGGTAGCAAAGAGCCCCCCAAACCTAAAGTTTTAATTACTTACTTACTTAGCTGGCACTTCTTTCCAATCCTATTGGATTATATATGTACCGCACGTAGAAAAATAGTATTAGAGTTTCGATCTTCTGCGCTTCTTCTGCAATTAGTCACACCAAGTTCTGTAGGGTCTCAGAAACTGGCATTTCCAACGGAGTTTTGGTCGCCCATATATTTTACGCAGTATTTTTCTCCCAAATACTGCCAGAACCGAACCATACAACAAAACAGGTTGAACCAGTATCTGGAATAGCTGGATTTTTGATTGTCGAGAGAGGGCTCTGTCATTGAATCGCTTGCTTAGTCCGTAGTAATATTTATTAGCAAGAAGGATTCTTCTCCGGATATCAAGGCTGACATTATTTGTTTTGATGATGGAGGACCCTAGGTAGATAAGATTACCTACCACCTCGAAGTTATAGTTCTCAACGTTCACGCAGTTTCCCAAACGAGTAGATTCTTTGTTCGTTGAAACTAATAACTTCGTTTGTCCTCACTCAATTTCGCTTCTGTATACCTGAGAAGGCTGCAGTCACATCCCGCAATTTTCGACCGATGATGGCTACGTCATCAGCGTACGCGAGTAGCATGTGGTTTTTGTTGAATATCGTGCCTCTCGTGTTTACTGTTTTAGGCCTCGTCTGGTGTAGAATGGCTCCGTAAGGTCCTTGCCAATCTTCACTGCAGACTTCGTGTCAATCAAGCGTCATTCCGCAAAGACGTATCAGCTTCGCTGGAATACCAAATTCAGCCATGGCTTCGAGTAATTTCTGCCCTATGGGGCTGTCGAAGGCAGCATTATAGTCGATGAAAAGATGGTACGTATCCATCTGTTTCTCTTGGGTATTTTCCAGGATTTGTAAAAGGCTGATCCCGCGGTAGTTGGAGCACACACTTGGATCACATTTTTTCAGCACAGGACATAATACGCTTAAATTCCAATCGTCGGGCATGTACTCTTTAAGCCAAACCGTGCGCAGGAGCTGGTGCATGCTCGTTATCAGCTCTCCGCCACCGGTCTTGTAGAGCTATGGCGGAAGTCCGTCGGCACTGGCTGCTTTATTATTTTCCAGCCGAGATATAACTCTTCTTACTTTGGCTTGACTACGTGGTGGTTTATCTAAGCTGTCGTCGACTAGTGGCGTGATAACTTCACGTGCGATGCCTTCTGGAACCAGCAGTTGCTGGAAGTGTTCTCCCCATATATGTAGCACACTCTGCGCATGTGTAACCAGATTTCCATTCTTGTCCTAACAGGAGGGGAGCCCATTACCGTAGCCTTTTGCTTTTACTTTACAGTAAAATTTCCGGGCCTCATCTCTATCTCTGTATCTCTCTATATCCTCGTCCTCCCGTTCCTTCATTTGACATTTTTTTTCGCTTAAAAAGCTGTCAGGCCTGTTTTACCGTCTACTTGTGCCGTTCCCTAACAGCTCGGGTTACAATTGGCTTCATCGTTGCCCTATAAGCGGCATCCTATTCCTCAGACGCTATGCGACATTCTTCATCGTACAATCATTCGTCTGAGCGCTGTTTTTCATATTCTAGCACGGTTGTTGCGGCGGTTTCTATGAAATACGCAACATGCTACCACTGCGTATCAGGAACGTCAGAAGTTGTGGCGCTGTGTCGTAGTAATTCGGAGAGCTAGTTTCAGTAGGCAGTTCGCGATATCCAGCTTTCTTTGTGTTTGGTAACGTGTGTTATTCGCTCTGCTCAATCTTGTGCGCACCCTGGTTGCAACCGGATAATGAACCGAGACAATATTTGCACCAAGGATCACACGCACGGATCCATGACACTAGATGCATGCCTGCCATCAATTACCACTTGATCAATCTGATTTCTTGTATTTTGACCGGGAGATATCCAGGTTGCCTTATGGATATCTTACCGCGGGAATCTGGTTTCACTCATAACTATGTTGCTTGCAGACGCGTTTTGTCAAGAATCCTTGAATTGATCCTACAGTATTACATTCCTAAAATGGTGAGGGTATAGCCCACATTTAATTTAGATTTAGACTTTGAAGTTTATTTTCGCCATTGGCCTTCCAGTAAAGGGTCCCTGTGTCTCTTCAATTGTCAAATATTTTAAGGTTTGTGTTTCATTACTATTACATACATTTCCATGGCATTACATAAATACATTCTCCGGTACATACAAACATATGTAAATAATGTAAGTACGTACGATTTAGAAAAAT
Source organism: Muscina levida (assembly GCA_964034835.1). Taxonomy (NCBI): domain Eukaryota; kingdom Metazoa; phylum Arthropoda; class Insecta; order Diptera; family Muscidae; genus Muscina; species Muscina levida. The sequence continues at coordinate 126,088,890 of OZ035880.1, read as the reverse complement.
GAGTTTTCCGTTTAAAGTTAAAGTGGATTTTCTTGTTTATTTGTATCTAAATTAAAATTAGTGCTGATGTGCCACTACGTTGCATTTGCTGCACATGATGTGTTCGTTCGTGTTGCATATACTATGTAGTACCATATAAACATGTGGCTGCATGTACATATACATACATGTGTATCTGTTACAATATTGCATAGTGATTTTGTTGTTAAGGTAAAACTCCACATTCATTTGTATAGTTACGTCTCCTTTTATTATTGTTGTAGTCGTGTCGTGTATGTCGCACGTATTACATGCAGCAATATATGTGGCAAAGTCAGTGGGTCAACTAAATGTGTGTCACCAATGGTAATTACAAGAAGGAAACTACAACGTTTTATAAAAAAAAACAACAAAATGATTCCAGTGTCAATTTGACGTCTTTTTCTCACAACAATCTAAAATTAGTTGACGGAAGATATCATAAATCAGTTTTGCTACTAGTTTCCTGTTTCCGTTCCCAGTAACAACATTTCAGAGATCTTAACACACCATCAAATGTTCGTCGATTATATGGTGTTGATCCGTTTAAACCGGACTTCATAAAGAGCGAAGCGGACCATTCAATTGCACTGGAAATGTACATAGTGAATGTTTTTACTATAAGTCTGGTACAGTCGTAAAGTTCTTATTTAAAGGGCAAGCATGAAAAATACATATTTGATTTAAAAAATATTCTGTTAGCAAAGTTACTTATAGTTCGTTTATTAAATCTAAATTTTTATGTCATGGAACTTAAACTAGTTTTAAGATAGTAATATCATGCATCCGCGTTAGTTAACCGGAGTTTTGATGGCCATCTTCTCCGTCCATCGAGTTTATTGGCGAAGTCATTTCGAGCTGGAGAATTTTCATCCATGCGCACTGTTGTGACATAGCCAATGCACATCAATGCATTGAAGTGATCAAACGTCAATGTCGGTACATAGTACAGCAGCTGTACAGCGTACAGCTAATGATTCATACGTCTTCGATACTGACCTTTAACAGGATGGATCCATATTTTTAACGAATTAATTTCCACACGAAAACTGCCAGAACATATTCTTTTCCTTGTGTCATTACCCAGAAATCTGCACCATACATCAAGACAAGTAGAACTAGAAGAAAACTGGATTTTTGTTTGTCTACCACATCGAAATTGTAGTTGAAAAAGTTTACGCTTCGTTCCAAACGGGTAGATTCTTTGTATATCTTCGTTTTGACCCCGTTCACCGTTAGACCTATTTTAGCTGATTCCTTCTAAGAAGGCTGCAGTCACATCCCCGATTTCAGCCAATGATGTCTATATCATCAGCGTATGTAAGTAGCATTTGGCTTTTGATGCATACGTGGTGGTGTTCGCTGCAGCTTTCCTCATTATCATCTCCTGATCTAAGTTTAAAAAGTCACACTATAGACTGTCGCCAATTATAGCAATGCAGATTATGCGCGCTTCCTTAACACAAATTCATGCTCTCATCGATGATCAATTTGATTTTTGGTGTTTTGATCAGGGGATAGCCAAGTTGACTTGTGGATATCTTTATGCTGGAATCTGGTTCCACTAACTACCATGATAGAAAGATTGGAAAGCTTTCTTGCCCTTCAGGGGGCTGTCCATTTTCACTGATGGTTCTAAAATGGAAATTGGAACAGGCAACACTTCCGATTGGATGACGATTGCAGTGTGTTCCAGGCGAAGATCTTCGCTACTCTGAAATCTGTGAAGGAAATACTGGCATGGAATTTGAAGGAGATAGTCATGATCTATGTGAACCCGGCCAATCAGCTGGATCAGTGCGACCACCTATGTGTCATATATACGGAATTGTGATCCGTCACATAGAACGACTGGCAAATGCATCCTGGGGGCATCGCACCGACTGTGTGGTATCACGAGATATTTGGCCAGGACTGGATGGAAGACGAACCAGATCACTATTGGGACTGCGTAGTAGGTCCGTTTGACGATTAATTGGAGTAATCACGGGCCACTCTGACGTCAGAGCATTTACATCCAACTGGGAAACGACGCAGGAGGATTATTGCAGGCTTTGGGACGATGAGGAAGAATTGAGACCATTGAGCATTTGTAATAAAATTGCCCAGCTCTTCATAGTAGATGGAAGCAATTCGTCGGAAAATGGTTCTTCTTCGTAATGGTCTCCGAGCGTTGTAATGGCATAGTATTGCGCTGTGTCATTACATGTCCTCAACTTAAACCTAAACCTAAACTACCATGTTCCTTTACGCTGCGAATATAATCAGCCTAAACCTTTACTTACTTACTTACTTAAGTGGCCCATTACAACTTACGAATGTGGTTCATAAGTTTGGGCCTGAAGTACTAAAGAATTCCACACTCTTCGGTCTTCTGCGTGTGTTCTCCAGTTAGTCCTACCAGATGGTGGCACGTCGTCTACCACTTGGTCCTTCCAACGGAGTTTGGGTCTCCCTGCTCTGCGCCGTCCTTCAGGTTCGCCTTCAAACACCTTTCTCGCCGGAGCATTTACATCCATCCTGGCAACATGAGCCAGCCATCGTAGTCGTTGCATTCGGACTCTTTTAGCTACGTCGATGTCGTGGTATCCAAGTACGCTTCTCGCAGTCCGTTCTATGGAGTCGGTTATATATTGTCACTGCAATGTTATATTATCAGGGGTTGGAGCATTCCGCAGCAGTTGAGTTAGGTGGTTGAAGCAGGCGTCATAGTCGGATGTATCGGTATGCAGGCTGAATTTACCGATCGATGGACCAAGAACATATTCCCTGTCTATTTTTCCATTAAAATCTCCCAGAACAATGTTAATGTCATAGCCAGGCCAGTGGTCGCATGTTTCCTCTATCCGCTTGTAGAGTTCATCTGTAATCTATTTGTCTTTAACTTCCGTCGGGGCATGTGCACAAATCTTCGTTATGTAGAAATAGTTCGCCTTGATGCGGGTTGTGACTGTTCAATCCTTAACAGTATTAAATCCCGAGACAAGATCTGTGAGTCTCTGGCCAATTACAAATCCACATTCAAATTCGTGTTTTCCATATCGTCGACCTTTCTCTCTCATCTTCTGAGTGGCAGTAATTTACCTTTACACCCAATCAATGAGGTATGGGATAGCTTCTCGCGTCAGTGTGTTTTAAAAGATTTTCTATTTTTAGACTTACAGCAAACGACATCTACTTCCCAGCGGCGGAGAGGCCTTCCTCATATAATGCATGCTGTAGTCCTTATTTGGAAATACTTTTTTAAATAAGGAATGCAGAACGCATAATTTTTCACTAGATTTAGGCATTATATGGACAAACAGATGGATTTCACACACATTCCCTCTCGCTTCCAAATAACAGAGTTATTGCATGCCTTCCAAATGGAAACAATTGTTAATGCGTTTCCTTTCAATTTTTATGAAGGTCTGCCAGAGGCCTTTGAAAAGAATGTAGAGTGATTTTGTACACATATTGCAGGAGTATTGGAAATCTTCCAAATGGAAAAAAATTTTAATTTCCGTGGTTGAAACAGTGTATCATTAGTTTCAACCACACAATAGAAAGCTTCCATAAGGTCATCTTGTGAAGACCGGCAATGGAAAGCCTTCTTTTTCAATGTCACGCAATTTGAAAAAAGAAAGGAAGAAAGAAGGTCAAGGAAGGCATACGCGGATTGTAAAGAAGCCCTTCAAACTGTTGAATGAATGCCTTCCTTCTCTTGATTTCCGCCGCTGGGTTGTTAATAAAAAGAATGTGAACGTCAGCTGTTGGAGAAGCATTTACTTGACATGCCGATTGACTCGACACTATAATGCGAAGTTGCTGTCAACAACATCAAGAGGCCGCCAATGAAAGATAATGTAGATTACTGGAAGCGCGTGTTCTAACCATCATGCCACGTCTGGTCCCAATGTCAGCATTGTATTTTTTGAGGACATTCGCAAGTTTATTAGAGCACTAGGGAGTCCGGACGATCTAGGTGAATATACATCAATCATGGTCCTTATAACGTTTGTGGTGGGCTGTAAGAATTTTGGGGCGTTTTCTTTGTGATATTTGTGATGACGGTGATCTTTAGTCAGAATTCGGAAAATTTCTCTACTAAATTGAAACTTCAATATTATAAATTTATACGATAACGATGTTAACTTCAACATGAATTTTTGGTTTGTAAAAAACCTAAGTGATCACCCTAATCTGCACTCCACACTCTTGACATTTCATTCGAAAAATTATTTAAACTGTAAATAATAATAGAAAACCACATTGTTATTGATAAAAATAAAAAAAAAATTGAAATTAAAATGAGAAATCTCAACCCACAAAAGAATGACTCAAATTAAAATTGTAAATAAAGTTGAACGAAAATAAACCACAATGAATGTAAAATACATACAACAAAAGGCTGTATGGGCAAGTTCTGTGAGCACTCGCAGCAAATACTACAAATTGACGAATATTATAGTCGTTTAATGAACAATTTCAACAACAACAACAACAACAAAATGCCCACAGAGCCGGCCGAGTCTGTTTCTCCTTACTTTCCACACATTGTCCCTTTCGCAATTTCTTCAAATCTTCCACACAGTCGATTGTTCGGGGGTCGAAAAGGGAACGGTATTTTACGATACTCCATAAGCAGTACGCGTCTTTAAAATCAACATACAGTAATCAGCGTTTGCTTTTTGTTTTGTCTCTTTTTCGTCAACATTTACTGTTCGCTTTTAAAGCTTAAACACAGCTGTGTGCTGTACATACATGCGTGTGCTTTCTTCTTTGTTTTCAGTTTATATTTTGAAAAAAAAAAAAAAAAAAAACATAACATATAAAATCGTACAATAACCGAAGGTCACTGAACCCGGCCCAATGTAATTTTGGTTGTCGTAGGTTCAGAAGCAAAGAGAACCAGAAGGGGAATACTTTGTCTCACACGACTTTATGAGAATGTCCACAAAGAAATGTGTGTGTGCGAGCGCAAGAAAGCGCACAAATAAACAAACTACAGAGAAAGAAACAAAAAAATAAAGCAACACACTGAGCGATAACAGGCACAACACATTCATCCGAACAAATATAAACGAACATAGATAGTACATATTTACACTCGCCATCAGCCGTATCAAAGTACATACACACACATATTATTAATGCCACAGTTCGATGTCATACGAAGACGGTTGAAACACATTTATCAGTTGCTTACACAGATTTCACGATCGTCAAGACTACGACAAGATAACTTAGTATGCCTCAGCCAAGGTAAACCCTATTTCGAAATCTCACATTTTAGCATGTCAGAATGTTGGTCTGACGATATTGCAGCACCACCAAATTTTTGACATCAATATATCATTATGATTATGTTTAAGGTATTATTGGAACGAACGTAAAGAATATGTGAAAGAAATTGCAACATATTAACATAAGTCATGTTTTTTTTAAAGTATTCATAGGGTCCAATTCGATATTACTTTTACAAAATTCAAATTAGATTTGTTACTTCCGTTTATAGATGGTGATTTAAAAACCAGTACAGAAATTTTAGTAAAGGGAACTGACTGATAATTACCTCACCTTATACATATTCCATATCTCTGGGAATATGATCATGACGACGTGCGACAACCCGGTGTGTGAATGTATAGCTACCACATGACATCAAAATTGTACTAGGCGATTTTAATGCAAAAATAGACAGGGAGACCGCATTTGAGCCTACCATCGGAAAATTCAGTCTGCACACCGAAACGTCAAACAATGACACCATACTGATAGGTTTCTCTGAGGAAAGAAATATGGTAGTTAGCAGCACTAGATTTGACCATAAAAATATTCATAAGGCAACATGGTTATTTCCAGATCAATTGACAAGGAATCAGATAGATCATGTGGTAGTCAATTAAAGCCACGCATGGAGTGTTCTGGACGTACGAGAGATAAGGGGAGCGAACATTGACTCCGATCACTACCTACCTACCACAGCTAAGGTACGCACAAGGCTAAGCATGGCGAAAAACGTACGTAACCAGGTACAACGAAAGCTGGACATCGGTAAACTGCGGACCACAGAGGTAGCGGACGCCCCTGATAACATTACATCGCAGTGGCAATATGTAGCCGACTCCATAGAACGGACTGCGAGAAGCTTACTTGCGTACTCAAAGCCGTTCTAAGATGATGCCTGCTACGATGATGAATGCGCAATGCCACGAGAGAGACGTATGCAGCATACGCAGGGCGTAAGGTAATTCGATTTTGCAGATGTACCTTGGAAAACATTAAATCATCGGTTAAGATTGGTAAGGATCACCCTGAACCATTCATGACAGAATGAGGTCTTAGTCAGGGCGATAGCTTGTCCTGTACACTATTTAATATAGTTATGGAGAAAGTGATGGGAAAGGCTGGTGTCAAAATGACTGGCACCATATTCCACAAGAGTCACATGCCACTAGCGTATGTCGATGATATAAACATCATTGGCCGAAATCTGCGGGTTAATATTGCAGTTTCTTCATCGCTAGAAAAGGAGTCAGCAAAAATTAGTTTAGTGGTCAACGAATACAAAACTAAAATCATGAATTCGACGCACAAAGAGTCCGCTCGAAGGGCACGCACCATTAACGTTGAAAATTATTATAGTATATGAGTTTACGTACCTCGGATCTTCCGTCAAACAGCTGTACCAGGTGTTAATTTTATCAGTTCTGCTGTATGCTGCCAAATCGTGCCTGCATACTACAACGGACATACATAACCTAGGTGTATTCGAGAGAAAAGTACTCCGAAAAATATATGTACCTTTCTGTGTCGACGGCGAGTTTCGCTATCGGATGAACCATGAGCTGTATGAGCTTTACCACGACATCGACGTAGACGGAATCCGGAATCCAACGACTACAATGGCTGGGATATGTTGTTAGGATGGATGTAGATGCTCCAGCGAGAAATGTATTTAAAGACGAATATGAATGACGTCGCAGAGCAGGGAGACCTTCGTTGGAAGGACCAAGTGGTTGGTGACGTACCACCATCTGGTAGGACTAACTGGAGAACGCACGCAGAAGACCGAAGCGTGTGTAATTCTTTAATACTTCAGGCCTCAACAGCTGACCACGTTCGTAAGTTGTAATGGTCCACTTAAGTAAGTGAGTAAGTAAGTATATGTTCATTTTGTACTGAATGCGTCTTTTACAGTACTAAACGAGAACTAAGGAAAAATTTGAACATAAATCTCACACAAAATAATCATTTCTGATGAGTGGGTTAAATCTCCCGTTTTCTTAATTTTCACCTCCACCTATGAATACAAAATTTCAAAGGTAATCTGTGGATACCGATTTCTTAAAGAAATTATTGTGAATATATTAATTTTTGGGAAATTAGCTAATTTGTATTGGATATTTCCATATCCGTAAGTCCATGTTCAATTAACATTTACCTTGTGAAATATTTGCAAAAATTCGGTGTACAATTCTGGTAATATGTATAGGACGTACCAGAAGGGGTCGGGCGATATAGTGCATATTTATTCCACAGTCAAACGCGGGATTGTATACTAATACTAGATAATTTAACTGACCTATTTTAAATATACTCCAGTTGTCCGTTTGGTAATTTTGTATTCTGCCCATTTACAATTCCGCGTCTACATTTTTGAAAATATAAGTACTGGTTGTTGTTGTTACTGTAGCAGTATATGTGCCTTGTTGCCCATTAAGTGTACTTTTATTCGCCTTGTATAGTATTTCCTGCTTGTGTTTATTTCCAAGTCAAGGAAGGTGACTACTTTCACTGGGTGGGTCCAAAGAGACCTGGGAACACGCTGAGTTGGTTTGTGGTAGGACAGTTTAAAAGGGGTATTTATTGGACGTATAGCCATCAATGCTTGCCCAGTATGAATTAAGGCGGCTACACCAGCTAGATCTAAGTTGGGCCAAAACAACTTTTGTCTGCTGCCGCTGTAATTCCTCTTCCTTCGAAGCCACTGATGGAGGGTGTTCCCCGAGCACAACATTCACTCTTATATACGGCTTCGAGGACTGCTTCCGTGTGAATGTCCGTTAAGCCTGTCTGAAATGCTCTTTGATCTAGAGGGTCTCTCTTGTAACATTGGATCACGCACGTGCTTTAGATCATGAAGGTCTTTCCTGACCTGCCTGGGGGGTGAGAGCCACAGGACAGTGGTTTGGGTGGCTGGACCAGTAACAGTCAAGCAGATACTGCTTCGACAGAAGAAAATTATATCGGAGCATTCGTAAGACCTTCGTCTCTTCATGTAGGTGGTCCACAAAAGACTCTTCACAGTTCTCAGGGTGGTATTTTGAGATGTTTGCAGGTTCTTCCACTGCGACTCGCTTACATTCGGCAACAATTCGGTTCCCCAAGTGCTGCTGGCTAGCGACTTGAGCACCTTGTTCCTACTTCTCATCTTATTGCAGATAGATGTGGCGTTCGACTCCTGCCTCCAGTCATCTAAATTTTTCTTTCATTGCTAACCCCCTCAATGTTGTTGACAGCAACTTCGCAGTATAAGTGTAGAGTCAATCGACATATGTAGTAAAAAGCTTCTCAAACAGTGGCGTTCGCATTCGTCGATAAACAAGTAGGTGCCGTTAGTGTGAATCTAAAAAAAGAAAGCGTGTTAATTTACAACAACGCGAGAAGCTATCCCATTCCTCATTCATGGGGTGTAAAGGGAAATTAGGTTTTTAAGTTTTATACATAAATACAAACAATCAAAACGAGAAAGAAGTTAAGCAAATGGTTTCTCATAGTGAATGGTTGAGAAGTTTTTTCGAGTCTATGCACTCAAGAAAGAATTCTCATTTTGTTGTTAATTCTGGTGCATAAGACATGATAAACAGTTTGCAATCATTATACCAAAGTCTGCTGATGAGGATTCGTGGCTGAATCCGAAACAGCTGTACAGACTGCCTGGCATTATGAGAATATCATTCTGCTTTTAACTTCTTTCAAAACCCCTGGTCTTGAGCTTGAGATAAATTCTAAAGTCAATGTTCATACAAGCAGACCGAATAAATACAAACACAACGATGAAATACACTCTAGCGCCAATTACCGGATCCAAACTACAGATTGAGTTCACAAACCGAACCTATGGTTCGATCTGATGGTCGGACAAACATATGTACAAACAATTTTACATACATATTAAAATAGATTTTAGTTATCGTTTACAAATGATTAATATTTATGTAAAATAATCATATTGCTCATATGTGAACAAAAACATAATTTTACGGCTAACACTGTTTTACAAATTGAGGGAGTGGGAGTTCTGGCTACCGGCAAAGTTATATAGATCAAAAAAAGTTTTACATGTCCCGGCGTTTCGCTGGGTCACGTCTAGTAATCGAGATATAACTATTTGGGGGTTGACACAAAAAAATGTACCATTCTCGTCTAGGTCCACAAACATCATAATGGTAGGTCAAAGTAGGCATGGGGATCACAAGGGCCCAGGTGGGTCAAAAAGGGTGGCTTAGGTTCTATGATGATCCTATATATACTGGTACCCAAATGATAGATATTTTCAAGACGAATCCACTGGTGTTTTTTTGGAACCTACGTTTCCCACCTTTAGATTCGTCTTGATAATATCTTTCATTTGAGTACCCTTCTGATCCCCCCAAAGTATTCGAAAACAGAACTTTGAAAATAATGTAAATTTTGAATAAAACCGAATTCTGTTTTTCGAAAAAGTTGAATATTTCTATACTCTAGTTATATGTCGAGTTCCCGACATATGGTTTTTAAAACATATTTATATTATTTTACATAAAACAAAAACACATATAGTTATGTTTGTGTATATATGTAATGTGTATATTGTACAGTTTGTACATGTGCCTATGCATATGTTACATATCCCAATGACGGTTGATTTGAAGCCGTTCAAAAATATCAGACACCAATTCAATATAATAGCTGTCAACTTGTATGTAATGAGCAAAGTTTCAAATTTCCTACCTTCATTATCGTACGCAATTCTGGTTTTATTTGAAGATGTCTTGTCGAATCTGTGTACATGTCTGGTTGTATTAAAGTTCTAGCCGCAAACATAACAAGATGACAATTGTCGTATATGTACAAATAATAACACATACTAAAGAATAACGTCTGTAAGACTAAAAAATATCGCAAAATTGTTACTGGCGTCAAAAGCACCACAGTGACGACAAACCCTTCCGCGAGAGAGGTGCCAATGATGTAAAAACTGTTGCAGAGTTGAAATAAAAATTACACATTATTTATAAAATCAAATTCATGCACTTGGAATATCTTACAGGTGCAAAGTAAATAAGTATAAAAATATTTCTATGTAAATATTATTATACATTTTCTATTGAAAATGTTTCGAGAGCTAGCTAAATCTTCTAAGTCTATTATTTATAGCGATATTTATCTGAAGGATACATTTTTTATGGGATTTCCTTAGTTAATGGGATATCTTTATATGGAGACATTTTAAACGATAAAAGTAACAATATTTTTAATATTTTTTCTTACATTAATAATAAAAAAAATTGTCTTTTCGATTGTTTTGGTTGGGTCTTAAGTGTGACTTAATGAAATACTAAACTAAGTGAGAGGCTATTCATACTATATCACAAATTGGTTATAGTGCGCCTAGGACTGCAGGTCTTGAAGCTATTTTTATATATAATGTATTTCCTTATTTCATTCGGTTGGGACCCATTCTTTCATAAATATCTATACCGTAAACATTTTTGTAGGCTACACTCCATAACTACCATACGCAAAGAATTTTTCTTTGAAGATCTTGCCTTCTTCTATTCTATTAATAATAAGAAACGTTACAATGCCCGTCAACATTAAAAATATAGTCTACATCTGTGCAGATCTGTATAGCAGTACTAACTAAACGTTTACAAGTTTTGTGTGACAAGTACATGATACGAGAATAAATAACAAATATAGTCGTGCAATCAGAAATGTCAAATCAAAAATGTTTAAGCCAAAGTAAAAAGAAAAAAGGTTTAAAATAACCACAAACTCTCTATGAAGGTTCTTAAGCATCCCACGACGTCATATATCTATATATATAAAAGGCTTGGGTGACTGACTGATCACTCCCCAGCCCAAACGGCTAAAGCCAGAACCGTAAAATTTAGAATGTAGGTTTCTTTTATGACGTAGGCGCACACTAAAAAGGGATTTTTGGAAATTCGGACTGAAAGGGGGTAAAATGGGCGTGGCACCGCCCCATACAACTGGAATTTTAAAATGACTGTATTGTTTGAACCATTACAGGTACGAATTAGGGAATTGGTACCCATACCGGTCGTATAAGAAAAAATACTTTGTTTGTGGAAAGTAGGCGGTGCCACACCCCTATTTTAAAAATAGTAATATTGGCCACATAAATGGTCCGATTGCAATTGAATTTTCTATGTGTGATACTGTCCATAGGGTCTCTATCATAGGATACATGAAAACGTAGCTGAACAATGGGGCGTGGCAACGCCCACACAAACCGAAATTACAATCGGTCTTATCTCAAGAGCCATTAGAGGTATGAAGATGAGATTTATTACATATGTTACTGATATAAAGAGGAATACGTCTCGCTAGAAAATGGGTGGTTTAAACGGCTAAAGGTATAGTCTCAAAAATTGTGCGATGTGAAGTAATTTAAAATTCGTTATTAAGTTGTACAAATACCGAAAAAGGGATAAAACTGATGATATCACCCACATCAAATTACGAAAATGTATATAGAATTGCTCCCTACAGAAAAAGAGAACTGCCAAATGGGGTTTTTCAAAACTCGAATACTTAGTGTAAACTGGTACCATTGCCCAGACCAAACGGCTATAGCTATAATCGTATATGTGCATGTTTCCTATTTAGTTAGAGGGGGTACCGGTCCATTTTAGTTGTGCGATATGAAAATATCTTTAAAAATTCTTACTTTTAGGGATACAAAGGGACTAAAGCGGTACAATTGCTAAGACCAATTGGATAAAGCTACAATCACATAGATTGTGTATTCGTTGATCTTATGAAGCGTTGGCATTTTACCTGTATTGCTTAAAATCATAAGAAGGTTCATTGTAAGTACGGGTGAAGCAACGCGAGCCGGGAAAGCTAGTACATATATAATATAATGCATTTTATGGTCAATGCTACTTGACATCCGCCGAAACCTTAATGGTTTGCTATCACCTACCCGTCTTAGGGAGTATGTAATAGAATTTGCTTAAACTCAACACAACTGCCCTTGAAGAGGTGTTGCTATGCAATAACCTAGAGGATTTCCTAATAAGTCACTGACATAAAAAACCAAATTATTATGAAAATGGAAAGAAAAATTACAGAAATTTAATCTCCTTCAAATGGTGACGTATAAAAAACATTTAAGCATATGCACCTGAAACATTCTAAGTGGCGAATTTTTTTACAACTGATAGGATACCTAGATGTTTTAGCGATTTAACTCCATATGTTTCGAAATAGTCAATATACGTATCAATATGGACAGGATAACTTACGCCAACCCTAACTGATCCTTATGAACATTTTCCAGTATTAAAATTTTCCAAATTGAAGTAAGGGGATTGTAAATTGGCAAAATAGCCCCACCCTACCGGTACCTGCACTGATAACACTATGCGACAGTCAAAATCGGAATGGGATGAAACTAACGGGTCAAAAACAAGTTAATTGTTAGACGTGACCCAGCGAAACGCCGGGCCACGTCTAGGAATCGAGATATATCGATTTGAAGTTAGTAACTACCATATAGGGGAATATCTCACATTGTAGGCTCATTTGTTATATTGTTATATGGTGGCGTATGAATATCATAAGTAATATTCCACATTAATCATACGCCACGGAGTACAACAGTTTTATTGTAACTGTTACAAAATAAACCCAGTTCAAAATCATTTGATGGTTGGAAAAAGAAAACTGTTACTTCTATAGAAAAACGTTATATGAACAGATTAAAGGAATTGTAATTTTTAATTTGTTTTAATTTGTTTGAGCAAAATCGGGCTTGTGGTTCTCGAGTTATGTCAAAAAAGATCACCAAAGCTGACAATTTCCCCTATATGATAGTTACTAACTTCAAATCGATATATCTCGATTCCTAGACGTGACCCAGCGAAACGCCGGGACACATATAACTTCTTTTTTACCGATATAACTAATTTGAACCCTTTCCGATCACTGACCCCTACCATTTGTCTCACAGTGTAATTAATAAATAATTAATTGTAGATTTCTTACATAACTTCCAAAAGGATCACTAGAGAATATTTCAATTTGGTCAGTTTAGTTATCTTGTATGGGCAAATGGGAGATTGGCTTATTTGAGTTTTTTGTTTGTTACTCACTTGGGAATAACCAGAATCTCTCTTTGGAGGTTCCCAAGCAGCTCACAACGTCCGATATATCATATGTTCCTTGGGCCATGCCACTCAACTTCAGTTCAATGGTAGCAATTGGGAGATGGCACAATATTGAGCAGCATTAATGGTTTGCTACCACCGATGCGTCTTAGTGATTAGGTAACAGAAGATACTGCAGCCCAACATGATGGCTCTCTTAAGTAGTAGCTTTGGCAGTCCCAAGCAACTAGGATTGGGCGCAGTGTACTAGACTCTTCTTAAAAAAAAATAACTGTTTTGAAAACGCAAGGAAAGGAAAATACAATAACCCCACCAAAAGTTGACGACCCCCGCAGACCCTTAAAAGGACCATGATTTAAGCATACGTATCTCGAATGTCTGAACAGAGATGGTGCCTCTATCCAATTGGCACATGTCCTCGGTAAACAAGTCTGATATCACCGCCATACAGGAAATGCGATGGACATGCCAGTTAAGCACACGACAAAAGAACTGTGACATCTTTTACAGCTGTAATGCGGAAAGGCACGATTAGGATGTGGATTGACTTTAACCCCTATTGGATTTCTTATGACGATACAACATACTTACCTAAAATACCTTTACACCCCATGTATGAGGTATGGGATAGCTTCTCGCATCGTTGCGAATTAACACGCCTTCTATTTTAGATACACAATAAAACGGCACCTACTTGTTTATCGACGAATGCGAACGTCACTGTTTGAGAAGCTTTTGCTAGACATGCCGATTATCTCGACACTTATACTGCGAAGTTGCTGTCGATAACATTGAGGGGCCGGCAATGAAAGAAAAATTTAGATGACTGGAGCCGGGTTCTAACCACTATGTCACGGTTGGTCCCGTGACTATACAACATTTTAAATACTATTGCAGGGGTGGTAGGTTGCACGGATTAAAAGAAAAATGTATGTCTTTAAATTGTCATCAAGCAAACTACAAAACTGGGGCGATAAAACATCAACTTTTTTTTCGCCATATAGAGCGACCCTATCTAGCGGACATTAAAGATGTATTCTACAAGCGCCTGGAGGAAATAAATATATGACCGCTGCCCTGCCCATAACATTGCATTTGTTTTAGGAGATTTTAATGATAAAATAGGAAGGAAGAAATTCAGTCTATACACGAATTCTGACTGGTTAGATTTTGAAAACCCAAGCTCAGACAAGCCCTGATGATGGGCAAAGTCGCGAATTAGGCAAAATGCAGCCAATGGCAACGTGTGAGATGACAGAACCATATATTTCTTCAGGCAGATAATGCGTCTATTTAAGAAAAGAGAGTACAGGCGATATCAAAAGCTACAGGGTGCATATGAAGCCCGATAGTTCTACCAAAAGGTAAAAAGCAAAGGTTTTGGAATAGGTATACCCACTTGTAAGCACAGAGATGGTAATCTGATCATGGACACTTAGAGTGTGCTGCACATATAGAGAGAACACTGTCACACTCTGTTGCCGCATGATTAAATTCTGAGTATTCTATGTTCTGCGCTTAATACTGGCGATCCAAGTGCGTGTATTAACTTTAGCGAGTTGAGCCTTTTATCCATCGCATGCAGGAACCTTTCTAGTGAGTTATGTGAAAGTCTAAAGTCCATCTTTAAGAAACTGATTGAACCTTATCAGTGCGGCTGACGACCGACCAGACCGACCAACAAAACATCAACATGGAGAACATCTAAGAAATTCAGATCGATACTTACCATTTGTTTATCGATTACAAAGCTGCATTCGAAAGTCCGATACTACAGAATCTTTTTTATATCTCCGCGGAGCTGACGAACACGAAGTCTACAGTAAAAATAGGCAAAGCCATTTTCTACCAAGTGAGGTTTAGACAAGGCGATAGTCTGTGATGCGTGCTCTATAAATCATAAAGTAGATCAACACGCTGAAAAGCTTCAGTGAACACGACTGGGCCATCTCTAATAAATATCATGCTGCTTACGATTCCGATGATATAGTTATTATTGGCCAAAGACTGCAGGATGTTACTACGGCCTTTTCTGGTTATAAATGAGGACAAAACTATGTTATTTATTGCAGCGAACAAAGAGTCTAATTATTTAGGACGCAGCTTAAATGTTGACAATTGTAAATATAAGTGTAAAATATTTTATTCTCTACTTTGGGTTCGCCGTAAACAAAAATAATAATTTTGCAATACGCTTAGCAAGCCATTTTATGACAAAGCTCGCTCTCGACAAATAAAGATCCAACTCTACCAGACCCAGATCCTACCAGTCTTGCTCTACTGCACTAAATAATGGGTAATGACATAAGAGGATCAATTAATTGTGGGAGTCTTTGCGATAATAACACTACTCAAAATATTTGGACCCATTATCGGTTACGGCGAATACCTTCGCGGAATGTACTGTAGGTTGTATGAGCTGTATAAAGACATCGACGATGTCAAGTGCGTTCAAATTGACCGAAGGCGTTGTCTTAGACACGTTGTACGTATTTATTATAAACTCAATGGGCAGCGCAGACTGAGGCAATCAAAATGTCGTTGGATAGACCAGGTGGGAAAGCTGGTGCGACAAATTACACTGTGACACAAAATTGAACTTTTGGAATCGGAATGGGATGAAACCAAAAGGAAATGAAAGTTGACATTATGTATAACAAAACCCTCAAGGGATTTCTTAAGTTTAGTGCGAGATTTTTTTTTACACGCATTTGAAGTTGGCGATTTTTGAACGCTGGCTAACAAGAAAAATTCATTAAAAAAGTCAAAAAATAATGCTATTTATCCCGGAAAGTTGTGGTATCTTACTGTTTTTGGGGTCGAGGAATCCATTTCTCACATTTATTTTTATTTTTAAGCGCCGCTAGAGGGCGCTTCCGTACATTTTTTTGGTTTATATCGAATTTTTTGTCTTTCCACACGATTACAGCCGTAGATTAAGAGCTATCGAGCTGAAATTTGGTATGCGAGCTTCTATCCTCCAAGCGGAGATTGGGTTCTTAGATGGGCATGATCGGACAAAACCTACTCCCACCTCCCATACAAATTGTACCTTTTTTGAGGTCTGTCCGTGCGACCACAGTCGTAGATTAAGAGCTAGCGAGCTGAAATTTGGTATGCTAGCATCTATCCTCTAAGCGGAGATTAAGTTCTAAGATGGGCATGATCGGACAAAAACTACTCCCACCTCCCATACAAAATAACCCTTTTTGGGGATGTCCGTCTGTTTTTCCTTGCTATTACAACCTTAGATTAAGAGCTATCGACCTGAAATTTGGTATGCAAGCTTCTAACCTCTTAGAGAAAATTAAGTTCTAAGATGAGCATGATCGGACAAAAACTTCTCCTACCTCCAATGCAGACTTCCCATATTTTGTGGTTTGAGGAGTTTTTGTCTGATCTTGCTCTTCTTAGAACTTAACTTTCCCTAAGTGGTTAGAAGTTTGCGTACCAAGTTGCAGCTCGATAGATCTTAATCTAAGGCTGTAATTGAGAAGACAAACAGACGAACACCCCAAAATAGGGCAAGTTTGTATGGGAGGTGGTAGTAGTTTTTGTCCGATCATGCCCATCTTACAACTTAATCTTCGCTTAGAGGATAGAAGCTAGCATACCAAATTTCAGTTCGATAGCTCTTAATCTACGACTGTGATCGCACGGACAGACCTCAAAAAAGGTACAATTTGTACGGGAGGTGGGAGTAGGTTTTGTCCGATCATGCCCATCTAAGAATCCAATCTCCGCTTGGAGGATAGAAGCTCGCATACCAAATTTCAACTCGATAGCTCTTAATCTACGGCTGTAATCGTGTGGAAAGACAAAAAATTCGATATAAACCAAAAAAATGTACGGAAGCGCCCTCTAGCGGCGCTTAAAAATAAATGTGAGAAATGGATTCCTCGACCCCAAAAACAGTAAGATACCACAACTTTCCGGGATAAATAGCATTATTTTTTGACTTTTTTAATGAATTTTTCTTGTTAGCCAGCGTTCAAAAATCGCCAACTTCAAATGCGTGTAAAAAAAAATCTCGCACTAAACTTAAGAAATCCCTTGAGGGTTTTGTTATACATAATGTCAACTTTCATTTGCATTTGGTTTCATCCCATTCCGATTTTGGTTGTTGCACAGTGTTATCAACGGAGCGAAAAACACCGAAGCCCTTGGAATACTTTTCAACGTGCGGCTCCTGATGTACGAGTTTCTGTTGCTGTTGCCAAATAAGAAAAAGACTGATCGATACAAAGACTGGAGAAAGGCATAAATCTGGCAGAGCCATTTTCTATCAAATGAAACGTTAGACAAGGCTATAGTCTGTCATGCGATCTCCTTAACGTCTAAATGATCAGTTTTTATTGTCAAGTTTGTTTTTTCCTTAAAACGTCAACTGTGATCACTTTATTCAACAAAAAAAAATTAAGAGGTTAATTTCGGACAGTCCAGCTATTGATTATTGATATCAATGAAATATTAATTCATGTAACGCAACAAACATCTATTTGAGTCGATCACATCGATGTCGATGTTGCCTCTAAAACAAACGATCGATTTTGGCATCCTGACTAATAGCTTTTGGGTTGAAATTGTTAAATTGCTAGCAGCTAATATGGTAAAATACTTCTAAGTGGTTAAGTTATTGGCTTTCAAACGGTTATAAGTAAGGCCTAAATCAGACCAACAAAATTCTGTATGAATTAAACATGGTATAGCCTTAAAACACATACACATTTCCCAAATCAAATGGTCACATACTATGTGTCTCACGATGTACTGCCGTATCACATCTGCTATATTACTTCCCACATCTGCTGGCAACAACTGCTGACAGTGAGACAACCGAAACGAACGTATAAAAACAACAAATTTCGCCTGACAATGTCATGCATATACTTAAGTAATTTGAGAACTTAAGAAAAATGCAAAAAAAAATCTCATTCAAAGACCTAAACCGACGAGCCGACTTTTGGGGGGCTTCTTTTGTTTAAACTTTGGTTCAAGCTGCAAAAATGAAATAAGAGAAAAAAAAATCGAACGAAAAACAGACACCACTCGCCTAAGTGGCTTATTACATGTCGTTCCTTGATGAAGATGATGATGTTGCTGGATTGTCTGTCTGTCTGACTGCTTGTCGGAATATGTTGTGGTAGTCACTGTCGCTGTTGTCATCGTCATCGCCATAGCCATTGCTGCATGCCTCGGTGGAGGCGCAGTGGTGGAGTTGGTAGTTGCCATCAGTCGCCCTCTCTCCGGTTGGTTGGGAAAGCATGGCACTTTTGGCAGAGGGCTTTTGTTTTTTTTTTTTGTTTTATTTATTTTTCGTATTTATTTTAAGGCTGTTTTTTGTTTTCTCATTTGTGGCATTCGAGCACTTTGTTGTGCATATGGCATAGACGACCGAAACTTGATGAATTGGGAATTAATTCCTTTGACATCGTTTTCATGCTAAAATAAACACATGTTGTTTTTGTAATGCTTACAAATTATAATAAAAAACGTAATAAAAAAGCCTCAAAAATGTTTCACTCATAAAAATGTGTTCATAAATTGACAGAAATTTTACGTAAAGCATCCCGTCTTGCAAGAAGGTTTTTGGGTAGAAGTTTTTTGAATAGTACATTGCTACAATATGAAGGATTAAGCACAATGGCCTGGCCATTCTAACCAGAAGCTCACATCGAGGCCTCCAACGACTATACAATGTCCAATAGATCACGTATTATCCGCACAATACCACTGTTTAGTGGTTACAAATGTTTGACATAACAATGTTTAAAAGCAGAGGTGGCATAGGTAACAGAAATTACTGCAGATCACTACCCCTACTCTCTTAGTGGCGTTGAAAGTCTAAGAAATAATGATCGGGAGATATTCTCCTTTAAAAATTAACCCGAAGAAAAGTAAAGACAAGAAAAACCCCATGCAGAACAACGTCTTAAATAAGTATATATATGGGACCGGCCGTGGCATAGTGGTTTGAACACGCGACTACCATGCGGGAGATCGCAGGTTCAAACCTGGCTCCAGTCATCTTAAAAGAAAAAAAAAATAAATACATTCTTCTTTCATTGTCGGCTCCCCTCGAATGTTGTTGACAGCAACTTCGCAGTATTAAGCATCGATTCAATCGGCGTGTCTAGTAAGAGCTTCTCAAAACAGTGACGTTCGCATTCGACGATTAACAAGTAGGTGCCGTTAGTTGTGAATCTAAAAATAGAAAGTGTGTTAATTCACAACAACGCGAGAAGCTATCCCATACCTCATTCATGGGGAGCAAAGGGAAATTAAGTTTAAGTATGAAAGGAACCCTTGAAATGAAAATAGATCTGGAAAAGGTTAATGCTATATAGGAAGAGAAGATATACTTAGCTAGCATTTCCTTGCTATCATATATTGAGATTAAATGCCGCACATAGAAAAATATTATATGCGACTCGATCTTCTGCGTTTCGTGTTCAATCCGTCTCACCAATTTCTGAAAAGTTCTCAGTAACCTGGTCTTTCTTTTGGTCGACCTCTTCTTCGCCGTCCATCAAGTTCATTGTCGAAGACTTTTCGAGCTGAAAGAATTCTTCTACGGATTTTAAGGTTGCCATTATTTGTTTTGTTGATCGGCGGAGTCAAGTTACATAAATTAACAACGTTGACGCAGCATCTCACACAAGTAGATTCTATGTCGTCGTTCACTTTTCAACCAGTAAGTGTGTCCGGTAGCGTGGGGATCCGGAGCCCCGGGACTTAGTTTCCCGCCTGATCGTTGGTGCAGGCCCCCTTGTGGAAGCATCAAGCGGGCTGTGGTTAAAACCGAAATCGCTGGTAGAGTCTTCAGGCTCGATGTGGAATTGCATTGCCACAGGGTGCTACAGACCCATAGAGTAAAGGATGTGTTAAGATAGGCCTCACCTTAACCAAAGGAGGTATGCTCCATACTTACATATCCAATTTGGTATCTTCTCGCTGGAAAGAGCCGACAATTGCGGTAGCTTGCTCCCGAAATTGTCTATTACTATTCCAAGATGGTTCAAGCTTCCTTGGGCCATATCAGGGGGCGCTGGCAATCGCATTGTAATACGCCCAGTATGTTTTGCACACCATGGGTAAGGCCTGCACGGCGAGACTCATTTAAAACCATGTGGACTCTCTTTCTCTTTTCCATTCATTTTAACTTAATTCTTCTGTATAACTGAGAAGTCTGCAGTGACATCCTGCAGTTTTCGGCCGATGATATCTATATCACCAGTGTACGCAAGAAGCATATAGCTTTTATCGTGGCACTCGTGTTTATTGCAGATTTCCTAATTATAATCTCCATAACTATGTATAAGAGGTCACACGATAAGTCGTGGCCTAGTTTTTGGCCACGTCTGCTATATAATGGCTCCGTAAGGTCTTTGCCAATCTTAACTGAAGACTTCATGTCAGTCAGTGTCATTCCGCAAAGTATTTCCAGGATTTGTGGCTGTATGAATAATTGGTTAGTTGTTGATTTACCTGGTCTAAAGCCACACTGATAAATCCCGCTCAGGAGGGATAAAACTGGCTTTAGTCTATCACATAGTACACCCGACAGGACCTTATTTGGGATGGGCAAAAGGCTGATACCGCGTAATGAAGCACTCACTTGGATCACCTTTTTTCAACACAGGACATAATAGGCATGTAATCCTATTGCCGGGCATGCACTCCTTAAGCCAAACCCTTATCAGCTCATGGCCGCCAGACTTGATTAGCTCTGCCGGAAGTTAATCGACATCGGTTGCTGTAAAATTTTTCAGCCACGATATCGCTTTTCTTACCTTGGTTTGGCTTGATGCTGGCCAAGCTAAGTCGTCATTGAAAATTGGCTTGATAAACTCACGTGCGCTACTATCTGGAACCAGCAATTGGCGGAAGTGCTCTCCCCACATATGCAGCACACTCTGCTTATATGTAACCAGATTTCCTTCCTTGCCCTTGCAGTAGGCAGCCCAGTACCATAACCTTTTACCTTTTGGTAGAGTTTTCGGGCTTCACCTCTATCTCTGCATCTCTCATATCCTCGTTCAATCTTTCCTTTATATGTAGTTTTTCACGCCTATTTTACTGTCTCCTTTTGCCGTTATCTAACAGGCCAAGTTGCAATTGGCTGACGCTATTTGGCATTTTTCCTCGTACCAGAATTCGTCTGTTGCGGCGGTAGCCATGGAATGCGTAATATGCTGCTACTGTGTATCGGGAACGTCAGTAGTAGAGGCGATGTGTCGTTGCAGTTGGAAGAACTGGTTAGGGAAGGCAGTGGCTATCTATGGAGTTTGCAGCTTTGCGATGTCCAGCTCCATAACACTAAACTACTACATGATCAATTTGATTTTTGGCCGATGGAGGAATATTTGTTGTTTCCGCCAAATAAACAGAAAAAGTTATACCAATTAATACCAGTTATAAATTGAACGATTTTGTTTTTCTGAGTGCAATAATAAGCAAATACTGGCAGTAGTATGCGTATTTTCTGCATAATCATACACAACTACACTGATACTTTCAAAATTATAGCCGTACGACAAAAGCGATGCAGGCAAGCCAGCTCAGACATTTTCTACACATATATATATATGAATATACATGCATAGTCGTACACCTATGTATATATCATATGGAATCGAAAAGAGTTCCAGTCGCCATCCCCTGGGTAGTTACTCTCGGTGCAAATTATATGGTTTACCTCTGCTTTGGCCTATGCCTATTTGCCTGTTATTTTTTTTTTGTTCTCCATTTTTGTATTTGCTCATCTTTAGAGTTGGTGTTTTTTTTTTAGTTTTTAGATTTTTTTGGCATTTGATATCTTTGTTAAAAACAACAACAGCGACATTCTTTTGAATCAAGTTGCTGTTGCTGCCGCTTTTACAAGTTGTTGTTGTGTTGGTAACATTTGTATCTCTCCATTCCATTCATTTGGTATTTGGTTCTTAGGTTTCTGGTCATTGCACCAACTTCAATGCCAGTCAGTGTCAAAGCCGGTGATGGCAATGGTGATGGTATTCTGGGTTCTGACTCCTGTCTTAACAATTTCAAATTTGCTTTTTTTTGTCTGTTTTGTCTCGTTTTTTTGCGTATCACTGTATTTTTTTCTGCTCATTTTTGTTAAGCAGGTGTTTGACTTTTTGGTTAGCAGCAAAAACAACAACCTATCATTGAATTTGATATGTGGTTACTTGTGTTAAAGTGTTTTCGAGTGTGTTAGGTCAGTTTTTGAGGTAACCATATTCTAACATGACCGTGGCATGATGGTAAGAACACGCAGATATCATGCATGTGATCTACGTTTATTTAAACAGCAGCAGTAAACTCGTTGTGTACCATAGCACTGCGAGCAATTTTTTAGAGGTTGTCAAAAATTGACCAGTAGAGCTTTGTCAAAATAGTTCAAAACCATACAAGTTCTTAAAGATTTGTACTTTAATTTTTCACAAACCGCTGCCGGGGAGTGCAAATGAGCATTATCAGTCCAACTCTATTGTTACCTCCTACACAAATTGTCATACTTTTGAAAAACTATATTCATTAAAAAAAAAGGGTTCTCACTCCCCTTCTGGTATCTTACACACAAATGACCGACAATGACCATACAGCATGCCTACGTTTTTTGAAAGTGTACTGATTCCAGTCAAATTTAACTATTCGTACAACATGTAGCTATCAGCACATTCGGCCCATTTGTATACGCTTGACTAAGTCGATGTCGTTATACAGCCCACGTTTCATATGACGAGGGTAGTCATAGTATAATGGTAGTAGTATATTTTGTTCAACTTCTATCGTTATTTAGGATTCTGCGCCATAATCTAAGACAGGTTGGATTAGTGTCTGGTGCCGTTAGGTGTTTGTTCGTCGAGAGAGGACTTCTTCTTCTTATTATATGGCAGCAGCAACAGAAACTCACCCATAAGTAGCTGCACGATGAAAAAATTTAAAGCGCTTCGGTCTCTTTTGCTTCGTAGATAGTTCTCGCCCCTTATTTGCAGGCTAACACTACTTACGGCGGTGACAAGGCAGATAAAATCATCTACCACTTCAAAGTTATAATTGAGGGGCTTGCAGCAACAATGAGTTAACTCCATTTTTAGGCCGAACAGAGTTAACAACTGTATCTGGGGGAAAAAAATCATTCTTTCGATTGGTTCAATAACGATTTATCTCCCATTCATAGTCCTTAGGTTATCAGCTAGAAAGGGTTATCTGCTTCATTCGTTTGGGGCAACATGGAGTTAACTCCAGGAGCTGACTCTTTGTTTCCCCAAATGATTGTCGTAAAACAGCATAGAGATAACAGTGGCGTTGTTACTTGGCCGTCCTCCAAACGACTGATCCCTCTGCTAGTTGAACATTCGCTTATATAGCCGTTTAATGCGTATTGCAGTAAGCGACTTCCCGATTTTTGCCACTTGGCTTATACGTACTTTATGTATAAACATACGTACATAAGCAAAAAATTGCATGGTGACCTTCACCGATTTGGCTTATTTTTTAAAGACGACTTTCTTAAAACTTTTCTAGGTTGCAAATTAAGTGTTGTTTTAATCGGATAATAATTATGAGCAGGACACCAAATTACTTACAGTTGAGTCAAAAAATTTCTTTTGCCGGACCTTGCAGGCGTTGGGTAAAAGGCAGATCCTGCGATAGTTGATACCTATACACTCAGATTTCGATCAACGCCATTCAATGCTTTAGCCGAATGGTGTTTATGTTACCAGTTCATCGCCGCCAGCCCTTTAAAGCTCTGCTGGTAGTTTGTTGGCTCCCGTGTTGATTTCGTTTTGGCCCGATGGTGGACTATCAAATCCGTAGTCGATGATTGGTGCGATTTCGTCACCTTCTAGAACGACCAGAGTACAAAAGTACTCTGAGGATGGTATTTATACCCTTACCCTACGGGTAGGAGAAGGAAGAAGGTGTCACTTTAGATATATATTTCCTCAAAACTACTTACGGTTCTGCAAATGGGCTACATAGCCCTGCCCCTTCTGGTGCCTCCCATACAAATTCATCATTCCGATCGAGTAATAATATCAATACACCCAACGGGATCGTACTCAAATTCTGTATTTAATTAAGCTATAAGAGGAAGAGGAAGTCTAGCCACGCCCCTTCTGGTACCTCCTATACAAATGTACCTTTCCGCCTACTTTAGAGATGGAGTAATATTATCAATAAATCCAACGCGATCGTACCCAAATTCTTTATTTAGTAAAGCTATAGCAGGATAGAGTTTTGGAGAAAAAACTGAAAGGCTACCCACGCCCCATCCGGTACCTCCGATACCCATCTGGTACCGCCCACTTTAGAAATCGGTGAATATTATTAATAGTCCCAACGCGATCGTGTCCAAATTCCGTATTTAGTAAAAAATCTGGAATTCTAAACACGCCCCTTCTTGTACCTCCCATACAAATGTACAACTCCGCCCACTTTAGAGATGGAGTAATAATATCAATACACTCGACACGATCGTGCCCAAACTCTGTATTCAGTAAAGGTATAACTGGGTAAAGGTACCTGGTACCTCCCATACAAATATACCACTCTGCCCACTTTAGAAATTGGGTAATAATATCAATATAATAGAAAATTTTTTGTTTTACTGAGCGTTAGGGTATATGTAACTCGAATGAAACTTTCTTACTGGCTGTGGTTATAAAAGAAAAAAACTTAATTTCCCTTAACACCCCATGAATGAGGTATGGGATAGCTTCTCGCGTTGTTGTGAATTAACACGCTTTCTATTTTAGATTCACAACTAACGGCACCTACTTGTTTATCGTAGATTGCGAACGTCACTGTTCGAGAAGATCTTACTAGACGTGCCAATTGACTCGGCACTAACACTACATTCGAGGGGAGCCGACAATGAAAGAAATTTTTTTTTATTTAAGATGACTGGAGCCAGGATTTGAACCTATGATCTTTCGCATGGTAGTCGCGTGTTCTAACCACTATGCCACGGCCGGTCCCGGCTGTGGTCATAGTATTCGCAATATGATATTACTGTCTGTCGGGAACATCGACATATGAGGGCATTTGTTTGCATTATTTCAGAGAATTTGTTGACTAGGCACTGGCTATCTCTGTGGTATGTAGCTTTGCGATGTCTTGCTTCCATTGCTTTAAGGCTGATTTACACGCTATCCACCTATATCCCTTATCGACTGTCAAATCAGTACAATTTGAATTTGTATCCACCTTCCTATAATTCAATATTACTTAGCTGTAATTTTGTAGTTTGTGTCTTTGCTTACTCCTACTAATTAGGCTATCTCGCTCATGTTGTTGAGGGGATATGAGTAGATATGGGTAGATAGCGTGTAAACCATACTTTAGGCTATGAGCAAATTTAGCACTACTTGGCTGCAACTAGGTGGTGCTCCGAGCAAATATTTGCACCGACCATCACACGCTCGTCCATTTTGCTTGAGTCATGCCTTCCATTGATTACCACGTGATCAATATAGTTTCTTGTCTGTTGATCAAAGAATATATCTGTTGCCTTTTGGATATCTTTATGCGGAATGGTTCCACTCACTACCATAATTCTTGCCGACGCGAAGCTTACCAGTCTGAATCCGTTATTAGAAGTGTTGTTGAGTAGACTAAATTTTTCGACTGCTAAACCAGGAGTATTTTCCTTTCCTATTTTAGCATTCAATAGAACAATTTTAATGTATTGTGCAGGGCAGTGGTCATATATTTCCTCTAAGCCCGCATAAAATGCATTTTTAAACATCTCTTTAATGTCCTCGCTTTTTTCTTTCGTTGGGGCGTGCGCACCAATCAGGGTAATGTAAAATATTTTCGCCTTGTTGCGAATAGTGGCTATTCGGTCACTTACAGGGTAAACTGCGAGACCAAATGTCGAAATCTCTTGCCTACTATAAACGCATCCAAATTTGTTTCTTTCTGCATAGCAGCAGTAAAGGATGTCACAATTCTTTCGGCGAGTACATCCCTGTCCCGTTCATCTTATTTTCTGTATGGCGGTGAT
This sequence comes from Muscina levida, assembly GCA_964034835.1. Classification (NCBI taxonomy): domain Eukaryota; kingdom Metazoa; phylum Arthropoda; class Insecta; order Diptera; family Muscidae; genus Muscina; species Muscina levida. The sequence goes on along the minus strand of OZ035880.1, from coordinate 126,062,469 downwards.
GTCAGCCTCGTATTTATCGAGGAAATCCGTCAATTGGGTGGTTCTTGCTTTCCCATTTTTTGTTGTTGTTTTATATTAGTTGTTTTATTTAAGGAGAGTAGCTTATTAATTTCATAACGCTGCAAAAGCCACTAAGAGAACCACTGTTTTTAGCTTCAGTAACTTCTGTCACCTACTTCCAATAACCGGATGTTCAGTGACATTTCCCGTTGACCTCCAAAAGAGAGATTCTGGTTATTCCCAAGTGAATAACGATCCATAGCTATAATAACTTTTAATCGAGGAATCTTAATTCAAGATTCCATCAAAATATCAGTGAAAGTACTCGGGGTAAGACTGATGGTAAGTGTAAGTCAGTTCAACAACCTGACAGTTCTGTACTGGTTTTTACATTACTTAACTTGACTTAGTCATAGCTAATAAATAATAACGAGACTGAATAACTACATACATAGTTATTTAATTATCCAAATAATAATCATTACTATCAACGCTATTAGTATTGCATTTACAAAAATAGCTTATAAGTACATTCGCATATGTATAAGCATCTTCACGAGCGTAAATATAAAAAAATGTAATGATGTGATTATCCAAACTATAGAACAATTCACACAATTGAAGAATGGTTGTATGTAAACATTTGCTAAATTTCTATAATCTATTTTGTACAATGCAAGCATATTCTCATTACTACAACAACTGCAAAAAGTGGTAAACATATGTAAATTATGTAATATCAGTATTTCAAGGAATTATTCATAGATTCAACTAATTAAAATATGATTTACAATTGATTCATAGACATTCACATTCGGCGCAAAGGCTGACAGCGATGACGTTGGCGACATTTTCCAACCTCCAGCTAAACTGTTTACAGAAATTTACCCTTTTTCACAGCGAACCGACCGAACTGTAACAATGAAAGCCATGCAAATGTATAGAAAAATGACGGGAAAACATGGGGCAAATCCATGGAAAAACTGAAAATGTTTATAGAACTGTAAAAGAGCATGTTTGTTGGCAATAATGATGAACTAATGCTATTTTTCTGAAACTTTTTGTGTTTTGCGCTTTAGTTCCTCTTCGAGTTAATAATTATCATAAATTTGTTGTTTTCGTTGTGGTGGGTATGGGACGACTTTTGTGCAGTACGAAGCAAATGCTGGTGGCAAAGGTATCACAATTTGGATTGTCAGTTTGGTTATTATATCGTACATGCTAAGATTCGCAAAATTTATCAAATAATCAGATTGTTATAGTTTGTTTTGGAAGACAAAGACGAGGAAATTAAATATGTGTATTGTGGATGCACGTTTTTTGTTTTCTTATTTTGTAGTTTTCTCGAAAAGTTGTAATATTTTGAAGATTATGTTCATATTAAACCAGTACAGAAATTTCTATCCGATAAACTGACTGATGAATACCATCACCCACTATAAGGTACTGTTTAAAGCTGGTATTAGATGACGTGTATTGTACACATGGCTTGTCAATTCAAAAAGCGATATGTAATTCTACATGTCTGTCAAAATGATCGTGTACATTTGGTTTATTATTTTTGCGTTCAAACGTGCTTGTGTATATATACATGTGTTTATCATTAACAGCTGATTTTGCTATATATTATCTTCGCCAAACACAGCTTTATTAGCCCAATTAACTAAAAATATGTTGAAAAACACTCATTAATTGTTCTATTTACGATTTGAAATAAAATACTTATACTTTTCAACTTTTTTGTCAGCAAACGCTTTGTTGTTTTCCAAAAACAGCTGATTGCCGATATGTATTACATGTCAAAATAGAGCACGTTCTAAATGAAATGTATACATATGTTATCCAACACATTGTTTTACACAAGCAGTGTTTGAAAGGGGTCACACGACATGTATAAATTTTACACTGTAAAAATTTACATGTCATATGTAAAATACACGTCGTCTAATACCTTACCTTAAGTCTTGAGTTATTGAAATTAACCGATTTGTAATTAAAACCATTTCAAAAGTTTCAGTCGGGCAACCCGACTTACATATGCCCTTACCCTCAGTAAAATAAATAATTTTCTATTATATTGATATTATTACCCGATTTCTACGGTGGGCAAAGTGGTACATTTGTATGGGAGGTACGAGAAGGGGTGTGTCTAGGCTTCCAGATTTATTCTCCATAACTTTACCCTGTTATAGCTTTACTAAATACAGAATTTGGGCACGATTGCGTTGGGTGTATTGATATTATTACTACATCCCTAAAGTGGGCAGAAAGGTACATTTGTATGGGAGGTACCATAAGGGGCGTGTCTAGACTTCCAAGTTTTTCACCAAAACGTTGTCCTATTATAACATAACAAAAATCAGAATTTGGGCAAGATTGTGACAAGTGTATTGATATTATTACCCTATTTCTAAAGTGAGCGGAGTGGTACATTTGTATGGGAGGTACCAGAAGGGGCGTGTCTAGACTTCCAGATTTTTTCTCCAAAACTTTATCCTGCTTGAACTTTACCAAATACAGAATTTGGGCACGATCGCGTTAGGTCTTTTAATAATATTAATCGATTTCTAAAGTGGGCGGTACCAGATGTGTATGGGAGGTACCAGATGGGGCGTGGATAGACTTTCAATTTTTGTCTTTAAAACTTTATCCTGTTATAGCTTTACTAAAAATAGAATTTGGGTACGATCACGTTTGATTTATTGGTATTATTGCTCCAGCGGAAAGGTAGATTTGTATGGGAAGTACCAGAAAGGGCGTGGCTAGGCTTTCAAAATTTTTTCCAAAACTTTATCCTGTTAAAGCTTTACCGAATACAGAATTTGGGTTTGGTCCCGTTGGGTGTATTGATATTATTACTCGGTTTCTAAAGTGGCGGAATGACGTATTTGTATGGGAGGTACCAGAAGGGGCGGAGCTATGTAGCCAATTTGCAATACCGTAAGTAGTTTTAAGGAAATAATAACTCGTGCAAAATTTCGAAACATTTCGCGTATACAAGAAATATGGTAGTGAGTGTCACCAGATTGCCGCAAAAAAGGCAACATGGATATCTTCTGAATAAAAACCAAAAAACCAGATTGATCACGCAGTAATCGAATAAGTCTATTAATCAAACAGACGTCTAAATCAAACCCCGAGAGAGTTGAAGACTCATTTTTGCCAACTCACGTGTCCAAAGGATTACCACGTCATTCGCATAAGTTACAATCTTCCTTCATCAGAGTATTTGTCTAGAAAAAGTATCTCAATAAACTAATGTGCGAGATCATTGTTGTATTGTTCGTCTTTCACCTTTACGTCGTCTAAAATCATCAAATCAAGCGATACAATGGAAAATTTCTAATAAAAAAGTCATTTCGGAATAATTAACAGAAATATTTACATATACATCGTCCAAAATTATCAAAACATGCAAAATTTCGTCAAAAACAAAAATAAAATTTTTAGCCTTTTTCCATAATTTTCCAACCAACATTTTCTATTTTTCTATTCGAAATGCCACTACGGAACAATAAATAAACAAAAATTCAATAAACAAAAATTAAATTTTCGATTTCTATCAAATCAAGCGATACAATGCAAATTTTTGCCGGAATTTTCCGAGTTTTCCACCGAGAATATTTTTATTTCTCCATTCGGAAAGTTATTTTGAAATAATTATTCGAAATTTGTCATAGCTACATTGCCAAAATTATGAAATCTTACGATAAAATGCAAAATTTCGTCTAAAAAAAAATTAAAATTTTTGGAATTTCTCCGAAACTTTTCGAATTTTCCAACGAAATTGTTCTATTTTTTCCATTCGCAAAGCCATTCGTAAAAATTGCACAAAGAATTGCGTAAAAAAAGCAATTTTAGATTTTTCCAATTTCAAGACTTTTCGGAGGATTTTTCCAAAATTTTCTTCACATAATCCTTCTCCTTGCAATTTCGAACAACTGAAAATATATATATGCAGAATTTTTTCCATGTTGAATGGCGGATCCTTACCAATCTTAACTGAGTCGAATTAGCTTTACAGGAATACCAAACTCAGACATGGCTTCATATAACTTACCCTTTATCGGAGAGTCCAACGCAGCTTTGTAGTCGACAAAGAGGTGCTTTTCATGAGATTTTCCAGGATTTGTCATAAAGTGAATATTAGATCCGTCATAGATCTACCAGGTCAAAAGCCGCACCGGCAAGCTCCAATTAATTTTTCCGCAATTGGCAATTCCGCAACGATTATTCCACTGTTCTTACGCTCACGACGATTTCCTTACTTGTTTATGGGACATAACAGATTAAGTCCTCAATACCCGGGAATGCTCTCATCTAGCCAGATGCTCTCCGTGAGCTGATGCATGCTCCTAATCAGCTCCTCTCCACCTGCTTTAAACAATTCAGAAGGGAGACCAACGGCTCGAGCCGCTTTGATACTTTTTAGGCTTTATATTGACACATTTTTCCGTCTAAAGAGACGAGTTGTCTCTCGTCTCTTCTCCCTGTGCCGTTCACGAACAGCTTGCGTTGCCATTGCCTGCAGTTTCGTCCTGTATGCAGCATCCGTCTCTCTTGTGGTATTGCGACATTCATCATCGTACCAGGCATCTTCTTGAGGCGGCTTTGAATACCCAAGTACGCGTCACGCAGCCCGTTCTATGGAGTCGGCTATATTTTGCCACTGCAAGGTTATATTATCAGGGGTTGGAACATTACGCAGCAGTTGAGTTAGGTAGTTGGAGTAGGCGTCCGCTACCACTGGGGTCCGCAGTTAACAGATGTCCAGCTTTCGCTGTGCCTGGTTACGTACGTTTTTCGCCATGCTTAGCCTTGTGCGTACCTTAACTGCGGTAAGGTAGTGTTCGGAGTCAATGTTCACACCCCTCGTACGTCCAGAACACTCGATGCGTGCCTTTCATTGACTACCACGTGATCTATCTGATTCCTTGTCAATTGATCTGGATTTAACCATATTGCCTTATGAATATTTTTTTGGTCAAATCTAGTGTTGCTAACTACCATATTTCTTGCCGCAGAGATATCAATCAGTTTGATGCCATTGTTCGACGTTTCGGTGTGCAGACTGAATTTTCCGATGGTAGGCTCAAATGCGGTCTCACTGCCTATTTTAGCATTAAAATCGCCTAGTACAGTTTTGATGTCATGGCTTGGTCCACGGTCATAAAAATTTTCTAGGCTCTCGTAGCACTCGTCTTTCTCTTCTGTCGGAGCATGGGCACATATAAGTGTTATGTGGAAAAACTTAGTTTTGACTCTTATGGCGGCTGTACGTTCACACACCGGGCTAAACCTTGAGACTAAGTGTCGAGGTCTCTTTCCAACTACAAATCCACACCCAAACTCGTTCTTATCCGCATGGCCACTATAGTAGATGTCGCACGTGTTCATGCGCGAGCACCTGTGTCCCGTCCACCGGATTTCCTGTAAAGCGTTTATGACAGCCTTGTATACTTCAAGGACTTCCGCCGGTTGAATGGAGGCACCTGGTCTATACAGTGTTCTAACATTCCAGGTGCATATCCATAAATAATGGTCCTTAATTCGTTTGCGGTGGTCGTCAACATTTTGTGGGGTTCATTTTGTTCTTTTCTTACTTCTTTTATTGCAACAGTTCTAACGTGAGTGGCAGGTTGCAAGCCCAGCACCCAACGTCGCAGTTTTCTCCTTCCGCCAGGATTTTATTACAGCCACTTATTCTGGGTCACACGCTGACCAGAGTACCGCTCACTCTGAGCAGACGTGCCTGGGTTTTAGGTTTCGCCCCTCACAGTTAGCCGTGCTCTGACGGGTGTCAAAGGCATGTTTCCAGGCGTCACTACGTGGTGCTACTCCTTCCGCAGTAGTCCCACGAATACATAGCTCTGTGAGTAGACTAGACACTCTGGGTTTGCCAAGATAAACCGATCAGAAGCTTTACCTTGCATCACACTACCGACGCCGATTTACTACATACATTTTAATTATTCAAAATAATAAAAAATTCAATAATTCTCTTAAAAAAATTATATGTATGTTATTACAAGAATATATCATCATATTGCACTAGATGATTCAAATTCTATCACGCCACAACGTAATCAGCACTTTAATCCAACACACTTGCATATGAATACAAACAAAAAAACATAGATTCACATTACATGCAACATTTCAATAAAAGAAGGCAAAAGATCCAAAAAAAAAGAACAACAATAGCAAAACAAATAAATTGTTAATCCATCATATGGCAAAAGGATTAATAAAGCCTAAAAAAGTCTACGACAATAGGCTGCATTTTTTTCTCTCGCTTTGTTCAACAATATACTCGCTCATATTGTGGAACAGTGTGACCTCCAACCGATTTTCATTCCAACGTGGATTAATTATTAATGCAACGCTTATAGAATTCTATTTGACTTGGTTGTTTGTCGCAAAAAGGAAATGTGTCGTGAAACTAAAACATTCATTTACAAAAATTGTTGTTCTGCATTCATTTTTAATTTTCCTCTAAAACAAGCCAACAAAAAAAAACGCAGCAAATACTGCAAATTTCAAACACAATACGAACAAGAACGGAAACGTTTGAATCCTAATATACGAAAAAAAAACTAGCAAAGCATGTCCTGTATGCCATAAACAACACTAAAATTGCTAGAAAACTCATACAAAGAGCATATGCATACACACAAACCTGCACATACATATTCCATTTACCATCATATGATAGTAATAATATTGTTGTTGTTCTTGCTTGTACTGCCATTAATCGTTAACATTTCCACAAATTTTTAGTTTTGGAATTTTTTGATTTTTAATATTTCGTTACCATGCAATATGGTCAAATGTCATTACATAGTAGTGGTTCTATGGAGAAGTATTGCTTACATGTACATTTCACACGAGATGGGTACTTAATCGCGGTGGCTTCTCACTATCCATGTGAAAGGATTGAGAAAAACTGTACATCACCAACGAAAACTTATCATTACCATAAGAAATTAGAAGTCGGTTAAACATTACTCATAAGTATTATAGTACTGGATAACACTACTCGCATGCATCGAAAACAGAGCCTTCAATCACAAAAATTAAATGAAACGCGATAATAACGAACCCTTTTGGTTGGGCTAATCGCCCGCCTTCAGGTCCTATACTGGCTATGAAAGCATGAATAAGAAATAGTAACCAACGTTACCCCTCAAATTCAGACTACCACCGCAAACGTTATAAGAACCAAAGAATGTGGGTGTGAGTGAAACCAAATTTAAGCAAAAAGATATCCACAATGCCATTTGGCTATCCCCCGATCATAACACCAAAAATCAAATTGATCATGTGCCAATCGATTTAAGGCTTGTATCTATTGTTGTTGTAACAGCTTAGACTATACAGAATTTAAAAATTTTAATCCGGGGGTTCTTCGTTAATGTCCAACACTAAAAAGTGGGCTACTTCCACTTTATTAGCCCATAAATTCAATGGGCTAAGTGGTGTAGGGTAGGCTGTGTGCGGGGTATTGTGGGGACCCATTAGGGGCGGCACGGTCTATGCGGGACCAGGACATTGAGCCTGTTGCTCCATCCCGATCTGAGTTGTGCCAGGGCCACTCTTTTCTTCCTTGGTAGGCTTTCCTCCGTTTCAGCTGCATGGGGTGGGCGACCTCCAAGAACGACGTTCATGCGGTAACCTGAAACCGCGGAATTGATGGCGTCTCTATGAATGTCGTTCAAAGCTGATGAGTATAAGGTGCAATCCAAGCGATCCTGCACATAGTTGCGTATGTTCTTCTCGTAAACTGAAAGGTCCTTCCTGCCATGTATCCGATGACATCCTTGGAGGAACTGTTTGGTCAACATGACATAATGTTCTTTGACTGGGAGGACCTTCGTTTCCTCATGTAAATGGTGTTCTGAGATTATCTGCATACAGCCCGTTACAGTCCTTAGGCGGCATTTTGGCAGCTTTGGATATTTCTCCACTGGGAATCACTCAGCCACTGACAGGCCAATTGTTTTGTAGGTAGCCAACAAGCTTTTTTTGTCCATTCTCCAAGTGCTGCCGGTTGGCGCTTTGAGGATCTTGTTCTTACTTCGCAGTTTGTGCGTAATTGCAGTGACGTGAGCTGAGGAGGTAAACAGGCTGTCAAAGACTCCTAACATATTTGGGTGGTTCACAGTCGATATTTAGGTTTACCTTCTTCATCCAGGTGGCAAAGAGTGTTGCTGATGACTTCGCCGGTGATATTTTCAGGTTGCGTCCAGTGAATAAATTGTGTAATTCTCCAAGATATCCATTCACACGATCGCAAAGCTCATACATATTATGTCCCTTTGGCATAATAGTTCAGTCGTCCGGATAGGAAATCACATCTTCACCTTGTGGTGGTGTGGGGAGTTTAGAGAGGTGGAATTTAAACAAAACGGGGGATAGAACGCCGCGCTATGGTACTCCTTGTTTAACTCTACGGGGCTTTGAGAACCCTCTGTCGCGCTCTTCCTGGTTTAAGTATAGGGATGACTGAACTCTTTTACCAGGCATCGGGTATTATTAGGCTATTCATTGGAAGGTTGTGAACCATTTTTAGGTTTTCAACTCTCCGCACGCCGAGTTGTTTTAGCATCAGCATGGATATGCCGTCAGGTCTAATCGCCATTGATGGTCTCTAAAACTTCAGAAGGGGTATGGTATGTCCGAGAATGGAAGGTTGTGAAGTTTGTGAACAATACATCGTTTCGCCTTGTCTCTCTCGGGGTGCTCATTAAACTGTCGGCAAAATGCACTCGATCACTTAACATGGTCGCAAATGGCATATGGCATATGATGACTATGAAGATGTCAATAATGCCGTTGAATATCGTCGCAGCATGGGGAGACAAAAGTCTCTGACCACTCTTGATAATGGTTAAGCCCAGAGCAGTTCCTGAGGTGATACCAGCCCAAACAAATGTTGCACCTTAATTAGATGGACATATGGTGCAACAGATTCTACCAAACTGTGCTCCGGGATTAATTTCGATTTCGGCACGGATTAAAAGGATACGCAGAAGCAAAGCCGAAAGATGTTGCTGCAAGCGGCAGAGATATCTACTGCCTACTTTATTTAGCACTCTCAACTACTAAAGCACAACGAATCTACTTCTGACGTTCCCGATTCACAGTGGCATCAGACTGCGCATTCCAACCGCCGCATATGATAAACGGCGCTCAAAAGAATCCTGATACGATGAAGAATGTTGCATAGCGTCAAAGGATCAGGAACACTACAGAAAATTGTAACCAAGACTGTAAGGGAATGACGCAATGAGACATTAAAAGAGGCGAGGCAGTTATTTAAGCGAAAAAAGGAAAGGGAGGATGAGGATATAGAGATGAAGGTGAAGCTCGAAAATTCTATCGGAATGTAAAATCAAAAGGCTACGGTACTGGGCTCCCCTCCTGTAAGGACGTAAAACTGGTAACAGATGCGCAAACTGTGCTGCATATATGGCGAGAAAAAGTCCACCAATTGATGGTTCCGGTAGGCTGCGCTGGCGAAGGAATCAAGCTAATTGTCAATGACGGCAAAACCGAAGTAAGAAGAGCATTATAATAGAGCAGCAGGTGTTATTCCAGTTCAGTGGCGATAAGATGATAACGAGCATGCACCAGTTTCTACGCACGGTTCAGCTTAACGAGTTCATGCCAGATTATTGGAATCTATGCGTATTATGTCTTGTACTGAAAAGGTGAAGTGTGTCCTCCAACTACCTCGGGATTAGCCTATTACCCATCGCATATAAGGTGCTGTCGAGGGTGATATGTGAGTGTGACCACTCCTCTCCCTTCAAAATTTCAACATCTTCAAATTCAGAGAAAAACATAACATTTTTATATTTTTCAAAGGAACTTAAAAATCTCTCTTATGATTGCATAAGATTTAGTCGCTGACACCATTGGATCCTATTAATAAAAAATTGCATAATAGAAAATATTTGCTAAAACAAAAACTCATCGTTTGACATCGCCACTTGACACTGACAAAAGGAAATGTCATTTGTATTGTTGTTGTGCGTTTGTTGTTGTTGCAATGATTAAATCACGTCTCCTCCTTTCTAAGCACCCATAAATTGGCGGTTTCTTTTAGAGTCCAGTGCTTAAAAAGGATTACGTTGTTGTTTTGACTTTATTGGCATTTGTATTTGGTATTCACAGTGCATTTGAAGTGATTAACATACAACTCCAAAGGGGCAGTTATTTGTTGTCGTTGTAGCTATTGATTTTGCTCCGACTCTCTCTGTAAGCACTACTGTTGATCGTTTATCGAAATTAATGAAGCAGCAACAACGATCCATGGCGCAAAGGAAAGAGTTTCTTCATTGATGTTTGTCAATAGGAACATTTCTAAAGACTCAAAGAAATTTATGGACACAACAGAACGCACTGCATTATAATAGCCAGACGGATAATGGATATGATAATATTCAAATGTTCAAAAACGCATAAGCCATATTTGCCGATAATTAAAAATGCAGAGTTTTGTTAGTTAAAACTTTTTATAACGACGGTCATTGCGGAATTTACAAATTGTTTTTGCCTAATTTGCTTTCTGTTGTGGTTTCGAAGAAAATGTCTTAGTTAATAAATGATAAATTATTATAAAATTTGTATGTATTAAAAATATTTACATACAGAAGCTATACAGTCTTACATCGTTGCTGGACATTTTGTACGTAGACTGTATTCTTCAATCTTCGTATTTTTGCATTAACAAAACTGCCATTACAATATTAATTTCGTGGCCAGGGCAGCGGCCTTAAGTTTACCGTAGACACTCGTAGAATGTCGGTTTAATCTTCTTCTCTCTTTAATGGCAGCAACAACAGAAATTTATCTATCTGTAGCCGCCCGTGGAAAAGTATTCAAAGCGCTTTGGTATTTGGCGCTCCGTAGATAGTTCGTCACACCAAGCTTAGTTAACTGCTCTTTCACCTGGTCCATACATCGGAGTTTAGGTCGCCTCCTCCTGCGCAGCCCATCCAGTTTATTCTTCTTCTTCTTCTTTACTGGCAGCAACAACAGAAATTCATCTATCAGTAGCCGCACGTAGAAAAGCATTCCAAGCGCTTCGGTCTTTCGCGCTCCGTAGATAGTTTGTCATACCAAGCTTACTTAACAGTTCCGTCAACTGGTCCATCCATCGGAGTTTTAGTCGCCCCCATCTGCGCCGCCCATCGAGTTTATTGCGAAAGACTTTTCGAGCCGAAGCATTTTCGACCATTCGTACAACGTGTCCAGGCCAGCGCATTCGGTCTATTTGAACGCGCTTGACTACGTCGATGTCGTTGTACAGTTAATACAGCTCATGATTCATTCGACGACGGTACTCGCCGTTAACGATGATGAGTCCAAATATTTTGCGTTGTATTTTTCTCTCGAAGACTCGCAGAATAGATTGATCCGCTTTGGTCATTACTCAGGATTCATCGCTGTAGAGTAAGACAGGTAGGATGAGAGTCTGGTAGAGTTGTATATTTTTTCTTCGAGAGAGCGCTTTGTCACTAAATCGCTTGCTTTGCGCATAGAAGCAGCGGTTTGCGATCAGTACACATCTTTTGATTTCCAGGCTGACAGTATTATTTTTGTTTAAGGCGGAGCCAAGGTAGACAAAATCATCTACCACTTCAAAGTTATAGTTGTCAACGTTCCCGCAGAGTCCCAGACGAGTGGACTCATTGTTCGTTGAAACAAGTAACTTAGTTTTGTCCTCATTTATAACCAGACCCACTTCCGCCGACTGCTTTTCAATTCTGGAAAAAGCCGCAGTAACATTCCGCAATCTACGGCCAATGATATCTATATCATCAGCATACGCGAGCAACATGTGACTTTTGTTGAATATGGTGCCATTCTTGTTTACTGCAGCCTTCCGCATGATCATCTCAATTACGATGTTAAAGACAGACTGTCACCTTGCCTAAAGCTTCGTTTGGTAGAAAATGGCTCTGCCAGATTTTTGCCAATTTTCACTGAAGACTTCGTGTAAGTCAGTGTCATCCCGCAAAGTCGTATTAGCTTCGCGGGCATACCAAACTCAGCCATAGCATCCAACAATTTGTCGTATCGGACCATCGAATGCAGCTTTGTAATCGATGAACAGATGGTAGGTGTCGATCGTCTTTCGTGGGTCTTCTCCAGGATTTGTCGTAGTGTGAATATCTGGTCGGTCGTGGATTTATCAGGTCTAAAGCCACACTTATAAGGTCCAATCTGGTTCGCTAAAATGAGCTTTGGTCTTTCACATAACACACTAGACAGGACCTTGTATGCCATGGGTAAAAGGCTAATCCAGCGATAGTTGGTACACACACTTGGATCGCCTTTCTTAAGCACGGGACATAGGACATTCAGATTCCAATCATCGGACATGCACTCCCTGAGCGAAATCGTGTTTGTGAGCTGGTGCATCCATGTTACCAGCTCATCGCTGCCGGCAGTCCTGCAGCTTTATTATTTTTAAGCCGTGCAATTTCCCTGCAGATCTCGTTTTGGCTCGGTGGTGGACAGTCTACTCCATCGTCGATGATTGGTGTGATTTCTTCACTTATGCTGCCTGCGGGAACGAGTAGAGACCGAAAGTGTTCCCTACATATTTGCAGAACAGTCTGAGTGTCCGTAGCCAGATTTCCGTCGCTGCAGCGCGCTGTCTTATAGGTGGGGATCCTTGTTGCAAAACCTTTCGGCCTTTCACCACTATCCCTGTGGTTTTCGATATCCTGACTCTCTTTTTTTCTTCCACTGACGCTTTTTCCGCCTTCGGACGCTTCTGAGTATATCGCTCCGTCACCGCACGAGCGCCTTGGGCTGTAGTTTTGCCTTGTATGCAGCATCTATTTCCTCCGACATTTCGCGACATTCATTATCATATCAGGGCTTGTCTGAGCGTGGTTTTTCATAGCCCAGTACGGTCGATGCGGCAGTGGTCATAGAATTTGCAATATAATGCCACTGTGTGTCGGGAACATCAGAACTAGGGGGATTTTTTTTGGAGTAATTGAGAGAGTTGTTTTGAGTAAGCATTTGGCTATCTCGGTGATATGCAGCTTTGTGATGTCTAGCTTCCTTTGCGTTTGATAACGAGTGTTTTTACTACTTAATCGTGTGCGTGCCTTGGCTGCACCTAGGTAATGATCCGAGTCAATATTTGCACCACGCATCACACACACGTCCATAACGCTTGAGACATGCCTTCCAATCTGATTTCTTGTATTTTAATCGGGAGATATACAGGTTGCCTTGTGGATATCTTTATGCGGGAATCTGGTTGTCGGTTTAATATCATCGTCTTTATCTTCCGTCAGGACATTAGCACAAATCAGCGTGATATAGAAGTAGGTAGTTCGGCTCGATGAGCTGTTTCGCTCATTACTATTCATTTGTGATTTCATAGCGAGTAGAAGGCCTGAAGGCTAAAGAGATCTACTTAAAAACTAAATTTCCCTATACAGCCCATGAATGGGCTAGTTTCTCGCGTTATTGTGAATTAACACGTTTTCTATTTTTAGACTCCTACCTACTTGTTGATAGACAAATGCGAACGTCAGCTGTTTGAGAAGCTTTAACTATGCATGCCGAATAAATTCGACGGTATACTGCGAAGTTGCTGTCGACAACATTGAGGGGGGCCTCTGATGTAGATGACTGAGACAGTAATTGGACCATGAATATCTGGCATTATAGTCACGTGTTCGAACCATCATCCCATGGTAGACCAAAAAAAACCTATAGGGAAATCAAATATCACAAAACAATGTTGAGTAGGTCCTACCATGAAGAGGTTGTGGGTTGGCTTGAGATTTAGAATCAAGTTTTTTCTGACAATTTTTATTTCGCTATTCCATTACATTTTTCACATCATCCATTAATCAGCGTCAAACTAAAACAATTTAAACTTTTAACAATGAATGGACAATAATAAGATACGTCTCCAAAATATCTTTCAAAGAATTATGAAGAAGTATATCAGAGACTTTAAAACATTAGTTCTAATACGCTTTTATAAGCAAATGTTAAAACAATTATCATATGTATCTCATATCACGAATGTAATAAGAGCATCCAAGGTCTTCTTCATTTCAAAAATTGATTTATGTAAAAAATAATTCCATCGACTCCATTAATTCTCATCTCACATTTATTGCACCAATTAATGCAACAACAAAAAATAGAAACCAGTGTTATTACTCGCAACTGATCAAAAGTATTACGAATGTACTTACAAATGCAGTTACGACGGCAGCAACAACAACAACAACGCAGACAACGGCATCACTTACAAAACCCATTAATTCAATTTGGCGCGCAGATGTTGGTTCAACGAACGTTTGGCCTTGAGCAACGAAAATTCAATATCACCGAAAATAAGAAATGAGCAATCAAAATAAAAACAAAACTAACACGTAAAACTCATAAATCCGCAAAATGCATCCATCCCACAGATTCAGGCAAAACCGGCAAAATGCGAAAATAAACAAATAAAGCGACCGACCGTCCAACCGACGACGACTCCAATTCCGACAACAGCTGAGGAGAGACATGTATGGAATCATTGCTTCCTCCTGCTCCACAAGCCGCAAAACAGTATAACACACAAAATTATGGCAGTGGAGTAGATTTATGGAACTTCAGGCACCACACAATCACACGCACTCAGCCACGAACGTGAATCTGTTGCCCGAAACAGACACAAAAGCGAAATCTTCCAAAAAAAAAATCGAAACTGAAATTTTGTGCAAAGGAAACCAAAAATAAACGCACACCCAACCACACACGCCAAAGCAAAGGAGACACGATTAACCCGAAAAGGCCTAAACAAAATTAACCACTTGAAATAAAAACTGGTAATATCACATAATAACGCACTACGTCTCATGGCCAGCCCAAAAGAAGGGACAAGAGAGTCCGACATCAATAAATTCACATTAAACAAGTTTCCGTAACCACAACAAAAAAAAAACTCTCGAAAGACATTTCGCCAAAAAAAAAGTTAAGAGAATGAATGGGGAAAAAATTGAAAGGAAACCAGCAGCAGACAAATAACCTACCACAAGTCAAAATATCGTAGCCGAAGATAAAACCATCGACGCAATTATATATTAAATATAAACTTGAACCTGGCCCAAAAAACCAAAATGTGCATGTGTGTGTTAGTACGCAGTGAATGAGAAAATCACAGTCAGACCAAAATAAGGCACGGCTGTTATAGACTTGAGGGCAGAAATTTGGGTAATACAATTAAAAAAGCAATTGTGAAACATTAACAAACGAATTAAGGACCATGATTTTAGGATATGCAACTAGAATGTTAGAACACTGTATAGACCAGGTGTCCCCATCCAACTGGCGGAAATCCTCGAAGAATACAAGCCTGACATAACTGCTTTACAGGAAATCCGGTGAACGGGATACGATTGCTAGCGCATGGAGATGTTCGAAGTCTACTATAGTGTTCAAGCGGACAAACACGAGTTTGGATGTAGATTTGTGGTTGGCAAAAGACTGCGACACCTAGTCTCAAGGTGTGCAACCCGGTGTGCAAACGTATAGCCATTATAAGAGTCAAAACAAAGTTTTTCCACAAAAGACGACTTCTACGAGAGCCCAGAAATTGTATTTGACCGTAGCCCGTGCCATGACATTAAAATTGTACTAAGAGATTTTAAAGCTAAAATAGGCAGGCAGGGAGACCGCATTTGAGCCTACCATCGGAAAATTCAGTACACCAAAACGACGAACAAAGACACCAGACTAATTGAATTCTGTGCCGCAAGAAATATGGTAGTTAGCAGAACTAGATTTGACCATAGAAATATTCATAAGGCATCATGGTTATCTCAAGACCAATTGAGGAGGAATCATATAGATCACGTGGTAGACGATGGAAGGCTCGCATCGAGTGTTCTGAACGTACGAGTGATCAGGGGTGCGAACATTAACTCCAATCACTACCTTACAGCAGTTAAGATACGCACAAGGCTAATCATGCCGAAAAACGTAAGTCACCAGGCACAACGAAAGCTGGACATCGGTAAACTTCGGACCACAGAGGTAGCGGATGGCTATTCCAACCGCCTTACTCAACTGCTACGGAATGCTGCAACCCCTGATAATATATAGCCGACTCCATAGAACGGACTGCGAGAAGCGTACTTGGGTACTCTAAGCCGTCTCAAGAAGATGCCTGGTACGATGATGAATGTCGTAATGCAACGAGAGAGACGGATGCTGCATACAGGGCAAAACTGCAGCCAATAGCAACGCGAGCTGTTTGTGAACGGCTCAGGGAGAAGAGACGAGAGGCAACTCGCATTTTTAGAAGAAAAAAGAAGGTGCTGAAGAAGAGGCAGGCGGAGTGCACTGAGTTGCTCCAAAGTAGAGGGGAAGCCCGAAAATACTACAAGAGAGTTAAGGCGAGAATGCGTGGAACATGTTGCCCTCCTGCAAGGACAGCGATGGTCAGCTAGTGACGGACCAGGAAAACGTTCTGCAGATATGGAGAGATCATTTTAGAAATTAACTGGATACTGACACCACTCCAGAAGACCCCGCTCCAATCCATGACGATGGTATTAACTGTCCACCTCCGAGCCAGAACATGGAGAACATCTGGATAGAGGAGAGCATGCCCGGGGATTGGAGTCTCAGTCTGTTATGTCCCATATACAAGAAAGGAGATCGTAGTGAATGTTAGAACAACCGTGGAATAAGCCTATTACCAATTGCGTACAAGGTCCTTTCAAACATATTGTGTGAACGTCTAAAGCCAATTCTAGAAAAACTAATTGGACAATATCAGTGCGGCTTTAGATCAGTTATCGGCAACTAACACAACCACAATATGGGTTTGTGTTGATGAGTTGTTCTCTTCCCTCTCTCACTGTAGTGAAGGAATTTGTTGTAAAGATTTTTTTATAACTATGAACAAAATTATAATATAATAATAAGGAAATATTACTGTTGTGCGCGTGGCAATGCACATTAACATATAAGAACTCATTTTTACCAAAAAAAAATTCATTTCTTTTATTGTCTTGCTAACAACAAGCGTCGACACAACTGTGTCGGACGAATGCTCAAGCGAGACTGATTCAGTTTGTTTGTTTTCGTTCAATGTGTGTGAGAATACATGTGTGGCTCTCTCGCTCATGTTGCACAAGTGCGCGCTCTCGCCGATCGCTGCTTTAGATCTTGTAAATCTACGACGGATCAAATATTCATCTAACGACAAATCCTGGAAAAAAAACTCACGAAAGGCAGGTCGACACCTACCACCTCTTTGTCGACTACAAACCTGCCTTCGACTCTACGATAAGGAATAGGCTTTATGAGGCCATGCCTGGGTTTGGTATTCCTGCAAAACTAATTCGACTTTGCAGATGTACCTTAGAAAACACCAAATCCTCGGTTAAGATTGGTAAGGAGCACTCTGAACCATTCAAGACAGAAAGAGGTCTTAGGCAGGGCAATAGCTTGTCCTGTACACTATTTGATATAGTTATGGAGAAGGTGATGAGAAAGGCTGGTGTCAACATATCTGGCACCATATTCCACAAGAGCCACTAGCCTATGCCGATGATAAAGAGATCATTGGCCGAAATCTGCGAGATATTACTGCAGCTTTCTCATCACTATAAAATGAATCAGCAAAAATGGGTTTAGCGGTCAACGAAGGCAAAACAAAAATAATGATTTCGACAAACAAAGAGCCCTCTCGATGGTGACACACCGTCAACGTTGAAAATTGTTGCTTTGAGGTAGCAGATGAGTTTACCTACCTCGGATTTTTCGTTAACAAGAAAAATAAGCCAAGTAATCAAGCGAAGAATAGTGCCCGCCAATAGGTGTTTTTGCGGACTTCGGCAGCGCTCTAGTAACACAACCTTATCTCAGGATACTAAGAAACAGCTTTACCAGGTGCTTATCTTATCTGTTCTGTTGTATGCTGCCGAATCATGGGTGCTTACTACAACGGACATACAAAACCTGGGAGTATTCAAGAGAAAAGTACTCCGAAAAATATATGGACCTATCTGTGTCGACGGCGAGTTTCGCCATCGGATAAACCAGGAGCTGTATGAGCTTTACCACGACATCGACGTAGCTAAAAGAGTCAGAATCCAACGACTAAGATGGCTGGGACATAGTGCCAGAATAGATGTAAATGCTTCAGCGAGAAAGGTGTTTGAGGGCGAACCTGAAGGACGACGCAGAGCAGGGAGACCCAAACTCCGTTGGAAGGACCTAGTGGAAGGCGACGTGCCACCACTTGGTAGGACTAACTGGAGAACACACGCAGAATATCGAAGCGTGGGAAATTCTTTAGTACTTCAGGCCTCAAATTTATGAACAACGTTCGTAAGTTGTAATGGGCCACTTAAGTAAGTAAGTAAGTAAGTAAGAATAGTCCCATCTCTTCTGGTACCTCCCATATAAAATTACCTTTTTTGGATATTTAATATTTCTGCCATAACTTCCAAACGGACAAGTGGAGGATATTTGAAATTAGTCAGTATAATTATCTTGTAACATTAAACGAAACCTAAGAAAATCAAAACCTTTACCACACCCCTGGTTGTACCTCCCATACCAATTACCGAATTGACCCTAATAGTTTAACATACCCTAGATTCAGCTATATTTTGCGATAGATGTTCTGTTATGACAATTATTCGATTACGAAAATATTTGTGAAAGACACCAGATAAATGTTTACTAATATTTACTTTGTATGTGATGTATCTGTTTTCCCCTAACCATACAACTTTAGCAAATTGCGAAAATTGCGTAGTGAAATGGGATGTGTAATATAAGATTGAAAATTCTCACTGTTTTATTTTTCCATAAATCATATTTGAAACACTTATTGTAGTATATTGGAGATTTACTTGAATAGAGTGATTCACCTATTACACTATGTAACAAGTTTTTGTCCCTGGGTTGTAATTGTTATTTCCTAGTCAGTTAGGTCCCAAAAGTATAGAAAACAGCTATTGTCGCAAGATAACTTTGCTTTTGTGGCCATGGCAGCGTTATCTGCTTATCTTCCTCTGGCGCATTCAGTATCTCTCAAAGAGAACTACGACAATGTCAAGAAAGTGCTGAACGCATTGAAGTATGAGCAATATGGCTGGGAAGTGATCGGAGATTTCAAAATAGTGACATTCTTAATGGGCCTGCAAGGCGGTTACACCAAGTTTCTTTGCCTGTGGGACAGCAGGAACGACAGTGCACACTATAGTAAGCGTGAATGGCCACAACGAACTGAATCCACAGTGGGGAGGAACAACGTCAAGTGGGAGCCCTTGGTGGACCCCCAGAAGGTACTGATGCCACCATTCCACATCAAACTGGGTCTTATAAAGCAATTCGTCAAAGCTCTCGCCAAAAATTCTTCAGCGTTCAAGCACTTACAAGACTTGTTCCCTAAGCTCTCTGAGGCGAAAGTTACAGCCGGTATCTTTGTTGGACCACAAATAAAGAAAATCTTCGAGTGTGAGGAATTCCCCAAGAAGCTCACTCGTGTTGAGAAAGCTGCTTGGATGAGTTTTATGTCAGTGGTACAGGGATTCCTAGGCAATCAAAAAGCCGCAAACTACATGGAGCTGGTCGAAAGTCTGGTGGAGAACAACGGCAAAATGGGCTGCAGGATGTCTCTCAAACTCCATATTCTGGATGCACATCTTGACAAATTCAAGGAGAACATGGGAGCATATTCAGAGGAGCAAGGCGAGCGCTTCCATCAGGATATAATGGAATTTGAACGGCGATACCAAGGACAATACAATGAGAACATGATGGGAGATTACATTTGGGGATTGATTAGAGAAAGTGACTCGCAGTATAAACGCAAATGTACAAAAACCTCCCGCTTCTGATTTACTTTTAGTATCTGAAGGTTTTCTGAAGTTTTAATAAAATCTAGTTTTGATTTATATGTGCTGTTCTGTATGATTTTCTCTGTAGTGAAAGACTCAAACACGTTTTTCTCATAATTTTAGCATATTTTAATGAATCACATTTTCCTGGTCACAAAAGCAAAGTTTCCGAGGAATATTAGGTGGTTTTCATACTTTTAAGACATAACAGACGAGGAAATAACAATTAAATCCCAAGGACTGGTGTCACACTTACAGTCTGGAGCACCCCAATTTTTTGGATAACAAAATTACATTAGTGACAAATTAACCTACACATAATAATAAGACTCACTAGTTCCCTTTAAATGTTTCAATACTTGTAATTTGAAACATTTATGTTTCATTAGGTGCCACGGTCAAAAATATACACTAGTGATAAAGGAGCTCATACAAAGAATGACTGACTATCACTATCACCAACAATATGGCGACAAGCTTTCCAAATTTCTTAAAAAATTTTGGAAAAATCTGGTACTCTTCAATTCCCAATTGGCCCTAATTAATATCTCATGAAACCGATTTTCTCCTTTCTCAGTGATTTCCATGGCCCCCATTTGCAATGTAATATCGGCTTACCACGCATCGTAGTCAAATAAAATAGATTTCATGTCTGACACAGAGAGACGAGTCTGACGACAAAAAATACCTTTGCTCAAGTTCATACTGCGGTTTTTGTTTATATACATACTAGTGTTTTTGTGTGTGTTGATTTCACATAGAATATGTTAATTTCCAAAAAAAAGAGAACAACAGCCAAAACAAAATACTCAAAACTTGCAACCAACCAAAAGTTGGTTTCACACAAAAAAATCCAAAATAAAAACAAACTGATCGTACAACCAAACACTTGCATTTGCTCGATCGATGCGCTGGTCACTGACCGTCCTCAAGGTTTTTCGTAAATTCGTAGAGTTTTAGGCTCTTAATACAGTGTGTATGTGAGTGAGTGAGTGTGTGTGTAAGTTCCAAAGTTAATAACCGGGACAGACGTGCGAGCGATTGGTTAGCGAAAAACCGGCATTTATGAAGTTCGTAGCTGCGTTTACAGGCTGTGAGTGCGCAAATTACAACAAACACGAACATCCTCAATTGCCGCCACCACCATCGGCACCGACCATCTCCCATTACCCTCCGACACAACAGTCACATGATGCAGATGATGATCAACTTTTCTACATGGGTCTTCCCTTCCACAGCGACTAAATAGATGAATAAACGAAAAGGGGGAACTAATGTAATGTCGTTGTTGTCTCTGTATTGTTTTTTTGTGAATATTCAAGCGAGACACACAAAAATTTTGAACTGATGAATGTACTGCACAAACTGCAGTAATGACGAATACGTCGAAAAGCGAAATACTCAAAATGGGGGGAAGCAGCTACAATACCATGCATTTTTTTGTGCGAGATCCAAAAATATTTATGTACACAGAAATATGCACACAACATAGTTTGACTCAGTAAATACTGCGTGTGATTACGTCTATAGAAGGAGAGAGTTAATTTGCTTAATGAAGGGGGCACGACATTGATGGTTTCGTACATTTTTTGATGACAAGCTGTAAGACACGGCAGCGGAATTATTAGAATATTAGATAATTTCATAGATCGTTAGCAGTATGACACGTATCCTAGACAAATTGCACAGTTTTGTATAAATTCGAAATAAAAACAGTGCTTTGTTGGAATAAAAAAATTTTTGTTTTTTGGTAACAGGCGGAGCAGGGTCCTGGTAAAACTAATTCGAGTAAAATCGTTCTTTATTAGGCAAAAAGTCAAATAAACATAAATGATAATTTAAGGATAATTTGGGACCGGCCGTGGCATGTTGGTTAGAACACGCGACTAACATGCGGGAGATCACAGGTTCAACTTCTGGCTCCAGTCATCTTAAAAAGAAAAAACAAAAAAAAAATTACTTTATTGTCGGCTCCCCTCGAATGTTGTCGACAGCAAATTCGCAGTATCAGTGTCGAATCAATTGTCATGTCTAGTAAGAGCTTCTGAAACAGTGACGTTCGCATTCGGTTATGGACGTGCGTGTGATACGCGGTGCAAATATTGACTCGGACCACCTAGTTGCAGCCAAGGTACGCACACGATTAAGTAGAGCTAAAAACACTCGTAATCAAACGCAAAGGAATGTAGACATCACAAAGCTGCATACCACTGAGATAGCCAATGCCTACTCCAACCAACTCTCTCAATTACTCCATACAAATCCCCCTAGTTCTGATGTTCCCGACATGCAGTGGCAGCATATTGCGAATTCCATGAACACTGCCGCAACAACCGTACTGGGTTATGAAAAGCCACGCTCCGACAAGCCCTGCATACAAGGCAAAACTGCAGCCAATGGCGACGCGTGCGGTGACGGAGCGTTATAAAGAGAAAAGGAGGGAGATGAAACGCCTGTTCAGACGGAAAAAGCGTCTGTGGAAGAAAAGAGAGAGCCAGGATATCGAAAACTACAGGGATAGAGGTGAGGCCCGAAAGTTCTACCAAAAGGTAAAAAGTATAGATTTTTGTAACAGGGATCCCCACCTGTAAGGACCGAGACGGAAATCTGGTCACGGACACTCAGAGTGTGCTGCAAATATGGAGGGAACACTTTCAATCTCTTCTCGTCCCCGAAGGCAGCATAAGTGACGAAATCGCACCAATCATCGACGATGGAGTAGACTGTCCACCACCGAGCCAAAACGAGATCAGCACGGCAATTGCGCGACTTAAAAATAATAAAGCTGCGGGAGCCGATGGACTGCCGGCAGAACTTTTTAAAGCCGGCGGCGATGACCTGGTAACATGCATGCACCAGCTCATAAACACGATTTGGCTCAGGGAGTGCATGCCCGATGATAGGAATCTGAGTGTCCTATGTCCCGTGCTTAAGAAAGGCGATCCTAGTGTGTGTACCAACTATCGCGGGATTAGCCTTTTACCCATCGCATACAAGGTCCTGTCTAGTGTGTTATGTGAAAGACTAAAGCCCCTTCTGGCGAACCTGATTGGACCTTATCAGTGTGATTTTAGACCTGGTAAATCCACCACCGACCAGATATTCACGCTACGACAAATCCTGGAGAAGACCCAGGAAATGCAGATCGATACCTACCATCTGTTCATCGATTACAAAGCTGCATTTGACAGTCCGATACGACAGAAATTGTTGGATGCTATGGCTGAGTTTGGTATCCCCGCAAAACTAATTCGACTCTGCGGGATGACACTGACTGACACGAAGTCTTCAGTGAAAATTGGCAAAAATCTGTCAGAGCCATTTTCTACCAAGCGAGGCTTTAGACAAGGCGATAGTCTGTCCTGCGATCTCTTTAACATCGTAATGGAGATGATCATGCGGAAAGCAGCAGTAAACAGGAATGGCACCATATTTAACAAAAGCCACATGTTGCTCGCGTATTCTGATGATAAAGATATTATTGGACGTGGATTGCGAGATGTTACTGCGGCTTTTTCGAGCATTGAAAAGCAGTCGGCTGAAGTGGGTCTGGTGATAAACGAGGACAAAACCAAGTTATTTGTTTCAACGAACAAAGAGTCCACTCGTCTGGGACGCTGCGTGAACGTTGACAACTATAATTTTAAAGTGGTAGATGATTTTGTCTACCTTGGCTCCGCCATAAACAAAATTAATAATGTCAGCCTCGAAATCAAAAGACGAGTATTGATCGCAAACCGCTGCCACTATGCGCTAAGCAAGCGATTTAACGACAAAGCGCTCTCTCGAAGAACAAAGATCCAGATCTACCAGACTTTGATCTTACCTGTCTTGCTCTACAGCGCAGAATCGTGGGTAATGACACAAGCGGATCAATCTATTCTGGGAGTCTTCGAGAGAAAAATACTCCGCAAAATATTTGGACCCATCATCATGAACGGCGAGTACCGTCGTCGAATGAATCATGAGCTGTACAACGACATCGACGTGGTCAATCGCGTTCAAATAGACCGAATGCGCTGACTTGGACACGTTGTACGAATGGACGAAAACGCTCCGGCTCGAAAAGTCTTCGGCAAATACTCGATGGGCGGCGCAGGAGGGGGCGACCAAAACTCCGATGGATGGACCAGGTGACGGAAATGTTAAGTAAGCTTGGTATGGCGAACTATCTACGGAGCGCAAAAGACCGAAGCGCTTGGAATGGTTTTCTACGTGCGGCTACTGATAGATAAATTTATGTTGTTGCAGCTGGTAAAGAAGAAGAAGAAGAATCTCCACAAGGAGACCAGTGTTTTGCCGGTGTGGCAACACAATTTATTGCTAAGTCGCCAGTTTTGGTGAAAGATCCTCGAATAAAAAGAAATTAAATGTATACCAATTATTCCAAAAATTTAAGACCTTTAATTTACAAACCATATTATTCGCCTGTTTGTATCATGGAAAAGAGCATCATTGCCCCTGAATGCGCGATTTACACTATTTTAATCAATTTCCTTTTCAAAAAGTCAATTATTTTTATCTATTATATTTGTCTGTTTTAGAATACATATGGGGTCGCGCTAGTTCCATATTTTAGCGGCTATTCTCAGTTTGTTTTTTTTTTTTTTTTTTTGAAAAAAATTACAGGAAAAATATCATTGGTTTTACGGATATAGAGGATGCGGAAGAATTTCAACCAATAATTTTTTCCAATTTTGTAAATTACTTCTAAACGAACTTAGAGTAAATATGTAAATTGGAGATAGTTCACTGCTTTTTCTTCTTAATACGAAAATAAATAATGAAATGATCCTTCAGAATATGTAATAAACATGCGAATGACTTACGAAAATATTCTTCAGTCGATGATTAAAGATGGTGCCATAATAAAAAGAAGTTCAGTTATGGCACTTTTGTTGTTTTTGTGGAACAATGTGAACAAAAATATTGAAAAAATTGGTATCGTATTAGTATTATAACCAACCATGGTTTGTAATTTGTGAACTGGTGCTTCTAACAGATGTTCTTCGATACAAAAAATCAGCAATATTTGAAAAAAGATTGATGCTTATCTTAAGCTTCAATTCGTTGGTTCTGCTTCATTCAGATTTTTTTCCCTATTGTTAAACCAATGAAATTATATTTTTTGCATTTACATTTATTATTGAATATTATCGTAAGCTTATACTCATAGAATTTTTTCATAAACTTAGTGTAACACATGTTACTGCCTCTGTGGTAACATGCATTCATGCATTTAAAATCATAAACACCTTCCTCTTAGACTCAATGGCTGATATGTGAAGCACGCTCTTTTACTCGCTTAATACATCACGTTCTTATGGCTCCTATAACCTACGATCTGTGGCAAATAACAGCCATCCGGCTGCTGATATTGCTACCGCTGATGGTGATGCCGATGTGGAAGCCCAAAAATATTTTCCAAATCGTTGTGGCTACCAGTTTTCGTATCTTTCGCATTTATTCACTTGTAGTACGTACGCGTCCGATCTACGGGGAAAGGCAAAGGTCTTCGATCATCTTGTGTGCCTCTATGTGCTTTACTATTATTTTTATCTTTATTTTCTATAAAAACATCATCAGGTTGAGAACATCGGCAACAATTTTTTTTACCATTATTATTTTGGACCATTTTTTGTAGATTTCAATAATTTTAGTTGTTTTACTACTTCTGCTGGAGTTTCTGCTCCCGGTGCTGTTGCCACATTTTTGTCTGACCAAGAAAGTGATGTGATGGCCTGCCATTCAGTGTTTAAAGCTTCTCTTTGCACTTCGTCTTAGATCAGAAACCTTTCGGCATTTGCGTAAAGCACAAAAACACATTACATCGACCAAGGAGCGAAGGCCTAGGTATGACATCTCAAGAGTGCAAAATGTAAGGGCCAGTTTGTTAACAGTAGTTTAAGGCAAGTAAAAGCATATGAACTGTGGGATCGCAAAGGGCGATTTTAAAAAATGTTTTTATATATCTAAACTGTTTAAAATATTACTAGTTTTGCAACATGTTTCGTAGTATGTAATGTTGTTTAATCCTAGTACAACTAAAAACATACCAATATATGCACAAAGCATCGTGGCCGGCCTATGATCAAATGACGAGAAACCAGATTAATCAGTTTTTATCGATAGAAGACAGTTGACAATAATTAATCAGTGAGGAAAATGTACTTTCTTATTCCTAAACGGAGCTTAAAATCGAATAGGCAACACATATTCCAATCAATTTCCGGTTCATGGCATTAAAATTGTTTTGGGAAATTTAAATGCTAAAATAGAAAGGAAAAATGATCTTGGTTCAGCAGCCGGAGTAT
This sequence comes from Muscina levida, assembly GCA_964034835.1. NCBI lineage: Eukaryota > Metazoa > Arthropoda > Insecta > Diptera > Muscidae > Muscina > Muscina levida. The sequence continues at coordinate 126,036,257 of OZ035880.1, read as the reverse complement.
TTAGTCTACACAAGAACATTTGCGAAAGTGAATTCAGCTTGGTAACTTAGCGTCGGCAAGAAACTTGGTAATGTATGGAACTAGACAACCGCAGAAAATTATTCACTAGGCAATCTGGATATTCCCTGACCAAAAGACAAGAAACCAAATTGGAAGTCATTTCTCAAGCGTTGTTTAAGTGCGTTTAATGCGCGATGGAAGTGTGATGCAAGATAAAGCTTCTAATCATTTTAACTTGCAAACCCAGACTGGTCTTTGCCAATTGCACTTCGTCTACTCACAGAGCTACGTATTCGTGGTACTACTGTGGAGGTACTACGTCTACGTGGTGACGCCTGGAAATGTGATTTTGACATCCGTCAGAGCAAGGCTACCCGTAAGGGGCGAAACCTAAAACCCAGAGCGGTATCCTCGTCAACGTCTGACATAGAATGGGTGGCTGTAATAAAATCCTGGCAGGAGGTGAAAACTACGACGTGGTGCGCTGAGCTATCAACCCGCCACCGACGTTTGAACTATTGCAATGAAAAGAAGTAAGAAAACAATAAAATGGACCCCCCCCCCCCTCAAATGTTGACGACCCCCGCAAACAAATGTAGGACCATGATTTTACGATATGCACCTGGAATGTTAGAACACTGTATATACCAGGTGCCTCCATCCATCTGGCGGAAGTCCTCGAAGAATACAAGGCTGACATAACCGCTTAACAGGAAATCCGCGACTGTTACACCTAGTCTCAAGGTTCAACCCGGTGTGTAAACGTATGCCCACCATAAGAGTCAAAACAAAATTTTTCCATATAACACTTATATGTGCCCATGCTCCGACAGAAGAGAAAAGCGATGATCACTAAGACGAGTTTTAAGAGAGCCTATAAAATGTATAAGACCGTTGCCCGAGCCATGACATCAAAATTGTACTAAGCGATTTTAATGCTGCAACTAGCAGGGAGAGCCTACTACAGGGAAATTTAGTCTGCACACCGAAACGTCAATCAATTCTTCAGACTGATTGATTTCCCTGTGGCAATACATATGGTAAAAATATTCATAAGGCAACATGGCTGACTCCAGATCAATTGACGAGGAATCAGATGGTGTCGATGGAAGGCACGCAACGAGTGTTCTGGACGTACGAGTGATCAGTGGTGCGAACATTCACTCCGATCACTTTATATAAGGTACCCACAAAAAAAGAAGGAACTGAAGAAGAGACAGGATGAATATTCGACCAGAGAGTTAAGCCGAGAATGCGTGGAACAGGGTTGCCTTCCTACAAGGATAGCGATGACCAGCTGTCGATGGGTCCGGATAACCTTCTGAAGATAGGGAGAGATCATTTTTGAAATTTACTGGATACGGACACCACTCCAGAAGACCTCGCACCAATCTATGAATTGTTTTAGGCAGGCGAGGAGGAGTTGATTAGGAGCATGTATAAGCTCATGGAGAGCATCTGGCTGGAGGAGAGCATGCCCGGGGATTGGAGTCCCAGTCTGTTATGTCCCATATACAAGAAAGATTCAGAATGCAATGACTACGATGGCTGGGACATGCAGCCAGGATGGATGTAAATGCTCCAGCGAGAATGGTGTTTGAAGGCGAAGTTGAAGGACAGCGAAGAGTAGGGAGACCCAAACATCGTTGGAAGGACCAAGTATTTGGCGACGTTCCACCATCTGGCGGGACTAACTGGAGAAAGCATGTACAAGACCGAATCGTGTGGGATTCTTTAATATTTCAGGCCTAAAATGTATGACCCACGTTCGTAAGTTGTAATGGGCCATTTAAGAAAGTAGGTAAGTAATGCGCTATGTAAATATTGACTCTGATCAGCATATTGCGAATTTTATGACCACTGCTGCAATGTCCGCACTGAGTTATGATGAATGTCGCGTAATATGTGAGGAAAACGATGCTTGATACAAGGCAAAACTTGGTAACGCGTTCGGTAAGGAACGGTCTAATGAGAAGAGGAGGCAGATCAAACGCCGATTTTGGCGGAAAAGCTTCTATGGATGAAAAGAGAGATCAGGATATCGAAAGAGATGAAGCTTGAATACCCTACCAAATGTATAATGCAGAGGTTTTGGAACAGGGATGATCACTTGTAGTGACAGAGATGAAAGTCTGGCCACGGATACCAAGAGTGTGCAGCGAATGTGGAGGAAAGACTATTTTTGTCTGCTTGTTTCCGAAGGCAACTGGCAACAGCAGTTCATAGAGACTATTTGGCAAAAGGATTGTATGCCCGATGAATAGAATCTGAGTGTTCTATGTTCTGTGCTTAGGAAGAGCGATACAAGTGTGCCTTTTACCCACCGCCCACTTGGTCCTGTCTTGAGTGTTATGTAAATCACATTCTAGAAATCCGGATGTTTTCAGTGGGGCTTTAGACCTGGTAAATCCACGACCGACCAGATATTTACATTAAGACAAATTCATGGTCATGTACACAAAACACCACTGGTACCGTCTTTAATAAAACTCATATGCTGCTGCCGTGTGGTGATGATATAGACATCATTGAATGCGGGATGTTACTGCGGCGTTTTCAAGCTTTGAGAAGCAGTCGGTAAAAGTGGGTCTGGTGATAAATAGGGACAAAACCAAACTATTTATTTCACGAACAAAGAGTCTTGGTATAATATAGATCATTTTTAACGACGGGAACCATCCTTGAGTAAACTAAAAGCTGCATGAGCTGTATAACATCATCGATGTAGTCAAGCGCATTCAAATAGACCGAATACGCTACCTTGTCATATTGTAAGAATGTAGGAAATTGCTCCAGCACGAAAAGTCTTCGGCAATTAACTCAATAGCGTCAATAAATTGGTGTCACCAATAAATTAATAATTTTAATTACATTAAATTCAAAATATTAATATTCGTAGATAATTCCTGTATCCTGTACTTTAAAACCTGGCCCTTAACATAAGAGAGAGAGAGAGAAAGAGAGGGAAATGTAAACCAACAATTGCACAGGACAGCTGCAACAGGCTGTGTGGCAGCGTCGACAATTGCATTTGATTCGCAATCGCTTGCGCATGCGTTACTCTCCGCAACACATTCTTCAATGGATCTGTTGTGTTTTCCTTCATTACTGACTAGGCTGCACAGTGGTTTGAAATAACCTAGTTGTAACATTACAGATAAAAGAATTAAGATAAAAAAAACTAAAGTTTTCTTTTCAACTCATGAATAAATTATGGGAGAACTGAGTGAGTAAACACACTTAAGACTTCTGCAACGGGTCCTACAGTTGAAAAGCCGACCTGACGAATGCTGACGGCAGTAATAGTGCTCGAATCTGAAAGTCGCGAGTTTTAAAACTCATGTCGCGGTCGGACGCGAAAGAATAAAGAAGACAAGAAAATACATCTACTTGGAAACAAGGTGTTTTGCAGAAAATGGGCCCATATGTCATTTCAAAGTTAACGTCTATATTTAAGATTGAACGTAAAAAGAACCCTTCACTGCATGATACGAACACAAACATTTAGGCGGTTTATATCAAATTGTAAAAACTTCTCTTGGGGCCGACAGAAGCATGATGGTTAGAACACGCGACTATCATGCGGGAGACCAGGGTTCGATCCCAATCTCAGTCGTCCGCATTTATTTGGACGATGGCCCCCTGCATATTGTCTAAGGCAACTTCACAGTAGTCGAGTCTAGTAAAAGCTTCTCATATTTGAATTCAACATTAAGCTGTAGGTATTGTTGTGCGAGTCTAAAAAACTTAGTTCTCCTATTCATGGGATCTAAAGGAAAAAATAATTTAATTTGAATAGAAAATTAGAAGAAATTTAAATTAGTTTTATGCGTCTTTGTTTTTCGCTTCTGATACATATCTACGTGTATATTAATTAATTTAATAGCTATCAAATTAGCACTCACAGGATTTTTTTAAACCAGGATTTCGACTTTTGGCATTCCCGAGGTGGCCAACTTTAAAAGGCTGCTCTGTAGTCCTCAAACCCACAAGCTAGACTAATGTTTGTAAATTATAAGTGTAAGTATAAATATAATGTAAGAGCTTTTAAAGCTGTTTACCACAAATAAATATATCAAAGTATGTCTGCATGGACGTATGTTACTGACATACAACCACTCAAAAGTTTCAGAATTTTTCCTGCAACCAATGTGCGCTAGTTGAATGGTGAACTGCATTCGGATATTGTGATGCATTACTGTTGAGTGCAACTGCTGCAGCAATACTTTCATACTTACACACATACCTATAAAGAGCCGTGTCAGATGGATGGTTGATGTTTTCTTTTTCCATTTCCTCTCTTCTTTTCAATCAGTTTTTTCACATGTTGGTGCAAATTTGTTTTTTGCGATCGTTAGTTTTGGGGTAAGTAAAAAAGAGCTGCTGCTGCTGTTGTTGCTGTTGAAGCACCAGCTTTAGTTGTTGCTGTGGTAAAAATCAACATTTATACGAAAACAAAATATTTAGAGAAAGAAATAAATCGGCCGGTCTAAAGGGAATGTTGCACGTAGTGCAAGATGTTGATGATTATGAAGATCGTTGATTGCATAGACGCACTCGTACTCCTTGCAAGTCCGACATTAAGGTCACTGAACGCAAAATCTAGTCGGGCGTTTGTCGGTTCATCCCGTCTGTGGCAGCAGTAGCATTCGACGGAGTGCACAAAATGCAGCTGCAACATCGACTGCAGAAACGGCAGCGAAAGCAGCAGCAACTACTCAAACATCATTTGAACGTGGTGGCGTCGTTTAAGTTTTTAATTTTTTTTTCGACAGCATAATTGCAATGCATCATCAACATCATTACGATGATCATCTTTGTCGTCATCACCGTAGTTTTGTGTTGCATGCTGTTTTCCTCTTCTTTTTGTTTTGTTGTTGTGGTTGTTTTTGTTGTTGTTGTTTTTGCATTAATTTAAGGTTTTTCGATTTTTTTGTGAGTTTGTGCCTCCCAATAAACGCAATTGACTTTCTTTGTTCTCAGCAGTAGAAAAAAGTAGCAATGTAGCAGACATCCATCCATCCATCCATCCATCTATCGTGCACTTGCCAGCTTCTGGTCTCAAATTGCATTTTTCAAAGTGGTCATTTCGGTTCAACTCCAAACATGACATTCACTTATTATTATTATTATTATCTAGTTTTTGTGTATCAGGGAATTGTTCTCTCCATTTTGATGTCGACATTTGTGAATCTTTCATTTGATATGCGCCTATATGTAAGTAAACAGAATATAAAAATGTTTGTATTTTCAATAATTTGTTGTTGTTATTTTGTGAGCAGTTCAATATACCTTATTGAATGTTGTTTTTACATTTAATTGCAATGGTATGTTAAGAAAACATTTTACTAATGTAAGGAAGTGCGACTTTACTATAAGCGAAAATCTCTAGCTAATGTTGGGCTTGACTATCTATCTATCTGTCTAGTATATTTACGTTAGCAGTAATATGACTATCTGGATTTTGGTGGTTTTTTCTTCAAAATTTTAGATCTAGTGAATAACAGCTAAGGTATTGTCAAAAACGTATGATTCACATCTCCCTAGCATTTGAAGAGAGTCGTATCAATAAGAGGCCTGATAAAACAAAAGCTACGTGTGTAAATTTCTCTGATCTTGCATTTGTATTCCTGCCTGAAATTACAGTAACAGGGATAACGTTGTGATTAGTCTGGAGCTGTTAATGTCGAAAATTTGATTGGTTGCAAACATTTCTCGAAGACTTTTTACAATCAGTACCCTTAAGACTACTTTAAGAGGAGGCGAGAAAGATAGCACAGGCACAAACGAAAGAAGTGTAATCTGGGAATGAAAATGGTGAAAATGCATTCTCTGTTGCACTGGAACAATTTAACAATTAAGATGATTTAGATTCCGCAACATGCTTATAATCGATCACATCTTCAGCTGTAAATTATGCGGCGGAGTTCCTGACACATCTAAAAAATTCAGTCGGATAGTTGGTCGCACCATTCTCGTTGTTCACACTGTCAACGGATTTGTATGAATGCAGGTTTCCATCGATTCGACTTTGAATAATAACATTCAAGCTATCGACGACCTTATTCTGCTAATATGGCCCGTTCACTTATTCAATCTAGATTTTAATAATTTTTTGCAATGCCGGGGAAAACTTTGGTGATGATTTTGGGATGACGGGAAACGTTTGACGAAAATTTCATAGCCATACCAAATCATCTGGAATCACCTCGTAAATCCTTAATCGTTCGGTCAACTGCCTCCAAAACTCGTTTATGTACCATCGTTCATTCATCCCAAATGATAATTTTGCATTCTCGCCACAATTTCGTTGGCTCGTTGGCTTGTCAACCGTGAGAAGATTCATCAGCAGCTTCAAAGCGGAAAGTGCAGGTCGATCGCGTTTCAACAATGTGGTAGAAATACCAGCGAATGCAACAGCTAACGGAATTTGCGAACTTGACCAAATAATGCCAGAGTCAAAGAAATTACAAATGTTTTGCCTAGGGGAGCATCGATAAAGTAAACGCCTCCTGTTCCATCGTCGGCAACCTCCATCAGCGAATCGTACACGTTCGTTTGCTCGGCATTCAATGGCGGCACATTTTATCGGACTCTTTCAGTCTGCTCAACTCGATCACTGCTTGATCTCGTTGCAATTCGCGATTGAATGCATCGTGCATCGAACGATTTGACGCTGTTATTCCAATTTCGTCAGTATACTGCCGCACATGAGCACGCCCATGTCTTCGATCAGAAGTTAATTTCAAGATCAAAATTTGAACTTAAATGGAGAATGAAAAAGAAGTGATGACTTGTAAACAAACCTTTTGTTCTATTGACCATTTTTAAATTGAGGTGATAGCCATCCTTTCCACACAGACAGAACAATATCGCGTGATTCCACATTCTTCCCAACAATCACCACTGCTACTTCATTTATAGTGGGAGCACTGAATTGTCCTGCAGGGCAACCAGAGGATCTGTTGTCTGCTCTGATATTGATTTTGTGGTCGTCGGAATGCATTATATCTAATGCGGTTTTGAACAATCGGACCAATGCGTTATTCTCATGCAGAAGATTTTGAAATTGTTCGATCATTTCGTGTTTAATCTTTTAAATTTTCCAAGCATCATAATCAGAAATCATTATATCAAGCGATACAGTGCAAAATTTCGTCGAAAAGTTTAAATTTTTCGCGTTTTTACGGAATATTTTGAGTTTTTCACCAAGAATTTTTCTATTATCCGAAATATTAGAATAATATTAGTGGACGATGTTACCAATCAATCATACGATAAAATTCAAAATTTTATCTAAAAAAATTTAAATTTGTTGGCATTTTTCCGTAATTTTTCAACAAAAATTTTCTATTTTTCCATTCGTAATACTATGGGACAATTGCACACAAAATTTTAAACAAAAATTTAATTATCGATTTTTATCAAATCAAGCGATACACAAAATTTTGTAGAAAAAATACAAGCTTTTTCGGAATTTTCCATTAAAATTTTTTGAAGTTTTCCTGAATTTTCCGCATTTTTCAAAAAAAAATTTCCATTTTTCTATTCTAAAAGCCAATTTGTAACAATTGCACACAAAATTCCATTAAAAAAGGCAATTTTCGATTTTTCCTATTTTTCGACTTTTCCGGAAGATTTTCTCAAAATTTTCTTTCACATAATCTCCTGGCAATAACGAACAACTGAGCAAAATCGGCCCAGCCATTCTCAATTGATGAATTACTATACATTTTTGCCACCATGTTTATATATATAGATTTGGTCAACGTCGTTCTCAAGCCATTTCGTTGCTCTGATAAAGGTGTCGATGTTATGCATATCGCCTACTGATAGACAGGTATTATCCATAAGTGTCCAATATATCATATCTCTCAACAGATGTTCTTTGATCTCTTCTTATTCGTCATCGTTGCAGTTTCTACAAAAATCGTTGTAGGAGAGTTTTAACCTCTTAGTTTGTTTAATACTCACAACTAGGGATGTAACGAATATGCTTTAGCGAATGCGAAAGCGAATATTGAAATATTTTTTTTTGCGAAAGCGAATGTGAATACTTACTTTTGGTTTTTTGCGAATGCGAATGCGAAAGCGAATATTCCAAAATTGTTTAGCGAATGTCAAAAAATGGTTTACGTTAACGAATAATTTAGTTTCATTCCTACTGTCTGCCTTTTCAAATAAAAATATGTCTTCCAGTTAAGTAATTAAACATAAAATATTTATTTCAAAGTAAAACAAAAACAAAAATATATGTAATTCTCAGAAATTCAGTCTTTAAGGTAACTAAACAATAATTTTAATTACTTTCGAAAACTTTGACGTATTCAGTATTTTAAGTTTAGAAGAGCTAAGTTGTATTTAACAAAAAGAAGCTTCGCTGCTTTTTTGCTATGCAATCTAGTTCTTAGTGGATCATAGATAAGTCCGGCTCTACTAAACAACTGTTCGCTGGGGACACTTCCCGGAGGCGTATCTAAGAACTGGCTTGCCAAAGGTACTAGCTTTTGGTATTTCGAGCTGTTTCGTTTCCACCACAATACAGGATCTTCTGATATGTGATTTTTTTTCTTAATTGTATTCAGCTAACAATTTTTTTTTTTTCATGAGAGACTGAAATCGTAACCACTTGCATGTCGGCCTCAGCCTCATTTTTACTTGTATTGAAGAATTTTTTTTTGCGAATGCGAAAGCGAATGCGAATATTGAAATATATCGCATATGCAAATGTGAACGTTCGTTACATCCCTACTCACAACCTACGACCTAAAGGTGTAACACATAAAAAGAGTCACTTCAGTACGTAGGATTCAAAACTGTTTACGTCGTTTGATACATGTCCGTCTCTCTATCCGTCTGTATGTCTGTCTGTCCGGCTGGAACGCACGATAACTTTCGAAAGACATAACCAATTGTTTTCAAACTTTGCACGAGTTAATATTTTCCCAAAACTACTTACGGTATTGCAAATAGCTCCCATACAAATATATTATTCCGCCCACTTGAGAAATCAAGTAATAATATCAATACACCCAATGGGATCGTACCCAATTCCTGTATTTAGTAAAGCTTTAACAGGATAAAGTTTTGGAAACAAAATTTGAAGGCCACGCCCCTTCTGGTACCTCCCATACAAATGTACCTCTCCGTGTACTTTAGAGATGGAGAAATAATATCAGTATTCTTATTTAGTAAAGCTATAGCAGAATACAGTTTTGGAGAAAAAAAACTGTATGTCTAGGCACGCCCCATCTTTTACCTCCCATACCCAATATTATTAGTTGACGTAACGCGATCGCGCCCAAATTCTGTATTTAGTAAAGCTGAAGTAGGACAAAGTTTTTGAGACAAAATCTGGAAGTGTTAAAACACCCCTTCTAGTACCTCCCATACAAATGTACCACTTCATCCACTTAAGAGATGGAGTAATAATATCAATACACTCGATACGATCCTGTCCAAATTCTATATTTTGCTTGCTATAACAGCGAAAAGTTTTGTAGAAAAAATCTGGAAGTCTAGACACGCCCCTTCTAGTACCTCCCATACAAATGTACCACACTTTAGAAATCGAATAATCAATACAATAAAAAATTTTATGTATTACTGAGGGTGAGGGTATATGTAAGACGGGTGGCCCGACTGAATCTTTCTTACTGGTATTAATTATCTTTATTTTTATAATGTTAAGAAAATAAATACCTACAATTTTTAAACTATAAAATTTTATGTTTTCACTGAAGTTAAGGAAATACGTCAGTCAGTTAACTCGATTGAAACTTTCTTATTTGTATAATATACCAATGACCGGTAATTACAAATATGATGTTCCTCAGATGGACTATAGACGGGTTCAGCGCAAATCGTGTCCTCTGTGTGGCCATGGTAGGCCAAATATGTTTGGCGGCTGTGCAAGTGGGTTCCTTCACACATCTTTCCTTAACAATGGGGTTCAGTTTTCTCGCAATTATATGTATCCTACTTGTGAGAGGAACACCAATGTGACTGTAAATTTGTTACCACAGTAAGTAATTAATATTGCCTCCAATAACCTATGATACGGAGTTTGCTCCAAGGTTATTCTAAAAATTTTGGCGTGGCCATAGTCCCTTTGCCTCCATGCTCTCGTGGCGTCCAGACGCATTACGGTGTTCGCTGACACCTTCTTCGCCTCGATGTCTTAAGGTAACCAGTTAAGGATCGTGAAACGAGCCTCAGTTGGAATAGTTAGAAGTGCCCCTATTTAAATATTGCCACCAGTCTTATAGTGCGCCCGATCGATCGATTGCACTTTTGCCGTAGTATTAAGCCGCTTATTTGGTCCTGACCTGAGTGTTCAGATTCCAGTTAAGTTTACTGTTCACCATGGGTCCGAGGTATTTGACATTATCAGAAAATTTAAGTGCGACTCTTGGTTGGGCAAATTGAGAGTGTTGTATCTCGGATTGAATAACACCAGTTTCTTTTTACCCAGCTTTAACCCCGTTTAATAGTTATGATACCATTTTAGCAGAACTTCCAGCGAAAATTTTAAAATCCTGGAAAAAACTCTAGCGGGTAACTTTAGTACTACGTCATACGTATATGTGTCAGTTGTGCATCACGTCTTGTCAATTGTCTTAAGAAGGGTATTGATGTTGAGATTTCAGAGTAGTGAGGAGAGTACTTCTCCTTGTTCAGTATCACGAACCACCACCTATCGGTAAATGAATCGAAGTACCTATTTCGTAATCCATGACATCAACTAGACATTGTAAGCGAGCGATCTAAGGACCTAGAATGTCTCGCGTGTGTAATATAATAAATATCGTCCACTCATTCTTACTTCGTAATCACACGTGTTATCTTACTTACTTACTTACTTAGCTGGTACTTCTTTGCAATCGCAGTGGATTATATACCGCACGTAGAAAAGTATTATAAGCGCCTCGATCTTCTGTGCTTCTTCTCCAGTTAGTAACACCATGGTTCTCAGTAACCTCGTCTTTCCAACGGAGTTTTGGTCGCCCTTTTCTGTGCCGTCTATCGAAATCATTGTCGAAGACTTTTCGACCTGGAGCATTTTCGTCCATGCGTACAACATGACCTAGCCAACGCAACAGTTGCACCTTAATGCGTCTGACCATGTCAATGTCAGTGTACAGCTCGTACAGCTCATGATTCATACGACGCCGATACTCTCCGTTAACGATGATGGTCCCATATATTTTACGGAGTATTTTTCTATCGTATACCGCCAGAACCGATTCATCCGCTTGTGTCATAACCCAGGATTCTGAGCCGTACATTAAGACAGGTAGAACCAGTATCTAGTACAGCTGGAGTTTTGTTCGCCGAGAGAGGGCTCTGTCATTGAATCGCTTGCTTAGTCCGTAGTAGCATATTCTTCTCCGGATTTCTAGGCTGACATTATCTTCTTTGTTGATGGCGGAGCCTAGATAGACAAAATTATCTACCACCTCGAAATTATAGTTATCAACGTTCACGCAGTTTCCCAAACGAGAAGATTCTTTGTTCGTTGAAAGAAAAACTTCGTTTTGTCCTCGTTCACCGTTAGGCCCATTATCGCTGATACCTTCTGTATATCTGAGAAGGCTGCAGTCACATCCCGCAGTTTTCGACCGATGATGTCAACGTCATCAGCGTACGCTAGTAGCATGTGGCTTTTTTTGAATATAGAGCCACTCGTGTTTACTGCAGCTTTTCTCATTATCATCTCCATCACAATGTTGAAGAGATTGCACGATAGGCCGTCACCTTGTTTTAGGCCTCGTCTGGCACAGAATGGCTCTATAAGGTCCTTACCAATCTTCACTGAATACTTCGTGTCAGTCAGCGTCATTTCGCAAAGACGTATCAGCTTCGCTGAAATGCCAAACTCAGCCATGGCTTCGAGTAATTTCTGCGGTATCGGGCTGTCGAAGGGAGCTTTATGATCGACGAAAAGATGGTACGTATCGATCTGTTTTTCTTGGGTCTTTTTCAGGATTTGCCGAGGTGTGAATATCTGGTCAGTTGTTGATTTTCCAGGTCTAAAGCCACACTGATAAGGCCCAATCAGGTTGGATATCACTGGCTTTAGTCTTTCACATAGCACACTCGACTGGACCTTATATGCGATGGGTAAAAGGCTGATCCCGCGGAAGTTAGAGCACACACTTGGATCACCTTTTTCCAGCACAGTACATAATACGCTTAAATTCCAATCGTCGGGTATGCACTCTTTAAGCCAAACCTTGCGCAGGAGCTGGTACATGCTCGTTATCAGCTCCTCGCCACCGGACTTGAAGAGCTCTGCCGGCAGACCGTCGGCACCGGCTGCTTTATTGTTTTTCAGCCGCGATATTGCTCTTCTTACCACGGCTTGACTTGGTGGTGGGCAATCTAAGCCGTTGTCGACAATTGGCGTGATAACTTCACGTGCGCTGCCTTCGCTGGAAGTGTTCTCTCTATATGTGCAGTACACTCTGCGTATCTGTGACCAAATTTCCATCCTTGGGCCTCACCTCTATCCCTGTATCGCGCTATATCCTCGTTCTCCCTTTCATTCATCTGTCGTTTTTTCGCCTAAATAGCTGTTTTGCCTGTTTTACTTTTTCCTTGTGCCATTCCCTAACAGCATGGGTTACAATGGGCTGTAGCGTTGCCCTATAAGCAGCATCCTGTTCCTCAGACGCTATACGACATTCTTCATCGTACCAGAATTCTTCTGAACGCCGCTTTTCATATCCTAGCACGGTTGTTGCGGCGGTTGCCATCGAATGCGCAATATGCTGCCACTGTGTTTCGGGAACGTCGGAAGTAGTGGCGTTGTGTCGTAGAAGTTGGGAGAGCAGGTTGGAGTAGGCAGTGACTATCTCTGGGGTTTGCAGCTTCGCGATGTCCAGCTTTCTTTGTGTTTGGTTACGTGCGTTTATTGCTCTGCTCAATCTTGTGCGCACCTTGGCTGCAACCAGGTAATGATCCCAGCCAATATTAGCACCACGGATCACACGTACGTCCATGACATTAGATGACCGCCTGCCATCAATTACCACATGATCAATTTGATTTTTGGTGTTTTGATCGGGGGATAGCCAAGTTGCCTTGTGGATATCTTTGTACTGGAATACTCACTACCATGTTCCTTCCCGCTGCAAAGCTAACCAGCCGTAACCCATTGTCTGACGTGTTGGTATGCAGGCTGAATTTACCGATCGATAGACCAAGACAATTTTAATGTCGTGTACAGGGCAGCGGCCGTATGTTTCCTCCAGGCGCTCGTAAAATGCATCTTTAATCTCATCGTCTTTATCTTCCGTCGGGGCGTGTGCACAAATCAGAGTAATGTAAAAATATTTCGCCCGGATGCGAATGGTGGCTATTCGGTCACTTACAGGGTTAAACTGCGAGACCAGGTGTCGAAGTCTCTTGCCGACTATGAAACCACATACAAATTCGTGTCTTTCTGCATGGCAGCTGTAAAAGATGTCACAGTTCTTTCGTCGTGTGCATCCCTGTCCCGTCCATCTCATTTCCTGTATGGCGGTGATGTCAGCCTTGTTATTGTCGTGGACATCCGCCAGTTGGATAGAGGCACCATATCTGTATTGAGTTCGGACATTCCAGGTGCATATCCTTAAATCATGGTCCTTATATCGTTTGCGGGGGTTGGCAACATTTGGAGGGGTTCTTGTTATTTCCTTCCTTCGTTTTTTAATAATAATTTTGTTTAAGGAGAGTGGCTTATTAGGCCACCGATCCCGATCCTAGTTTCTTGGGGCAGCCAAAGCCACTAAGAGAGCCTGTGTTGAGCTTCAGTAACTTCTGTTACCTACTTCCTAAGACGGATCGGTGGTAGCATGCCGATTAGGTTACTCAACATTTCGCCTTTTAACTCTAGCTAACTTCTAAGCGGTTGCTTTAAAGTCATTGCTCTAAGACCGGAAGTAGTTAGTTGCTTGGACAGTGCCACAAAGGAATCGCTTCTCGTCACTGCCAAGTGAGTGACAATCAGTTACTTTCCACCTATGACCAAAGTCCCATTGCCCAAGCTTATCAAGCTTGCTTATAAATTCGTTTATAACGTTATCGCAACTAATATGACACTTACTGACATCGTCGCTTACTTTGTAAGCAAGTGCTCAACGAATAGACGGCAAATGACACTCCTATGTTAAATTTAAGAGAATCATCACTGATTGCCTCTAAATATAGCTGCCATCAGCGATTAAATAATATGTATATATTTTTACCGCTGGAAACCTTAGAAATATTTTATACGATCAGACTAGATATATGTTAAACCTAAAATTTAGGAGATTGCTGTTAGTGAGATGACCGCTGACAGTAAGTAAGTATGACCGCTGGATTAATCTCCAATAGTAGAGTCGATTACGGATTCATATTTGTCATTGTTGAAAGCTTTCTCAATTTCCATGTAGGCGACAAGTGTGTACTCGTTTCTATAAGACTTAGTATGGGATGACTTACCTTCTTTAGCGACAAATATAATTTTGTATGTTGTCCATCTGGTTGTAATATCAGACAGCTTCAGACAGGCTCTGAAGATTGTCAAAAGCCAGGGCGTCAATACTTCGATGTACTTCAGTAGTTTTGCGGCAATAAATCGTGTCCCGGAGATTTTAAAGCCCCAATGAACACTATGCTTAGTAATCGGTATACCAAAAATATCACAAGTATTAGCGTCCGAATTTTTTTTATACTCCGGTAATAACATTCTTGAATGCCTGAGAAGTGTGCTTCCATCATTACCTCTAGTGTTTCGGGACTGTTGGTGGTTTATGGACCATCCGTTTTCTGTATATATGATAGTATTTTGGGATTTGAGGTTTAAATACATCCCAGCAGAGAAAAATTACTTTCTACTCAACTTAGCTTACAGCTTACAGCAAATACTTTACTCATTTAAAATTCCACTCTTCAAATCCATGTAGAGACTGCAGTATTTGATAAATTAAATTGAAAAGGTTTTTTTTTGTTTTAACTAAAGCCACAAGTGAATTGCCACAATTTTCTTCTAATGAGTTTCTTCCTGATTTCCCCCCACCCAAAATTTAGTATGCACCATTTTGTAATAAATTTAACATTCTTTTCATGGTAAAGAATAAATTGTACATATTTGTCTGATTATATTCTACAAGTTGTTATAAGTTATAACACTACGGTTACATGTGCATATGTATTTATGCTTCACTAGTGCCTATACACTAATCTGTTTTAACCAAAACTGCATTTTGACCACTTTGTGTGGTTCTTCTTCTTACTGACCGCTCCTCTCGCGCTCGAGTAATTGAGCATGCAAAGCACGCATTCGCTAATAGGAAAAAAGAACGACTAAGCTGTCTTTGCTATCAGTGAAATTTCATGAAAAAACCATAAAATTTGGAACTTTAAAACGGTCAGGCAAGCATAGAGACAGTCAGACAACTAAGGCACTCACATAATTTAACAGTTGTAGAATTAACTGGAAATACCAAAAGAAGACAAACAACTTAGCCAGAAGTGTAAGCTAAAATAAAAAGACAAGTGGACTTGCTGCAATGTGCAGAGGGGCCGAATTTTTTAACACTATTCACATAATGTAGTGAAAAGTATCTCACAGATATATTTTAAAAAAATTTACTTGATCTGCCTGAGTGTATAAATTCTTATCCATAAGAATAAAAGTATACAAAATTATGACGATAAAAAGTACAATAGTACACGGGGAATAGGGAATTTCCTATTTGAGTCTTTCTGATCCTTATTCACTTGGAATTAACCAAAAGCTCTCTTTGGAGATCCCCAAGCAGCTCACAAACGTCCGAGAGATCTTGTATTCCATGGGCAATGCCACAGATGTTTAAATGTGGGAAGGCACAAAGTTGAGTAAACTTAATGACTTGCTACCACCTATGCATCTTAGGAAATAGGTAACAGAAGTTTCAGAAGTTCTACACAAAAGCTCTCTTAGTGGCAAGAAACTAGGATTGGGCGCCACTCTCCTTAAACAAAATAATTATTCCGAAAACACGAAGAAAAAAAACAAGAACATGGTTATGAGTGGAACCAGATTCCCGCATAATGATATCCACAAGGCAACCTGGATATCTCCCGATCAGTAGTGTTAAAAACACTCCCAATCAAACACCAATAAAGCTAGACACCACAAAGCTGCATACCACTGCGATAGCCAATGCCTACTCCAACCAACTCTCTCAATTGATTCAAACCCTCCTAGTTCTAATGTTCCCGACATACAGTGGCAACATATTGCGAATTATATGACCACTGCTGCAACAACCGTACTGGGTAATGAAAGACTACGCACGATGATGAATGTGCAAAATGAAATGCCTAAGTAAATGTATTCTGCTTACAAGGCAAAACTGCAGCCAATGACAACGCGGAAATCTGGTCACCGACACTCTAAGTGTGCTGCAAATATGCTTGTTCCCGAAAGCAGCATGTGTGACGAAATCACACCAATCATCGATAATGGAGTATATGGTCCACCACCGAGCCAAAACGATATCAGCACGGCAATTGCGCGGCTTAAAATAATAAAGTTGCGGAAGCCGATTGATTGCCGGCTTAGCTTTTTAAAGCTGGCGGCGATGAGCTGGCAACATTCATGCACCAGCTCATAAACACGATTTGGCTCAAGAAATGCAAGCGCGACGATTGAAATCTGCGTGTTCCTTGTCCAGAAAGGCGATCCAAGTGTGTGTACCAACTATCGCGATATCTGCCTTTTACCTATCGCATACAAGGTCCCCCGGTCTAGTGTATTATGTGAAACACTAAAGCCCACACTAGCGAGACTGATTAGACGTTATCAGTGTGACTTTAGACCTGGTAAATCCACTACAGACCAGATATTCACACTACGACAAATCCTGGAGACGACCCATGAAATGCAGATCGACTCCTGCCATCTGTTCATCGATTACGAAGTTGCATTCGATAGTCCGATACGTCAGAAATTGTTTGATGCTATGCCTGGGTTTGGTATTCCCGCGAATCTTATACGATTTTGCGAGATGACACTGACTGACACGAAATCTTCAGTGAAATAGGCAAAAATTTAATTTTGCCAATTTCTACCGAGCGGGACAAGGCGGTAGTCTTGCATGCGAGTCTGTCTGTCATGCGATTTCTTTAATATCGTAATGGAGATGATCATGGGGAAGGCTGCATGACTGGTACCATCTTCGTATACCGATGATATACGGATGTTACTACGGCCTTTTCGAGCATTGAGAAGCAGTCGGTCGAAGTGGGTCTGTTGTTAAACGAGGACAAAACAAAGTTAGTTGTTTCAACGAACAAAGAGTCGACTCGTCTGGAACACTGTGTTAACGATGAGAACAAATATTGAAGTGGTAGATGATTTTGTATAACTTGGCTCCGCCGTTAACACACTCTCTCGACGAACAAAGATCCAACTCTGCCAGATACTGATCCTACCCGTCTTGCTCTATAGCGCAGAATCTTCGGTAATGACTAGAATGTTCAAAACCGAAACCGAAAACCGTCTAACCGGTTTTTTTTTGTCCAAATCCGTATGCCGGTTTCTTCAAGAATGTCAATTTCGAATACCCGGTTTAACCAGTTTTTTGATGTCGGTTAACCGGTTTTTCAAAAAAGAGCATTTTTACAGAACATTGCCAGGTGTGTTCCAGGCAAATCGGCATAGAAGGTTGATTGTGCTTACATAATATTCCTTGGGCAAATCTCAAAGAATGCTTTCTTTGAAATTTCATTATGCAATGCAGAAAATTGTTTGGAAACGCTGCTATATGTCTGTTTCCTCTCATATTGAAACGGAAGGGAGTACTCATATTAAAAACTTTCAATAGTCGTTATTTCCTAATCTAAGTATCCAACACAAAAAAGAAATGTGATTTGTCATCACATAGCAATAGTTGTGAAATAACTATGATATATTGGGATCTCACCTTGCACTGGCTGGGAAACTGTCGATATTTATATGAACAATTTTATATGCAGTTATCTCCCTAATTATGTGTCCGATCGCAAGAAGTTGCTTAAATTATGATCACTTTGCAATAGTTGGGAAATTATCAATATACATTTGGGATTTAATTTTGAAATCGATTGGAATCTCGCCTTAAAAGAGCGAACCTAATTGAAAAGCTTTAATTAATGGAAAAAATTTTAAGTTGATTTAGCATACTTTAGATTTAAGGCATCGATATTCATGTCTTCATATTTAATTTCATATTTGGTTTTATTTTAGAATTTCTGAAAAACCGAATGAAACCGGTAAACTCGGTTTTTTACTAAATCAGAAATTCGAAAACCGGATTGTTTGAAAAAGGTATTTTTCGAATAAACCGGAAACCGGGTTTCTGAAAAAATCAAGTATTTGAACACTAGAGTAATGCCACAAACGGTTGAATATACCTTGAGAATCTTCGATAGAATAATTTAGACCAGTCATCGTCAACGTCGACTACCGTCGTCTAAAACGAAATATGAGCTGTATGAGCTGTACAATGGCATCGACGTAGTCAAGAGCTTTCAAATAGACACAATGCGCTGGCTTATCAACGTCGTACGAATGGATGAAAAAAATCCAGCTCCAAAAATCTATGGCAAAAAATTCGAAGCTCGACGCAGAAGGGGCGACGAAAATTTCGTTGGATGGACTAGTTGAAAGAACTGTTAACTATCTAAGCTTGGTGTGACAAACTATCTACAGGGCGCAAACGAACGAAGCGCTTGGAATTCTTTTCTACGTGTGGCTACCGATAGATGAATTTATGTTGCTGCTACCAAATAAGAAGAGAGTAATGCGTATTAACACAAATAACGCCCGAACAATTTCCATGTGACAATCTGATAGACAGCGTGGACTTATTTTGTATGTAATTTGCAGGTAATTGTTTGGATACCAACTGGTAAAGGATTTGGATGCCCTTTAGCTTTTTAGAATAGTAACACAATTGCTATGAATATCGCATTGTATGAAGTTCGGTGTCATTCTATCTTACCTTCCTCTTGGCAATAATATCCAAAACTAGTCATCTCTTCCTTCTTTTTCGATAGTGGCGAGAGATTTATTTTCAAATGTCTGCAAATGTCAGAATGTGTTGAGCCACACAGGACTATATTTGTGTGGCTTTAGATAACAAGTGCAGTCGTTAAGCATGAATATAATGAATACCAAGACAGAAATTTCAGTCGGTTAAACTGACTGAGAAATACCATCGCCTAATATAAGTCTTGAGTTATTGAATTTAATAGATTTTTTAATTAAAATAAAATAACTTATGTATTATTTTTTTACCTGCTTGTGGAGAAAAGCCGTAAAAACTTGACTTATTTGTATAGGA
Source organism: Muscina levida (assembly GCA_964034835.1). NCBI lineage: Eukaryota > Metazoa > Arthropoda > Insecta > Diptera > Muscidae > Muscina > Muscina levida. The sequence goes on along the minus strand of OZ035880.1, from coordinate 126,016,914 downwards.
GGTTCAATTAGGGACAGAACAACGTGTCTAATTTTTTCGCAAATCAATGTCCAATACACGCTTACCTTGTCAAAATTTGTCTGAATTCAGTGTTTATATGGGAGGTACCACAAGGGGTGTGTCAAACAGTTATGTTTCCTTAGTTTTGCCTCCTATTATAAGATAAATTAAAAAAGCAAAATTGATTATCACCCAGGTGCCGAAGTAATGGGAGAAATATTAATTATCCAAAATAGGTCAATTTTATGGGAGGAGCTGGAAAAGATGAACTGATATAGTCCTGATTAAAATTTTCATAACTATTCAACTTACACAAAATTGGACTGAATTCAATGTATTTACAAAAAAAATATATGCTTGTAAGGCTTTGAGGGTGAATTCAGTCATTTGTATGGGAGGAACCAGAAAGGGGTGTGGCAACGGTTCCGGTTTTCTTAGGGTTTGTCTACTTTTACAAGGAAATAAACTGACCAAATTCAAATATCCTCCGGTCGTCCGCTTGAAATTTATGAAAGGGGTGGGTCTATTCTGCCCATTTACAATCCCATTTGTTTGTTTTGAAAAATATTAATACTGGTTAATTTTCATACTGATCAGATATGGCACCCAAACAGATGGGCATAGCTCAATCGTCTTAAAAAGTCCTGAAACCAGTTTGGTCTTAAGATACTTGGGGTCTAACTCGTCTCCTTTATTACATCACACTTTTTCTCGTATCAAATGATATTTACCCTGAGGGTAAATTTATGAAAGATGATCAGAGTTGCCATGGCACAGGAATGTGCCCGTGATAAAGGGTTTTGACCTTAACGCTGTCTTCACATTAATTGTTCTCCCTGCACACATTTAAACGAGAGAATTTGACAGATGCCTGCTACGTTCACCTTATTGTATGCATGTTAATTTTTAAGGTTTTTCCAGGATTTCTCCAATGCTTGTAATAACGAAGAATAACTATGTACAACGTGACAATGCTTGTTCGACTAAACACAACTGAAGAAGGCTTCTAGAAGCTTGTGGGCGCTTTCCTTGACCTGAAAGCAGGTTTTCCGCTACTATACCTATTGCACAATGCTATTATAACACTATGTGTCAGTCTTTTGGAACTTGAGGAGTAACCTAGAGCATGCTGTAGGTCTGCTCGAATACAACACGAACCTACCATAGTTACCACAGTTTCCTAACACCCTCAAAATCTTGGTTTACGGTTCAAAACCCAGTTTTTCGGATCTTTCCTCACTTACGAGCTAATAACTCAGTCAATTCTTAACCGAGTTAAGAGTAAGACTTTTCTTTCCAAAACCGTTAAAAAACCAAAACACGGTTAAGAATTGACAAACTATTTTTGAGCCGTAAGTTAAGATTGTGAGGGTGTAAGGAAACTTTGGTTTACAGAGTCATGTTGCACTCGAACAGACCTACAGCATACACTAGGTCACTCCTCAAGTTCCTTGTACCTCCCATACAAATGATCGAATTGACCCTCCTAGTCTTACATACATATCTTCTTTGTAAGTAAACTGAATTTACTCAAATTTTGCGTAAGATGTTTGCTTATGAAAATTGGACTCAGGAATGAATATGGACTACATCGATTCACGTAACTGATTGTCACTCACTTGGGAGTGACCAGAAGCGATTCCTTTGTGGCACTGTCCAAACAGCTAACCACTTCCGGTCTTAGACCAAGTATTCCCCGGCCAATGACTTTAAAGCAACCGCTTAGAAGTTAGCTAGAGTTAGAAGGCGAAACGTTGAGTAACCTAATCGGCATGCTACCACCGCTGCGTCTTAGGAAGTAGGTAACAGAAGTTACTGAAGCTCAACACAGGCTCTCTTAGTGGCTTTGGCAGCCCCAAGAAACTAGGATCGGGAGCGGTGGCCTAATACGCCACTCTCCTGAAACAAAATTATTATGAAAACACGAAGAAAGGAAATAACATGAAACCCTCCCCCCCCCCCCCCCCCAAATGTTGACGACCCCGCAAACGATATATAGACCATGATTTAAAGATATGCACCTGTAATGTCCGAACTCTATCCAACTGGCGGATGTCCTCGACAATAACAAGGCTGACATCACCGCCATACAGGAAATGAGATGGACGGGACAGGGATGCACACGACGAAAGAACTGTGACATCTTTTACAGCTGCCATGCAGAAAGACACGAATTTGGATGTGGTTTCATAGTCGGCAAGAGATTCGACACCTGTTCTCGCGGTTTAACCCTGTAAGAGACCGAATAGCCACCTTTCGCATCCTGGCGAAATATTTTTACATCACGCTGATTTGTGTACATGCCCCGACGGAAGATAAAGACGATGAGATTAAAGATGCATTTTACGAGCCCCTAGAGGAAACTTACGACCGCTGCCCTGGCCACGACATTAAAATTGTTCTGGGAGACTTTAATTAATTCTTTAATAATTCAAAAATAGGAAGGGAAGACGTTCTTGGTCCATCGGGTTTAGGCTGGTTAGCTTCGTAGCGGGAAGGAACATCGTAGTGAGTGGAAGAAGATACCAGCACAAAGATATCCACAAGGCAACTTGGCTATCCCCCGATCAAAACAACAAAAATCAAATTGATCATGTGGTAATTGATGGCAGGCATGCATCTAGTGTCATGGACGTGCGTGTGATCCGTGGTGCTAATATTGGCTCGGATCATTACCTGGTTGCAGCCAAGGTGCGCACAAGATTGAGCAGAGCGAAAAACAAAGGAAGCTGGACATCACAAAGCTGCAAACCCCAGAGATCGCTACTGCCTACTCGAACCAACTCTCCCAACGTTTACGACACAACGCCTCTACTTCTGACGTTCCCGATACACAGTGGCAGCATATTGCGCATTCCATGCCAACCGCCGCAACAACCGTGCTAGAATATGAAAAGCGGCGCTCAGACGAATCCGGGTACGATGAAGAATGTCGCATAGCGTCTGAGGAACAGCATGCTGCTTCTATGGCAACGCTACTGCCAATTGTAACCCGTGCTGTTAGGGAACGGCATAAGAAGAAAGCAAAACAGGCGAGACAGCTATTTAGGCGAAAAAAATGTCAGATGAAAGAACGGGTGAACGAGAAGATAGAGCCATACAGGGATAGAGGTTAGGCCCGAAAATTTTACCAGAAAGTAAGAGCAAATGGATACGGTAATGGCCTCCCCACCTGTAAGGACAATGATGGAAATCTGGTAACGGATACGCAGAGTGTGCTGTACATATGGAGAGAACACTTCCAGCAACTGCTGGCTCCAGAAAACAGCACCATGAAGTTATCACGCCAATTGTCGACGACGGCTTAGATATAAGATAAAATAGATATTAAAATTACATTCTACACATATGAAGTAAATAGTTTAGTCTTTTTTTTTTAAGTTTGCATTTGAAACACAATTTGGAAAATTTCTTACCGGAAATGTCATCGCATTTTCATCTAACGTAAACCTAACACATACAAGTATTCACCACTTTGTTGACACGCGCTACAAATTGCCGCATTAATAAATATATCAACAATGATAAGTGCATATTGGGAATAAGTAAATTCAGTTGGAAGCTACTCTCTATTATATTGTTGAAAATAACACAATTGCCTTTAACAAGACATCAAACACGATACATTCGCTTTGCGACTGTGGCAAATGCGTAGACGCAGAATGCCTCACATGCAGCGGTGTCTGAGTGAATGTGTGCTCATACATTCATACACATTGTTTGGTATATTAACATCTTCAACATGGTGTTTCTTCCACTGTATACGGGGCACATCATCAAATGGCATGCGCAACTGTCCGCCTTCTGCAAATAGTGACACTCCTTACTTTCCATATGCTCCAAACAGTCAGAGCGCCCAGCTGCACCAGCTTCGCAGCAACCTGCAAGAAGAACATGAACATCATCATCATATGAACCTGGATATTTAGTGATGTAATAAAAATGACAGATAAATAGTGAGAAAACTCGGGTTGTACATTTATACAAAAAAAAAAACTGCATATCGGAGACTATTAAAGACTTAAGTAGAGCTTACCTATGGTAGTAAGTTAATGCAATTTTATGTTAATTCCACTTATCGCAAGTGTAAGGTGATGTTTTCTTAATTAATCAAATTTTTGGTAGAATATCAAAATATATTTGATATTTATAGGATGTAGTGTTTCAGAGGATGTACTGTGTAATATTTTCTAGACCAAAATACCAAATGAAGACATAACATGACAGTTTCTCAAGACTTCTTCGCCATCTGAATGATTTAGATGTACATACTTCACTGTACATTCTCTGAGACACTACATTCTGAATTTGATATTCTCACAAAATCCACGTAAAACAGAATTCAAAGCACTTCGCTCTTGAGCGCCCCGTAGGTAGGTCGTCACTTAAATTTTGGGTAACAGTTTCTTAACGTGGTCCATCCAACGAAGTTTTAGTCGCCCTCTTGCTCCGCCCATTGATTTTATTGACGATGACATTCTGAGTTGCAGCATTTCATCCATATGTACGACATATGACATCCAGCACATTCATTCTACATGGACGCGCTTCACTACGAAGATACCTTTATATAGCTCATGTTTCATACGACGACGCACAGTGTCGTGAGGGCGGCCAAAAATGAAAAATATCACTGCACTAGTTTTTAAAAAAGGTTGATGTCGTTGTACAAACAACACTTCACTTATGCTAAATCAAAAAGAATTTTGAAAAAATGTTATATTTCCAAAAAGTTATGAGTATTCAAAGTTAATAGTTGTAGTAAAGAAAATATCGATACATAAAAATGATAAAAATTAGGCAAATTTAAATCGGTAAATTAAAATAAAAACTGTCGGTAAAACAGTATAATTTACGATTGGATAAACTTGTTAGAATATAATGATATGGAAACTCGGTTTTTTGGCTCGTTTGGTGGGTCATATGTGGTTTGCCGTTATACCGAATGTAAACAAAAAGCGAAAATCGAAATTGTTAAAAACATTCAAGTTCAGTGGAGTGTAAAAAAAAAACATCAAAAAACACTTTTTTAATATTTTAATATAATATTTGGGCAAGTGTGCAGAGTTTAAAAAAGTAAGTTTCTCGTCCCCCTTCTTCCCCCTTTCATTTATTCTTTAAATTTTCAGTGTCGAGACAGGTGAAAATTCGAAATTTTTTTAATATTTGGCTTAGGCATCGTACTCCAAGTGCTGCCCTGGGAGAAGTACTCATGTATTTAGAAGAAGAGGTAAAGTTAAAACTAAATAAGAAGATAAATAAAGAAATTCAATTTATATTATTAAAAATAAAAACTAATTGGCAAAGGTGTCACTACATGAGAGAGAGGTTTGAAGAAAAGTTCGGATCGTGGTCGCGAGTCAACCAATAAGAATTTAATTGAAAGAATGATTTTGCAGTCTGAACCAAATATTACTATTCATAGAAAAGCAAATAATAAGAAGGCTATGAATTATAATGATATAAAACAATTTCTTATCCAAAGTGAATCCCACACTGAGGAATGTTCTGAAACTATAATAGCAGAAAATTTGTTAACTCAATACGAATCGAGTGATACGGATTATGACAGCTTTAGTGAATAAGCAAAAATATTTAGTTTTATTTATTTAATCATTTCCCTAATATTTTGTTAATGAATAATAATGAATTTGAAAAATATCTGTTTCTTCTCTCTTATTAAATATAATAATAGTAATTATCAAATGAAAAAAAAAATATTTATAATATATATAGAGAATGATTTTCTTATTTGGTATCAAGGACATATGGGATGCAGACGTGTTTTGTAAGATAATTAAATGAAATTAAATATACTAATCAAAAATACATCAAGGACAAATCGAGCCGTTTTGTTCAATTGCAAGAACAATTTTCGAATATATAAGTTTTTTTATTTCAGGACATATGGGAGGTGGGCGTGTCCTTTGAGATAATTTCATATAACTCTCCACAGTTATCAGCTATATATTAGAGACAAATCGAGTCAAATTTGGTTTAATTCCAACAAAAATTTTGGAAAATATAACTTTTTTCATTTCAGGATATATGGGAGGTGGGCGTGTCCTTTGAGATAATTTCATATAACTCACCACAGTTATCAGCTATATACTAGAGACAAATCGAGTCAAATTTGGTTCAATTCCAACAATAATTTTGGAAAATATAACTTTTTATCATTTCAGGATATATGGGAGGTGGGCGAATCCTTGGGCTGATTTTCGCAAAACTTCGTTTTTTTCCTTTCCTTCTTATAATAGTACTGTGTGCCAATTTTCATTCCTCTACGATAACTCCTTCTATTTTTGGCCGCCGTTTATATGAAAACACGACACTGTGCGACGGTATTAGCCGTTTACAATGATGGGTCCATATAGTTTCGGAGCCGATCTTGTTATTACCTAGGATTATCCGATATAAAGTATCTGGTAAAGCTGTATCTTGTCTTGTCGAGAAGGGTCCTGTCATTAAGTCACGTTCTAAACGCATAGCAGCAACGATTTGTGATGATTTGAACAAATATTGAGACTTAATCGATATAAGCAGTATTTGAACATGCGTCTTTTTATTGCTTGAGTTCACAAAGAACTGTTGACAAACAAGCAATTTTACTTTGTACTTGACGAATGCAAATTAAGTTTTATTCTTTTCGAACAAACCCGGTTATGCAGTTTTTGCTACAGTTGACTTTACATATCACAAAGTATAACCATGTTAGATGACAACATAAATGTACGATTGTGTACACTAGTGTTTAAACTTTATTACAGCTTGTATGCCTGCCTGTCTGTCTGTCCGTCCGTCCGTCCGTCCGTCCCTCTGTCTGCCCGCCATACACATACAATGTTGTTTTTAATCCAGCCAAAGTAAAAGTTCGTGGATAAGCCATTCATCCATTTTGTTCTTTGGTTCTTAGCGTGGATCACCATCTACTTGTTGGCTGTGGTAGAGAATTCGTGTTTAATAGCGAATGACTGTGTCTGTTTCATCGTGAGCTGGAAGGCTAAAGGCTTCCGTGGCTGCCGTCGATTCGGATGCTGCTGACGATGATCATGTTGCTGATGTTACTGTGATTACTACCGAGACTTGGCTTACAGCAGTTGGTGGTGATGTTGCTGTACGTGTATTATGTAATCCGCAATGTTTAAATGTTTATGGTCATCCCATGTGCATGGGTGCTCCAATATGTACATACAGCAACGTACTTACATACGTTTACAGGTAGGTATGTATTACGATAATGGCACTGATCATGATGTTGAGCACAAGTACACAATTGTGTCGAGGTTTAGCACTTACACAATGAACTGGTGAACATGCAGGCAGATAAACATAATAAAGCTAAGCCACAACTAAGTCAGTCAGTCCTGCTAACCATTGAGACAAAACTATGGCCTTTAAGCGCCTTGGACCATAGATTCATTCATGCCTCCATTCATCCTACATCAACACACTTATTGTTGTTGTAATTGAACAAGCTACTTTATGCTACTGTTTTAATAATGTTTACATGCATACCCACTCGGACCCGGCATTCTAATATATGTGCCAGTGTTACTATTTATGAGGCCTGCTTTTGTAGAAGGCCTTATTCAACACAACACAAACAAAAACAATTTTAATTTCATGGATGAGATGTAGAAGTGCTGCTCGCAGTCAGCTTTCATCTTTGGGCTGACTTAACGGTATAGCTATGAGTTCGAGTATTAGCTTTTTGAGTAAACTATCGTGCATATATTACTTACTTACGAATGTGGTTCGGAAATTAGAGGCCTGAAGTATTAAAGAATTCCACACGCTTCGGTCTTCTGCGTGCGTTCTCCAGTTAGTCCTACCAGATGGTGACACGTCGCCTACCATCTGGTCCAACCACCGAAGTTTGAGTCTTGCTGCTCTAAGCCGTCCTTTAGGTTCGCCTTCAAACACCTTTCTCGCTGGAGCATTTACATCCATCCTGGCAACATGTCCCAGCCATCGAAGTCGTTGAATTCTGACTCTTTTAGCTTCGTCGATGTCGTGGTAAATCTCATACAGCTCATGGTTCATCCGATGGCGAAACTCGCCGTCGACACAGATAGGTTCATATATTTTTCGGAGTACTTTTCTCGCGAATACTCCCAGGTTTTGTATGTCCGTTGTAGTAAGCACCCATGATTCGGCTGCACACAACAGAACAGGTAAGATAAGCACCTGGTATAGTTTTTTCTTAGTATTCCGAGATAAGGTGGTGTCCGTAGAAACATCTATTGGCTAGCACTATTCTCCGTTTAATTTCTTGGCTGACATTATTTTTCTTGTTGACGGAAGATCCGAGGTAGGTAAATTCGTCGACTATCTCAAAACAATAATTGTCAACGTTCACGGTGCGTCTCCATTGAGAGGACTCTTTTTTCGTCGAAATCATTATTTTTGTTTAGTCCTCGTCAACCGCTAAACCTATTTTTGCTGACTCCTTTTCTAGTGATGAGAAAACTGCAGTAACATCCCGCAGATTTCGGCCAATGATGTCTATATCATCGGCATAGGCTAGTGGCATATGGCATGTGGCTCTTATGGAATATAGTGCCAGACATGTTGACACCAGCCTTTCTCATCACCTTCTCCATAACTATATTAAATAGTGTACAGGACAGGCTATCGCCCTGCCTGAGACATCTTTCCGTGTTGAATGGTTCAGACTGATGCTTACCAATCTTAACCGAGGATTTGGTGTTGTCTAAGGTACATTTGCAAAGTCGAATCAGCTTTGCAGGAATACCAAACTCAGACATGGCCTCATAAAGCCTATTCCTTATCGGAGAGTCGAAGGCAGCTTTGTAGTCGACAAAGAGGTGGTAGGTATCGATCTGCTTTTCATGGGTTTTTTTCCAGGATTTGTCGTAAGGTGAATGTTTGATCCGTCGTAGATTTGCCAGGTCTAAAGCCGCACTGATATGGTCCAATTAGTATTTCTACAATTGGCTTTAGACGTTCACACAATATGCTTGAAAGGACCTTGTACGCAATTGGTAATAGGCTTATTCCACGGTAGTTCTTACATTCACTACGACCTCCTTTCTTGTATATGGGCATAAAAGGCTAAGACTCCAATCCCCGGGCACGCTCTCCTCCAGTCAGATGTTCTCCATGAGCTGATGTATGCTCCTAATCATCTCCATTCCTCCCCGATATTTGCCCACGTATCTCGCTCTGGATCGGAGGTGGACAGTTAATACCATCGTCATGGATTGGAGCGAGTCTTCTGGAGTGGTGACCGTACCCAGCAGATTTCTAAAATGTTCTCTCTGTATTTTCAGAACGGTATCCGGGTCCGTCACTAGCTACACATCGCTGTCCTTGCAGGAAGGCAACCCTGTTCCACGCATTCTCGCCTTAACTCTCTGGTAGAGTTTTCGTACTTCCCCTCTGCTTCTGAGCAACTCTGTGCACTCATCCTGTCTCTTCTTCACCTCCTTTTTCCGTTTAAAAATACGAGTTGCCTCTTGTCTCTTCTCCCTGTGCCGTTCAGGAACAGCCCGCATTGCCATTGGCGGCAGCTTCGCCCTGTATGCAGCATCCGTCTCTCTCGTGGCATTGCGACATTCATCATGGTACCAGGCATCTTCTTTAGGCGGCTTTGAGTACCCAAGTACGCTTCTAGCAGTCCGTTCTATGGAGTCGGTTATATATATTGCCACTGCGTGGTAATATTATCAGGGGGTGGAGCATTCCGTAGTTGTTGTTGTAACAGCTGGTGGTAGCTGGGGTGATAATTCTTTATACCGATTTTCAATTTATCGGTACTCGATCGGGCATATAATCCGATTATCATACGATCATTGTTGGCAACTCTGTTCGTTCCTTTGTAGATAACAAGGTTTGTGTCAAGGATTGTTAGGTGTTGTTGTTGTTGGGAGTTTTAACCGCCAAATTCCACCAAAGATAGCGCCAGCTGGCTTGTTGATTTATATGAGATGTTGATAATAATTTTCCTTGGTCCTTGGGCAATCTGGATTTTTGTAGTGGAAGCATCTAGGATGAGTTTTGTTGGCTGGAGAACACGAAAGTATTTGAAAAGTAATTTTTTTTTTTTAGTCTACATCGCTTCCACTGAGGCGTCCGCTACCTCTGTGGTCCGCAGTTTACCGATGTTTAGCTTTCGTTGTGCCTGGTTACATATGTTTTTCGCCATTCTTAGCCTTGTGCGTACCTTAACTGTTGTAAGGTAGTGATCGGGTCAATGTACGCATTCCTGATCACTCGTTCATTCAGAACACTCGATGCGTGCCATCCATCGACTACCACGTGATCTATCTGATTCCTCGTCAATTGATCTGGAGATAACCATGTTGCCTTATGAATATTTATATGGGCAAATCTAGTGCTGCTAACTATCATATTTCTTGCCGCAGAGAAATCTACCAGTCTGATGCCATTGTTCGACGTTTAAGTGTGCAGACTAAATTTTCCGATGGTAGGCTCAAATACGGTCTCCCTACCAATTTTAGCATTAAAATCGCCTAGTACAATTTTGATGTTATGGCTCGGGCTTCGGTCGTATACATTTCAAAACTATATATTCGAAGGTTTTCTATAGTTGTCCGATTAAGATGCTTAAAGATCGGCTTCATCAGCTTTAAGTAGTAGGTATATATGATATTTTTTCACAAACCTTCGTTTAAAGGCCTGATTCATGACATACAACTGACTTTCTGTTCCGTCTCTTACTACATATCTGTAAATATGTCTGTATATTCCTAATAGTATCTCAATCAATGCTTGCACAGATATCACCTCACCTTCGCGACCTTGCTTTCTTTACTGTGGCGGTTACTAGTGCTGCTGTCATCACCACCACATTATTGTTGCAATGACTTTACCAATTGTGTGTTGTTGGCAGAAGCAGCGACTTCTCTCCCGTTTTGTTGGTGGCCAGTTGTTGCACTTAAATTTCCTTATATCACATGGGTATTATACCACCAGTATCCATGAGTGCCACACGTTAAGCTAGTTCCATTGTATCCATCCATGCAGCAGATACTTTTACTTTAGCTGTGTGTTGCCTTTAAGTCTGCCGTGGTTGTGGCTCGTGCCTACTTGTATATCCAACAACATTTGTTATTTTACAATTTGTTAACAATGGCAATAAATCCATTTGTAGTTAGTGTAATTTACCATATTCAATGAATAGAGTGGGTATGTACGAGTGTATTCTTACCGACATATGCAAGTGCACCAACATACATACAGATACAGATTTTAACATTTATGAATAGGAATTCTAAATTGTTTTTTTGAAGAAAGATTAGATTATTCTCATATCCATTTGATTTTAAAAATGAAAAGGAAAGTTCAATTAAAATCATTTATATGAGACAAGTTGTATCTGCTTTGGGCTGATCATACATAAAAGATAAGTCCAGTATAAGTAATATAATTTGTCGCTTGCATGAGTTAAAAAAAAGCTACGTAAATATACAGTGTTTGCAACTTTGAATATGAATCCAACATGAAGAGGCAAGCGCAACTCGATCAGATTAATTAGTATTGTGTTCTATTAACTTAGTGCTTCAAATTGACTATTATAATGTAGCATTGTAGATGATTACAGCCGATAAATTAAAATAGAATATTAAAGATCATATTTTTGATCTCCCAATGTATCAGAGCATAAAGCCAAGTAGAAGTAGATATTTTTAAACACATAAATATGAGATGTAGCAAACGTTAACAACTCAAATGTAATGGAATATGGCGAAAATAGTCCAAGAATATAAGAATGGATATCACTTACCCTAATTTACATCTGTAGCATAAATGTTATACAATTTTTAAATGTTATACATTTTAGGGAAGGCGGTCGTCGCCGGTTACAGGCCACGTTATGCGATCTTTGCCCTCTGATTGAAAATAAAAGTACCTACCGTATATTCATATGTGTAATGCTAAGTACTATTTGTGTATCAAAATTTATTTATTTACGACTTCTGAACGAAAATAACAATTTTGTCTGTATATTCATATCTGCAGTGGTCTATGGCTAAAACTATATTTACCACGCCCACTAATCGACAATAAAAATTTAGTCTGCACCTTCATATCTGTAGAGCCAAGTAACATCCGTGCATTGAATTTTTATGCTCTGTGGATTAAAAAATACATTTGCCACGCCCATTCTGCCCAATAACACTGATCGACAAAGGTTTTTTTTATGTAGCATTATGTGTTGTATCAGTTGTATCAGGCATAAATTTTTGCATTTTCCATTATTAACACAGTGATACAAATGTGAAGGAAAAAATATACTGTGGTTTTTATATAGCAATTCTGTAAGGCTGGAGTCCATAGAGTACAGTGATACTTATAGTTTTTCTGGGTCACTTCGTTAAGTAATGTTTTTATAGCAAATTAAGTGAAATGAAGATATTCCTAAAATTTCAAGTTCAAAAGATTATAAGTCCTCTCTTTGTAAACCGATTATCAAAAGCTGACATCTTTTTTAAAGCTATGATCACCTTTAATTAAAAAAAATATTTTTGTAAATCGGTTAAAAAATGGACGGCTGTTTAAGTAAAAGAATAACGAAAAAATTGCGAATTTTAATTTTCTCAACGCTCTATGTATATTTTTTATTTTTGTATTATGCTAAAGGGTGTCCCAACAAGAGCGCAATTTTTAAATTTTAAATAAAACACAGATATTTTAAAAAAAATCGTGAAACTTTATTATATCGTAAAGTAGACAGAATGAGGTTATGTATGGAACAATATATCGTACAGATGGCCGCAGCGGCTTTGCTGGCATGCACGCGATCTTTTAATGAAATTTTCAATGACCGTTTCGCATAAATGCTGCGTTATTTCATTAATGCACCGTCCAATTTCCTCTTTTATGGCTTGAGTCGTCGTCATCTTATTCGCCTTCAAAAAACCCCAAAGAAAAAAATCTAAAGGTCCAATGATTCCTTCAGCCCAAAAACCACACCACACAGTGACACGTTGAGGATTTCGGTCGATCGACCTGGTCGATGGCGCGTTGTTGTCTTTACATCACTAACAGACCCAGTTTCGAAAAATTTATCCATTAATCTCTTTACAGTTGACTCTTTTGGAGCATTATTGTGACCCCAAATTGATCGCAATTTGCGAACTGTAGCCGCAAAACTTTCACCATTTTGGTAAAACAATTTCACAATGAGAATGCGTTGTTCATTCGTGTAGCGCTCCATTTTTACTAACCTCGTACCTTCTACTAGCAAACAATAACAATTGTTCAAATGTCAAACAATGACACTTCAAATGTTGCCAGATTTAAAAATTGCGTTCTTGTTGGGACACGCTTTATATTAAAGTAGCTTTCTAAAACAGGTAAGTTTGTAGGAATCGGTTGATAAATGAATGATGCAAGCTTTCGAAAATCGGTTTACAAAGTGAGGACTAATAATCTTTGGAACTTGAAATTTTAGGAATATCGTCATTTCACGTAATTTGCTATAAAAACATTACTTAACCAAGTGACCCATAAAAACTATAAGTATCACTGTACTCTATGGACTCCAGCCTTACAGAATTTCTATATGAGAACCCCTGTATATTTTGTGTGTAGCACAGTGTAATATATAGGGAGGCGATTACTGAAAAAATTTAGTAGAAATAGGTGACAGCATCAGCAATATGCCTGTTCGGCTTTAATTATCACCCTATTCTATTTTACTATCACCCTATGCTCTTTTAAATATTCTATGTAAACCTGGGATGCAACATGTCCTTTATTTATTTAACCCTCTCATTTGAATTTCATCCATGTATGCTGCAGCGACGTGTCCGATGAACATGGTAAAAGGTTCCACACAGGAATTTTACGAAGAAAAATATATGCCTACTATGCTAGCTGACCCCTGCTTCAATGTTGTACGATACTGCAAGGATGTTCAGCACAAAATAATGAAATAACACTATCAACTAATGGAAAATACGTACTTATTCTTCTTTTTTTTCATGTTTTAAGCTTTACTAATACCTGTTATTGTATTTAGAAAGAATTCTGTCAGATTAAATTAAGTATTCATTACATTTATGTCAAATATATTTGAACGCAACATTAAGAAAGGTGAAAAATTTAAATCCAAATTACTAAAAAAAACTGTGCCTGATGAAGATGTTGTCGACAGCACCTTCCTAGTATAAGTTTCGACTCAATCGGCAGGTCTAGTAGAAGCTTTTCAAACTGTGACATTCGCATTCGTCGCTAAACAAGTAGGTGCCGTTTGTTGTGAACGTGAGAAGCTCTCCCATAGCTTATTTATGGGGTGTAAAGGGAAATTAAGTTTTTTTTGATGAAGAAATCCTAAAAACATATTTGAAATCATGATATTTATAACCATAGGAATCACAATTCAGATAACGTTAAAAATTAAAAATAATTTTATTTGTTGAACAATGTAATCAAAGATAGAACTCTGCTCTATATATTTAGGTGATATGCAATAAAGAAATAGGTAATAAAGCCATATGGTCTTATTTCTTATTCGATTGGAAAATAAAGCCATATGGCTTTATTACCACAGAAGGTGTGATATAAAGCCATTATGGCATTATTTCACCTTTGACAATTTTTTGAATGAAATGTATCTAATATGTTAGTTTTGCGCGCCCTAGTCTAGTCGCATAACCAGCCTATCTCTCTATTTTTGTTCCTGTTCATAAGTCGATAAACATAGTGGTGTACTTAGTCTCGCTACTCTTTACTACACTACGGATGAGGGACATGCCTCCACCGCATACGCCATAGTTAGTCTCGTTGGGTACTTAGTCTCGATAGTGCGATAGTGGGAGACAAATGCGGTGGAGAGCACGCACAGCCCGATCGCGAGCCGTTCGAAAGTTTGAGCCTCCTGGCTAGCGAGCTAAGAGCCAATTTCAGGAAAAGATCAGTTCGCGAGCGAGCTAATACGAACCCTGGTTATGGCTATGCGAAGGTTTAAGAAAACATAAAAGTGGAATATTATCAACAGGTGGTACTTTAGGCGGTGATCAAATATGTATTAGTTCACATATGCGTAATATCATTAACATAGTCTACATTAATATTAATCATTCGCCAAGGAAAACTCTTAAATTTATGTTAACGATATGAGCTACAATATTCATACTCACATCATACGTTTTGATTCCAGCAGATATGAACTAATTTCGAATATTTATATTGTTATTATTTATATTATTTGTATTTTAGGGTGTTCCTAAAGTGAAATTTTTAGGAATTAAACAAAGCTATTAGTAGCGATGTTGGGCATCGAGCTCCACCTTACGTTTGTCATTTACAAAATTAAGGATATATGGTGCAAAATTTCACATCAATATTAAGATATTAAAGTGTGCCGCAAAGAGGTCAAAGTTCGTTTTTGTGTTCAAAACAGTTTATTTCCTCAGTGAAGCATTTAATGTTAATGGTTTTGGTGTCATTAGAAAGTACAAAGTGTGCGAAATGTGTACACTAGAGTGGTCGTAAAAATCAATGTTGGATATTTGTCGGTGCCACACCCCAAAAATGATAAGGCTTTTCAGATTTTAGAATAGCCAAAGTTTGAACACGATTGCATTTTTTAACCAATGAAAAAAAATATTGCTGAGACCTTTTTGTTCTTAGACAATTATGAATCATGCGATAAAAACATGTTATGTAATTTACACGTTACGTGTTTGATGTTAAATGTTTTCTAACCAGATTATATTTTCACTGTTTCATGTCCAATTCAATATGCTATATAATTTACCGTTAGTTGTTTGATGTTAATTGTTTTTTAATCAGAAAATGTTTTTATTATTTTATCTTCATGTTGTTTTGTTTATGTTTATTATATTATATTGTATTAAATTAAATTGATCATAATAAATCTGTATGAATTGCTGTGCGTCATAGATTCTATAGTTTCCGGATGGTTTAAAAGAAAAAAAATTGGGCTGAAGTGGGCGGCGCCACGCCCCCTTTCCAAAAATCGCTCTGGCGGCTTTTCCATAGACCGATTGAAACGAAAATTTTACCAAGTGTTACTGTTACCTGTTGATAGTCTCTGCCTGTACATGGTTGTGATTGGATAAAGAAGCGTGGCACCGCCCATACATCTTGAAAATAAAAAAGGCTATATCTCATAAACTATCAGATGTATGAAGATGTGAGTTGTTACATATATTGTTGTGACAGTAAGAATTACAGTAAGGGTGAAAGTGGGCTGTGCCACATCCCTTTTAAAATAAATAGTTATTACTGTCAAAATTCCACAGTATATTGCAGTTCGCCTAGAGATATAAACAGTAAGGCGGGCCAATTTTTATACTATCACCCTTAGGGATGAGGGTATATATCATTTGATACGACCCAAAAGTGTAACACATAGAAGGAGTGACTTTAGACCCTAGGTTTCTTTGAACCAAATTCGATTCATGACTTTTTAAGTCGTTTGAGCCATGTCCGTCTGTCTGTCTGTCTGTCTGGTGGCTGTCCGGCTGGTTCGCACGATAACTTTCGAAAGACGCAACCAAATGTTTTGAAATTTTGCACGAGTTATTATTTTCTCAAAACTACTTACGGTATTGCAAATGGGCTACATGGCCCGCCCCTTCTGGTACCTCCCATACAAATACATCATTCCGCCCACTTTAGAAATCGAGTAATAATATCAATACACCCTACGGGATCGTCCCCAAATTCTGTATTTATTAAAGCTATAACAGGCTAAAGTTTTGGAAAAAAATTTGAAAGCCTAGCCACGCCCCTTCTGGTACCTCCCATACAAATCTACCTTTCCGCCCACTATAGAGATGGAGAAATAATATCAATAAATTAAACGTGATCGTACCCAAATTCTATTTTTAGTAAAGCTATAACAGGATAAAGTTTTATAGAAAAAAATTTAAAAAGTCTATTCACGCCCCATCTGGTACCTCCCATACACATCTGGTACCGCCCACTTTAGAAATCGATTAATATTATTAAAAGACCTAACGCGATCGTGTATTTGGTAAAGTTTAAGCAGGATAAAGTTTTGGAGAAAAAATCTGGAAGTCTAGACACGCCCCTTCTGGTACCTCCCATACAAATGTACCACTCCGCCCACTTTAGAAATCGAGTAATAATATAAATATAACAGAAATTTTTTTGTTTTACTGAGGGTGTTGGTATATAATATGTAAGTCGGGTTGCCCGACTAAAACTTTCTTACTGGTTTATTAGTACATTAAGTTCAGATATATTTTTCATAAGATGTACGCTTATTAAAATTTGACTCAGAAAAAAAATGGACAATCGGTTGACCCTTTCTAAATAGTAAATTAATATTTCTCTACAACAACGGACACGTAGCAATGCTCCAACTGGAATTTTCTTTAACTCCCAACTGCTGGGTCACTTCCCCCCAGGGGGCTCTACGGTTGTAATACATGACTGTAAACGTTTGAACATACAAGCGATAGTTCAATATCCTACTGTGTACACTCCTTAAGCAGGTAAATAATAATATATAAGTAATATCAATTAAAAATCGGTAAATATCAATTGGGACCGGCCGTGGCATAGTGGTTAGAACACGCGACTACCATGCGGGAGATCGCAGGTTCAAACCTGGCTCCAGTCATCTTAAAAGAAAAAAATAAATAAAATTTTCTTTCATTGTCGGCTCCCCTTGAATGTTGTTTGACAGCAACTTCGCAGTATTAAGCGTCGATTCAATCGTCGTGTCAAGTAAGAGCTTCTCAAACAGTGACGTTCGCATACGTCGATAAATAAGTAGGTGCCGTTAGTTGTGAATCTAAAAATAGAAAGCGTGTTAATTCACAACAACGCGAGAAGCTATCCCATACCTCATTCATGGGGTGCAAAGGGAAATTAAGTTTTTTTTAAATATCAATAACTCAAGATTTAAGCAATATCATACATAGGGTGAGGGTATTAATTAGTCAGTTTACCTGACTGAAATTTCTGTATTAGTTTGAGAGACTGTAAGGGATCTCTTGTTACTATCGAATTCACTTGGCATGTCTAGTAAAAGCTCCTAAAAAGTTGACGTTCGGATTCATTGTAAAACTGTAAGACACACTCAAATGTGAGTAGTTTTCCCATATCTCATTTATGGGATGCAAACGAAGAAAAGATTATGATTTTTTAACAAATCTCGCAAAAATCTTATCAACATATGTACTATAATCCCCACTTTATTTAAGCTTTGAACCACTGTGCAATCTTGTGCTTTTTTTTTGTAAACACAGTTCTTCAAAACCGAAAAATTTTAACTAGATTTGGTATAGAATATCATTTTTTAAATAAATAAAAACTCAACCCCACAAATAACATATTTCCAGATTCATAACTCAACAGTACATTATTGAATAAAGTTCAAATGCAATTGTCATGGAACTACCAACTGTGTTCATTTCAGTTGAACAAACTCAAAACTCCTCTTTGCTACTAACATACTACTTCGAGTATCCATCACCATCACCTAATTAATAATGCATGCAATTCTTCTACAATGCCTTGATTAGTTGTATGTAAGTAATAAGAAAGAGCAAAAACATTTAACAACACATGTAAAGAACTGCACATGAATGTATACATGTACACATGGACATGCTTACATACATATTCATGCTTTAATACCAAATAATTGGCAAAAATTATCGAACAAATACATTTAATTGCGGCATAAAAGGAAGTCTACCTGCAATTGAACAAATGTGCAAATACCAGACAAAACCCAAACCTAAAGCGTACAAAAGTCTCTGGATTCAGACAACATTTGTGGTAATGCGACGACGATCATTGGCCGTTGGTATATGGCCGAGTATCAATCGAGTATTCAGAAGCAAACACTTGTAGTAAGTACAAGAACGCTAGTTCAGTTAGAATTTCCTAAGAACTCCTAATTATGAAAACATCGAACAACTTGTTAAACTTGAGAATAATTATGAATGTGTGCTTTAAGCCATAACAAGCCACACTATAGAACTTGGCTTTAAAATATTTTGTTAAACCAACAACAGCAACCGCAACCAGCCAAAGTCGCACATTTAACACTCATTAAAGTTGGCGACATTAGTGAAATAGGAAAAATTAGCAATAGTTTTGTTGTTCGTCCATTTCTTGGCTTTGCTTTTGTTGCAACTTTTTTCTCTGGTGTGTGTTGACGATCTGCAGACAAATAGTTGTCTCCTAAAAAAAAAAAAAACATCAACGGATACAGAGCCATTCTTTGTGCGCACAAAGTACAGATCTCAACACCGTCGTGAAAATATCACATCTACTACTTGTCGCATTTTTATTTGATGGAGAAGATGAGACAAAAACGGAGCAAAGCGTTTTCAACATTTTTAGTTAATTTACCGAGAAAATCATTCTCAAATGCACATTTTTAGTAGCAACGCAACTTTTAGCTCTTTTTTCTATTTAGTCAAATACATCCAGCCAGAGGTGACAAAACTTACACGGAGCATCGCTCAAATGTCGTGTTTTCCAGATTATCATAATTTTAGCGAAAAAAAATAACGTTGACTATTATTTAATTAAAATATGGAGTTATTCTCAAGAAGATTTTGATTGAATATAACATTTGACTTAACTTTTTTATTGTTTCGTACGTCTATAACAGACAAATACCCTGAGTCGATAAACAGATTGAAGACAAATTTGAACTTTGCGGCACTCTCTACTCTCTAACTATGATGAGATATTGTGTCAAAAACAAACAAAGGTGTTGCCCAAACAGTGCGTTTTATGCTAAATAAGTTTTGACCGAAATGAAGCCTCCACTGGACAACAATAATGGCGTCCGTCGTCGTACGATGCGCACAGACAAGAATGTGGCTGCTGTAGCCGATAGGACTCCAAGTGACAGCACAGCATAACACTCTAATTAATTTTAGTGTAGGGTGAGCAAAATTTTTTTAAACCTCTATAACTTTTGTATTTGAGAATTAAAGTAAATACTTATGAAGCAAAAGTCTCATGTGTTGGAGAGGCCTTCATGGACATAACAAGAAATGGGCATCATAAGGATAGAGAACGCGAAATACAGAAAGTCAATAGTCAAAATTGACTTCGAAGTCGAAAGTGACTAAAGGGAAAAAGGAGCCTTTAATATACCAACCAGGTCCCGTTGGGGATGTAAAATGAATCTTGCATCTGAAGCCGACCCACAACCTCCTTCGTGGTGGCACCTAGGCAACGATGTTCGTGATATTTTTTATCATAAACAGCAGCTGATAGTGAGCGACGAACCCTGATGGTTGGGCTATCCACCCGCCTTCAGGTCCGTTACTGGATATGAAAACACGACAAAGAACCAGTAAAGAAATTTCAGTCAGATAAACTGACTGATAAATACCATCACCCACTATCAGATATTGTTTAAGTCTTGAGTTATTGAAATTAACCGATTTGTAATTAAAACCAGTTAGAAAGTTTCAGTCGGGCAACCCGACTTACACATACCCTTACCCTCAGTAAAACAAATAATTTTCTATTATATTGATATTATTACTCGATTTCTAAAGTGGGCGGAGTGGTACATTTGTATGGGAGGTACCAGAAGGGGTGTGTCTAGGCTTCCAGATTTATTCTTCAAAACTTTATCCTGCTTGAGGTTTACCAAATACAGAATTTGGGCACGATCGCGTTTGGTCTTTTAATAATACATATTAATTGATTTCTAAAGTGGGCGGTACCAGATGTGTATGGGAGGTTCAGAATTTGGGCACGATCGTGTCGAGGGTATTTATATTATTACCATATTTCTAAAGTGGGCGGATTGGTACATTTATATAGGAGGTACCAGAAGGGGCGTGTCTAGACTTCCAGATTTTTTCTCCAAAACTTTATCCTGCTTGAGGTTTACCAAATACAGAATTTGAGCACGATCGCGTTAGGTCTTTTAATAATATTAATTGATTTCTAAAGTGGGCGGTACCAGATGTGTATGGGAGGTACCAGATGGGGTGTGGATAGACTTAAAATTTTTTTCTTCAAAACTTTATCCTGTTATAGTTTTACTAAAAATAGAATTTGGGTACGATCACGTTTGATTTATTGATATTATTCCTCCATCTATATAGTGGGCAAAAAGGTAGATTTGTATGGAAGGTACCATAAGGGGCGTGTCTAGACTTCCAAATTTTTCTCTAAAACGCTGTCCTATTATAACATAACAAAATTCAGAATTTGGGCACGATCGTGTCGAGGGTATTTATATTGTTACCATATTTCTAAAGTGGGCGGAGTGGTACATTTGTATGGGAGGTACCAGAAGGGGCGTGTCTAGACATCCAGATTTTTTTCTCCAAAACTTTATCCTGCTTGAGGTTTACCAAATACAGAATTTGGGCACGATCGCGTTAGGTCTTTTAATAATATTAATTGATTTCTAAAGTGGGCGGTACCAGATGTGTATGGGAGGTACCAGATGGGGTGTGGATAGACTTACAATTTTTTTCTTCAAAACTTAATCCTGTTATAGCTTTACTTAAACTAGAATTTGGGAACGGTCACGTTTGATTTATTGATATTATGCCTCCATCTATATAGTGTGCAGAAAGGTAGATTTGTATGGGAGGTACCAGAAGGGGCGTGGCTAGGCTTTCACAATTTTTTCCGAAACTTTATCCTGTTATAGCTTTACCAAATTTCGGTACGATCCCGTTGGGTGTATTGATATTATTACTCGATTTCTAAAGTGGACGGAATGATGTATTTGTATTGGAGGTACCAGAAGGGGCGGGGCCATGTAGCCCATTTGCAATGCCGTTAGTAGTTTTGGGGAAATAATAACCCGTGCAAAATTTCAAAACATTTGGTTACGTATTTCGAAAGTTATCGTGCAAACCAGCCGGACAGCCAGACAGACAGACATGGCTCAAACGACTTTAAAAGTCATGAATCAAATTTGGTTCAAAGAAACCTAGGGTCTAAAGTGACTCCTTCTATGTGTTACACTTTTGGGTCTTATCAAAAAGTAACAAACGAAACCCCCAAATGTTGACGACCCACAGTGGTCTTAACTTATCAAAACCCATGGAATAACCTTGAAGGATCCTTGACCAAGGTTCAATCCGGAGATATTATATAATAATGTATATGGGCAATTCCACGTCAAAAATGTCTATTCAGATTAAATGCCAAAATTTCGTACTATAAAAGCAGCATGCAGTTTTTGTTAAATTTTTCAGGAAATTTCTGATCTTTGAAAAGCCGTCACATTAAATTCCATAAAAATTGATTTATATTATTGGCATGATCCTGGAGACTTTTGTAAGGGTATTTTTTGATTGAATATCATCATATTTGCAAAGAAGGTAAACCCCAAGTTAGTGGAATGGAAAACGCAATCCCTTTGAAAAGCGCCTCAATCGAAAGAAACTACCTGTTTTCTTTGTGAAACATTATTTTACTTCCGAAATTAAGAATATTCATATATACACTATGTTGCGAAATTCTAAATCATATGAGGAACTTCTATATAGTTATCCAAGGTGGAGGTAAGAAAAATCTCTCTCAGGAAAATTCTCAGATTTCATCCTCAACAATATCTATCTTTTCCTCATTCCCATCTCAAACCTCATTAGTAGTTTGTTTGACTTAATTCTGTAGCTCATCAGGTAGATCTAGGTTCGTAGATTTCCTGTCTGTCGCTTTCAAACTACAAATGAATGGATCGGAAGTGATGAGGAATCCCTGCCATATATCTTTCTATTTTTGTTTTCTATACATCTGCCTCGCGTAGTTCGTCCGAAATCTTTGTTCCTGTACTCACGAGCTTCTTCCGCTAATTGGCCTAAACATGAAAAAAATATGAGTAATGGAAGAACTTGGAAAAATATTTAACGGTAGTGGTGCTTTACCTAGTGATAAAATCTGCACCATTCAGCAACACTTTATGCATGGTGGGTGAAATACTCCACCAAACATATTTTTCTACGACAAGCCTTGTAGTTTTGAGAGCATGAAATCTGTATTTGTTTGGGTCGATCTCATCTGACATATTTATACACGTCAAAATGACAGCCAAGCGATGAAGTATATCTTTATCAAAACCTGTAATCTCTGATGATATTTCAATATCTGAAAAGAATCTCCGGGCAGTGTTCCCATCATTTGAGGAACCAAATCCTATAAAATGAGTGATGTGTAACCCTTTGTTTAGTCCGGAAATATTTGATATCTTCATTAGTTGCAACTTGTTGCAACCAGAAGAAGTAATAAAGTGTAACCAAAGGAACTACCTTTATGGTGAAATTAGTATCAGAGTGTTCCGAGATGTTCCAAAATAGTGACACATGTTTGGAAATTGTCAAACGTGATTTTTCAGTCTTCGACGAATACTTTCAGGGATTTTTCTGATTGCAAAATAAAAATCGACCCTCCAAACAGTGGAATTATCTTTGAGGAATGTTTAAAGAAGTAGAAAAACAATCTAGAAGGTCGAAAGTGACCAGTGACGTACTGCATTTCACCCCTTTCGGGTTAGTGTGGTTCACCGAATTTACGCCGGAAAAAAGCTTTCCTACAACATTTGACATCGGATTATAGGTTAATATAAAGGTTTGGGGGGTACAAAATTTTGGTTTTGGACTACCTTAGACTATCAAGGAATGGTAGACTTAGTTAGAAAAAGGTTTCTAGAACTTCCAAAAATTACCCTTATGCGCGCTTTTTTGAAGGAAATCGACCACAGTGTGACTGCCGCAAATGAAATAAGGAACATGATTTAAGGATATGCACCTGGAGAAGGTGCCACTGTCCGACTGGCGGATGTCCTCAAAAAATATAATGCTGACAGGATATAAGATGGACAGGACAAGGATGCTCCTGACGTAAATATTGCGACATCTTTTACAGCTGCCATGCCGAAATGCATGAATTTAGATGTGGATTTATTGTTGGCGAGAGACTCAGACATCTAGTCTCGCGATTCAATCCTGTTAGTGATCGAATAGCCGCAATCTGCATCAAGGCGAAATATTTCTACATCATGCTGATTTGTGCTCATTCCCCGATGGAAGATAAAGACGATGAGATTAAAGATGCATTTTATGAGCGGCTAGAGGAACATACGTCCGTTGCCCTGACCACGACATTAAAACTGTTCTGGGAGACTTTAATGCAAAAATAGGAAGGGAAGATGTTCTTGGTCCATCGATCGGTAAATTCAGCCTGCATACCGACACGTCAGACAACGGGTTACGGCAGGTTAGCTTTGTAGCGGGAAGGAATGTGGTAGTGAGTAGAACCAGATTCCAGCAACTTGGCTATCCCCCGATCAAAACACCAAAAATCAATTTGATCATGTGGTAATTGATGGCAGGCATGCATCTAGTGTCATGGACGTGCGTGTAATCCTTGGTGCTAATATTGTCTCGGATCATTACGTGGTTGCAGCCAAGGTGCGCACAAGATTGAGCAGAGCGAAAAACTCCCGTAATCAAACGCAAAGAAAGCTGGACATCGCGAAGCTGCAAACCCTAGAGATAGCCACTGCCTACTCCAACCAGCTCTCCCAAGTAGCCAATTGTAACCCGGTCTGTTGGGGAACAGCACAAGGAGACAGTAAAACAGACGAGACAGCTATTTAAGCGAATAAAACGTCAAATGAAGGAATGGGAGAACGAAGATATAGAGCGATACAGGGATAGAGGTGCGGCCCGAAAATTTTACAGAAAGTAAAAGCAAAAGGCTACGGCAATGGGCTCCCCTCCTGTTAGAACAAGGATGGAAATCTGGTTACAGATACGCGGAGTGTGCTGCATATATGGAGCAACTGCTGGTTCCAAAAGGCAGCGCACGTGAAAGTATCACGCCAATTGTCGACGACTGCTTAGATTGCCCACCACCAAGTCAAGTCGAGGTAAGAAGAGCAATATCGCGGTTGAAAAACAATAAAGCAGCTGGTGCCGACGGTCTGCCCGCAGAGCTCTTCAAGTCCGGTGGCAAGGGGCTGATAACGAGCATGCACCAGCTCCTGCGCGCGGTTTGGCCTAAAGAGTACATGCCCGACGATTGGAATTTAAGCGTATTATGTCCTGTGCTGAAAAAAGGTGATCCTAGTGTGTGCTCTAACTACCGCGGGATCAGCCTTTTACCCATCGCATAAAAGGTTTTGTCGAGTGTTCTATGTGAAAGACTGAAGCCAGCATTATCCAACCTGATCGGGCCTTATCAGTGTGGTCTTAGACCTGGTAAATCAACAACTGATCAGATATTCACACTTCGGCAAATCCTGAAAAAGACCCAAGAGAAACAGATCAATACGTACCATCTTTTTGTCGACTATAAAGCTGCCTTCGACAGCCCGATACGGCAGAAATTACTCGAAGCGGTGGCTGAGTTTGGTATTCCTGCGGAATGACGCTGACTGACACGAAGACTTCGGTGAAGCTTGGCAATGACCTTACGGAGCTATTCTGTACCAGACGAGGCCTGAAACAAGGCGACGGCCTATTGTGTGACCCCTTCAACATAGTGATGGAGATGATATTGAAGAAAGCTGCAGTAAACACGAGTGGCACGATATTCAACAAAATCCACATGCAACTCGCGTACGCTCATGACGTAGATATCATCGGTCGAAAACTGCGGGCTGTGACTGCAGCCTTCTCAGGTATACAGAAGGAATTACCGAAAATGGGTCTAACGGTGAACGAGGATAAAACGAAGTTATTAGTTTCAACGAAAATAAAATCTACTCGTTTGGGAAATTGCGTGAACGTTGACATCTATAATTTTGAGGTTGTAGATAGTTTTATCTTTCTAGGCTCCGCCATCAACAAAACAAATAATGACAGCCTCGAAATCTGGAGAAGATTCCTGCTTGCTAATAAATGCTACTACGAACTAAGCAAGCGATTTAAAGACAGAGCCCTGTCTCGACGAACAAAAATCCAGCTATATCAGATACTGGTTATACCTGTCTTAATGTATGGTCCAGAATTCTGGGTTATGACACAAGCGGATGAATCGGTTTTGGCAGTATTCGAGAGAAAAATACTCTGTAAAAATATCGTTAACAGAGAGTATCGGCGTCGTATGAATCATGAGCTGTACGAGCCGTACACTGACATTGACAGTGTCAGAGGCATTAAGTTGCAGCGGTTGCGTTGGCTAGCTCATAAATAAAATAAAAAATAATCTTACATTGCCTGCCACCGCGATGTTGTCGTCAGCAACTTCGTAGCATCGAGTCAATCGGCATGTCTAGTAAAAGTTTCTCAAAACGGTGACGTTCGCATTCGTCGATAAAATTGTAAATCTAAAAATAGTAAGCGTCCTAATTAAATTCAAAAAAAAAAAAAAATTTCGCTAAGAGTCACTGAAGACAAATAGCTTCTACGAGTCAAAGGTTATAAAATAAAATCAAAATTAAATGTTAAAAATACTTCTTTTGAGCAAATATACATTTGGGCTAGTTCATATCCTCGCAGACATACGTTAAAATTTTCTGCGGAATATTTCATCAGAACATTTGAACCCTCTAGCTCCCACCCGTATGGGACATCTTAGGATGAATTTTAAAAAACAGCTGAAAAGTCAAATTTCTTAAAATGTTCAGCATGGGTGGCAGATAGAGGGTTAAAATGTTCCGAAGAAATATTCCCTAGAAAGTTTTAATGTAGGTCTCTGAAGACATGAACTAACCCAAATCTATTTTTACACAAGATTTTTCATTTACTTTTATTTAACTTTTGACCAAAAAATCAAACTTTAAACCACTGTAAACAAAAATTGTGACGTAGTGGAGCAAAATATGTTTTGTTACTGAGGCTAAATGCTATTGTTTGATGTTGGTTTGGTTCACTCCCGAAAAATTGTGTTGCACTGTTTGCTCAAAAATAGATTTTTTAACGTTCCATTAACATTTTATTTTGATTTTATTTTGGAACCTTTGACTCATAGAGGCTATTTGTCTTTGGTAACCAAAAATGTCCCACACGTTTGGCAACGAGAGGGTTAAAATGTTCCGAGGAAAAATTCCCCTGAATGTTTTAGTATAGGTCTCCGAAGACATGAAATACCCCAAATGTACTTTTATAGATGATTTTATATATTCTTCATAACCACTGTAAAAAAAATTTGTGACGTAGTGAAGCAAAATGGAGTTTAGGGTTTTCTTACTGAGGTCAAATGCTATCGTTTGATATTGGTTTGGTTCACCCCCGAAGAAGTGTGTTGCACTGTATTATTCACAATTGAAGTACAACATTTGATCATTTCAATTCGCAAAAAAATATATTTTCATTATAAAAACTAAAATTTACAGTTAGTTATATCTTATCATATTTTTCCTTAACATTTTATATGACGAATACCCAATATACATATAAGTTAACTTTGACTGACTACAGCATAACGGTAAGGTATCAACATATAGACAACATTTTTTAAGTACGACCAGTACAATTTTTTTATTGAATTTCGGCCAGAAAATCCTGAATACCCATTAATGTGCGTTGGCTTTTTAAGAAACTTTCACTAGATAAAAGCCACGCTCAGTCTGTAACTAATCCAATAACTTGCCTAATGCAACAACTTGTTTCTAAATTTAATATAATAAACAGTCAAATGAAATTTAACACTTAACATAATAATTACCCAATGATAGTCCACAAATAACACAAAACATTCTGTTGCCCGTAAATTAAGGTTCTTACAAGATGATCGCTAATAACAGTGCTAAAAGAAAGATTGAACATCGCTGGATACGTTTCAGCACCGGTAATGCGAAAGAAACATTTGTATGTCCCCACTAACAGCAGCTGAAATCAAGTCGATCATTTATGGCATTTTATTTAGCGGCTAAAAATGTTGCAAATAGACTTTTTTAAAAGTTGCATGACTTCTGTTTTAATCGTTTTTTGTGTTGGATATTTATTTATGACATTTTTTTGTCCAAGCGTCAATTTATGCTACAATTACATTTTGCAGTGGACAATGTAACCAACAAACCAACCAACCAACAGTCATTGTCCACCACAATCTGATGCTGCTGTGGCAATGACGTCTACAACAACAGCGATAACAATGATGATGTATTCGTGATGTAATGTCGCCGAGAGTGGCCAAAGTCATGTCTCAAAGTCAAAGCCAAGTTCCATATTCATCAGTGGCACAACAATATTACCAACATGACGGAGACGACGGTTGCTGCCGCAAAACCAAACCGAAATCTAAACGCACACACCTCATGCCACATGAACATCAAGTAGTAGCTATGGCTAAAACACTAAAATATATTGTAATCACTAGTGTGCCACACCGGGGATATGATTACTAGTGATGCCAATGTTGTTAATGTGGACAGGGGAATCGTTGTAGAAATTTAAAGTGGACTTGAAAGATTTAATGGGAAAATTATTTCGACTCAATGTAGGTGTATCGAATTGGGAATACAGTTTTTTTAAATTGTTGAGACTAATTTAAAAATATACGTGTTTATGGCAAGCAGCCCATCTTAAAACACTCCTACAATGTGGTAACTAATATGACCACAAGGGTTAGATTGGGGACATGTATAATCTGGTAAAAACCAGATCACACTATACAACGAGATCTGTTGATCCCTTGCAATTGTGTGTTAAAGAAGGAGAAAGGGAGTGATAGAGAAAAAAGATAAATTCTTGGAAAACTCCCAATAATATTGCTCTAGTTTGCAATGGAAGGCACTGCCTGAAACCTATTAAATTGCCTATTCCGCTGAGGGGAAAGCCTGTAAGTCCTCTACCTAACCTTTACCTAAGTATCCAATCTATCCTACGGGCTAGAGTGGGACACAGCTACAAAGAAAATGTTTCATCGTCTCGACTCTTCATTGTCTTCACAAACACGGTAGTACTCCGGTATGGATCAATCCCATTTGCCTGTCAGGTGCCTGATATTACACTCACCAGTTAGAATTTCATAGGCACTCTTGCACAGGCCAATAGGGGTTGCTATACTCGGGCTGCAAAAGGTTGAAGATACAAACAGGATATACACGAATTTAGACCCAAGTGTTGGTCACACCTATATTTTAGAAAATATAAGCTTAGAGGACAAAATGTGGATTTTTAAAGCAAGATGTGACCTTATCGAGCTTAATGGAAACAGGTTCCAACCCAATAGACAAAGAATGTGTTCAATGTGTAATATGGTCGAAGATGAGAACTTGTGTCACTTCTTAGGACGATGTACGGCATTAAGAGAGTTTCGGAAAATGTTTTTTAAAAAGGTTTTGCTTAGTGAGGAGGAAATAATAGATATTTTAAATGGTTGTACTATTAATTGGAAAAGGCTAGCAAGTTTTATAAAAATTTGTATACAATACAGAAAACAATTAATAATTGAGTTCAACTTTTGAGCTCGCCAATATGTATGTCTTTCAACTTATTTAAAAAATCGGACTGACGACCTTCGGTCAAGTCAATATAAAAAATTTCTTATTTATCATATATTGCTTAAATCAATGAAAATTTAATGTAAACACAGAATGGAATATGAAAATAAAGAAATACTACTACTACTACTACTACTACTCGGGCCAACAGTGAACTTGTTTTGGAAATCCAAGTTCAGCTGGCTGTTTTCCACATTCAATCTTCCACTTAGCCTAAAAGGTAACATATGAGCGGGCAAACTTCCCCCAGAGACTTATGATCAGGCAAAATACAGATTCCTCCGACCAATAGTTAGCTGATTCATTACTAGGAATCTCACAAAGTACTGGTGGCTGACATCTAGAGGCTTTAGTCCATCCAACTTCTCCTAACAGTTCCCCAAACAATGTAGAATTGATCGCTTTTTTTGAAGCCAAGCTATCCACACATATGGTTTTCCATCTGGTAGTATCGATTCCACATTGCATGGCCTCCACGGCTTTCTGAATGGCCAGTAACTCAGCCCGAAAATCACTGCATTTATTAGGTAGCTCTATTCCACATTCGATCTCTCAATAACGACTGAAATAGGACCACCATAAGGATTCCCGCCATTATTACATGCCGATCTTTCCAGAAATTCAACGTCTGCTTTCATGAATATAGTTCCGGCACACATAAAGGACATTGACACCACTCTCTAACGTCTCCTTGATATTCCTTGACAAAGCTTCTGATCTCGGTACTCGGCCTCAGGGATTTAAAAGACTCCAAAACACTCTGCTTAACACATTTTAAACGTCGATAATGTGCGCAGGCGAACTCAAAACACAAGAGTTTAATGATGGAGGATGCTCCGCACACAGAGTCACCACATAACTAAACTCTTTTTTTACAATTTTTTCCTGAACACTCAAAGATGATGACACTAAAAGATTAGTAGAGAAGAAGAAGAAATATAGCTCTATATGTATAAATATATGTATGTATGTGTTTTTTTCTCCATATGAATGTTACACCGAGTTTGGGTATTTTCGTTTCTCAGTGCACATATGAGTTGTGTCGTCTTTATCTGCTTGGCCCCCCATGAGAGCTTCAGTTCCTCACCATTCAGTTTTGTTGGTTTGACCTATCCTTGTCCTCATATCTATGGGTAAAGAGAACAAATTACGTTTTCTCATTTAGACCACAGGTCATGGCCCATCGTAGCAGTTTTACAAAGGCAGTTTGCATAAGGTCACACATCGCTGGTAGAAATTTCCCACCTGTCATGATGACCACGTCGTTCGCATATGCCACAATGCCTGTAGTAGATATCTTTTTCACGCAGTTTCCAACAGGTACTGGGTTGAAGAAACGGTTTCTCAGCATGCAATCCACCCAATTCACAAGACGTCATATTATTGAAAATCCCTTCTATATTCAGGAAGGCAGCTAAAGTGAAGTCACCTGAATTTACGTTGCGTTCCGTAAAGCTTACCACGTAGTGAAGAGCGCTCTGAACTGACCCTCAAGCGATGTACGCATGTTGATAGATACTCAGAGTGTGAGGTCTTAAAGATGTCCTTATATAAATATCAATCCAATCCTCTGGAACACAGAATAGCGGGATACAATCCTTGTGTATCCATAAGGAGATCCAGCGTTTCAGCGCTAGACTCGATCCATAACCAATCTATCCTACTAATGAAACTCAATCCGTTCATGACTTTATGCAGAACCCTTATGAATCGGGCGGCGTCACTGACGCCGAGTATAGACTTACAGTACTTATTCCAATCTTTGCCCTTTTTATGTCCCTTTTGTAACTGTTCAAACTGGTTCTATGTATAAGCGTTCCAGTCCTCCTCTAATCTCGTTCTCTTCGCTTTGTTGAACAGTCTTCTAATAACTTTGCTCAGGGTTTCAAACTGTTTATTCCACCACACTGGCTGCGATCTCTTGCTCGGATAAGTGAGAAGGCAATGCACAGCAAGGCAAAGGCAGAGAGCTTTAGTCAGGCCATCCACTTTCCTATTAACCTCATCCATCGCACTGCAGTTTATACCCAGAGATTTTACAGCAGCAGCAATTTGGGCCGAGAACTCCGCTCAATTAGCTCTCCGCGGATTCCTATATGCTGCTTGGCATTCCCCTACCACATGCACTGCTTTATCTCGATTCACAAAAATTTTCGATAAAAAGGG
Organism: Muscina levida; assembly: GCA_964034835.1. Lineage (NCBI taxonomy): Eukaryota > Metazoa > Arthropoda > Insecta > Diptera > Muscidae > Muscina > Muscina levida. The sequence goes on along the minus strand of OZ035880.1, from coordinate 125,985,359 downwards.
ACTTTTCGTAAAAAGACCAAAATGATTGAAACTGGTACCATTACCCAGACCAGACGACATAAGGTTTAAATCGCGAAAATATATATGGGCTTGTTCGTCATAGACCTAGAGATTAGCACGAAAGATCGTCAGTTTGTCATCACCATCGTCCGATTGGCATCACCTACGGTAGTCGATTGCACCGTGCGGTGTAATGTGGTGAGGTACGCGATGTATTGATGTTTAAACAAAAAAAAAATTTTTGCTTTTAAATCTGGTTTAGAAAAATCACGTTTCATTTTGTATTTTACCTAAACGTCGTCGCTGTACGATCTTGTGGCCGACGGAATAGAAAACAAAAAGGCCAAAACTGGATTTCCTAGAAAACGATTTATTATCGCTAAATATTTGTAGAATTTTTTATTAACTATTCTCTGGAATAGTGATTGCATTTTGTTGTTCCGTATTTGTTTAATTCAAACTCAATAAATGCTTTCACATCATGTAATTTGGTATCAATTGTTCAACTGATGATGGATGGCTAACACATAGTCGTATGCCATAGTCGAAACAAAAACTCTCTGTCATGAGAGGAGTTCTTGTATTAAACGATTTTTAGGCTGTGGTTAAAAATGTTAAATTCACTAGTTTAAAAAACGAAATAAATGTTCGGTTGGTATTTTTGATTTTTTTTTTTAATGGAAGTCAACTAGAATACTAAAACGATACTTTGCAAAAGTTCGCATTGGAATGTTGTAATGAAGGATATTTCACGTTAAAACATTTACCAAATAACATGTTGTTGTTTATGTGAGTATTGTAAGAGCTGTACTATTAATATTAAAAATTTGAGATTTTTCTGTATAGTTCAAAATTAAGCAACATTTGTTATCTGGAGTCTTTACAGTTTAAACAGGAAGTTGTCGCTTCCGTCCTAAAAACATATTATATAAATACCTACGTTTTTTAAACTAAATTGGTATTTCGGAAGAAAAAAAATAAATAAAAGAGTAAAATAAAATTTGTATAGTGGTTTGGGTCAATTTATTTCTCCACCAAGCGGTTATTAAGATCGTCATCTACTATGAATTTTATTAAAAATTTAATTTTTGTATAGGGAGTTTGGGAAAAATGTTAGGAGGGAATTCATTTTCATTCATTTGAACCGTCTAGGGCTATTCTGGGGCAGAGGGGGGGCTTCATGTGGTTCCCCCAAAACGAAAAGTTTCTCTTTAAAATTAGAGGCTCGATTTTGATTTTAGACCCATGGTTTCTAAGGCAATTGAATTCATCGTGATTTCAATTTGGTTTACCGCATGGTGCATTTTTTGCTCCATACAAGTCTTAACGTGTAACATGTTTAAACTTATTTAACCCAACCAAAAGTGAACTAGCAACTCTAGAGAAGTTTTTTAAAAGTTAACATAATTTTATTTTCTCTTCTCACAACTACGGCTGTAATAGACTAACGCGCACCTCAAAAGAGTGAATCTTGCTCATCATGAAACTCAACCTCTGCTTGCATACAAAATTCAGGGCAATAACTCTCAAACTACAGCTGTAATCGCAGGGAAAGATCCCTGGGAGGTGGGAGTAGTTTTTGACAGATCTTGCTCATCTTAGAACTTAATCTGCGCTTCCATTTTAAATTTGAGCTCTATATTACTTAAACTACGGGTGTAATCGCGGGAACATACAGAAGCACACCCCAAAAAGGGGGTGTTTGTATTGGTGGTGTAGGTTGTCTTACATACCAAATTTAAGCTCGATAGCTCCTAAACTACGGCTGTAATCGCGGGGCCAGATCCCTAAAGAGGTGGGAGTAGTTATTGACAGATCTTGTTCATCTAAGAACTTAACCTCGGCTTTGACGATCAAAAGCTTGTCTTAAACTACGGCTGTAAGCGCGGAAACTGTCCGAATGACGGACATTTTTAATCGACTCAGAATTCGATGAAGATCAGTTATATATATTATCAAACAAGGACATTAATAATGGAAGAACAAAATGAATATACCGTTCGTGCCCGTGGTGAAGGGCGCAAAACAAGAAGACAAGGCGAATTATTTTTACATCACGCTGATTTGTGTTCATGTCCCGACGAATGACAAAGACAAGGACATTAAATGAGGCCCTATCATTTGTATGAGCTGCTGGATGAAATATATGGGATGGAAAATGATCCTTGTTCCTTGTTCAGCAGTCAGAAAATTCTGTCTACGTAATAACACCTCCGATAACGAGTTCAGACGAGTTAGTCGCGTCATGAAAATGATATCATGTAGATAATGATATCCACAAGGCGACCTGCAAATACACTGATCACAAGTGGTAATCAATGGAAGGCATATCTCAAGCGTTAGGGAAGTGCTTGTGATGCGCGGTGCAAATATTGTCGCGGATAAACACCTATCTGATCTGATGTTCCCGACACACAGTGGCGAATTCTATGGTAGAAAAGAAAATGCCAGGGTATCAAAGATAACAGGGAAAGAAGTAAAGCCCGAATCTTAAACAAAAAGGTAAAAATCTATGGTTTTGGAACAGGGATTGCCATCTGTACTTCATGTGCTGCAAATATGGAGGGAACACTTTCGTACTCTGGTCGTTATCGAAAGCAACCTAAGTGACAAAATTACGTCAAGCCTAATTGTACTGCTGAAAAAACTATAAAGCTGCGGGAGCCGATGGACTACCGGCAGAACTTTTTTTTAAATATTTTTACTCAGTTGGGTTTTCAGATAAGCCGTCTTGGGCAAAGTTGTTTTAAATAAGTCACGCTTATTTGAAACCCAATTATAGCTTGTCAAAAATATATTTAACCTCTAACAATACTACCACTGACAAAAAAAATCCAATAAAACATTTTGTATGAAGAGCTCATGCTAACTCTGAAAACAAATGATGCTGTTCGGTTCATTGTGTCCGAATTAGGGTAAATCCGTCGAAATGAGAACCTGGGTCTTACTTACTTACTTAGCTCGCACTTCTTTGCAATCCTATTGGATTATAACATAACCTGGTCTTCCTGGTCTTCCCAACGTAGTTGTGGTCGCCCTCTTGAGCGCCGTCCATCTAGTTCAGTGTCGAAGACTTTTCGAGCTGGTGCATTTTCGTCCATGCATTCAACATGACCTAGCCAACGAAACCGCTGCACCTTAATGCGTCTGACCACGTCAATGTCAATGTACAGGCCATGATACATTCGACGTCGATATTCTCCGTTAACGATGATGGGCCCATATATTTCATGTAGGAAATATGTTTCTGAACCATTCATCAAGACAGGTAGTATCAGAAACAGGTACAGCTATCTGTAGTAGCATTTATTTGCAAGAAAGTTTCTTCTCCGAATTTCGAGGCTGACATTATTTGTTTTGTTGATGGCGGAGTCTAGGTAGATACAATTATCTACCACCTCGAAATTATAGTTGTCAACGGTTACTTAGTTTCCAAAATGAGTCGTGAAGTGTGAAATTCTGGTCATTTGTTGATTTACAAGGTCTAAAGCCACACTGATAAGGCCGATCCGGTTGGACAACACTGGCTTTAGTCTTTCACATAGCACACTCGACAGGACCTTATTTGCGTTGGGTAAAAGCCTGATCCCACGGTAGTTGAAGCACACACTTGGAACACCTTTTTAGCACAAACCAAATACGCTTAGTTTCCAATCATCGGGCATGCACTCGTTGAGCCACACCGAGCCGGACTTAAAGAGATCTGCCGGAAGTCCGTCGGCACCGGCTGCTTTATTATTTTTCTTTTTACCTCGGCTTGACTTGGTGGTGGGCAATCTAAGCCGTCGTCGACAATTGGCGTAACCAAATTTCCATCCTTGTCCTTAGAGGATGGGGGCCATTTCTGTAGCCGTTTGCATATACTTTAAATTTGCAGGACTCACCTCTATCCATGTATCGCTCTATATCCTCGTTTTCCCGTCCCTTCATCTGATATTTTTTTTCGCTTAAATTTCTGTCTCGCTTGTTTTACTGTCTCCTTGTGCCGTTCCTTACAGCCCGGATTACAATTGGCTGTAGCGTTGCTCTATAAGCAGCATTCTATTCCTCAGACGCTATGCGACATTCTTCATCATACCAGGATTCGTCTGAGATCCTTTTTTCATATTCTAGCACCGTTGTTGTTGCCACTGTGTATCGGGAACTTCAGAAGTAGAGGCATTGTGTAGTAGAAGTTGGGAGAGCTGGTTGGAGTAGGCAGTGGCTATCCCTGTATTTGCAGCTTCGCGATGTGCAGCTTTCTTTGTGTTGCGTTAGGTGCGTTTTTCACTCTGCTCAATCTTGTGCGCACCTTGGCTGCAACCAGGTAATGATCCGAGCCAATATTAGCACCACGGATCACATGCACGTCCATGACACTAGATGCATGCCTGTCATCAATCACCACATGATCAATTTGATTTTTGGTGTTTTGATCAGAGAATAGCCAAGTTTCCTTGTGGTTATCTTTGTGCTGGAATCTGGTTCCACTCACTACCATGTTCCTTCCCGCTGCAAAGCTAACCAGTCTACCCTCGTTGTCTGATCTGTCGGTATGCAGGCTGAATTTACCGATCGATGGACCAAGAAATTCTTCCATTCCTACTTTGCATTAAAGTCTCCCAGAACAATTTTAATGTCGTGGCCATGGCAGCGGTCGTATGTTTTCTCTAGGCGCTTGTAAAACGCATCTTTAATCTCATCGTCTTTATCTTCCGTCGGGGCATGAGCATAAATCAGCGTGATGCAGAAATATTTCCCCTTGATGCGGATTGTGGCTATTCGACCACTAACTGGATTGAACCGCGAGACAAGATGTTATAGAATATCGCCAACTACAAATCCACATCCAAATTCGTGCTTTTCGTCATAGCAGCTGTTATAGATATCGCAATTTTTATGGTGAGAGTAGTCTTGCCGTGTCCATCTCATCTCATGGATGGCGGTGATGTTATCCTTATATTATTTTGGAACTTTCGCCAGTCGGATAGTGGCACCTTCTCTGTAGAGAGTCCCGACGTTCCAGGTGCATATCCTTAAATCATGGTCCTTATTAATAATGCGGGGGTCGTCTACATTTGGGAGGATTGTTTCGTCTATCATTGGCTTATGTCCTCTTTTCTTCTAACGAATTGTTGAACATTTTATTAACCTATTTAGAATGTCTGTGACATTTAATACCAAAAAATGACCTAATTATTTGCCGTACATACCAGGGAATTATAGACAGTTGTTGTTGTTGTTGTTATAAACATTGAAATCGTGAAAAATATACGCCACCACAACAATGTGATTAGTTAATGTATAGTCATACATACTTACCTTTATGTACTTGATATACGAGTATCATGTTTATGTTCATTTCTAATACAAGTCTATTTGTAATTTCACTTTCATGCTGCTCCAGCCCACAAGCAGACATGCACATTTCTCGTGAGCACATGGAAAACAATGTGTCACTGATATCTGCATCGGAGTCCTCATGGACGGATGATTGAGTGCGGAACGACTTTGGGAAGGCCCGCCAAATAACATTGACAGTTACAATATATACATCTTAAATAATCGTCGATATATCCGTGAGTCTGTATATGTGATGTGTTTATATGTGTTGTATTTATTAATTTCTTAAGGCATCTTAGAATTAACAGAAACTTGTAGATGTTGAATTGTCTTCATTAAATTTTGAATTTATGAGCATTGCTTCCTTAAGAATTAAAATGTTACCGTATATTAAGCTATTACCTCATACTATATCTGACTTCTGCAGCGGATTGTGGGCTGATCTATTGATATTATAGCAAGCTGAGTTTCTACAGATATCATAAAGGAAAGGCCTATTTCCGCAACTTTTAGGATATTTCTATTATGTCTTAATTTGCCTACTTGCTATTCCTTCGCATGTAATTAAAGTCAATTTCAAACTTCTGTCAAATTTGACAACTTTAACTACATATTAAGACCCTTGCCGAGAACATTTTCCACCTGTAATAATTCATCCCAATCCCAAATTGCAGATGAACAAGTGAATGGTATATTCAAGGCCTCTTAGAAGATTGCACCGACAGTTCCGGCTGTGTTTCCCTCATCTACTGTTGCGTGTGGTACAATATCATTTTTCAGGTACGATTCCCAACAACATCTGCCATTGAGCCAGCAACCGACAAGTACACACACTTAGCTACACCGAAACTAAGTCAGTCAGCCAGCCAGCAAATCGTCTAATGCTGCAGTGCAAGTGCTTGTGGAAACAATTTTAGCGCCAAAAATTGAATTTCAGATGCTGTGGAAGAATTCTGGCAAACCATTTTGCCATTGTATCGTGTTGCTGCAGGGAACGTCGTGTGGCTGCACACATTTGCATGCTAAATCCATGCAGGCCGGTATATGGTAGTATACACATACATGTGTATTAGGCAAATTGTTTAGAATGCAAACGTATGTATTAGATACCACATACGCATTTCTCTTTCAATTATATCTACAACCAATAGTACATATAGTCGTCTGTGTCTATAATCGTTTGTGCTTTACAGTTTGTGAATTAACGAAATTTCATTCACAACATTTACATGAATGAACACAAACTATGTAGTATGTAAATATTTTTTCTTGTTTTGGGCATCATAAACGTGTGGTATATTAGTTTTGTATACGCACTGTGTGTTATCGTATTTTATCTAGTTCAGGGTCAGATCCTGTGGTGCATTAGAAAAACGTGATATTTGAAATGTTTGCACATGTATGTTATCGTATATGTTGTTTTGATTATGGGTGGTTAGATTTCACAGGTTGTGTGTCGTTATGTACATCTTTTCGAATGGCGTGCTGGTTTTGTAGCTACATTGACATATTTAAACTGTAAAGGTCACTTGCAGATTATATTGTTTTTTGCAAAGATATGCAATTAAAGCACAAACTTCAAAATTAAATGTAATCTGTATGCATCGCCACTTATACCTGCAGGTAAAAGAAACACCATAGTATTTCTTTTACCTTTTTTTTTAAATAAAATGACATTTAATGGTTTTATTTCGTCAATAGTGCTGACCGAATGTTGGCTTCTTAAATCAATCGTTGCTGCTTTATTAGCATGGACCAAAAGACCGAAATTGGAATTAATTTCTACGTGAGGCTACTGATAAATAAAATTCTGTTGTTAGACGATCCCTTGGATACGATCAACCTAACTCAACTGCTGGAAAGGTAATTTCCTGCTCTAAAAAATTTAAGAAAACTCAAAGATAGAAAACTCTTCTGAAACTAGTCGTCTACACAAGATTTTATCCTCGAATCCAACAATACCATCGAATATACAGAGAAGAGACGGTTCATGAACCACCAAGAGTCGGACACCCTAGATGTGCCGGTGGTAGGACACTTCACATGCCATCAGGAAAGTGATTAACAGTCTATGGAAAACTCAGACACTAGAGCTATTGGTATTTTCGGTTTTTTATATAAAGCATCGAGGGCGCTAAGACGATAGTTTCCATGCATGTTTTCATTTTGAAAAGAGAAACAAGAACCTGAAAGTGTCAATAAACTAGTAAGGTGGTTATCTCCGAAGCTCAGATACCCTTCACCATTTGTAAAAATGGTGGTTAAACTGGTTATTTGCACCAAAACTATATTTTATTAAACTTTGTACCTAGGGTGTTCAAAACCGAAACCGAAAAACCGCAAGACCTCAAAGCTAAAATTTGTGATTCTATCGAGGACATAGGGCAGCCACTTTGCGATTTGGTTATGAAAAATTTCATGAAAAGGATATGGTCTTGTAAGCGTGCTCGTGGTGGCCATTTAGCTGGTGTTGTTTTTTATTATTAACGGCATACCTTCCTCTTTATTATGAAATTAACATCCGATCATTTATCTCAAAAAATTGAATTTTTCTTTGAGTACCAAAATAACACGTCTTATTGGAAAACCCTTTAAAATTGTACCAAAATAACAAGAGTTTATATTGAAGGAATCAAGACAATCAAATTTGGTAAAATATGAGTAGAAAAAGTACAGTATTAAAAATCTGTTGGTACAATTTGAAAAGGTCCGAAATTACAAGGTTGCCTAGGGCCCGCTTTAGCCTTAGTCCGCCAATGAGTGGACGTAACTTTTAGATTTACACATCCATTTTGACAATAATTTTGTATCGATTTTCCGATAAGTTTATGAGTTGGTGAGTTGGAGCTTATTTTTATGAATTTTGTAACTCCCCAAAAATGGGAAGATATGTGGGATGTGGGAGTAGTTATAATCCGCGGAAATCACAAAAAGGTGGTTTGAATGGGAGGTGGGAGTGGTTTTTGACCGACATTGCTTATCTTAGAAAGTAGCGGAGTTATTGAATCCTGCGTACAAAATGTCAGCTATATGCCTTTTAAAATACGGCTGCAATCGCAGGGTCAAACCCCAAAAAGGGAGAGTTTGTATGGGAGGTGAAAGTAGTTTTTGACCGAACGGTCTCATTTTAATACTCAACCTCCGTTTAGAGCAGAAAAGCTTGCTCTTAAATTACTGCTGTAACCGCGGGGACAGACATACGGACACCCCCAAAAAAGGGATTCTGTATGGGTTGTGGGAGTAGTTTTTTTCCGATCAGTTTCATCTTACTACTCAACCCCCGCTTAGTGTATGGAAGCTCACATACAAAAGTAGCTTGATTGCCTTAAACTACTGCTGTAATCGCAGGGACAGACCCCAAAAAGGGGAAGTTTGTATGGTGGGTGGGAGTAGTTTTTGACCGATCAAGCTCATCTTAGAACTTAACCGCCGCTCTGAGGATAGAAGCTTGCATTCCAAATTTCAGCTCGATATCTCTTAAACTGCAGCTGTAATCGCGGGGACAGACAGACGGACGGACAGACGGTCACGTTTAAATCGATTCAGGTTTCAATGCTGATCATTTATATATATATATATATATTGTCATACCTACCACGCCTCCTTATGGGCGTTACAAATGGAAGAACAAAATGAATATAACCTTCACTCTGTTCATGCGCATGGTGAAGGGTATAAAAATGAGCCCCAATGGTAACTTGGTTTCCAATTTCACTCTTGCATATGGCATGTGTGATATAGAATAAATCCTTTACCAACAAATGTGAAATGGCAAGCGATTATATTGACAACTGCCATATACATACATGCTCTTTACGATGAAGAAAAATTTAGAAAAGTTGGGCAATTCTGATAATGAACGTGTTGGGTGGTTATGAGAAATTATGTTGTTGCGGAGTGTCTGGATTCTGATGGCGTTAGATTTCTATGAAATTAAGCATTTGCATTCTCCTTGTTGCTGTATATAATGCCGTTTGTTTTAGGTCGTGGTTTCGTCTGATAGGAATTTAGCTCCTCTATTTTGTCAATGGCTCAATTTTTCCCTACAATTGATAAGCATGCTATTCTGGAAATTGAGCCAAAATTGAATTTAGATGCTAAAGTGACAAAAGGAAAATATTCAGACATTGACAAAACGTTAACAACGATATTGTTTCGATAGGATACTTTAATCATACTTTTCCAGGATATTCAAACACGAAGACATTTTCCAAATTTTGATGTCTTTGACAAACAAGGTTTTATTTTATCAGACAGACTTTATTCCTAAAGAGCAGGTAGAAACCTATCAGGCGATACCACGACCGTCTTAATCCGATGTCGCGTTCAAACTTTATTCCAACATCTTTTTAGAAAAATGCTGCAGAAGACCAACTTCAGACTGACAACTTCTCTGTCTGTCTGAGACGCAACCAAATGTTTCCAAATTTTGCACGACTTAATATTTTCCCAAAACTACTTACGGTATTGCAAATGGGCTACATAGCCCCGCCCCTTCTGGTACCTCCCATACAAATACATCATTCCGCCCACTTTAGAAATCATGTAATAATACCAATACACCCAACGGGATCGTTCCCAAATTCTGTACTTAGTAATGCTATAACAGGATAAAGTTTTGGAAGTTTAGCCACGCCCCTTCTGGGACCTCCTATACAAATGTACCTTTCCGCCCACTTTAGAGATATGGTAATAATAATAAAGCTACAGCAGGATACAGTTTTTGAGAAAAAAAAAATGGAAGTCTAGCCACGCCCTATCTGGTTCTTCCCATACACATCTGGTACCGCATCTGATAGAAATCGATTAATATTATTAATGGACCTAACGCGATCCTGCCCAAATTTTGTATTTAGTAAAGTTCAAGCAGGATAAAGTTTTGGAGAAAAAATCTGGAAGTCTAGACACGCCCCTTCTGGTACCTCCGCCCACTTTAGCGATGGTGTAATAATATCAATACATTCAACACGAATGTATTTTGTTAAGTTATAACAGGATAAGGTTTTGGAGAAAAAGTCTAGTGGCGCCCCTTATGGTACCTCCCATACAAATGTACCTTTCCGCCCATTTTAGAGAAGGAGTAATAATATCAATATAATAGAAAAATTTTTGTTTTACTGAGGGTGAGGGTATATGTAAGTCAGGTAGCCCGACTAAAACTTTCTTACTGGTTTTTATATCAACTCCTAATATTGTGTCGATTAGTTCAATACTAATATCCCAACAATATTTCCCAAATGATACTGGAGTGGGATTTTGCACTCAAAAAAAATTAAATCTCTAATGTACACAGTATTGGTTTGTGCGTCTCCAAAACCATAAATATGTTTATAAACAACGATAAGTGACATATGTTAGTGATTAGTGGCATTATTTTTATCAATATTTAAATTTAAAATAATTCTAAGAAACAGACTAATCAACGTGGAATGAGTAATTTTTGATATGAATAGTAAAATATATGTTTCCCATACTTTTACACTATCGAGGGGGCCAGCAATGAAAAAAATTTAGATTACTGGAGACAGGAATCCAACCAAGCATCTCCCGTGACTACCATAGTCTTGTTTTCTAACCATCATGCCGCGGCCGGTCCCAAGTAGTCAAACTGTATTAGTTTAACAGGTTTACTCATTATCCGCCAAATAGATGGATTCTTAAAAAACTACTTTTGAGCAGAATCTCAAAACCGGTATTCTGAAAATATCTGTTATTTAAACACTTTAACTTCATCTGTAACCGGTTAATTTTGATGGTTCCACTATATGACGTGTAAGTGTTGGCGTTCACACATTAATCATTCGATATGATGAATACTATGCAGAAACACTCGTCGTTCGCCCAACAACAATTTATTTTTTTAATTTCCTAAACGTTTTAATGGTTCACCTATTACGCGTAATGACATACAAATGTCTGATATACGATTTGAAATTAAGTGATTTTCGTAATAATTGTAAAACAGCGAATATTCTCAAAGTTCTGTCGAACGTTCTCGTAATGTTAGGTGCAAACACCTGCTAAATAATGCACATGAGAGAAAAGACAAATTTTATCGGTACATTTTCACCCCGGTCCTCTCATAATTACTGCTAGATGTTTGTAAAATATAAACTCATTTTCTACAAAAGTCAATAAAATTTACGCATAATTATTTATTTATAACGTTGAAAATTGTTCTCTGAAAATGTGCGAAAGCGTTCACGTGAAAAATGTTGATACCATGTAAATTCTTTATTTACTCTAGACTTTCAAACCCCTCCCCTTCCAACGGTGGCAACATTAGAAGCGTTTATTTTTTTTCGCTCGTGTCATGGCTTATTTAGGTAAATTATAGGGGTGATGCGTGTTTGCGAAAAAGGAAAAAAAAACAGTGAAACTAACTAATATTTTTTTCAAAGTAACGCATGTGCGTAAATTCGTATTTTTTTTTTTGCTATAACAAAGGTACTCATGTGTCGAATGACTCGTATCTGCTTCTTCGAGCATTTTGCCATACTTTGCAAGTGGTGATTATGTAATTATGATATGTAAAATTTAAAATATAAATAAAATAATATTATTTTTTTTCTGTACATCAATTTTGCGCAATGAGAGGCGGTTGCACAGTGATTAAAATAAACTGATTACATTAGTTATTAGTGTGCATTTGTTAATCACCAAAATGGAAGAGTTTTGTATAGACGGTGGGAGTAGTTTTTGTCTGATTTTGTTTCTTCTTAGAACATAACTTCCGCTTAGAGGATTGAAGCTTGTATACCAAATTGTAGCTAAATATTTCTTAAACTACTGCTGTAATCGCGGGGGTATCTAGACTGACAACCTCAAAAAGGGATAGTTTGTATGGGAAAAAAGAGAAGTTTGTGTAGGATTAGTATGGGGGTGAGAGTGGTCAATTTGTATGGAAAGTGTATAGATTTTGATTGATTTTACTCATCGTAGAATTGAACCGCTGCATAGAAGATAGAACATTGCATACAAAATTTCAGCTCCTTAGCTAGTAAACCACGGAAGTAATATCAGGGACAGACACAAAGGGGAGTAGTTTGTATGGGAGGTGGGAGTATTTTTTGTCCGATCTTGCTTATCTTAGAACTTAACCTCTGCTTAGAAGATAGAAGCTTGCCTTAAAAATTTTTAAATCTTAATCTCCTAAAACGTGACAAATTCCCCTATACGTTACTTACTAACTTCAAATCGATATTAAATTATTATGGCATGTAGCTTCACAAAACGAATGATGCTACTGATGCGGCTACTTTCACGTGCAGTTCTCAGAATTGAGTCCCAAATCAAAGAGCTGCAAAATGCTGTACTGTGTAATATACGGTGCCCGGACATAACCCCCACGGACATAATCCCCAACACGATTTTGGGGCTTATGTCCGCCACGCTCTGCGGACATAACCCCCAATATGCATTTGGGATTATGTCCGCGGGTCATAACAGACATAAGCCCCAACAAATATAACGGACATAACACCCAAACTAATTTTGCGACTAAAAGTAATGAAAAAGGTTGATGAACTTTTTAAGTAACGAACAAACTAAGACGTATGGGCGTGCCCCCCACCGCATTCGTCTCGCGCTGGATAGAGAGAGAAAGAGTAGCAAGGCTAATTACGCAGCGAGACTAACTACGGCGTGCCCCCCACCGTATTCGTCTCGCGCTGCAGTGAGACAGATTAAGTATGCAACGAGACTAACTACGGCCCTACAATAGCAATATTTAAAATCGTTCTCTTCATATGTTGAAATACTAAAAACAACAACAAATTCGGTCATAATCCCCATTGGGGCTTATGTCCGCAGATTAGTGTCGGACATAATCCCCAATGAAATTGGGGGTTATGTCCGACATGTTGCCCGGACATAAGCCCCAAAATCGTTTTGGGGATTATGTCCGTGTGGGGTTATGTCACGGCACCGTAATATACTCGCCCTTCATTTACTATTGCATATTGCCAGCCAACACAATCTGCATATAATTTCAATTACTTCAAGGGCAAACAACAACACCATCACAAGCTTGCGCAAACGACAAATTCGGCAATCGCCACGAACGGACAATGAGCGCGACGACGAACATCCAGCCAAACACATTGATGCGATATAATTCTCATTACATCGAGAGCTCCACTTACTTAAATGATCGAGCATTTTGCTTAGTAAATTTGTCGGTTGCTACCGCATCGAATTTATTGCTAAGTTGCTCTGTACCCGATCTCCTCTGCCCTTCTTAGGACAATAATTATCGAAAGAAATATTCTTCAGTCAATTTCAATCGGTTTAACCGTCGGTTGAATCGGACTTCGGTCTATTGAATCGGATTTCGGTCCGTTGAATCGGTCGTCGGTCAGTTAAAACGGAGTTCGGTCTGTTGAATCGGACTTCGGTCTGTTGAATCAGACTTAAGTCTGTTAAATTGGACTTCGGTCTGATGAATCGGACTTCGGTCAGTTAAAACGGACTTCGGTCTGTTAAATCGGACTTCAGTCTGTTGAACCACCATTTATTGGTTTAAGCCAAATGCCATTGGTTTAACTCGACTATGGCCGGTTCAATCGGACTTCGGTCTGTTAAATCGGACTTTGGTCTGTTGAATCGGTCTTCGGTCAGTTAAATCGGACTAAATTCTGTTGAATCGATCTTCGGTCTGTTGATTCCAACACCGGTTGGTTATACCGACTCCTCGGTTGCACAGATTTCGGTCTGGTACACGTAGATACTCTGCGTTCCTGTAGCATTGTATTAGAAGTTAGCACCGTAGCATCTTGATACTAACACTCCATCGGGTACGATTATTAGTTCGGTCGCGAATTCGGAATCGATACAACTACGAGTTGCAGAAGTGTATCTACAGAAGAACACGAGTCATCAACACGATCCTGAGTTGCGGATACCAAACTGATTTACGACGAAAGCAGAATCATCGAAACAACCACGATTTGCAAAAGTCGATTTGCTGAACAACACAAGTTATCAACACATCTGAGTTGGATACCAAACTAATTTACGAAAAAAGCCGAATCATCGATACTGCCACGAGCTGAGTTGCGGATTCCAAACTGATTTACGACAAAAGCCGAATCATCGATACTACCACGAGCTGCTGAAGTCGATTTGCTGATGAACACGAGTCATCAGCACGATCCTGAGTTGCAGATACCAAACTGATTTACGACGAAAGCCGAATCATCGAAACAACCGCGAGTTGCCAATGTCGATTTGCTTAAAAACGGGAGTCACCCCCGCGATCCTAAGTTGTGAATTCGAAGCTGAATTACCAACAATCCCGAATTGCTGAAATAAACCTGAACCCGAATCAACAAGATGACCCAGTATCGCCTATATTAACCCGTATTATCAACAAAACCCGTATCACTAATACCCTTCTGAATTGATGATATTACCACCTCTGCAGTTTTGCGAGTATAGAGTTCTCGAGTTCCCGATCACCTCAAATCAAACGATTCGTAAGGTTCCCCACTAGCTTAAATCGACCCGAGTCCCAAAATTTGTCATTGCAGTCATAAGCCACATCAATACTCGTCGAGCATATACTAAAAGTTCTCGATCATCTAAAATTGCGGCCTGGGTACAAATTACCGGACAAGACAACAACGCTATCACTGCATTCAAATCCAAATTGTTTTCGTATCTAAATACTTTATTCAGTAGATTATAAGTTTGAATTACACCAACAATAAAGAATACTGTTACTTTGTCCTAGTCGGGGAAAATCTACTGAATTCTAATTCCGAAAGGTTTTGTGGGTCTTTATGGCGACCCTGGTGACGACTGGGCTTACCACAGCTGACGAGAAAACCACGTTACAATTTCTATATCAAATATGTTACATAATGGTACGATAGCTAAAATATATAATGTTACTAATCTCTAAGCCACTGTGCAATAAACTATTCTGATGAACGACTTTAAATTTGCGTAAAAAGTGCGTGTGAGCTAATGCATGTGCGTATACTATTCACTCACATTTGCGGTATGGATCCATCAAACACACAAACCTCTGAATGCTTATTTGTATATATTTATCGATAATTTATCAAACAAAAGTTCCCTATCACACCACCACATTTCGGTCACACCGAAGGAATCATTGAACTTTTCGAACTCCCTCCATTCTTAGCTTACAACAACAACAACAGCAGCAACAACAACGTAAAATAGGAAAACTGGAGCCGATGCTTATTTTATGCATATCGAGTATTTGTGTAGTTGGTATGTGTGTGTCCGTGGTACCACCTGTATTTTGAGTCGTATGTTTTTTTTACGCTTGTGTGAGTGTGTGTGTGTTATTCATCTAGTGTGAGGTCATACGATTCAGTCCTTTTTTGCCACTAAAGTACGCACCAAAGACAAAACAAGTTCTACTCACGCACTTTTCTAACCATGAATAGTCCGCGCTCTACATCATCCCCATCCAATGCAGTCACCTGTATCGACCACTAAGCGCTGCACCACGCACAGTATACAGTCAGTTTAAAAAGTAAGTGCTCGTGTACAAAACTGTATAGTAAATACAATTTGGAAAGGAAAAAGTTCTAACAAGAAAGGAAATTTAAAAATTATAGAGAAAGGTTGACAAAATAAAATTGTATTCAATATTTCTTTGCTTTCAAATTTGCCTAAAAATTAAAAAGAAAAAAAAAATAAATGAATAGTTTATATTTTAAAACAACCATGTAATATATCAAGTTGGACTAACTTAATTGAATTAAACTTTCAAAAGGTTCAATTTATTGCCTTTTTCTATAAAATGTCGCTCATAACTCCAAGTTGTTGGTCATATATAAGATGTCTCATATTTGATATGTTGAAAACTGGTCAATGCTGATGATATTGAATAACGACCCCGACTGAATCATTGTATTGTACATATGTAGCTAGTTTGCATTTTGTACTAGCTTCATAAATATGTATGTACAACGTATGATTAATATTAATGTTATGCGAATTTTGTATTAATCATACGCACTTCAATCCTTTAACGTGGATTTAGAATTAGAAAAATAATGAAAATTTTTAGAAGATTTCATTTGATGAAATAAGACCAACTTGATTTGTTACATGGTTATATTAATATAAATTATTTCTTTAAATCTTAGCTACAATTCTGCTGAAGAATGATATAAGAAATAATAAATGGTTCTTGAGTTATAGCTGAAAAATCGAAAACATCAAAAAAATTTAAAAAAAGGTCATAAAAAGTTTGGCCTGAGAACGCCAAACCCTTTGGTGGTTTTAAAATATCGACCAAGTACCTTCACAGTGACTTGGAATTTCTCACCCCCCAAACAATGACCCCGAAAATGTTCCACAGTGCAATTAAAACTTAACAAAAAATATTCTTCTAATCTTGCTAATCTTCTTTAAGTCTGTATTATAGTATCGAATACACTTACCTCTTGAAGCCATTGTATATAATTGCTATCATTGTAGGATCGTTTTTTTTTTGTTATTTATGTGAAAGTTTTCTAAAATTTCTGTTCAAGGGTTGATTATTTCAGAGTGTGTACATTAGGTTAAGCCGTTGATAAAGAATAACTTTACATCTATAGATACAAACATATATGTATGTATGTATGTCTGTATAGTTGTCCAAGCACCTGTGTCTCTATACACTAACAACAACATATTGTAAAAGCATAATTTTTCTTTCGCATTGCTGCTAACCTATGTTAGAGCCACTTTTAGGGGTTTAGACGCCTAATGTTAACATGAACCACATGAAAGCATGCACTGGTGCACGTATATACATATGCATGTATGTTAAATGTATGTCCTTTTATACACTCTAATAGATTGATGACTTGAGTGACTAAAATTGTACGCTTATTTTGTTAAAAACTCTGTTATTATGGGAAATCTTTCAGAGAACTATAGCTATCGTGCTGTCTGGGAGCGTGAATAATACAACGCAGTTTCTAGTTTGGCACTTATGAAATAACGTAAAAAACCATCTAACTTTATTTAATTTTTGTAATTCAGAGAACCTTTTTTTTAAATTAAGGAATTAATAATGCAGCTTGACCAAAAACAAAAATCTAATTTTATACAAACTTATCGATAAAAACACAAAACACTGAAATGAAAACGTCGAACTCGAAATGCCGTTTAGCTGTGGTTACTGTTGCCAAACTGTTGGTTGCGTAATCATCAACCGAAACCACGTTGTTTGGAAAGCCGACGGCTTTTACTAATATAAACAAAGACTAAAGTTGATAGCAATAATTTTTCATATGTCGATGGCTTAATATGGAAAGTCGTATCTTGTATTTTTACGATATCGCGTTTTTTGCATATTTTTTTATGTTAACAAGTAACAAATTTACTTACTTAAGTCGCCCATTACAACTTACGAACATGGTTCATAAGTTTGAGGCCTGAAGTACTAAAGAATTCCACACGCTTCGGTCTTGTGCGTGTGTTCTCCAGTTAGTCCTACCAGATGGTGGCACGTCGCCTACCACTTGGTCCTTCCAACGGAGTTTGGGTCTCCCTGCTCTGCTCTTCAGGTTCGCCTTCAAACACCTTTCTCGCTGAAGCATTTACATCCATCCTGGCAACATGACCCAGCCATCGTAGTCGTTGCATTCTGACTCTTTTAGCTACGTCGAAGTCGTGGTAAAGCTCATACAGCTCATGGTTCATCCGATGGCGAAACTCGCCGTCGACACAGATAGGTCCATAAATTTTTCAGAGTACTTTTCTCTCGAATACTCCCAGGTTTTGTATGTCCGTTGTCGTAAGCACCCATGATTCGGCAGCATGCAAAAGAACGGGTAAGATTAGCACCTGGTAAAGCTACTTCTTAGTATTCCGAGATAAGGTGGTGTTACTAAAGTGCTGTCAAAGTCCGTAAAAACATTTATTGGTGAGCACTATTCTCCACTTGATTTCTTGGCAGACACTTTTTTCTTATTGACAAAAGATCCGAGGTAGGTAAACTCATCTACTACCTCAAAGTAATCATTTTAAAAGTTGACGGTGCGTCCCCATCAAGAGGACTTTTTGTTCGTTGAAATCATCATTTTTGTTTTGTCCTCCTTGACCGCTAAACCCATTTTTACTGACTGCTTTTCTAGTGATGAAAAAACTACAGTAAAAACCCGCAGATTTCGGTAAATGATCATCGACATATGCTTGTGACATGTGCCTCTTGTGAAATCAGGTGCCATAACTATATTAAATAGTGTAAAGCCCAAGCTATCACCTTGCCTGAGACCTCTTTCCGTTTTGAATGGTTCAAAATGATCCTCACCAATCTTAAACGAGGATTTGGTGTTTTTCAAGGTACATCTACAATAAGGTAGTCGAATTAACAAACTCAGATATGGCCTCTATAGCATATTCCTGATAGGAGAGTCGAAGGCAGCTTCGTAATCGACAACTAGGTGTTAGGTTACAATCTGCTTTTCATAAGTTTATTCCAGAATTTGCAGTAAAGTGAATATTTGGTCCGTCGTTGATTTACCAGATCTAAACCCGCACGTTCAAACAATGTGCTCGAAAGGAGCAGATTCCATATAACAGACTGAGGCTCTAATCCCCGGGCATGCTCTCCCCAAGCCAGATGTTCTCCATGAACTGATACATGCCCCTAATCAGCTCCTTCCCACCTGACTCAATCAATTCAGCCGGGTGACCATTTTTAAGGCGGGATATAGCCACTCGTATCTCGCTCTGGCTCGAAGGTGGACAGTTAATACCATCGTCATGGATTGGAGTGGGGTCTTCTTGAGTGGTGTCCGTATTCAGTAAATTTCTGAAATGATCTCTCCATATCTTTAGAACATTATCCGCGTCTGTCACTAGCTGTCCTTGCAGGAGGGCAACCCTGTTCCACGCATTCACCCCTTAACTCCCTGGTAGAATTTTCGAGCTACCTCTCTACTTTGGAGCAACTCTGTGCACTCATCCTGCCTCTTCTTCAGCTCCTTTTTTCCGTCTAAAAAGACGAGTTGCCTTTCGTCTCTTCTCCCTGGGCCGTTCACGAACAGCTCGCGTTGGCATTGGCTGCAGTTTCGCCCTGTATGCAGCATTCGTCTCTCTCGTGGTATTGCGACATTTATCGTCGTACCAGGCATCTTCTTGAGACGGCTTTGAGTACCCATGTACGCATCTCGCAGCCCGTTCTATTAATTCGGCTATATATTGCCACTGCGAGGTTATATCATCAGAGGTTAGATCATTCCGCAGCAGTTGAGTTAGGTGGTTGAAGTAGGCGTCAGCTACCTCTGTGGTTCGCACTTTACTGGTATCCAGCTTTCGTTGTGCCTGGTTCCGTACGTTTTTCGCCATGCTTAGCCTTGTGCTTACCTTAACTGCGGTTAGTCAGTGATCGGAGTCAATGTTCGCACCCATAATCCCTCATATGTCCATAACACTCAATGCGTGCTTTCCATCGACTACCACGTGATCTATCTGATTCCTCGTCAATTGATATGGAGATAACCATGTTGCCTTATGAATTTTTATATGGTCGAATCAGTGCTTCTAACTATCATATTTCTTGCCGCGGAGAAATCAACCAGTCTACTGCCATTGTTCGACCTTTCGACGTGTAGTCTGTTCCATCCACCGGATTTCCTGTAAAGCTGTTATGTCAGCCTTGTATTTATTGAGGACTTCCGCTAGTTGGATGGAGGCATCTGGTGTATACAATGTCCTAATATACCAGGTGCATATCCTTAAATCATGGTCATTAATTCGTTTGCTGTTTTATTGGTTTCTTACTTATTTTCTTTGTAATAGTTCAAACATCAGTGGCGGGTTGCAAGCCCAGCGCACCACGTCGCAGTTTTCACCTCCTGCCAGGATTTTATTACAGCCGCCCATTATCGGTCAGACGCTGACTAGAGTACCGCCCACTCTGAGCCGACGTGCCTGGGTTTTAAGTTTCGCCTCTTACAGTTAGCCGTGCTCTGACAAGTGTCAAAAGCACGTTTCCAGTTGTCACCACGTGTAGGTACTCCGTCCGCAGTAGTACCACGAATAAGGAGGTCGGTGAGCTCCGTATGTTACACAAAAGTTTAATAGGACTAAAAGAAAAAGTACTTCCATTCGTTTTGTTATCTTTAGTTAACATTTAAAAAAAAATATTGACCAAATTTTCTTAACTAATATTTTAAGATAACAAATGCATTATATGTGCCAGATTGGGCTGAAATTATGCTGGCTATGTTCTTTTGTCAAATCTATTTTTAAATTTCATAGATATTTTGCAGTTTAACCCTTTTTAAGTTGTGATATTCATGTTTTCGAAAAACGGGCAAAACAAGTAAACCGACCTTAAAAACCGGTTAAACCGATTAATCGAAAATTGATATTTTTTTAAAACCAGCTGACTGGTTTGAACACTGAAACGGTTTCCGGTTTCGATTTTGTATACTTTACTAATAACATCGTTTTGTTCTCGTTCACTGTTAGAACCATCCTTCGGTATACCTGAGAAGGCTGTAATCACATCGCGCTGTTTTCTGCCGATGATGTCTATGTCATCAGCGTAACACATGTGACTTTTGTTGAATATCGTGCCACTCTACTGCAGCTTCCCTCATTATGACCTCCATGACTATGTGGAAAAGATGATACGTGTCGATTTGGGCACTATAGCGTTGGGTGTATTGATATTATTACTCCATTTCTAAAGAGGGGGAATGGTACATTTGTATGGGAGGTACCTGAGAGTGCATAGATTAAATTTTTTTTTCTCAAAACTTTATCTAGTTATAGGTTTAATAAAAACAGAATTTGGCCACGATCATGTTAGGTGTGTTGATATCATTACGAGTTTTTTAAGGTAGACGGAATTGTAGATTAGTAAGAGAGATACCAGAAGGGTCATGGCATATGTAATCCCGTAAGTAGTTGAGAAAATATTAACCCATGCGAAGTTTCAAAACATACGGTTACGTTTTTCAAAAGTTATCGTGCTTACTAACCAGACAGACAGACACATATGGATCAAACGACTTTAATCGAAATTGGGTCTAAAGTGACTCCTTCTATGTGTTACACTTTTTGGTCGTATCAAATGATATATATACTCTTTTACCCGTAGGGTGAGGATACAAAATGTAAACAATAAATATTTGTTCATTTATAAAAATGGATTTGGTTGCTTTTTGGATGGAAATTTAAGATGAGCGATTGGAACGATTGTGATAGTGTTCGTGTTGTGATGGGTGTGGGAGCTCCTGGCGAACAACGGAGTGGGGAAAGGGCAGAACCCATTTCATACGTCTCCTGTATATCACTTGCAAAGGAGTTTAAAACAACTCAAACTTCTTGCTCAGTGTCGTTACATGTTGCGTACTATTGTCGTTGCAAGTTTGGGGATGTACTATTCATGATACCAAATTTCGGACCCCGAGCATAACGTCAACAGCCTTCTTCATATCAAGTTAATTAATTACAGCTTCCTCCAGCGCGGTGAACAAAAACATTTTCGCCGGGTCACCGCCAGGGCCCAATAATAATTTAAGCGGTTCTTCCAGCCCAAACCTAAAAATATGAATTAAGATTTATGGTCAAATAATCTACTACTAACTTCTTACAACAAACTACTTGTTGCATTGGTGGGCCAGCTGCAATTTTTCCGCCAATCGCTTCCATTAATCATAGGATTCATGTTTAGCTTCCGGAACTTTAATGTAGCCCTTTGCCAACTGCGAATACTCGGTCATAAAGTTAAGCATCATTTCGAATTGCATTTGCTTGGTCATATTGGTTCATGTTCCTCGCTGCCTTTTCTCTGTTAAAAAAATATTTGGATTAATATTTATCTATTAATGTGGGGAGTGGGACTTTGCCCAGAGGTAAAAAGTTACTGATTGTCACTCACTTGGGAGTGACCAGAAGCGATTCCTTTGTGGCGCTGTCCAAGCAGCTAACTACGTCCGGTCTTAGACCAAGTATTCCCCGGGCAATGACTTTAAAGCAACCGCTTAGAAGTTAGCTACAGTTAGAAGGCGAAATGTTGAGTAACTTAATCGGCATGCTACCACCGATGCGTCCGATGCTCAACATAGGCTCTCTTAGTGGCTTTGGCAGCCCCAAGAAACTAGGATCGGGAGCGGTGGCCTAATAAGCCACTCTCCTTAAACAAAATTTATTATGAAAACACCAAGAAAAGAAAAAACAAGAACCCCCCCAACTGTTGACGACCCCCGCAAACGATATAAGGACCATGATTTAAGGATATGCACCTGTAATGTCCGAACTCTATACAGAGATGGTGCCTCTATCCAACTGGCAGATGTCCTCGATAAATACAAGGCTGACATCACCGCCATACAGGAAATGAGATGGACGGGATAGGGATGCACATGACGAAAGAACTGTGACATCTTTTTCAGCTGCCATGCAGAAAGACACGAATTTGGATGTGGTTTAATAGTCGGCAAGAGACTTCGACACCTGGTCTCGCGGTTTAACCCTGTATCCGGGCGAAATATTTTTGCATTACGCTGATTTGTGTACACACCTCGACGGAAGACAAAGACGATGAGATTAAAGATGGATTCTATGAGCGCCTGGAGGATATATATGACCGCTGCCCTGCACATGACATTAAAATTGTTCTGCTAAAATAGGAAGGGAAGATGCTCTTGATTCAGCAGTCGGAAAATTCAGTCTACACAACAACACCTCCGATAACGGATTCAGACCGGAAAGTTTCGTGTCGGCAAGAAACATGGTTGTGAGTGGAACCAGATTCCCGCAAGGCAACCTGTATATCTCCCGATCAAAATACAAGAAATCAGATTGATGACGTGGTAAGTGGTGGAAGGCATGTCTAAAGCGTTATGGACGTGCGTGTGATGCGAAGTACAAATATCGACTCGGATCACCACCTAGCTGCAGCCAAGGTACGCACACGATTAAGTAGTGCTAAAAACACTTGTAATCAAACGCAAAGGAAGCTAGACATCACAAAGCTGCATACCACTGAGATAGCCAATGCCTATTCCAACCAATTCTCTAAATTACTCCATACAAATCCCCCTAGTGGTGATGTACCCGACATACAGTGGCAGCATATTGCGAATTCTATGACCACTGCCGCAACAACCGTACTGGGTTATTAAAAACCACGGTCAGACAAGCCCTGGTACGACGATGAATGTCGCGAAATGTCTGAGGAAATGGATGCTGCATACAAGGCAAAACTGCAGCCAATGGCGACGCGTGCGGTGGCGGAGCATTATAAAGAGAAAAGAAAAAGCGTCTGTGGAAGAAAAGAGTGCTTCAAATATTGAAGGAACACTTTCAATCTCTTCTCGTTCCCGAAGGCAGCATAAGTGACGAAATCGCACCAATCATCGACGATGGAGTAGACTGTCCGGCTTAAAAATGATAAAGTTGCGGGAGCCGATGGACTGCCGGCACAGCTTTTTAAAGCCAGCTGATAAATACGATTTGGCTCAGGGAGTGCATGTCCGATAATTGGAATCTGAGTGTCCTATGACCCAATCAATTAGGAAAGGCGATCCTAGTGTGTGCACCAACTAGCCATTTACCCATCGCATACAAGGTCCTGCCTAGTGTGTTGTGTGAAAGACTAAAGCCCATTCTGGCGGACCTGATTGGACCTTATCAGTATGGCTTTAGACCTGGTAAATCCACCACCGACCAGATATTCATGCTACGACAAATCCTGGAAAAGACCCAAGAAATGCAGATCGACACCTACCATCTGTTCATCGATTACAAAGCTGCATTCGACAGTCCAATACGAAATAAATTGTTGGATGCTATGGCTGAGTTTGGTATCCCCGCAAAGCTAATTCGACCCTGCGGGATGACACTGACTGACACGAAGTTTTCAGTGAAAATTTTGAAAATCTGTCAGAGCCATTTTCTACCAAGCGATCTCTTCAACATCGTAATGGAGATGGTCATGCGGAAAGCAGCAGTAAACAGGAATGGCACCATATTTTACAAAAGCCACATGTTGCTCGCGCATGCTGATGATGTAGATATTATTGCGAGATGTTACTGCGGCTTTTCCGAGCATTGAAAAGCAGTCGGCTGAAGTGGGTCTGGTGATAAACGAGGACAAAACCAAGTTATTTGTTTCAACGAACAAAAAGTCCACTCGTCTGGGACGCTGCGCGAACGTTGACAACTATAACTTTGAAGTGGTAGATGATTTTGTCTACCTTGGCTCCGCCATAAACAAAATACTAATGTCAGCCTCGAAATCAAACGACGAGTATTGATCGCAAACCGCTGCTACTATGCGCTAAGCAAGCGATTTAACGACAAAGCGCTCTCTCGAAGAACAAAGATACAGCTTTACCAGACTCTGATCCTACCTGTCTGGCTCTACAGCGCAGAATCCTGACACAAGCGGATCAATATATTCTGGGAGTCTTCGGGAGAAAAATACTCCGCAAAATATTTGGACCCACCATCGTGAATGGCGAGTACCGTCGTCGAATTAATCATGTGCTGTATGAACTGTACAACGACATCGACGTGGTCAAGCGCGTTCAAATAAACCGAATGCGCTGGCTTGGACACGTTGTACGAATGGACGAAAACGCTCTGGCTCGAAAAGTCTTCGGCAATAAACTCGATGGGCGGCGCAGGAGGGGCGACCAAAACTCCGATGGATGGACCAGATGACGGAACTGTTAAGTAAGCTTGGTATGACGAACTATTTACGGAGCGCAAAAGACCGAAGCGCTTGGAATGCTTTTCTACGTGCGGTTACTGATATATGAATTTCTGTTGTTGCTGCCAGTAAAGAAGAATTAATGTGAATAAATTAATTAAATACTTTTATTTTCCTGCTTTTGTGGTCGATGTTTTGATTTGTTACAAATCCACATCCAAATTCTAGCTTTTCCGCATGGAACCTGAAACAGATGGCCCAATTTTTAAGTAGCGCGCACCGCTATCCTGCCCACCTTATCTTCTGGCTGGCGTTAAAGTCAGATTTGTATATTTTGAGGACATCCGCCAATCAGATAGTGGCACCTTCTATGTAGAGAGTCCGGACGTTACAGGTGCATATTAGGGTAATAACTTTTTGCATTTTTTGCAAATATCAAATCTCCCCAGACAACATCGTGTAGGGCATGGAAAAATATTAAGAACTGCGTTTTTAGTTTTCCGCTATCGTTAAAAAAGGTTACGCACCAAACGCGTTAAAGATTAGAATCAAACAAAGTTTAAAAAAAAAATTTTATTGAAATAAAAACAGTATAAGATATATATCCGCTTTGTAAAACATCGCGTATTTTGAACCTAAAGTTTATATCTTACAATACCTACTTTTAATCATTTATTG
Source organism: Muscina levida (assembly GCA_964034835.1). Taxonomy (NCBI): domain Eukaryota; kingdom Metazoa; phylum Arthropoda; class Insecta; order Diptera; family Muscidae; genus Muscina; species Muscina levida. Next base: position 125,959,711 of record OZ035880.1, on the reverse strand, counting down.
TTATTATTTGTTTACATACTTACATATGTATAAACCATATTTAAAAAAAAAAATTATTAAAAAAAATTAATAAAACATATATTAAAGGCAATTTAGAAATCGCTGTCGGTGCGTAAGGTTTTTTTAGCAAATTGAACTGAAATAGTTTTTTTTATCATTAATACAATATTTGCCATAAGAAAAGCCCTGGGGAGAATGTTGTCCAAAAATAGTTATTACCCTAGTGCATATCCTTAAATCATGGTCCTTATTAAGTTTGTATGGGTCGTCAACATTTGGGGGTCGTCAACAAATGTTGCCCAGGAGCCACCACGTTTAGGTTGTGAGTCGGTTTGAGGTGGAAGATTTACATTACTTTCCCAACGGCACCCTTGGGGAATTTACTTGCATCAAAAATTACTTTAATGTAATAAATGCCGTCGCTAAAGTGTAGATTCGTGTTTGCCTACATAAGTTTTATACAAATGAATGATAATTTATAAAGACACGAGTAGTGTTAGGAAAAAATTAACTGCTTTCGTCTTTTGATTATGGGGTTAATATACTCAAATGGGCTCCATGACCCTCTTACAGTTTTATGTGCATATTGCGTATTGCAATACCCCAAAACTACATACACTATGCGTACGCTCATATGTAGAGAAGTACTTACAAGTGCATGGTGAATGCGAAGCAGTAACAGTATTAGTATGTGAGCAATACACCTGAACGTTTTACATTTCTGCATACCTCAACATAGCAAGCAACATTAGCAACAAAAGAAATCCGTTCTAAACGCCAAAGGAAATTTGGTTTGAGATACTTCTGGCGGTAGAAAAGACAAATGAAAAGAACACATTCATACCACATACTTTTTCAGAGTTTAATTTATAACTTACGCACTATTTGTTCTTTGGTAGTGGAGGAAGCAGTGGAGCTGTATGTACATATGTGCATAATTTGCAAAGCCAAACTTCTTCATTTTCGATGGTGAGTTTTGCCATTTCTCAGGCCGTACAACTTGAGCTTGTTGGTCTTATGAGTCAAATTGTGTTGAAGGTGTAATAAAATTAAAAATGGCTAAGACCTAATAAAACGAAGCGTTCGTCGATACTATCAGTATCGTAACTGTTGTTATTGTTTTTGTTGCAGCATTTGTTGCTAATTTGTTTTTTTTTTGCTTTCAATAACAAATGTCTTCGCATTTCCGCATCCGTTTCACGAACAATGAAATTGTTGTTGCCGTATTTTATGTTTGCTTGCAATGTGTTTTAATTTCACCCAAAGCCAACGGAAGTGGAAATAAAGGCCGTTTAAAAGACGATTAAAATAATACAAAAGGCCGTAAAATTTGTGCAGATTTTAAACAACGATAATGTCTAAAATTAAGTGGGAAATTTATATACTATTGGGTAGGTGTTAATGTTTAAATCTATGGCATCAATTGAATTTGCTTAAATTAGTTAATAATTTAACTCATTTGCCTGTTTTCATAAAACTTGGAAACTAACCCAATAAAAATAACAATTTTGTAAGTAAATAAGTAAGTTCGATTCAACAACTATTGGACAGACTGGAACCATACAATATGACGATGAAACTGTGCGAATAGCTACAACTATACTTAATTAAACTTTGTACCGCAAAAAATGTGAGTTTGTATGGGATGAGGACTTTGATTTTAGCCTATCACATGTATTTTTTGTCCGTAACTTTTTGTTACTACAGAAATGTCAAATACTAAGCTTGAATTGTTTACATAAGCTGAGAATAGTGTTATGAATTTTTAACCCCCCCAAAAGGATGACCTTTGTATGAGAAGAGGGAGTAGTTTTTGTCCGATTTTGATCACCTATTACTTAACTTCCCCGTATAAGATATAATCTTTCGTACCAAACTTGAGCTCTATATTTCTTAAAATACGGCTGTAATCGCAGGGACAGGTAGTCGGACGCACCCAACAAGTACAGAAATTTCAGTTAAATTTCAGCTGACTGATAAATACCATCGCCCATACGACTTTCGGTCGTTTGGCCAGACGAGACGTATAGTAATTTGTATAAGAGGTTCCAGAATAGGTGTAACAAACGTTTCGGTTCTCTGCAGTTTTGCCTACTGTTCTTAGATAATTTAACTGGCAAAATGCATGATATGGGGGAAAATATTAATTTTCCAAAAATAGGCTATTCTGCATGAAGGTTCGGCTTATGAGTTATTTTAAGGTATTTACAAATATGTGTAAAACTACGAGAGGGAATTCGGTCATTTGTATTGAAGGTGCCAGAAGGGCTGGGGCAAATGTTTCGGTTTCCTAAGTACTTGTCTACTATTCGAAAATAATTGAACTTACCGTGTGGAAATTATGGAAGAAATATTAGTTTTCCAAAAATAGATAATTTTTTATGGGACGTTCCAGAAAGGGTCAGTCGATATAGACCATATTCATTCCTAAATCAAATTTTTATAAGCGTTAATCTGAATTCAGAATACTTACAAAAAAGAGATGCATGTAAATCTGTGAGGGTCAACTCGGTTTGAATTGTATAGGAGTTACCAGAAGGGGCGGGTCAAAGGTTTCGGTTTTTTGAGGGTCTAGCCAGACAGACGGACATAGTTCAATCGTCTTAAAAGTCCTGAAACGAATTTAATCTTAAGATACTTGGGATCTAAATCATCTCCCTTAATGCGTTACATTTTTATATCCCCACCCTTCGGGTAGGAGGGTACATATCATTTGATACGACCCAAAAGTGTAACACATAGAAGGAGTCACTTAAGTGCCTAGGTTTCCTTAAACCAAATTCGATTCTTCGTTTGAGCCATGTCCGTCTGTCTGTCTGGCTGGTGCGTGCGATAACCTTCGAAAGACGCAACCGAATGTTTTGAAATTTTGCACGAGTTAATATTTCCCCAAAACTACTTACGGTTTTGCAAATGGGCTACATGGTCCCGCCCCTTCTACCACATCCCATACAAATACATCTTTCCGCCCACTTTAGAAATCGAGTAATAATATCAATACGCCCAACGGGATCGTACCCAAATTCTGTATTTAGTAAAGCTTTAACAGCAAAAAGTTTTAGAAAAAATTGGAAGTCTAGCCGCGCCCCTTCTGGTACCCCCATACAAATGTACCACTCCGCCCACTTTAGAAATCGAATAATAATATTAATAAAATAGTCAATTTTATGTTTTAGTGAGGGTGAGGGTATATGTAAGTCGAGTTGCCCGACTGAAACTTTCTTACTGGTTTCTTGCTTCCTATGATATATACCCTCATTCCTAAGGGTGATGGTATAAAAAGGGGCAGTTTGTCTAAGAGCTGCTCTTAAACTACTTCTGTAATCCCGGGGACATACAGAAGTACATCCCCAAATAGAGAGTGTTTGTATGGGAGGATGAAAGTAGTTTATGTCCGATCTTGCTCATCTCTAAACTTAACCTCCGCTTAGAGAAAAAAAGCTTGTATACCAAATATCAGCTTGATAACTTTAAAACTGCTGTAATCGCGGTTACAGACAGACAGACACCTCCTAATGTCCTTAGAGGACATTAGCTAGCATATCAAATTAAAACTCGATATTTATTAAACTACGGCTTTAATTGCGAGATCATGAGTCGTTTGTGTTTTACACCTAGTATTGTCACGTTGACCTGACCAGATGGTGGGCTCTACCCCACTAGAACATACTACAATGCCTCTGTTAAACCCAAAACGTAATTCCAACACTCCATGAAATATTAAAAATGAAAATGCTCTCATGTAGTACATGTTCACTGTACATGTACAAGCTCGAGGTACGTATTCCGTCCAATTTGGGCCGATAGTCTTATTATGGCGAAGTTCCCCCCGGCCGGAAACTCGTTCACCATCAGTATACCGCAGTATACTGCTGCAACAACAACCTTCACCAATTTCAGCCCCCAATCCGGCTGGCCTCTTCACCAGCTTCTGCTATGTACCGTTGAAGCCCATCCGGGGACAATAACTCATACATAAACTGAATGAGTTAATGTCCGACTAGATAGGAAGAGCATCAGAAAATCATGCACAATTAAAGTCCCCGCTTTTTGATGGACAAAACCAGCAAAACCTGCAATCGCTGATACATCCTTGTTAGAGGTTTAGTGCTATCCATTATCAATATGCAAAGAATACAACGCAACATTCAACCTAGAACTTGTAAGATGCACATTGATAGATGCAAGACTCGAATGGTATCAAGTTGGTATCTCTTGATACCAATTCTCTCGAGCATCAAACTCTAAGTTAACCAGCGTGTCTTTTGGTCTAACCACAGCCACTAAGTAGAACAACAAAAGCTGTTCCTTACCCAAACAGCAGAGTAAGACAGGCCAGTTGCGTAGAGTAAACCGCTCTGGAACAACCTGTCCTTCCATAGCACCATCTTTAGACTCCTTGGTCGGGTATCTTTAAGAGGTACATCTTTACTACCATCATTTTGCTTTGCAGGCCCAAAAGAGGTCTACTGGGGGGTTTTTACTGGTCCCTGGGGGAGATACTCCGCAAAGGCCTTCTGGAGAAGACCACCTAGCGGGGAATAGAGGAGATAATTAGACGGACACTCCCAAAAAGGAGCAGTTTGTACGCTCAGTCGTGATGCCAACAACCATAGCGAATTTAGACTCTAAGCCACGTTTGGCGGAATACAGTTTTCAACTACATACGAGGTTCGAATAGACGGCCAAAACACACAAGTAACAAACACAGTTTTATGCGTGTTACATCTTGAAGAATATGTTTTTTTGCTATACAAAAATTATACATTTTTTTAAAACGTAATTCTTCTCTGCCAAATCTAATACATAGAACGATAATCGAAACCAATATCCAAGGGAAATTCAGTATTTAGTGGGTGCGGCTTAGTAAACAGTCGAATTAGGGATGGCGAACAAAGGATACACAACAGACATCACAACAATAGCTTAATAAACAGAATGCGTTTGATAGAAAAAAAAATAAATTAATGCACCACAAAAGTTTGTAAAGTGTACATATACGCGTACTACGCAACCACGTTCCACATACATATAATGGAGTATGAGTCCTTTGTTAGTCGGAAATAGATTGATTGAGGGACGGTCTGATGGATGGACAGAATTTTATGCGAATGAATTGGATGCATACAAAAGAGTGCGTGAAGGATTAGAAGGAGGAGGGGATCTAACTATACCACAATTACAAAAAAAATACTAAAACCAGCAAAAAAATATTAAAAAATGAACCACTTCAACTGTTAAACAAAAAAAAAACGGACCTAAGCAAACTAAACCAAAACTCAACAACAATATCAACATTAATATGTCTACCAAATGTTTGAATACACTCATGTGCATATGCGTACGCGTAAATATGTAATTGTGTATACACTACGATATACGTGCGAGTATGTACATAAACACGCATATGTTTATGCTGCATGTGCGTGCATATTACTACTCAACTCTCTATTGCGCCTATCCTATCAAAGCAGAAGTATGCAACATTAGTGGGGTATGTATGTATAAAGGTTTGCATTTTGCAAAGCGACTGCAATACATTCGTATATTTTCAAAATGTACACGTTGCTCTGTGTGCGTGAAAGATGCGTACGCGCGTATGTGTAATGCATAAAAACAATTCAAAAGTTGAGTGCATTTCAAATAACGCTAAAAAAAACAACACAGAGAAACAGGAAAAAAACTCAAAACTGCACTAAAAAATGCGTTCTAAATGCAAAAACCTAGAAAATTAAAGCAAACCAAAAAGCATACTTATGCGGACATGCGGACAGTGTGTGATGGCCACATTCGGCCAATTGGAAATTTCTCCTGAAATGCATAATGTCTAATGTGAACGACCATGACATTAGCACAAGTGAATAAAGAACACAAATAAAGACCTTACATATTTTAAGAAGAAATTAATTTAGGTTTTTTTCAGGTGATTTGGTCCAAAAAAAAGTTATCAATGTTATCGCCTAATGTAAACAATAAAGTCAACTTAATTTTGGGAGTGCAAAAAAAGGGCACGACCACAAAAAAATCGATTATTGCTAGCTTTACTAGAAGTTTAGAGACTTAGAACTAGGATGTTCCAGTGGTTATCAACATCATATTTTTATAAACCTCTCTTACGATAAAATTTTCTAATGCATATTTTAATTCCTTGGCTACTAAGAAATCGGTATTGCCGATATCTCGACTCGACTCCTTAAATGTCCTTTTCTTACTTACTTCAAGGATATTCAGGAAAGGTCCTTCAAATTGGATTATGATGGAACTATTTGATGGAAACAAACTTTTTGCGCGATAAATTAAACAAATTTCTACATTGAATTGCTAATAATAGTAACCAATTTTCTTATTTTAGTGCACAATACAAAAATCATAAAGAAATCGGTTAAACGGGTTTTTTCGCAATAAGTTTTCAAAACCGAGTTTTCGAAAAAATATAAATTTTGAATAAAACCGAAACCGGTTTTTCGAAAAAGTCGAATGTTTGTATACTCAAATGGGGAGTCATATACATATACCGAAGATACTTGAGACACTTCTCCTCCTTAGTCTAACCTGATAGTTGTACTCCAACAACAGGCAATACAATAGCGTTGCAGAGCTAAAATCGGCAGTAATAGCGGCTTGGGACTCCTTAGAAAGTTCAACCCCAAAAACCCTGATAAATAGTATGACCGAAAGGCATTTTTGAATTTATTCGAAAAAAGAGAGGGCTATCGTTAAGAATACCTGATAGCTCGGAAACTAATACCCATTTTAAATTATATTAAAAAAGTAACGTCATCCAAGGAACAATATACTTGATGTGTCCGGTCTTAGTTTTTGTTCGTGTACGAATATTTGTATGTCCCACTGCACAGTTAACTCACACTAACACCATGGCAACGCATTCCAACTTTATGCACATACATCGTAAAGGTTTACGCATGATGAGATTTTTGTGGCTGACAACAACAATTTCTGCTGTTCGGCTGCCTGTGTGAGAGCTTTCCTTCGCTTGTAATCTATTTTTTTTTATTTGTTGGCAACTACGAAAACTGACGAACAAATTCATCATGTGTTTGAATAATACTTGGATTTTTCAGGGTGACCACATAAATAATGATTTATTTCGTTCATATAATATTCCTTTGCTAATTTTTATACATACATACTTATTTATATGTTGTAAAGATTATGATGACACAATTATTTTATTTTATCTGTCTTTAGAGATACCCCAAAGCTCAAAATGGTCCAATAGATCACGTGTTCAAATATTGACTTGGATGTGCTTAAGTTACAGCATAGGTACGCTCTCGAATATACTGTGCTAAAAATGCTCGTAACCCATCGTAAAGGAAGCTAGATATCAAAAAGCTGCATACCACAGAGGTAGCAAATGCCTACTTCAACCAACCCTATCAATTACTTTCAACCAACCGCCCTAACTCTGATGTTCCTGACAAATAGTGGCAGCATGTTGCGATTTCTGTGACCACTGCCGCAACGATCGTAATGGGTTACAAAAATAACTTTCAGTTGGGAATGCTTGCGCCATGATTGGAGTCCGAGTGTTCTATGTACTGTGTTTAAGAAAGGAGATCCAAGTATGTGTACCATGTGTATCGCGGGATCCGCCTTTTACCCTTCAAGACTAAATTTTATCCCGACCGAACCTGATTGGACCTTTTTAGTGTGGCTATAGACATACTTAATCTTCGACCGACCATGTATTCACACTACGACAAATCCTGAAGAAGTCGCAAGAAATGCAGAGCGTCACCTACCACCTGTTTATCGATTACAAAGCTACATTAGACAGTCCGATACGACAGATATTATGAGATGCTATGGCTGAGTTTGGTATCCCCGCTAATCTGATACGACTATGCGCGATGACACTGTCTGACACGAAGTCTTCGATAGTCTGTCATGCGATATCTTTATCATCCTAATGGAGATGATCATATGGAATGATTGCAGTAAACATGACTGGCACCATATTTAATAGAAGACACGTGCTGCTTTTGTTTGCCGATGACATAGATATCATTGACCGAGGACTGCGGCATGTTACTGCGGTCATTTCAAGCATTGAGAAGCAGTCGGCAAAAGTCGATCTGATAATAAATAACGACAAACCCCAGTTGTTCGTCTGAGGGCACCAAGAGTCTACTCGTTTGGGACAACTATTACTTTAAAATGGTAGATGATTTGTTTAGTTTTCCATAAAAACATTAAAACACTACCTATTGAAATCTGGATTTCGTGGTTTTTTTATACCATCACCCTTAGGGATGAGGGTATATATCATTTGATAGGACCCAAAGGTGTAACACATAGAAGAAGTGACTTTAGACCATAGATTTCTTGGAACCAACTTCGATTCATGATAACTTTCGAAAGACGCAATCAAATGTTTTAAATTTTGCACGAGTTAATATTTCCCCAAAACTACTTACGGTATTGCAAATGGGCTACATGGCCCCGCTCCTTCTGGTACCTCCCATACAAATACATCATTCCGCCCACTTTAGATATGGAGTAATAATATCAATACATCGTACCCATCGTACCCAATCCAAATGTACCTTTCCGCCCACTTTAGAGATGGAGTAATAATATCAATAAATAAAACGCGATCGTACCCAAATTCTTTATTTAGTAATGCTATAGCAGGATACAGTTTTTGGAGAAAAAAACTGGAAGTCTAGCCACGCCCCATCTGGTACCTCCAATACACATCTGGTACCGCCCAATTTAGAAATCGATTAATATTATAAATATACCTAACGCGATAGTGCCCAAATTCTGTATTTAGTAAAGTTCTGGCAGGATAAAGTTTTAGAGAAAAAATCTAGAAGTCTAGACACGCCCCTTCTGGTACCTCCCATACAAATGTATCACTCCGCCCACTTTAGAGATGGAGTAATAGTATCAACACATTCGACACGATCGGGCCCAAATTCTGTATTTTATTAAGTAATAACAGGATAAAGTTTTGGAGAAAAAATCTGGAAGTTTAGACACGACCCTTCTGGTACCTCCCATACAAATATACCTTTCCGCCCACTTTAGAAATCGAGTAATAATATCAATATAATAGATTTTTTTGTTTTACTGATGGTGATGGTATATGTAAGTGGGGTTGCGACTGAAACTTTCTTACTTGTTTTTAAATCTATTCTTTACAAATTTTAAGCAAAAGGTCACTTCTTTTGAAGCAAAAGTTTTAGCTGGTCACCATGCAACATGATTATTAGTACTTGCCAACACTTATTTCTTTCATCATCAACAATAACGTCATCCTAGTTTATTCTGAGTACAACAACAATACAAACGTACATGCGTTTATATACTGAATATCACACATCATGTTTGGTATCAGTAACATCATCAACATCAGAATCAACGACGCATTCAAAATCTTTTGATGGACGTCAATGATGGTAACCGAAACAATCAGCAAAACCAACCAGACCGTCCAAATCAGGCGACCATCATCCATCCTTTCCACATTCATGCATTTTTTACGCAGTTTTAATATTTGAATTGTATGCCGTTATTTTCATTTGTTTTGTTGCACAATTTTTTTTTCTATTCTTGCGTTCAGCAGCAGTAGCCGGCATATACACAGTGGTGCAATTTGTTAAAAAAAATTTAACATATTTCTTACTTCAAGGTGTCAACTTACTTTTGACATTTGTGGTAGTCATGTTTATACATATAGAATATCTTGTACTTATTGATGTAATTTAAGTTATTTATTAAATTTCATTTTTATATATATTTTTATTATATAAAAAAATATTACGTTTTTCATAATTTTTGTGTTTGTATGCTTCTCCAAACTGTATATAAGCATTGACATCCTGGTATGCATCTCTTTCCTAACTCCACCTCTTATTGGTTTGTACGTCCATATTATACGGCATATCTAGAGATCAAATCCAGTTTACATTACTCTATTCTGATAAATTAAGTCAAGGGAAAATTGATATCTAAAATATAATTCGCCTGTTACTTCGTATTTTAATATTTTATTTTTTCAATTGAAGACCTTAATCAATAGTTTCAAACAAACCCATTGACCAAGAGTCAGATTATTCAAATCTTGGGATAAAATTCAGCTTCAGCCCATCAGGTACCTCCCAAATAAAACGGCCTATTTCTTCCATCACTTCCAAATCGAAAAGTCCAGAATATTTAATTTTAATTAGTTTTTGAACTCAAACCTAAACAACATCCACAAGAATTTTGGAGAAAGGACATAGAGTGAAGGTTTTTATCGGCCAGTTTTTCATCTTCTTCTTATTTGGCAACAGCAACAGAGATTCATCTATCAGTAGCAGCACGTAGAAAAGAATTCCAAGCGCTTCAGTCTTTTGCGCTCCGTAGATAGTTCGTCACACCAAGTTTACATAAAAGCTCTATCATCAAGTCCATCATCTATATCTATCTAGAGCACCGGCATACAGGAGTTGCTTGTGACTTTTGTTAAAGATGGTAGCCTTCCTGTTACTACAGCCTTCCGCATGATCATCTCCATTACGATGTTAAAGAGATCGCAAGACAGACTTTGTCTAAAGCCTCGTTTGGTAGAAAATGGCTGAGTCAGATGTTTGCCTATTTTCACTGAAGACTTCGTGTCTGTCAGCGTCATCCCGCAAAGTCGTATAAGCTTCGCGGGCATACCAAACTCAGCCGTAGCATTCAACAATTTATGTCGTATCGGACTGTCGAATGCAGCTTTGTAGTCGATGAACAGATGGTAGGTGTCGATCTGCATTTCTTGGATCTTCTCCAGGATTTGTCTTAGTATGAATATCTAGTCGGTTATTTATTTACCAGGTCTAAAGCCACACTGATAGGGTCCAATAAGGTCCGGTCAAGATGAGCTTTGGTCTTTCACATAACACACCACTAGACAGGTCATTGTATGCGATGGGTAAAAGGCTGATTCCGTGATAGTTGGTACACACACTTGGAACGCCTTTCTTAAGCACGAACATAAAACACTCAAATTAAAATCATCGGGCATGCGTTCCTTGAGCTAAATCGTGTTTATGAGCTGGTGCATGCATGTTACCAGCTCATCGCCGCCGACTTTAAAAAGCTCTGCTGGTAGTCTATCGTCTCCTATGGCTCTGTGGTGGACAGTCTACTCCATCGTCTATGATTGGTGTGATTTCGCTACTTATACTGCCTTCGGGAACGAGTCGAGATCGAAAGTGTTCACTCCATATTTTCAGCACATTCTGAGTATCCGTGAGCAGATTTCGGTCTCTGTCCTTACAGGTGGGATTCCGTGTTCCAAAACTTTTGCTTCAACCTTTTGGAAGGACTTTCGGGCTTCACATCTATCCCTGAAGTTTTTCATATCTAGGTTCTCTCTTTTCTTCCACAGACGCCTGAACAGGCGTTTCATCTTTCTCCTTTTTTCATTAACGCTCCGTCACCGCACTCGTCGCCATTGGCTGCAGTTTTGCGTTGTTTGCAAAATCGAAAGACATTCCGCGACATTCATCATCTTACCAGGGCTTGTCTGATCGTGGTCATAGAATTCGCAATATGCTGCCACTGTGTGTCGGGAACATCAGAACTAAGGGAGTTGGTTTGAAGTAATTGAGAGAGTTGGTTGTAGTAGGCAGTGGCTACCTCGGTGGCATGCAGCTATGTGATGTCTAGCTTCCTTTGCGTTTGGTTACGAGTGTGCGTACCTTGGCTGTAACTAGGTAATGATCCGAGTCAATATTGCACCGCGCATCACATGCACATCCATAACGCTTAAGACATGCCTCCCATTAATTAGAACGTGATCAATCTGATTTCTTGTATTTTTATCGGGAGATATCCAGGTTGCCTTGTGGATATCTTTATGTGGGAATCTGGTTCCACTCACAGCCATGTTTCTTGCCGACGCGACTGTTGTGTAGACTGAATTTTCTGACCGATGAACCAATAGCATCTTTCCTTCCTATTTTAGCATTCAAATCTCCCAGAACTATTTGAATGTCATGTGCAGCTAGTGGTCAAATATCTCTCATAGAATGCATCTTTAATGACATTGTCTTTGTCTTCCGTCAGAGCGTGAACACAAATCAGCGTAATGTAAAAATATTTCACCCGGATGCGAATGATGGCTATTCGGTCACTTACCGCGAGACCAGGTGTCGAAGTCTCTTGCCGACTATGAAACCACATTTAAATTCGTGTCTTTCTGCATAGCAGATATAAAAGATGTCACAGTTTTTTCATCGTGTGCTTCCTTGACCCGTCCATATCATTTCCTGCATGGCAATGATATCAACCTTGTATTTGTCGACGGCATCCGCCAGTTGGATAGAGGCACCATCTCTATATAAAGTTCTGACATTTCAGATGCATATCCTTAAATCATGGCCCTTTAACGTTTGCGGGGGTCGCCAACATTTGGAAGGGGGGGGGGGTTCTTGTTTTTTCTTTTCTTCGTGTTTTCATAATATTTCTTTTGTTTAAGGAGAGTGGCTTATTAGGCAACCGCGCCCGACTTTAGTTTTTTGGGGCTGCCATAGCCACTAAGAGAGCCTCTGTTTTGAGCTTCAGTAACTTCTGTTACCTACTTTCTAAGACGCATGGCAGAATGTGTCTTCTTAGCATAATGTTTTTTTTTCATCAAGTGATGCCAAACATCAAGACAACGTACACAATTGAGCAGCATGTCCAAGTGTGAACATTTTTAATCACAATGAACGTTCGTTGGTGTAAAGTGTAAGACAGGCTAAAAGCAATTCGTTGTATTTTTTTATAAAAATCATTTGTTGGCGTTTATTCCATCTTATAGAAATTACATATTATACCATCTTTTAAGGATATTGAAAATTATTCAATGAGTATATATAGTATATTTATTAAGTTAAAGGCCAATTTGTTTTTCCGATACAATGATTTTACCCACTATGCCAAATGGATAAAAAAAGAGATGCAACGGCAGATGTGTAGTCGCCATCGATGCGTTTCTTGTTGAGTTTTTTGTTTTCAAATCCAGTTCGTACACAAATGCTTTGAGAATGCTGAGCCTTAATGTGCATGTGTGAGTGTTTGATATCCTGTTTGCCAACGCACACAAAACCTGATGACAATTAAATGCAAAACATGCATACATTGTAAATATCAGCTACTCACTCACACCGCTAGCAACGATAATATGCGTACGGCAACGCTATCATCCTGATCATCCTCCAGCATCCTTGTCCTCATACTCTTGTGCCACGAAATTGTTGACGAGCAAATGGATACGTAAGTTTTGTGCAATTTTGTATTTGCCATCCATTGCGTAATGTTTTTTTGCGGAGATTTTTCAGTTTTTTTTTATGATTATTTAGCCAGTCAGTTGGTTGAATCTACTCACATCTATTCACATCCAGTGAGTTCCATCCATAGCGATTGAGGAGTGGTGGAGTTTATACTGCGTATGCTGCATTCGCATTCGCATTTGCATTCATTACGATTATTATGATTTGTTTTCGTTGTTTATGTTTCAAATTGCACTTGTATCTGTAGTTGTTATTGTTTAATTTGTAACTTGTGGCATTTCTAAAGTGTTCTCAAAATATGCGCGCCCATTCAATTTTTTTAATATAAATTCGCTTATTGAAAGAGTCATACATAATAATGCATATTAACATAACGTACAATTATGTGTGTGTGTGTACGCATGTTGTTTTGGAATGTATTTAATTATATAACTGATGAAGTATGCAATAATTCAATACAAAAGTACATTGGTTGCTTTTAATTTGAAAAGATATATTTGTATAAAAATATTTTCTGCAAGAGCTTTTGTCACAGTACTCGATTTTGATGAAATTGTTTTTGTATTTGCATGTGGGTTCATGGATAGTATTGAATCGTGTTTGGACCCGATAGATGGTCCTGCAATCCATCTATCTTTATGTTACGTTTGCTCGTGTCCCAATCACTTTTAAGTGGTTATACGATTTCAATGATTGTTTGTAGGAAGTTAGGCTATATATTTTAATCCTTATTACTAAGAGTGAGAAGACGTGTTAGACCCTAAGTATCTTAAGACCAATATCGTTTCCTGACTTTTTAAGACGATTGAGTCATCTCCGTCTGTCTGACTGACCGGCTGGCTGAATGGATGAATGTATGATGGGCAGGATAACACAAAGTAAACTTAACTGATCCTTATTAAAAAATTTACCAGTATTATTGTTGGGATTGTAAATGGACAGAATATCCCCCACCACTTCTGGTACATCCCATACAAAATTACCTTTTTTTGTATAACATTATTTGACAATCATTTAGAACTTGAGGAGTGACCTAGTGCATGATGTAAGTCTGGTTGATGATAACATGAATATGCAAACCCAGTTTCCTAACACCCTCAAAATCTTGATTTACGGTTCAGAAACCGTGTTTTTTTCATCACTTATGAGCTAATAACAAAGTCAGTTCTTAACCATTTTCGAATTTATTAACGGTTTTGTAAAGAAGAATCTTAAACCTTTTTAACGATATATTGATTTTTATACCATCACCCTTAGGGATGAGGGTATATATCATTTGACACGAGCCAAAAGTGTAACATATAGAAGGAGTGACTTTAGACCCTAGGTTTCTTTGAACCAAATTCGATTCATGACTTTTTAAGTCGTTTGAGCCATGTCCGTCTGTCTGTCTGTCTGTCTGTCTGGCTAGTTCGCACGATAACTATCGAAAGACGCAACCAAATGTTTTGAAATTTTGCACGAGTTAATAAATTTCCCAAAACTACTTCAGGTATTGAAAATGGACTACATGACCACGCCTCTTCTGGCACCTTCCATACAAATGTACAATTCCGCCCACTTTAGAAATCGACTAATAATATCAATACATCGTAATCAATCATTCTATAAATTGAATGATTGATTACTATATTTAGTAATGCTATAACAGGATAAAGTTTTGGAAACAAAAAATTTAGGTCTAGCCACGCCCCTTCTGGTACCTCCTATACAAATGTACAACTCCGCCTATTTTAGGGATGGAGTTATAATATCAATACACTCAACACGATCGTGCCAAAATTATGCATTTTGTTAAGTTATAACAGGATAAAGTTTTGGAAAAAATATTGGAAGTCTAGCCACACCCCTTCTGGTACCTTCCATACAAATGTACTTTTCCGCCCACTTTAGATATGGAGTAGTAATATCAATAAATCCAAGGCGATCGTACCCAAATTCTTTATTTTAGTAAAGCTATAGCAGGATACAGTTTTTGAGAAAAAAAATTGGAAGTCTATCCACGCCCCATCTGGTACCTCCCATACACATCTGGTACCGCCCACTTTAGAAATCGATTAATATTAATAATAGAACTAACGCGATCGTGCCCAAATTCTGTATTTCGTAAAGTTCAAGGAGGATAAATTTTGGAGAAAAAATCTGGAAGTCTAGACACGCCCCATCTGGTAAATCCCATACAAATATACTTTTCCGCCCACTTTAGATATGGAGTAGTAATATCAATAAATCCAAGGCGATCGTACCCAAATTCTTTATTTTAGTAAAACTGTAGCAGGATACAGTTTTTGAGAATAAAACTGGAAATTTAGCCACTCCCATTCTGGTACCTCCCATACACATCTGGTACCGCCCACTTTAGAAATCGATTAATATTATTAATAGAACTAACGCGATCGTGCCCAAATTCTGCATTTAGTAAAGTTCAAGCAGGATACAGTTTTCGAGAGAAAAACTGGAAGTCTAGACACGCCCCTTCTGGTACCTTCCATACAAATGTACCACTCCGCCCACTTAAGAAATCGAGTAATAATATCAATATAACAGAAATTTTTTTGTTTTACTGAGGGTGATGGTATATGTAAGTCGGGTTGTCCGACTGAAACCTTCTTACTGGTTATATAGATAACTTGACACTTCTGTCTATTTTTGTCTCAAAATTTTAAACTTTTTAAATTTTTTCACTATTTTATGTTTTAAGTTTGAAGGAGTTTTTTTTGCACACATTACGACTTACGAACGTGGTTCATAAATTATAGGCCTAGAGTATTAAAGAATTCCATACGCCTTGGTCTTCTGCGTGCGCTCTCCAGTTAGTCCTACACGTCGCAAACCACTTGGTCCTTCTAACGAAGTTTGGGTCTCCCTGCTTTGCACCATCCTTCAGGTTCGCCTTTAAACATTTTTCTCGCGGCAGAATTTACATCCATCCTGTCCATATATTTTTCGGAATACTTTTCTCTAGAAATATTCCTAGATTTTGTATGTCCGTTGTCGCAAACACCCACAATTAAGCTGCATACAACTGAACGGGTTAAGTTACCATAGCAATTTTTTAGTAACCCCAGATAATGTGGTGTTACTAAAGTGCTGTCGAAGTCCGTAAACACATCTATTGGCGAGCACTATTCTCCGCTTGATTTTTAGGCTGACATTATTTTTCTTGTTGGCGGAAAATCTGAGGTAGGTAAACATATCTACTACCTCAAAAACCGTAATTTTCAACGTTGACAGTAAGTTTATTTTGCGCTCGATGACCGCTAAACCCATTTTGCTGACTCCTTTTCTAGTGATTATAAAACTGCAGTAACATCCCGCAGATTTTGAAAGTGAATAAGTGATTCGTAGTAGATTTACCAGGTCTAAAGCCGCACTACTAGGATCCTATTAGTTTTTCTACAATTGGCTTTTGACGTTCACACAATATGCTCGAAGGGACCTTATACGCTTTTATTTATAGGCTTATACCACGGTATTTCTTACACTCACTATCTTCTATCTGAGAGTGAGGCATGCCCTCCTCTAGCCAGATGTACTCCATGAGCTGATGCATGCTTTAGATAGGCTCCTCCCCACCTGTCTTAAACAATTCAGCAGGGAGACCATCGGCTCCAGCCGCATTGTTATGTTTAAGGCGGGATATTGACACACGTATCTCGCTCTGACTCGGTTGTGGACAGTTAATACCGTCGTCATGGATTGGTGCGGGATCTTCTGGAATGGTGTCCGTATCCAGTAGATTACTGAAATGTTCTCTCCATATCTTTAGAACGTTATCCGAGTCCGGCCATCTACCTGGCCGTCGCTGTCCTTACAGGAGGGCAGCAATGTTCCACGCATTCCCGCCTTAACTCTCTTGTAGAAATTTTGGACTTTCCCTCTACTTAGGAGTAATTCTCAGCACTCATCCATCTCCAGCTTCTTCTTTTTCCTAAAGAGGCTAAGTGCCTCTCGTCTCTTCTCCCAGTGCCGTTCACTAACAGCTCGCGTTGTATGGGAGGTCCCATAAGGGGCGCCGCTAGACTTCCAATTTGTTCTCCAAAACGTTATCCTGTTATAACTTAATAAAATACAGAATTAGGGCACGATCGTGTCGAGTATATTGATATTATTACTTCAACTCTAAAGTGGGCAGCGTGGTACATTTGTATGGGAGGTACTCGAAGGGCGTGTCTAGACATCCAGATCTTTTCTCCAAAACTTTATCCTGTCATAGCTTTACTAAATACAGAATTTGGGCACGATCGTGTCAAGTGTATTGATATTATTATTCCATCTCTAAAGTCGGCGGAAAGGTACATTTGTATGGGAGGTACCAGAATGGGCGTGTCTAGACTTCCAGATTTTGTCTCCAAAACTTTATTCTGCTTGAACTTTACTAAATACAGAATTTGGTCACGATCGCGGTAGTTCTAATAATAATATTAATCGATTTCTAAAGTGGGCGGTACCAAATGTGTGTGGGAGGTACGAGATGGGGCGTTGGTAGACTTCAGTTTTTTTCTCAAAAACTGTATCCTGCTATAGCTTTACTAAATTAAGAATTAGGGTACGAGCGCGATGGATTTATTGATATTATTACTCCATATCTAAAGTGATCGGAAAGGTGAATTTGTATGGGAGGTACCAGAAGGGGCGTGGCTAGGCTTCCAATTTATATTCCAAAACTTTATCCTGTAATAGCTTTACTAAGTACAGAATTTGGGTACGATCCCGTTGGGTGTATTGATATTATAACTCGATTTCTAAAGTGGGCGGAATGATGTATTTGTATGGGAGGTACCAGAAGGGACGGAGCTATGTAGCCCATTTGCAACACCGTAAGTAGTTTTGGGGAAATATTAACTCGTGCAAAATTTCAAGACATTTGGTTGCGTCTTTCGAAAGTTATCGTGCGAACCAGCCGGACAGCCACCAGACGGACAGACAGACGGACATGGCTCAAATGACTTAAAAAGTCATGAATCGAATTTGGTTCTAAGAAACCTAGGGTCTGAAGTGACTCCTTCTATGTGTTACACATTTGGGTCGTATCAAATGATATATACCCTCATCCCTAAGGGTGATGGTATAAAAATACTTTTGGGTATTTCTTGTCTTCGAAAACCTATATTAAAACAATCACGGGAATATTTTCTCGGAACATTATATCCCTCTAGCTCCCAACCGTATGGAACAATTTTGGCCCAATTTTGAAAATCCGTTTAAAAGTCAACTTTGAACGGAGGTCAAGCCTTAGAATCTTCGATAGAAATATTCTCCGGAAAATGTTACTTAGAGTCACCCAAGACAAATAACCTCTATGAGCAAAGGTTCCAAAATAAAATATGAGACAAATGTTAATGGAACGCTCAAAAATCTATTTTTGAGCTATTAGTGCCACACACTTTTTCGGGAGTGAACCAAACCAATATCAAACAAAAGCATTTGAACTCAGTAACAAAACTCTAAACTCCATTTTGCTCCAATACGTCACAATTTTTGTTTACAGTGGTTTGAAGGGCTCCACGAAAAGCCCCCCAATGAAATAACGCCCAAACGAGAAATGAAATATTCCCCAAATTTTTTTCATACATTTTTGGGTGTTATTTCATATGAAATAACTCCCAATTTTTTTGGGTCGTTTTTCATTTTTCTTTGGGAATTATTTCATTCTTCATTTGGGGTTTTCAAACTATGAAATAATCTCCAATGAAATAACACCCAACCAATTTTTTAAAATTGGGGATTGTTTCATATCGTGAATAATTTGGGTGTTATTTCATTTTTTATTCGGGGGTTATTTCATTTTGTAAGCTGTTGGTTTTGAGGTTATAATTATATAAAAATAGGCCTTTTACAAGAAAACTTTTAGTCTGTGAATATATTACAATATCTTTTGAATGTTTACAGATATTTCCATTTGTGTTCATATTGACGGATAGAAAATCAACAAAATGCAAAATTCGATTAGTACACACTAAGAATGGAATTTTTTTTAAATTTGTAAGAGTTCTTCTAAAGAAAGAATTCAATAAAAGCAGATAGTTTGATCTGCTTGTGAACACTGGAGGTGGTTGTGTAAAGGCCAAACGTAAAAGGCAAATTGTCTTCCGAACTGTAAAAATAGAGCAGGGCTACAACGATCAACTATCCACATGATTCATTTCAATAATTTTGCGACTTTGCTGTTGGTCCATATTGACTTCATGAAATCCTTAGTGAAACAGACTCTTTTATGAATTTTGGGCATAATTTCATTTTTGTTGCTGATGGGGTTTATTTCATTCGGGGTTATTTCATTTTCATCATTGGGTGTTATTTCATATGAAATAACTCCCAAATATTGGGGGTTGTTTCGTTTTCGCTTTGGGGTTTATTTCATTTATTTTTGGATGTTATTTCATTTACTGTTTTTGGGCGTTATTTCCAATTTTTTGGGGTTTATTTCATTGGGGGTTATTTCCTGGGCGTTATTTCATTGGGGGGCTTTTCGTGGAGCCGTTTGAAGTTGGATTTTTTTTTGGTTAAAAATCGAATCAAAGAAAATGAAAAAAAAATTTATAAAAATAGATTTGGGATAGTTCATGTCTTTGGAGACCTACACGAAAATTTTCCGGGGAATATTTTCTCGGAACATTTTAACCCTCTATCTGCCACACATATTGAACATTTTGAGAAATTTGACTCTTAAGCTGTTTTTCCAAATTCATCCTAAGGGTGGGAGCTAGAGGGTTCAAATGTTTTGATGAAATACTCCCCTGAAAATGTTAATATTTGTCTCCGAAGACATGAACTATCCCAAATGTATTTTTACACATGATTATTAAAAATCTTTGGTTTGACTTTTTACCAAAAAAAAAATCAATTTTTAAAACAGAGTTACTCGCTTTTGTTTGCCTGGATTTTTGTTGAACATACTAATGCATTAGTATTGTATTGCTGTACGTATAATATTAATATGTCAATGTAATATATTTAGTAACAAATCCATTAACAATTTAATGCATAAATATTCGCATTTTCGCGTGTCAGTCACTTCTCTCGCTTTACGTGGCTCTTCTTAATCCTTTCGACAAAGTATGTAGACTTGCTACTGTTGAAAGATATTTTTCTATGTCTATCCACACAATATAACATGCTATAAAATTCAAATTCTAACAAACAATAAAATTCTTTTTAATTTTTTTCTTTAATTTATTGTTTTAACGTTAAAATAAAAAGGAACAAACTTAAAAAAGCAGAAAAGAAAATTAAAAACAAACATGCAAAAATGAAGTAGTATTAATGGTATCAGACCGCAGTCATTTAAGGTAAGCTTAAGACTAGCTATCAACAATGTTTGTTACATTAGGGTGTCTATTAAATAAGTAAAAAAATAATAATCTAGAGTAAGAAAAATAATGCCTGACAACATATTTTTAAAAATTAACATTACGTTTGTTTATTATTATTATTATATATATATATTATAATTTATAATATTAGATATTTTATAACATTAGATACTAGACATCGAAGTAGAATTCTCGCTGCCACCCTACTGTAACATGTTTCTTGTAGTATGCACATATTGTTGCAACTGTATTGTACTGATATCGTCTTTGTTGCTGCTCGTCGTGGCATTAATTTTATGAAAATCTTTTTAATTTAAATCAAACTTAAAAGAGCGTAGAAGCATAGTAGCACATGTAAAACCAACATAAATTTGTAAACAACGTAATTACATTATCTATCGCTAGCTACTAACTCTGCATCTGACAAACAGTGGGACATGACTGAATAAACTTATAATTAACTAAACAGCAGTAAGATGATAATTTATTCGTAATATGATATGTGAATATTAGCAGATGAACGAAAAGGTGGGTATGATAATAATTGCAGGAAGTTAAAAAGTAAATGGCGAAATTTGGCCACAACTACAGCTCTTAGGTTCAGTTTTGTTGTATTGAATTAACTTTGAGCTTTAAATATGTATCAGTATTAGAATGCTTTGAAAAATAAAGTTTTTACTTCGCACTAATAGGGATAACCTTACAGGTTCCAAATGTTAGAAGGAAGTTGTCATGCAACTAACATCTAGGAAAAATACGCTGTATGCAACAATGGTGGTCAAGCATCCCAATCTAGTGCATGGCAACAAAGATAAGATAATAATACTTCTGTCTGTCTTGACAGGACATTGCGGCGAGGCTGAAGGTCACAACAAACTCAGCATTTAATGATTTTTTTAAACAAACTCGCTAAGAGCCGCATAAAACCTTCCACATGATCTTCTATCGTATGCACAAGCATTCAGGAACAAAATTTTCCTCCCATGAATGAATTAAACAAATGAGTATTTATTACATACCAACAACATTAACAAGAGCCACCAGCGTCTGATACATCGTCGTCGACATGAACAATAAAAAAATGGCATATGTATAAACAGACATTACTCAAAGAAAGAAAAGAAAGTTGTGAAAAGCTAGTTAAACGTTATCACAAGGGCAACCGTAAAGATGCGCATAAAATATGCCCTAAAAATAGCAAAACATGCTCTAAAAAATTAAAGTCTCACAAATTTTCTTCTTTATCATCGTTTATAGATGGTAAAGTCTGCTTATTTTCTCTTCTATAACTTAGTTGAATATGTTTGACGCTTTCCAAATGCTGCTTCGAAATATGCGATTTGCTGCAATAACTCTTTGCAGATTTGGCTGTTACATTTGAAAACATAAAACATGCTTAAAAAGGAATATTTTATAAAAAAATATCTTAAAACCAAAATATGACTTTATAATAAAAAAAAATATGCTTAAAATGCTCTAACAAATAGGTCTCAAAACACTTGAAGGACCATGAAACATGTAAATACCTTAACCATTTGTTAATATCTCGTTCTAAAAAAAAAATGCATTTGCATATTTCCGGTTGCCTGCTTATTACACATGTACGTTTACAACAACACTAATATATATCTTTTAGCTGGTACACTTAACATGCAAAAAGAAAAACTGCCGTAAGTCGGCGGGAAGTTCTATTTGATACGAAAAATGGATCGCTCAAACCATTCCCAAAAGCTGTGTAAAAAGGTAAACATTCAACAATTGCATCTCTTATATAACAACAAGAGTACCCCCATTATTAACTAAACAAACATCAAACATTGTAACCATCCATCAACATTTACTGGCATATTCAGTTTAACCAATGTTAAACTTCCTAATGGCAGCAGTGGAACAACGTTTGAGGAATATCATAGGTATATGGCTCCTGTGCTATCTTTCCCTAGTGACTATTAACGAATTCGTGAACATTGAAAAATATTTATGTAGTATGTAGAATTGTAGATTTAGATTTAGAGCAGGGTCTTAAAAATTACCACCTCATATGTTTGTTTTCGCCACTATTATAGTAGCCCAATTACAAATTGTCAATAGGAGTTAAATTCCGAGTACCCTTATTGCAAATTCCTGAATTTGGGTCTGGCAATGCCGTCCTACAAATGCCATTCTATTTCAATTTGTTGTGGTTGGGTCTGTTCATGGCACTCGTTGAAAAAAATGTGAAAAAATAAAAGGACAACGACTCTCGCTCGAGTATTTTATATAGACTACAGTAGTCAAACTTCTCCGGCACAAGCTCCGCAACGTTCTCCGTAGCTCCGGAATAAGCGTCGGCAGATCTGCCAACAACTCCGGCACAAGCGCCGGCAACGGTTCACATCGCTCCGGCACAAACGCCGGTAGGTTCAACAGCAACTCCAGCACAAGCACCGTCAACCATCATATCGCTCCTGCACAAGGGCCGGTAGGGTTAACAACAGCACCGGCATCTGTTCGCCTGGCAATCCCCGGGCAAAAGCACCGGCCACTGTTTCATCAACTCCCATCCGACACCAGCGTCCCTACAACCACCAGCACCGGTAAGTCCTAATCTTATAACCGAAGATCGGTAGACTGGTGACCTAAACAACGTTCACATTGGATAGATAAAGATATTTTTTAAAAAAAAATCAAGTATACTTACTTACTTAGCTGACACTTTTTTGCAACCGTATATAATGATTACATTCCTCACGTAGAAAAGTATTATATACACTTCGATCTTTTGTGTTCCTTCTCGAGTAAGTCACTCCAAGTTCTGCAAGGTTTTCAGTGGCATGGTCTTTCCGACAGAGTTTAAGTCGCCCCTTGAGTTCATTCAAGACTTTTCGAGTTGAAGCATTTTCATACATGCGTACAAGATGACCTAGTCAATGTAACTACTGTACCTTAATAATTCTGACAACGTCAATGTCGGTATACACCTCGTACAGCTCATGTTTCATATAATGTCGATACTCTCCGTTAACGACGATGGGCCCATATATTTTACGCAGTACTTTCTTCTCAAATACTGTCATAACCGATTCATCCGCTTGTGCCATGACTCAGGATTGTGAACCATACAGCAAGACAGGTAGAACAAGTATCTGACAATCGCTTGCTTAGTGCGCAATAGCATCTATTTGCAAGCAGAATTCTTCAACGGATTAAAAGACTCTATAAGTTTTGCACCGGTCGTAGCATAGTGGTTAGAACAAGCGACTACCATGCGGGAGATCGAAGGCTCAAACCTGGCTTCAGTCATTTTAAAAATAAAAAAGTTGTTCTTTCATTGTCGGCTCCCCTCGAATGTTGTTGACAGCAACTTCGCAGTGTCGAGTTAATCGGCGTGTCTAGTAAGAGCTTCTCAAACAGTGACGTTCGCATTCGTCGATAAATAAGTAGGTGCCGTTAGCGTGTTAATTCACAGCAACCTCATTCATTGGGTGCAAAGGAAAATTTAGTTTTTTTTTAGTTTTGCACAGTACAACATATTTCAGCTCAGTGATTTCGGACCTAATTCTAGAACTGATTCCTTTTTGGTTTAAACTAATATCTAACTGATACCGTTAGACCCATTTTTCTTGATTCTTTCTATATGTCTTTGAAGGCTGCAGTCACAGCCCGCAGTTCTCAGCCGATGATGTCTATGCCGACAGCGTACGAAAGTAGCTTACGGATGTTTTTTAAGTATTGTGCCACTCATTTCTCAATGTTGAAGAGGTCACACGATAGGCTATCGCGTTGTTCTACACCTCGTCTGATATAGCATGGCTCCGTATGATCTTTGCCAATCTTCACCAAAGACTTCGTATTAGTCGTGGTCATTCCGCAAATGCTTATCAGCTTCGCTAGAATAGCAAACTCAGCCAGGGTTTCGAGTAATTATTGCCGTATCAGGCTGTCGAAGGCAGCTTTCTAATCTACGAAAAGATGGTACATGTCGATCAGGTTCCTTTAAGTCTTTTCCAGTCTAATAAAAGATGGTACATGTCGCTCAGGTACATTTGTGTCTTTTTCAGGATTAGCCCCAATGTGATTATCTGATCAGTTGTTGATTTAGCTAAGGCCCGATCAGGTGGGATAACTTTGGCTTTAGACTTTTACACAGCACACTCGACAGGACCTTATATGCGATGATCGCGCGGTAGTCAGAACACTTGGACATACTAAGATTCCAATCATCGGGCATGCATTTGTTACGCCCAACAGTGCGCGCAGGAGCTGGTGCATAGTTACTATTAGATCATCGACGCCGGACTTGAAGTACCCTGCAAAAAGTCCGTCGGCACCTGCTGCTTTATTATTTTTCAGCCGCAATATTGCTCTTCTTACCTCGGTTTGGCTCGGTGGTTGGCAATCTAAGCCATCGTCGACAATTGACGTGATACCTTCACGTGCGCTGCCTTCTGGGACCAGTGAAAGTGTTCTCTCCATATATGCAGGACACTGCGTATATATAACAAGATTTGCATCTTGGTCCTTATAGGAGGTGGGTATCAGTACCTTAACCTATTGCTTAACTTTATGATAAAATTTTCGAGCTTCACCTCATTTCCTGTACCTCTTCATATCCTTGTTCTCCTGTCTCTTGTTTTTATACCATCACCCTTAGGGATGAGGGTATATATCATTTGATACGACCCAAAAGTGTAACACATAGAAGTGTAACCAGCAGAGTCTGTCTGTCTGGTGGCTGTCCGGCTGGTTCGCACGATAACTTTTGAAAGACGCAACCAAATGTTTTGAAATTTTGCACGAGTTATTATTTTCTCAAAACTACTTACGGTATTGCAAATGGGCTACATGGCCCCGCCCCTTCTGGTACCTCCCATACAAATACATCATTCCGCCCACTTTAGAAATCGAGTAATAATATCAATACACCCTACGGGATCGTCCCCAAATTCTGTATTTAGTAAAGCTATAACAGGATAAAGTTTTGGAAAAAATTTTGAAAGCCTAGCCACACCCCTTCTGGTACCTCCCATACAAATCTATCTTTCCGCCCACTATAGAGATGGTGAAATAATATCAATATGAATAATATCTTTTTAGTAAAGCTATAACAGGATAAAGTTTTTGGAGAAAAATTGGAAGTCTATCCACGCCCCTAAAAGACCTAACGCGATCGTGCCCAAATTCTGTATTTGGTAAAGTTTAAGCAGGATAAAGTTTTGGAGAAAAAATCTGGAAGTCTAGACACGCCCCTTCTGGTACCTCCCATACAAATGTACCACTCCGCCCACTTTAGAAATAAGGTAATAATATCAATACACTCGACACGATCGTGCCCAAATTCTGTATTTTGTTATGTTATAACAGGACAAAGTTTTGGAGAAACAATGCCTAGCGACGCCCCTTATAGTACCTCCCATACAAATGTACCTTTCCGCCCACTTAAGGGATGTAGTAATAATATCAGTACACCCAACGCAATCGTGCTCAAATTCTGTAATTAGTAAAGCTATAACAGGATATAGTTATGGAGAATAAATCTGGAAGCCTAACCACACCCCTTCTCGTACCTCCCATACAAATGTACCACTCCGCCCACTTTAGAAATCGAGTAATAATCTCAATATAATAGAAAATTATTTGTTTTACTGAGGGTAAGGGTAAATGAAAGTCGGGTTGCCCGACTGAAACTTTCTAACTGGTTTTAATTACAAATCGGTTACCTTCAATAACACAAGACTTAAACAATAGCTAATATTGGGTGATGGTATTTATCAGTCAGTTTAACTGACTGAAATTTCTGTACTGGTTTTTCGTTTAAATAGCTTCCAATCCCGTTGTAATGTCTCCTTGTGCCGTTGAATATCAGCCCGGGTTACCATTGGCTGAAGCGTTGTCCTGTAAGCAGCATCCTGTTCCCCAGACGCTATGACACATTATTCGCCGTACCAGGATTCGTCTGGCAGTGTCTATCTCTGGTATATGCAGCTTCGAGATGCCAACTTCCTTTATGATAGGTTACGAGCGTTTTTCGCTCTGCTCAATCTTGTGCACACCTTATAAAATTGCCTCCCATCCGTATTCCCTAAAAGCCGTATAATAAAACCAAAAATATTTTGCTCCAGATCGACAAAATGTATGACCAATATTCACGTTGCTTTAATAGGTTAAATTAAAACTTTCACAATTTCAGTTCAAATTGTACGTCTTTTCTCCTCAACAAAACATTAAGTTTTTTTTTCAAAATAATTTGACTATTATAGACAATGTTGGAAATGATCGGGGGATAGCCAAGTTGCCTTGAGGATATCTTTATCTGGTTCCACACACTATCATGTTCCTTGCCGCTGCGAAGCTAACCAACCTAAACCCGTTGTTGGACAAGTCGTTATGCCAAGAATATATTCCCCTCCAATTTTTGCAATAAAATCTCCCAAGACGAATTTACTTTCGTGGCCAGGTCAGCGATCGTAAGTATCCTAAAGGCGCTCATAAAATGTTTCTTTAATATCATCATCTTTATCTTCCGTCGTGATGTAGAAAAATTTTGTCTTTATGCGGATTGTAGCTATTTGATTACTATGTGGACTTAACCGCTAGACTATATGTCTAAACCTCTGGCCAGTTACAAATCCACATCCAAATTCGTCCTTTTCCGCATGGCAGCTGTTATTTTTATGACGAGAATATCCCTGTCCTGTCCACAACATCTCCTGGATGGCGGTAAAGTCAGCCTTGTTTTTTTTAGGACGGATAGTGGCACATTTTCTATAGAGAGACCGGACGTTCCAGGTACATATCTTTAAATCATGATCCTTACTAAGTTTGCGCGGGTCATCAACATTTGGGCGGTTCCGTTCGTTACTTTTTAGACGTGAAATTTCTTGTCCTATTGCGCGTAAAAGTGATCGGTCAATTACTTAAAGTTCTAAATAATACATAGTGTTGCAAAATTTTGGACTCAAACGAATTTCCAGTGGCGATTTTATCAAAATTTATGTATGGAAAACAACCTTTGATTTGTCAGTTATTTGAAATTCTGTATCGATTCTGGTAAGTTTGAAATAAACAAATTTATTTCGATGTTCAACATTATCATCCTTTAAAGACAACTTGAAATAATAGCTATCATTTTCAACGCTTAGGTTATTTTAAACTTATCTCCTAAATATTTCAAGTTTCTTTCGAAGGGGTGTGAGGTGCTGCTTCATATTGCCCATCATCAATATCTTGTGGCAAGCAGATAGCAGACCCTGGACCTAGCATATAATTATATTTTACACTAAAATTGAGCTTCTATTTTAAATAAAAACAGCTACAACAATTTCAATGATATCGAAAAAAACTGGAGAATAACAACAACAAATTATCTTTGCACTCATAAAATGCCATTAGAAAGGTTGGCAAGTAAAACACAAAAAAAAACAGAAAAAACTGAGACAACCACCAAACAATTCCTTTCACGTTCATCAGGTTGTTGTTGCATGTACCCCAGCCGCCGCAACAATATTTGTTGTGGTGATGAGGACGCAAAGCGACGACTTGCTGCCTCAAAATACCCGCAATAATGATGGTGATAAGCAGCAATTTCAAAAATGATTGCATATCATCAAACTCCATCTCCATCAAAACTATTCAACTACTGTTGGCTGGTTGGTTGGGGTTTGGTACACCCAAAAAACAAGTTAGTGGAAACGCTTCACCTTTTTTATCTATCTTCCTGCAGTTTGTGTGATTGTGATTGAATAAATTGGTAGATGGATAGATCGACGGCTGGCTGGACGGATGGATGGATGACTTTGTTGGCTGATGACTTGACTGCCTGAAAAGACCACAAAAATTTTGTTGTTGAAACTAAACTGCTTAAAGGAGGAAATTGATAGGAAACCTAAAAGTTAAAACTAGTGCAACATAGTTTTGTTACATATTGCAACAGTCACCAGAGTGCACTGTGGGCGAATTTTGTTAATTTGTGTATTGATTTTTTGTTAACGGAGGCAACTTAATAAAATTTGTGTAATGTAAAGACAGGCGAAACACGTTATTGCACTGTGTGACAAAATCTGGACCAATTGAAATTATATGAGGTTTCACAATCATCCTATGCACTGTTTGGCTTAACGAATGCATGTCCGATGATGGGAATCTAAGCGTATTATGTCCTGTGCTGAACAAAAGGGAATTCAAGTTTGTGCTCTAACTCTAAATTACTTGCAGCCTTGGCTGAGTTTGGTATTCCTGCGAAGCTGATGCGCCTTTGCGGAATGACTGACACAATATCTCCACTGAAGATTGGCAAAGACATCAAGAGAGTTATTCTATACCAGACGAGGCCTTAGACAAGGCGACAGTATATTGTGTGACCTCTTCAACATAATGATGGAGATGATAATGAGGAAAGCTGCAGTCAACACGAGCGGCACAATATTTAACAACAACCACATGTTACTTGCGTTACAGACATCATCGGTCGCAAACTGCGGGACATGGGACCTCTTTGGAGGTTCCCAAGCCGCTTACAACGTCCAAGAGATCACGTATTCCCCGGGCAATGCCACTGAACATCCGTTCAGTGATAGCAAATGAGAGAAGGCGCAATGTTGAGTAACCTAACCGATGCGTCTTAGGCATGAAAGACATGAATTTGGATGTGATTTCATACTCTAATGAGGCTTTAGACCTCGTCTACGACCTAGACACAAGAAATGCTGATCTACAACAAAAATCACATGCTTCTAGCGTATGCCGATAATATAGATATCATTGGCCGTGGATTGCGGGATGTTACTGCGGCTTTTTCGAGTATTGAAAAACCGTCGGCGGAAGTGGGTCTGGTGATAAATGAGGACAAAACCAAGTTGTTTGTTTCAACGAACAAAGAGTCCACTCGTCTGGGACTCTTCGTGAACATTGGCAACTATAAATTTGAAGTGGTAGATGATTTTGTCTACTTTGGCTCCGCCATAAACAAAAATAATAATGTCGGCCTGGAAATCAAGCGACGATAATTGATCGCAAACCGCTGCTACTATGCGCTAAGCAAGCGTTTTAGTGACTAAGCGCTCTCTTCAAGGGCAAAGATCCAACTCTAACAGACTCTTATCATGCCTGTCTTGCTCTATAGCGCAGAATCCTAGGTAATGACACAAGCAGATAAATCTATTCTGTGAGTCTTCGAGAGGAAATTAACTCGAAAAATATTTGTACCTATCATTGTTAACGGCGATAATCGTCGTCGAATAAACCACGAGCTGTATCAGCTGTATGTGTGGGACCGGCCGTGCGGGAGATCGCAGGTTCCAGTCATATTAAATAAAACATTTATTTCATTGTCGGCTCCCCTCGAATGTTGTCGACAGCAACTTCGCAGTATTAGTGTCGAGTCAATCGGCATGTCTAGTAAGAGCTTCTCAAACAGTGACGTTCGCATTCGTAACAACGCGAGAAGCTTTCCCATACATCATTCATGGGGTGTAAAGGGAAATTAAGTTTTAGGCTGTTCAACGATATCAAAGTAGTCAAACGCGTTGAAATAGACCGAATGCGCTGGCTTAGACACGTTGTACGAATGGATGAAAATGTGCTAAATCGAAAAGTTTTCGTCAATAAAAACGAAGGGAGGGAGCGACCAAAACTTCGTTGGATGGACCAGGCGAAAGAGCGGTTATTTACACTTGGTGTGACTAACTGTCTACTTAGCGCAAAAGACCGAAGCGCTTGGAATTCTTTCCTACGTGCGGCTACTGATTGGTGCATTTCTGATAGGTGCATTAAGTAGAAGAAGAATGGCTGCAGCCTTTTTGGTTATATAGAAGGAATCAGCAATAATATGTCGTTTGAAAGCTGTGTGAATGTTGGCAACTATAATTTCGAAATGATAGATGATTTAATTTTCCTAATTTCAGCTCATAAATTAAACAAATAGCCTCACAGCTTTGATATCCGAAGAAGAATCGTGCTTGCGAATAGATATTATTACGAACGTAGCAAGCGTTAAAATGACAGAGCCTTCTCTCGACGAATGAAAAACCAGAATACTGATGACATAATCGAATGAATCGGTAGGCAATATTCTAGACTCTAGCAATACATCGGCAGCAATACAACCACAATATGAGTTTGTGTTGGTGAGTTGTTATCTTCGCTCTCTCACTGTAGTGAAGGAAATTGTTGTATAGTTTTTTTCATAACTATGATCAAAATTATAATATAATAATCTAAAAAATATTACTGTTGTGCGCGTGGCAATGCACATTAACAAATAAGAATTTCTTTTATTGTCGTGCTAACAACAGGCGTCGGCACAACTGCGTCGGACGAGTGCTCAAACGAGACTGATTGAGTTTGTTTGTTTTCGTTCAATATGTATGAGAATACATGTGTGGCTCTCTCGCTCAATGTGCCCAAGTGCGCGCTCTCGCCGGTCGCTGTTCTAGAGAAAAATACTCCGTAAAATAAATGAGCACATCATCGTTAATGGAAAATATCCACGTCGTATGTATCATGACTATACGAGCTGTATACCAGCGATCGGCGAGAGCGCGCACTTGTGCAACATGAGCGAGAGAGCCACACATGTATTCTCACACACATTGAACGAAAACAAACAAACTGAATCAGTCTCGCTTGAGCATTCGTCCGACGCAGTTGTGTCGACGCTTGTTGTTAGCAAGACAATAAAAGAAATGAATTTTTTCGGTAAAAATGAGTTCTTATATGTTAATGTGCATTGCCACGCGCACAACAGTAATATTTCCTATATTATTATATTATAATTTTGTTCATAGTTATGAAAAAATCTTTACAACAATTTCCTTCACTACAGTGAGAGAGGGAAGAGAACAACTCACCAACACAAACCCATATTGTGGTTGTGTTAGTTGCCGATAGCTGCTGTATACCAGCTTGCTAACAACAAGCGTCGACACAACTGCGTCGGACGAATGCTCAAGCGAGACTGATTCAGTTTGTTTGTTTTCGTTCAATGTGTGTGAGAATACATGTGTGGCTCTCTCGCTCATGTTGCACAAGTGCGCGCTCTCGCCGATCGCTGCTGTATACAGACATTGGCGCATTAAAGTACTGCGGTTGAGTTGGCTATGTCTCTTTGTACGCATGGATGGAAATGCTTCATCTCGAAAAGATTTACGGAAAACGCTGAATGACACATCATAATTAAAACGTATCTTAATTGAAAATTTCATAAAACAATTTTAAAACTACCTTTTTGAGGAATCAATTATATTGATTGTTAGACAATTGACTAAATATTTAACTAACATTTATGATTGATAACTAGACTTCTAAAGAATAACAAAATATTGTTTCCCTACACCGATTGTGCATCTTCGGTGCAAACTCTGGCACCACCAACAATCGGCAACGAGGCACAAGCAACAGGCGCACCTGTCCAAGTTGCTCTGATCTATTAAACGAGTTTTATCTATGCTCTCTTTTCACTCAACACAAACCAAAAACTGAAGGAAATTGCTTAAAACCCCAGAAAAGTTCTAAAAAAAAAGCAACAACAACAACAATATATTCAGCACCAGCATAACGTAGCATTAAAGTAAAAAAGGCTAAAATAATGTTTTTTGCTTTTGTTACGAGCAACAAATCGGCAAAAATAATAAAAATTGCCTTTTGGCCGGATGTAACAAAATTGCTGGGGTCCACTCAGTGTAATTGGCAAGGCAGGCAAAGGAGAGTTTGAAGAAGAACAACAAAAAGATACATCGCCATCATCATCATCATCAACATCAGCAACATCAGAATGTGAGTATGAAACTGCATAGGTCCATGTGATGATAACCAATATACATATGTTATGTAGTACTAGGTAAATGCACATGTA
This sequence comes from Muscina levida, assembly GCA_964034835.1. Taxonomy (NCBI): domain Eukaryota; kingdom Metazoa; phylum Arthropoda; class Insecta; order Diptera; family Muscidae; genus Muscina; species Muscina levida. The sequence continues at coordinate 125,927,291 of OZ035880.1, read as the reverse complement.
AGTAACATCCATCCATATTGGGTTACATAAATTCATATCTATGCGATATAAAACATAGTGAAAAGGGAGCTAAAACTAATCAAAAATAGTTTATGCTAAATTGCTTTTTTGCCCCTCATAAAAAGGCAACAAAAAAAAAAACAAGAAGAAAATTGATGCACAAATATCAACCCATCAGCTAGATACATTAATAGACGAATATTCTTGTATGTGTAGACATGACACTGTTCCATACTTGCAGGGAAATTTCATAAATTTTCAAAAATTATCTATAAAGTAGTCGTAATGTTCCACGTTAAACGGATTAATTCCGTGAATCCTTAGGAAACTAATCAATTTTTTTCAAGCACATTATAAAGTAAGGACATCTGAATTAGGATTTCTGCAGATACATATATATATAATGGTTTAGTTATAAAAATGGAGCCGTAAGTCAGTCGAAAAAGATATTTTTTATTAAAGTTCTGAAATCTTATTGAAATTGGCTCAAAACTCAAGTTAAATATATTTCCTAAAAATATTTCACCTAACAAAAAGTGTCCAAAACGAGTATGTAACACTTTTTTAGTCTAGACCAGGGCACAGTGGGTTGAAACATAGGTAAACTGGGGATTAATTCAGGGAAGCCCATTATTAAATACATCATTTAGTTAAAAAATATTGTTTTTGAAAAAAATTTGAAAAAATTTTACCCAATACCAAACATGTCAATGCAAGATAAACTTCAGTTTTTGAAGTAATCCTCACTTTTGGTACGTTTGAACCCTCTGAGCAGGGGACGGATTTTTTTTTTAAAAAGTACATTTACCATGAACAAAAAATATTAGTAAATCGATACATAAAAGCATATCAATCTTAACATCTAGAATGGGCCACTAATATATACATACGAAAACTTGCATGTCTACTAATAAAGCTAAACGTTCTAATTCTAAGTTCACATATAGAGTAACATTTACTCTATTTCAATGTTGGTCAAACATATAGAAATATATTTGGACATACATTTGTACATTCTTAGAAACATAAACTTTCGATAAATCCATTTTACAATAAATGTGTTATCTTTGATCTAAATTGTCCATATTCTATACTCTTTATATATTAGCAAGCAAAAAAAATAAATACAGTCACGCAGAAAAATATCTCAAGATGTTCGCATTAACAAAGGAATAACTCTCGTTAAATGACAAAAATTTTAAAAATACAAAATAAGGAATAGATCAAACATTTGAAAAAAAAAAATAAATATCATGTAGTTTGAGAATAACTTTATACAATACCCAGCAGCAAAAAATGGGGCTTTGCATGCCTTCTTGCAGGCCTGCAAAGGCAGTCAGAAGCCCTACCCTTCAAATTCAGTCTTCATTTCAAATTAACATAGGGCGCCATAGACAGGCAAGGCCTGCACATTCCCTTTCTCATTGAAGGCGTTTCATGCCTAGTATGTCCTGCTTGGAGTCCTAATAACAAGGGCCTTCTATGAGGCATTGCTACTGCAGACCAGCTTGCAGGCCTGCAAAAGAGCATTTATAGAAGGACTTAAATAATAAAAAAAACACATGCGAATTATTTCCATATTAAATTATTTCGTACTTTTTATAAATTTTTAATATAATATTTTTTACAATTAGTAATAATTTTTTTAAACTCCAGCGGCAGGAATCGAACTGGCGACCTCAGTACTCATAGTTGGGCATGCTATCTACTCGGCTATCACGTGATATAGTTGTTGTACGACAAATATCATACAAGTGGTTCTCATAAACAACAGCATCTGTCTTACCTTCTCTTTAAAGGCCTGTCAACAGGGCTAATCGGAGAAGTGACAAGTGCATGGCTATGAACATCAATTCTGCCTTCTACTAATAGGACTGTCAACAGGCCTGTTTAAGGCAAGAAAGTTTGTATGCCCTTAGGGCACATCTATGGTATTTTTGTGGGGTACAAAGTAGTGCTGCTCACAGGCCAGTTTTAAGAAGGGAAAAAGGCATGTCTTCGGGATCTTTTCTTACCCTAGTAAGAGGCCTCATTTCAGGTCTCATTTGAGAAGCAAAATGTGCATGGGTATGGAATTTTTTGTTAGGCTTAGTGAAGGACTTATTATAGCCTGTATACATGCCTGGAAAAGGAAGGCGTATTTGAATGTCAACAAACTGCATTTGAAGGCATGATTGCAGGCATATTTTTACAATGCCTCTCTCTTTCTTTCTTTTCCGCTCCTGAGTAGTCTTCATCCTAAAGTCTAAACACACACCCTTAAATGGTTGTAAACGAAATCTTGATATGAGATAGCAGTTCGTACCAATATACAAAACTGCAACCAGTTACCATGGAATAAATTTCGGTTCGTTGCATTGTAATTTTATTTCCACTATCTTTTGCTACTAATTACACTTTAAACAATAATAGCAGCAACTGCAACAACAACATCCACTTAATGCAAAAGTTCAAATATATTAAAAATTCATTAAAAACATTTTGAATACTCTATAATTATAATTAACCACCTTGAAGAACAACATCAGTAACTACGCAAATCAGCGCAAAACAATAACAATTCCTTATGAAAACTGCATACACACCAACTATCTACAAAAAAAACTTTTATTTCGTTGTGAAAATACTCACACCCTTGTAAAAACTGACAGTGGCCCAGCAGCGGAAAAGACGAGGCATTGTAAAAATATGCCTGCAAACATGCCTTCAAAGGCAGTTTGTTGACATTCAAATACGCCTTCCTTTTCCAGGCATGTATACAGGCTATAATAAGTCCTTCACTAAGCCTAACAAAAAATTCCATACCCATGCACATTTCGCTTCTCAAATGAGACCTGCAATGAGGCCTCTTACTAGGGTGAGAAAAGATCCCGCAGACATGCCTCTTTCCCTTCTAAAAACTGGCCTGTGAGCAGCCCTACTGTGTACCCCACAAAATACCATAGATTTGCACAAAGGGCATGCAAACTTTCTTGCCTTAAACAGGCCTGTTGACAGTCCTATTAGTAGAAGGCAGAATTGACGTTCATAGCCATGCACTTGTCACTTCTCCGATTAGGCCTGTTGGCAGGCCTCTTAAGGGAAGGTAAGACAGATGCTGTTGTTTATGAAAATCACATGTATGTTATTTATCGTACAACAACTATATCACGTGATAGCCGAGTAGGTAGCAAGCCCAACTATGAGTACTGAGGTCGCGAGTTCGATACCCGCTGCTGGAGATTAAAAAAAAAATTGTAATTGTAAATTGTAATAAATATTGTATTAAAAATTTATAAAAAGTAGGAAATCATTTAATATGGAAATAATTCGCATATGTTTTTTTTTTATTTAAGTCCTTCTATAAATGCTCTTTTGCAGGCCTGCAAGCTGGTCTGCAGTAGCAATGCCTCATAGAAGGCCCTTGTTATTAGGACTCCAAGCAGGACATACTAGGCATGCCTACTGAAACGCCTTCAATGAGAAAGGGAATGTGCAGGCCTTGCCTGCCTATGACACCCTATGTTAATTTGAAATGAAGACTGCATTTGAATGGTAGGGCTTCTGACTGCCTTTGCAGGCCTGTAAAAAGGCATGCAAAGCCCCATTTTTTGCTGCTGGGGGCTTAAGCAAATAGGTACTGTATGTAAAAAAAAAACTTTTTTTAGTGTTCCACAAACGTTGATGCAAATATCGAGTAAGAAAAATCTACCAATATCCACCTGAAATTACGGATTTCACAGATTTTTTAGATTAATATCACTTAATACTTTAAGTGATCTAGAAAAGACCCAAGAAAAACAGATAGACATGTACCATATTTTCGTCGAAGCTGCCTTCCACAGCCATATGCGGCAGGAAATAGCTTTAAGCCATGGCTGGTATTCCTGCGAAGCTGATACGCTTTTGCGGAATGATGCTGACTGACAAGAAGTCTTTAGTGAATATTGGCAAGGACCTTACTGATTTTCAACAAAAACCAGACGAGGTCTAAGACAAGGCGTCAGCTTATTGTGTGACCTTTTCAACATTGTGATCAAGTGACATGATTTTCAAGCAAAAAACTCGGTCGAAAACTAAGGCTCTCTTAGTGGCTTTGGCAGCCCCAAGAAACTAGGATCGTAAGCGGTGGCCTAGTAAGCCACTCTCCTTAAACAAAATTTATTAGAAAACACGAAGAATAGAAAAAACCAGAACCATCCAAATGTTGACGACTCCCGCAAACGATATAAGAACCATGATTTAAGGATATGCACCTGGAATACCCGAACTCTATACAGAGATGGTGCCTCTATCCAACTGGTGGATGTCCTTGACAAATACAAGGCTGACATCACCGCCATACAGGAAATGAGATGGACGGGACAGGGATGCACACGCCGAAAGAACTGTGACATCTTTTACAGCTGTCATGCAGAAAGACACGATGTTTGGATGTGGTTTCATAGTCGACAAGAGACTTCGACACCTGGTCTCGCGGTTTAACGCTGTAAGTGACCGAATAGCCACCATTCGCATCCGGGCGAAATATTTTTACATTACGCTGATTTGTGCACACGCCCGACGGAAGATAAAGACGATGAGATTAAAGATGCATTTTACGAGCGCCTAGAGGAAACATACGACCGCTGCCCTGGCCACAACATTAAACTTGTTCTAAGAGACTTTAATGCAAAAATAGGAAGGGAAGATGTTCTTGGTTCATCGTTCGGTAAATTCAGCCTGCATACCGACACGTCAGACAACGGGTTAAGGCTGGTTAGCTTCGCAGCGGGAAGAAACATGGTAGTGAGTGGAACCAGATTCCAGCACAAATATATCCACAAGGCAACTTGGCTATCCCCCGATCAAAACACCAAAAATCAAATTGATCATGTAGTAATTGATGGCAGGCAGACATCTAGTGTCTTGGACGTGCGTGTGATCCGTGGTGCTAATATTAGCTCGGATCATTACTGGTTGCAGCCCAGGTGCGCACAAGATTGAGCAGAGCGAAAAACGCACGTAACCAAACACAAAGAAAGCTGGACATCGCAAAGCTGTAAACCCTAGAGATAGCTACTGCCTACTCCAACCAGCTCTCCCAACTTTTACGACACAACGCCTCTACTTCTGACGTCCCCGATACACTGTGGCAGCATATTGCGCATTCCATGGCAACCGCCACAACAACCGTGCTAGGTACGTTGAAGAATGTCGCATAACGTCTGATGAACAGGATGCTGCTTATAGGGCAACGCTACAGCCAATTGTAGCCCGTGCTGTTAGGGAACGGTACAAGGGGAAAGCTAAACAGGCGAAAAACGTCAGAGGAAAGAATGGGAGAACGCGGATATAGAACGATACAGGGATAGAGATGAGGCCCGAAAATTTTACTAGAAAGTAAGAGCAAATGGATACGGTAATGGCCTCCCCACCTGTAAGGGCAAGGATAGAAATCTGGTCACGGATACGCAGAGTGTGCTGCACATATGGAGAGAACACTTCCAGCAACTGCTGGTTCCAGAAGGCAGCGCACGTAATGTTATCACGCCAATTGTCGACGACGGCTTAGATTGCCCACCACCAAGTCAAGCCGAGGTAAGAAGAGCAATATCGCGGCTGAAAAACAACAAAGCAGCCGGTGCCGTATTATGCGTATTATGTCCTGTCCAAGTGTGTGCTCAAACTACCGCGGGATCAGCCTTTTATCCATCGCATATAAAGTCCTGTCGAGTGTGCTATGTGAAAGACTAAAACCAGTGTTATTCAACCCGATCGGGCCTTATCCGTGTGGCTTTAGACCTGAAAAACCAATAACTGACCAAATTTTCACAATTCGGCGAATCCTGGAAAAGGCCCAAGAGAAACAGATCGATACGTACCATCTTTTCGTCGACTATAAAGCTGCCTTCGACAGACTATCGGGCTGTCTGTCGAAGGCAGAAATTATTCGAAGCAATGGCTGAGTTTGGTATTTCAGCGAAGCTGATACGTCTTTACCGAATGACGCTGACTGACACGAAGTCTTCAGTGAAGATTGGCCAGGACCTTACGGAGCCGTTCAGTACCAGACGAGGCCTAAAACAAGGCGACGGCCTATCGCGTGATCTCTTCAACATAGTGATAAGGAAGGTAATGAGAAAAGCTGCAGTAAACACGAGTGGCACTATATTCAACAAAAGCCACATGCTACTCGCGTACGCTGATGACGTAGACATCATCGGCCGAAAACTGCAGAATGTGACTGCAGCCTTCTCAGGTATACAAAAGGAATCAGCGAAAATGGGTCTGACAGCAAACGAGGACAAAACGAAGTTATTAGTTTCAACAAACAAAGAATCTACTCGTTTGGGAAACTGCGTGAACGTTGGCAACTATAATTGCGAGGTGGTAGAAAATTTTGTCTACCTAGGCTCCGCCATCAACAAAGCAAATAATGTTAGCCTAGAAATCCGGAGAAGAATCCTGCTTGCAAATAAATGCTACTACGGACTAAGCAAGCGATTCGATGACTCTCGACGACAAAACTCCAGCTATACCAGATACTGGTTCTACCTGTCTTAATGTATGTCTTAAATCCTGGGTTATGACACAAGCGGATAAATCGGTTCTGGCGGTATTCGAGTGAAAAATACTTCGTAAAATATATGGGCCCATCATCGTTAACGGAGAGTATCGGCGTCGTATGAATCATGAGCTGTACACTGACATTGACGTGGTCAGACGCATTAAGGTGCAACGGTTGCGTTGGATAGGTCATGTTGTACGCAAAGGCGGAAATGCTCCAGCTCGAAATGTCTTCGACAATGAACTCGATGGGCGACGCAGAAGAGGGCGACCAAAACTCCGTTGGAAAGACCAGGTAACTGAGAACCTTACAGAACTCGGCGTGACTAACTGGAGAAGAAGCGCAGAAGATCGAGGCGCTTATAATATTTTTCTACGTGCGGTATATTATCCACTGGGATTGCAAAGAAGTGCCAGCTAAGTAAGTAAGATTACTATGGGTATAGATATTGCTAATACCCAACTTGAAGCGACTCGCTATATTGCTGCTGGCAAATGCAATATCTATCAAGGACCCATATCTGTTACGGCTACACGCAAAACCATGTACAGGTTTGCAATTGCTTCTAGGAGTATTTTTCCGCGATGTCAACTGACATAGCACACTTGACTAACTTCAATAAAGATTGACAAGGGCCTTCTAAAGCAATTCTGTACCAGACGAGGCCTAAAACTAGGTGACAGCCGTGTGACCTCTTAAACCTAGAGATGTAGATGATAATGAGGATAGCTGAGTGGTATGATATTCAACAAAAGCCATTTGCTACTTGCGTACGGTGATGATATAGACATTATCGGTATCATTGACTGGTATACAGAAGGAATCAGTAAAAATTGGTCCAACGGTAGATAGGGACAAAACAATGTAATCAGTTTCATCAAATAAAGGATCTACTCATATAGGACGCTGCGTGAATGTTGACAACTACAACTTCGAAGTGGTAAATGATTTCATCTACATCGGATAAGCCATCAATGAAACTAATGGCTTCAGACTGGAAATCCAGTTAATAATCCTCTTCTATTACGTACTAAGCAAGCGATTTAATGACGGAGTCCTCTCTTGAGATCGAAAATTCACCTATACCAAATGAGTCGGTACCGGCAGCATTCGAGACCCATCATCATTCGTATGAATGATGAGCTGTACGATGTATATATCGACATTTACGTGGACTTTGAGAATGTTCTTGGGACCGGCCGTGGCATAGTGGTTAGAACACGCGACTACCATGCGGGAGATCGCAGGTTCAAACCTGGCTCCAGTCATCTTAAAAGAAAAAAATAAATAAAATTTTCTTTCATTGTCGGCTCCCCTCGAATGTTGTTTGACAGCAACTTCGCAGTATTAAGCGTCGATTCAATCGTCGTGTCTAGTAAGAGCTTCTCAAAACAGTGACGTTCGCATTCGTCGATAAATAAGTAGGTGCCGTTAGTTGTGAATCTAAAAATAGAAAGCGTGTTAATTCACAACAACGCGAGAAGCTATCCCATACCTCATTCATGGGGTGCAAAGGGAAATTAAGTTTTTTTTTTTTTTGAGAATGTTCTATCTCGAAAAGTTTTAGACAGTGAACCAATGGGTCTCCAACTCTCTCTGGACTGAAAATAGACGTTAGGTTGATGAATGGCTCGAGCGAATTCTAACATGTTCGATGTTCGATGTTCGGAGTCGGGATATGTCACTTCTTTTCTTGAATATTTTCTAAAAATACTATGAAAAGTAAATGTGAAATATGTTAAGTTTTTGCGACTGGTACACGCAGTATTTTCTTTTTAATTTCTTTTTTCCAAGGGTAACATACAATCTACATTGTTTCTCCATTTAAACATTTCCCCTCCTGTTTGCTCGAGTCTATGGAACCTAATTTTCGCAAGCAAGTGTCTCTATATAAAAGTGCTCTATGCAATGAACTCGATGGACGGCGCAAAATATACGAAAGTGACGGTAAAAATCGAAAAAAAACAAAATTTTTTAAAAAATCAATCTGTTGAATTACTATCGAAGCCACTGATTTTTTTTTTGTAACTACGAATAGCAAAAGTTAAACTCACCCACTTATTTAAATCACTGTATGCAATTAACCAAACAGGTGCGTGTTGTTGTTCTTTATAGGGATTACTAGGTAAGTATGTGCAGGTTGTAGTACAAACGTAATCATTATATTTTACTCACGCAAGTACGCGGAGCATAATGCACACACAAACAAAAACATACAGAATCTTTACGATATTATATTTTTAGCTTTTAACAGTAGCAATGCAGTCAATGCAACATCGAAAAAAAAACCAACGTAAAATATTCCCAGTCAGTTGTAATTGTTGTTGTTTTTGTAAGCGTCCGCACTTGCATACAGTTCATTTAAAGACTCAGCGCAAATACTTGTCGTATTTGCAACAATGTTGCAGAACAACGATCGATGTATGATGTCTGATTTGCCATTTTTGAGACTTGTCAAATTAATTAAGATATCTCACAATGGATATTAAAGGACTCATTTGAAAAGGAGTGCTTTTTAAAGGGATGCCTGATTTGGTTATATGTAAATGTACCTATAACTAAATCAAGAATTTGAGCACTGCAAATTGCAGTGAAGATTATTTTTTTAATTTCATTTTCATTTTATTTATTTAAAGTATATGGAAAACAATCCTTACAGACTAGCAAAATATAATCAAAAGTCTCATAGATCTAGTAATTGGCTCATTCTAGGCGTATTTGGTTAAGTGTGTATGTATGTATGTATATGGTAATGATAAGATTAAAACGAAGATTGACAACAATTCGGAGCAGTGAGTAGAACCTGAGGTAAAATAAAAATAATTTCCCTTTACACCCCATCAATGAGGTATTTGTCTTCGGTGACTCTTAGTGACATTTTCAGGAGAATATTTCTATCGAAGATTCTAATCCTAGACCTCCGACCAGTTTTTCAAAATTGGGCCAAAAAAGTCCCATACGGGTGGGAGCTAGAGGGTTAAAATGTTCCGAGAAAATATTCCCCTGATTGTTTTAATATAGGAGCAAAATTGAGTTTATGGTTTTGTTACTAAGGTCAAATGTTATCGTTTGATTTGGTTCACCCCCGAGACAATGACCCACAAATTGTGTCATAGTGTAATTTATAAGTTAGATATCCCCAGTATTGGCCAAATTATTTCCATGCAATTTGTTCTCCATGCCGGCGTGATCTTGATGAAGCCTTTCACATTGTTAGTATCCATAATCTCCTAAATTGTGTGGACTAAAATCTGAATGTTTGTATATTTTCCCATGAGAATGTCTACTATTTTTAGGTCGCAACAGTAACATCATGGGGGATTTTCTAATTTGAGTTTTCTGATCTTGTTCATTTAACAATAACCAGAGTCTCTCTTTCGAAATCCCCAAGCAGCTTGTAACGTCCGGATACCCCGGGCCATGCCACTGAACATCACACACACGAAAGAATTTTTGACATCTTGGTGAAAGACACGAATTTAACGCTTTAACGCTATAAGTGTGTACACGCCCCGACTGAAGAGAAGGCATGACACAAAAATTGTTCCGGAAAATGTAAATGCTCAAACAGGAAGGGAAGATGCTCTTAGTTCAACAGCCGATATCAGATTCAGACTGCAACCCGGTACCTGCATAAAGATATATCTACAACGCAATCTGGATATCTCCCGATCAAAGGACGTGCGGTGACGGAACAATATAATGAGAAGAGGAGGAAAGTGAAAAGTCTTGTCAGGTGAAAATGCGTCTATGGAAGAAAACAGACAGACAGGATATCGAAAATTGCAGGGATAAAAGTGAAGCCCCTAAAGTTCCCCTCAAAGATAAAAAGCTAAGGTTTTGGAACAGGGATCCCCACCTGTAAGAGCAGGAATGGAGAGATGGAAATCTGGTATGGAATGAACACTTTCGTACTCTGTCCGTTCTCAAGGGCAGCATAAGTAACGAAATAACTCTAACCATCAACGACGAAGTAGTTTAAATTGCACGGCTTAAAAACAAAGTTTCAGAAATCGATGTACTGCCCGCTGAGCCTTAACAACTGTATCCACCAGCACATAAACACGGTTTGGCTTAAGGAATACATGCCACATGATTGAAATCTGAGTGCTCTATGTGCTGTACTTAAGAAAGTCGATCCAAGTATAAATACCCATTGCTTACAAGGTTCTGTCTAGCGTGTTAAGTGGAAGACAAATGTCCATCCTAGATAACCTATTGGACCTTATCAGCTTGACTTTTGACCTGGTAAATCCACGGCCAATCAGATATTCAGACTACGACAAATTCTGGAGAAGACCCAAGTAATGCATATCGACACCTACCAACTGTTTATCACTTACAAAGCTGCATTCGATAGTCTGATACGGTAGTTTCTCCCTTAGATGTTATGGCAGAGTTTGGTATCCCTGCGAAGCTTATACGACTTTGTGGGATGACACTGACTGGTACGAAGTCTTCAGTGAAAATAGGCAAAAATCTGACGGAGCCATTTTCTACCAAGCGAGGATTTAGATAAGGCGACATTCTGGCATGCGTTCTCTTTAACATCATAATGGGGATGATCATGCGGAATGCTGCAGTAAACACGACTGGTATCATCTTTAATAAAAGTCACATGAGGCTTGCATATGCCGATGCTATAGATTCCATTGGCCGTGGTCTGCGGGATGTTACTGCGGTTTTTTAAAACATTAAAAAGTAGTCGGAAGAATAAAGAGTCTAATCGTTTCACATGCTGCGTGACCGTTGACAACTATAACTTCAAATTCACCCCCTTCTGACGGACGTACATTAGCAAAATTTAGTACTCTTTATGATTAAGTAAACAGTAAATTACATGTAACCATATCTTAAACAACAAGAACATTTAAATGCACCATCTCCTTTGGAAATTCTAATTTGCATACCCTTGACTTAGTCACAAAGGACGTGAAAATTATACCTCATTACGGAACACGTAACAATTATGCAACACTACAAAATATTTAATAGTACTAACACTAAATCATTGAGTGAAAAATTCGACCATTTCCATGCAAATCATCGACCATCTCAATTAACATAACATCTGTTTATGCGGTAGTTAAAGCTCAAACCAGCTCAAACACAAAAGTTTAGAACCCATCATCATACTCAGCGTCAACAATTTTACTTTATTTCATCATAAATACAAACATAAAAATATTCCAGAATGTATGAATGAATCGAATATGATCTGAAAGAGACATCGTACACCACTAATAACTATTTGAGCAAGTGGATAACGCGATCATCACGAGTTGTTATCCATTTGAACAAGATCATTAAATTAATGTGTTAACAAAACACATTGCCGCCACTCATTGGTGGCTAAGATATGAATGTACGTACATACATGCGAGGCAATATGAATAAGTGAGGTAATAAAACACTGCTGAACCTCCGTTGCCGTCCATGGAGGTAATATGTACAATACTATGTCTGCAATTGTATTTATATACATACCTGGATGTTAATAGTCTACCTGGATATTCAAGAATGTGTGTGTGTGTGTTTTGCTTTCACTGGATTTTGCAATAAATCATGGGTTGCAATCGGAGATGCTGGACAATTTGTAGGACTAGGTGAAATGTATTAGCACCTACTGCCATTCGGTTGGCGTTGGCAGCACCAAAAAAAAAAACAAAAAATAATGCGCAGTGATCTAATAAACGAACATAGTTATTAAGTTACATACATATGAAATTACAAATAAAAGAGAGACTTTGAACAGTGCCTGCTTCCCTGACCACGACCCTTATATCTTGTTGGGAGATTTTTACGCTTCAAAATATGAAAAGGGAGATGAGGGATGAGGGTATATATCATTTGATACGACCCAAAAGTATAACACATAGAAGGTGTGACTTTAGACCCTAGGTTTCTTTGAACCAAATTCAATTCATGACATTTTAAGTCGTTTGAGCCCTGTCTGTCTGTCTGACTGTCCGGCTGGTTCGCACAATAACTTTCGAAAAACGTAACCAAATGTTTTAAAATTTTGCACGAGTTATTATTTCCTCAAAACTACTCACGGTAATGGGATACATGGCCCCGCCCCTTCTGGTACCTCCCAAATGTACAATTCGGCCAACTTTAGATATCGTGTAAAAATATCGATACACGCAACGGGATCGTTGGTAAAGCTATAAAAGGATAAAGTTTTGGAAAAATTTTTGAAAGCATAGCCACGCCCCTTCTGTTACCTTCCATACAAATCTACCTTTCCGCTCACTTTAGAGATGGACGAATAATATCAATAAATTAAACGTGATCGAAGCTATAACAGGATAAAGTTTTGAAGAAAAAAATTGTAAGTCTATCCACGACCCATCTGGTAACTCCCATACACAATCGATTAATATTATTAAAAGACCTAACGCGATCGTGCCCAAATTCTGTATTTGGTAAAGTTCAAGCAGGATAAAGTTTTGCAGAAAAAATCTGGAATCTAGACACGCCCCATCTGGTACCTCACATACAAATCTACCTTTCCGCCCACTTTAGAGATGGTCGAATAATATCAATAAATCAAACGTGATCGAAGCTATAACAGGATAAAGTTTTGAAGAAAAAAATTTTAAGTCTATCCACGACCCATCTGGTAACTCCCATACACATCTGGTACCGCCCACTTTAGAAATCGATTAATATTATTAAAAGACCTAACGCGATCGTGCCCAAATTCTGTATTTAGTAAAGTTCAAGTAGGATAAAGTTTTGGAGAAAAAATCTGGAATCTATACACGCCCCTTCTGGTACCTCACATACCACAAATGTACCACTCCGCCCACTTTAGAGATGGAGTAATAATATCAATACACTCGACATGATCGTGCCAAAGTTATTTAGAATAAAACGAAGCCTAGACACACCCCATCTCGTATATGTAAGTCGGGTTGCCCGACTGAAACTTTCTAACTGGGTTTAATTACAAATCGGTTAATTTCAATAACTCAAGACGTAAACAATATCTTATAGTGGGCGATGGTATTTATCAGTCTGTTTATCTGACTGAAATTTCTGTACTGGTTTTTTTTTTTGAAATGATATTTAAAAAAATCGTCATTAATTTTTAGTAGTTTTGTCGAACGGAAATGCATTTAAAGTGCGATATTGCCCCTTTTCGACCACAAGTACATTTTCCATTTTTAAAAAAAATATTTAATGACATAACATGTCTTGAGTTAGAAAGAGATAAGGTAACAATTAAATTGTTGCCAACATTGAAAATGCAGCTTAAAGAAAATAAAAATTAAATTAAATACAAAAAAAAAATACATATATTTTTCTATTCGACGCGATGGTGTCATACCTTTGATGCTACAACAAATTGCAGTCATAAACAATTCCAGGTGCCACAGCATATACTAAAGTCACTAACTTCTTCTAACTTACAACAGTAACCACTCTCGAAGTATTTCAATAATTAATGTATGTTTGTGTGTTTGAATGTTCTTCTATATATTCGGGAATGTATGTAGTACCTATATGCACGAAATAGTTTCATACAAAATACGTATAGAAATAAAAAAATAATAATAGTTTTCTTTATGACACGCATGCGTGCGTAGCGACGCATGTTATCGTGTTTTGTTTTTTTTTTTTGAAATTGCATGGCATCCTACGATTTTAGCTCCCCTTAAAAAAAATTATAGTCAATTGTCCAAATTAAGTTTTCCCCAATGAAGTCAGTCTACAATGAGTGTGTTTCACAGTAGTATATACAGGGAAAACCCCGAATCATTCCCACATCTCTCATAATTCTGTATAATGTTCGTCACAGTCAGCAGATTCTTGAACTATTCATATTTTATGGACACTGTACCCTTCGCATTTTTGCTTGCCACTGACGAAAATATTGTGCTAAATTTGAAAAGTTCTTTGTCCGTGTATATATTGTGTTTACATATATTTTAATTTCAGCTACGTATTTGCAACTGGTAGGACCAACCTTTATAAGCACACAAAAATAGGTTTTGTGTATATTCGTTAAGGTTAAAATAGATAAAACCAGTAAGAAAGTTTCAGTCGGGCAACCCGAATAACATGTACCGAAATTATTACTCGATTTCTTAAGTAGGCGGAATGATGCATTTGTATGGGAGGTACCATAAGGGGCGTGTCTACACTTCAAGATTTTTTCTCTAAAACTTTATCCTGCTTGAACTTTACTAAATACAGAATTTGGGCACGATCGCGATGTGTGTATTGATATTACTACTCCATCTCTAAAGTGGGCGGAAAAGTACATTTGTATGGGGGTACCAGAAGGAGCGTGGGTAGACTTCCAATATTTTTGCCAAAACTTTATCCTGTGTATTGATATTATAACTCCATCTCTAAAGTAGACGGAGTGGTCTATTTGTATCCTGTTAAAGCTTTACTAAATACACAATTTGGGTACGATCTCGTTAGGTCCATTAATAATATTAATCGATTTCTAAAGTGGACGGTACCAGATGAGTATGGGAGGTACCAGAAGGTCGTGGCTAAACTTCCAGTTTTATTCTCAAAAACTGTATCCTGCTATAAATTTACCAAATAAAGAATTTGGGTACGATCGCGTTGGAATTATTGATATCATTACTCGATTTCTTAAGTAGGCGGAATGATGCATTTGTATGGAAGGTACCAGAAGGTACCTTACCAGGTAAAATTAGTACCTGGTACAGCTGGACTTTGGTGGTTCGAGATAGGGTGGTGTTTATGAAGTGCTCGCGTAGTCCAAAGAAACACCTGTTGGCGAGCACTATTCACCGTTTTATTTCGAGGCTGACACTTTGTTCGACGATACCATTAACTTCGTCTTGTCCTCATTTACTGCCAAACCCATTTTCGCTGACTCCCTTTCAACTGATGAGAAAACAGCTGTGTCCTCTCATCGTTCGACCGATAATGTCGATATCATCGGCATATGCGAGCAGCATGTGGCTCTTACTAAATATGGTGCCAGACATGTTAACCGCTGCTTTCCTTAACACCTTCTCCATCACTATGTTGAACAGCATACATGACAAACCGTCACCCTGTCTAAGACCTCTCGTCGTATCGAATGGTGCAGATAGATCCTTGCCAATCCGAACAGAGGATTTGGTATTCGTAAGGGTACACCGGCGGAGACGAATTATCTTCGAGGGAATACCGAACTCAGACATGGCTTCGTATAGTCGATGCCTGATGGGACTATCGAAGGCAGCTTTGTAATCGACAAAGAGGTGGTAAGTGTCGATTTGCTTCTCTTGGGTTTTCTCAAGAATCTGCCGTAGTGTAAATATCTGATCCGTCGTGGATTTGCCTGGTCTAAAGCCGCACTGATAAGGTCCAATCAGGTTTTCCACAATTGGCTTCAGACATTCACACAGTATGCTAGACAGGACCTTATACGCATGTGGCCCATTTTCAATACCATCAGTAGTTTTGGGTTAATATTAACTCGTGGAAAATTTCAAAACATTTGGAGTGGTCTTTCGAAAGTTATCGTGCGAACCCGCCAGACGATACATGGCTCAGACGGACATGGCTCAAACGACTTAAAAAGTCATGAATCGAATTTGGTTCAAAGAAACTTAGGGTCTAAAGTCACTCCTTCTATGTGTTACACTTTTGTGGTGTATCAAATGATATATACCCTCAAACAGTCGGCAGAAGTGGGTCTGTGATTCTTGAGGATAAAACCAAGTTATTTGTTTCAACGAACAAAGAGTTTACTCGTTTAGGACGATGCGTAAATTTTGACAAATATAACTTAGAAGTAGTAGATGATTTTCTCTACCTCGGCTCCGCCATAAACAAAAATAATAATGTCAGCCCGGAAATCAAGAGACGGGTATAGATTGCAAACCACTGCTACTATGTGCTATGCAAGCGATTTAACAATAAAGCTCTCTCTCTCGAAGAAAAGATAAATTTTGATGTCTCTCTTTGGTAAAATGTTAGCTTTTAATCAGATCTAAAAATTTAACCTTCAGTTAAATCAAAAACACAACAAAATCTCATTTAAAAAAACAAAAATGGTAAAAAAATCGTAAAATTTCATCATAGATTTTTATTGTATTTTGATTTATTTCTATTTTGTATCTATTTCATTTTGAAAAGCATAGCATTTTTAATTTCGATAAACGTACAATTGAAAGTGATTTCTTTACAGTTTTGCTGATTTGAGTTAGATGTTGTTGTTTTCTTGATTTTATCTCAATGCAAAATTTTTAGATCTGGTTAAGAGCTAAAAATTTGCTGAAAAGAGAAAAGCTATATTTAGAATAGTTCACAAGATATAGACTACTAAAATCCTCCTCTCTGTCTTTAAACTTCAAAAATTAATTTAAAGAAACCTTAGCTAATAATTCAAAACCCGGTTAGGGTTTTTCTTCTACTATCATATTCTTTCAGATTTTGTGGGTTTCAATTGGTTCAAGAGTTTGAAGTTGGAAAATTTGCTACTGTGCTATATACGCTTGGAATTCGTGTCTACGTGCGGCTACTGATAGATGAGTTTCTGTTGCTGCTGCCAATTAAGAGAAATCGAGCGGAAATTGTGTACGCAAGCTTCTATCCCTTAAGCAGAGGATAGCAATATCGTCCAAAACTTTATCCACCTTTCATACAAATTTCCTCTTTTCGGTGGTATTTTCCCGCGATTACAGCCAAAATTCAGCAATTGAGCTGAAATTTCGAATGCAAGCTTCTATCCTCTAAGCGATGGTTACTTTCTAAGATGAGGAAGATCGGACAAAAACTACTTACACCTCCCATACAATCTCCCCCTTTTTGGGGGTGTCCGCCTTACTGCCCACGCGATTACAGCCTTAGGTTAGGAAATATAGAGCTGTAATATAATATGCAAGCTTCTATCCTCTATCTAGAGGTTAAGTTCCAAGATGAGCAAGATCAGACAAAAACTACTTACACCTCCCATACAATCTCCCCCTTTTTGGGGGTGTCCGCCTTACTGCCCCCGCGATTACAGCCGTAGGTTAGGAAATATCGAGCTGTAATATAATATGCAAGCTTCTATCCTCTATCTAGAGGTTAAGTTCTAATATGAACAAACTACCTCTTTTGTGAGGTGATCGTCTGTCTCTATCCCCGATTACAGCCGAGGTTTAAGTTCTATCGAGCTGAAATTTGGTTCACAAGCTTCCATCCTCTAAGCGGAGGTTAGGTTCTAAGATGATCAAGATCAGACGAAAATCACTTCCATCTCTCATACAAACATCCGCTTTTTTAGGTGTCCGTCTGTCCGTCTACAATATCACATTCGTTTAAGTGACATCGATCTCAAATTTTCAAGCTTCTATCCCTTAAGCGGAGATTAGTTTCTATGATGACCAAGATCTGGCAATCCATACCACTTACCTTATTGAGAATTCTCTGTCCCCGCTATTACAACCTTAATTTAAGAGCTATCGAACTGAAATTTGGTAAACAAACTTCTAGCCACTAAGCGAAGGTTAAGTTCTAAGATGAGCCCCAATACAAAACACCCCCTTTTTGGGGGTTAAATATTGCACAACAAAATTCTCTTGTCATAAAAAATTTAAAAGCGCAATATTTGACATTTCCACAAAAATATTGACTAAATATTGACGGAAGAGGTTAAAAGTAACGTCCAACTTTTATACAAACTTCACTTTTTGTACCGTAAATATCATTTGATACGACCCAAAAGTGTAACACAATAAATGAGTCAATTTCCTAGTTTTATTTGAACCAAATTCGATTCATGACTTTTCAAGTCGTGTGAGCCATGTCCGTCTGTCTGGCTGTCCGGCACGATAACTTTGGTAGGGCGAAATTATTCAGTTCGTGATTATTTAATTGGTTGACATCGCTTGGCAGCCTTTGGAGCTTCTGTAGAATAAAATGTGGAGGAGAACCCAAGAAGTTAAATTTCTCGTCCTACACAATAATTCGTCCATTCACATACTAAAACTTGACAAATGTACCGCCGGGGCTGGGTCTGCACACGAATAGGATCCAACTGGCCTCTGAGCTCAAAGTTTACGACAATAAACAACAACGTTTGATCGCAGACTGGTCTTCGGACTATTTGGAAGAGGATTCCAATTAGAAGTCACACAGTGGTCAATGAATATTTTGCAATAACGATTTGGGTCATGATGACACTGTGGAATACATTGTCTGGAGGGTGAGAAATTTAAGTCAGGTTGAAGGTACCAGGTCAACGAATGAGTAATATTAATGTTATGTGGATTTTATAATAATCATACGGACTTGATTTTTATACCATCACCCTAAGGGTGCGAACAGAGTGAGCGCTGATGCCGAGCGGAGCCTAGCCGAGCTTATTGACGCTTATTTTAATGCGAGAAGAAAATTCGTATATAACACAGTGAATGCGAGAATCAGCGCTGAAATTCTGTTTATTCCATGTGTTTTGTTTTTATGTCATTAGGTCTTGCTGTGTTTATAAAATTGCTGTACACGTGATTAATGCAATTATTAACACAAAAGAATTAAAAAACATCCAATTACACTAAAAAGGAATCAATTTGGTGGATTTCATCATTTATATAATGATTTAAGAAAATATTGTAAAATAAAAATATTTGAAAATATATTTAAAAAATTTCACTTATTATTTGATCGATATCCATTTTATTTTTATTTAAACCATTAAAAAACATGACTGCACGCTAAAAAGTAAACATCGACAATGAAAAAAAGCTCGCAAAACGCTTTGAAACTGTTTTCTCGCACTCGATCGGCTTTGCTCTCTGCTCTTGTCGGCGTTCACTTTGTTATACACAAGCTTATTTGTATTGACTTGTATGTAATCAGTTTTATCGCACTGACAATCTTTATCGCACTGACAATCTCGGCTCGGCTTTCAGCGCCCACTCTGTTCGCACCCTAAGGGATGAGGGTATATATCATTTGATACGACCCAAAAGTGTAACACATAGAAGGAGTCACTTCAGACCCTAGGTTTCTTAGAACCAAATTCGATTCATGACTTTTTAAGTCATTTGAGCCATGTCCGTCTGTCTGTCTGTCTGGTGGCTGTCCGGCTGGTTCGCACGATAACTTTCGAAAGACGCAACCAAATGTCTTGAAATTTTGCACGAGTTAATATTTCCCCAAAACTACTTACGGTATTGCAAATGGGCTACATGGCTCCGCCCCTTCTGGTACCTCCCATACAAATACATCATTCCGCCCACTTTAGAAATCGAGTTATAATATCAATACACCCAACGGGATCGTACCCAAATTCTGTACTTAGTAAAGCTATTACAGGATAAAGTTTTGGTACCTTCTGGTACCTCCCATACAAATTCACCTTTGCGCCCACTTTAGATATGGAGTAATAATATCAATAAATCCATCGCGCTCGTACCCTAATTCTTAATTTATTAAAGCTATAGCAGGATACAGTTTTTGAGAAAAAAACTGAAGTCTACCAACGCCCCATCTGGTACCTCCCACACACATCTGGTACCGCCCACTTTAGAAATCGATTGATATTATTATTAGAACTACCGCGATCGTGACCAAATTCTGTATTTAGTAAAGTTCAAGCAGGATAAAGTTTTGGAGAAAAAATCTGGAAGTCTAGACACGCCCATTCTGGTACCTCCCATACAAATGTACCTTTCCGCCCACTTTAGAGATGGAATAATAATATCAATACACTTGACACGATCGTGCCCAAATTCTGTATTTAGTAAACCTATAACAGGATAAAGTTTTGGAGAAAAGATCTGGATGTCTAGACACGCCCCTTCTGGTACCTCCCATACAAATGTACCACGCCGCCCACTTTAGAGATGGAGTAATAATATAAAAATTCTCGACACGATCATGCCCCAATTATGTATTTTATTAAATTATAACAGGATAAAGTTTTGGAGAAAAAATTGGAAGTCTAGCGGCGCCCCTTATGGGACCTCCCATACAAATGTACCTTTCCGCCCACTTCAGAGATGGAGTAATAATATCAATACATCCAACGCTATCGTGCCTAAACTCTGTATTTAGTAAAGCTATAACAGGATAAAGTTTTGGAGGATAAACCTAGAAGTGTAGACACGCCCCTTCTTGTACCTCCCATACAAATTTACCACTCCACCTACTTTAGAAATATAGTAATAATATCAATATAATAGCAATTTTTTTTATTTTACTGAGGGTGATTTTATATGTAAGTCGGGTCGCCCGACTGAAACTTTCTTACTGGTTTTACATGTGTCTATTAATACAAATTATTTATTTAAGCCTAAATTACAATTCTGCTGATATGAAAAATAACACTGTGCTACACACAAAATATACAGGGGTTCTCATGTAGCATTTCTGTTAGGCTGAAGTTCATAGAGTATAGTGATACTTATAGTTTTTCTCGGTCATGTTTTTGTAGCAAATTAACTGATATGGAGATTTTCCTAAAATTACAAGTTCCAACATTCATAAGTCTTCGTTTTGTAAGCCGATTTTCAAAAGCTTACATCTGTTATAAAGCTATGACTTGAAACGGCGGCTGTTTAAGCAGCCAACGCTCTAAGTTGATCATGAGGCAGCGCAATGTATATCCAGTCTAACAGAAATGCTACATAAAAACCCCTGTATATTTTTTTCTTCACATTTGTATCACTGTGTAATCAATAGTTCTTGAGTTATAGCTGAAAAACTAAGAGAAAACATCAATATAAGCAAAAATATTAAAGTTTATAAAAAGTATAGCTTGAGAACGCCAAACCCCCAGATTGCCTGTTGCACTGTGTTATATGTACGCAGAATTCGCGAAAAAAGTTCGTGCAAATTAACTCAGCTAGACTTTTTTTGTGGGGTTTTCTGAAATCGCAGTTTTTCAATAAACCACAACCGATTGATGCTTCAGAGTCAATGGAAATTATACCCCTCGCTTTCAGAATATATCAATATTTCTGTTATATACTGGTGTATAACAGAAATGTCCTCAGCTTGAGCCGCGTTTTGGACACTTCGGACATTTTAATTTCCTCTTTCCTGAGAGTTTGGCAGTTTTTTTTTTTTTGTTTACACAGTTTTTTCGAACAACAAATATTTCTCTCGTAATCTTCTGCTTGTATGAGTGAGTTTTTTTTTCTTCTCATTATTCGCTTGTGGTTGCCATAATAAAGTCGTGTTTATTGTAATTTACACGCGCAAATACTAACAAAACGCAGACATATTCCCTCATATGCTTAATAATATCGTTGCCATTCTGTCAGCAAGACAGACTCTTCGACCAATGGTTGGCGCACAGAGGGGATGAGTAGAAGAAGTAACCACACATCCAGATCTACTGTATGAACGCTGTGGAACACTGTGAAAAGCCTTGAGAACGGTCAGTGACCACGAAAATTTTTGCTGTTATTTAACTGATCGCAAAAAAAGGCACAAATATTCCCCATTGCACATTATTAACATTATCAACGAAAGAGAGAAATAATAAAAATGAAACAAACTCGAAAAATTGTGCAGTTTTTGTGAAATTTTTGGTTTGTGCTACTACTTATTCATGGGTGGTGGCGCGCACATTTTGGAGATGCATTACGACATTATTGCTGTAAAACATTATTGCTCCAACAATCTGGTGGATGACTTTGGGCGCATGTGAAGGGCTTGGGCTATAAAGATGGTCTGACATCGTCATTCATCAAGGGCAATACTGCAATGAATTTTGCAATATGGAGCAAATATTTCCGAGGAAGGTGAAAAGAAGATACGCAATTATCTAGGTGTACAAGCTTTACACATAACCTTCTAAACAAAAAGATCCCGTAAAGATGGTGGATTTTTTAGTGTTTGATATAAACGCATAGAGCAAGATACCAGAAGATATTGATGTCGAATTAAGATACATATATTGGCTGCATCATCGTTACCATTATCAGTAAGGACACACCACACCATATGTAATTGGTTCCCAATTTTCACAACCTTAGGGATCAAGGTATAAATCATTTGATACGACCCAAAAGTGTAACACATAGAAGGAGTGACTTTCGACCCTAGGTTTCTTTGAACCAAATTCGATTCATGACTTTTTAAGTCATTTGAGCCATGTCCGTCTGTCTGTCTGTCTGTCTGGTGGCTGTCCGGCTGGTTCGCACGATAACTTTCGAAAGACGCAACCAAATGTCTTGAAATTTTGCACGAGTTAATAAACTACTTACGGTATTGAAAATGGGCTACATGGCTCCGCCCCTTCAGGTACCTCCAATACAAATACATCATTCCGCCCACTTTAGAAATCGAGTTATAATATCAATACACCCAACGGGATCGTACCCAAATTCTGTACTTAGTCAAGCTATTTCAGGATAAAGTTTTGGAAAAAAAAATTTAAAGTCTAGCCACGCCCCTTCTGGTACCTCCCAAACAAATTCACCTTTCCGCCCACTTTAGATATGGAGAAATAATATCAATAAATCCATCGCGCTCGTACCCTAATTCTTAATTTAGTAAAGCTATAGCAGGATACAGTTTTTGAGAAAAAATCTGAAGTCTACCAACGCCCCATCTGGTACCTCCCACACACATCTGGTACCGCCCACTTTAGAAATCGATTAATATTATTATTAGAACTACCGCGATCGTGACCAAATTCTGTATTTAGTAAAGTTCAAGCAGGATAAAGTTTTGGAGAAAAAATCTGGAAGTCTAGACACGCCCATTCTGGTACCTCCCATACAAATGTACCTTTCCGTCCACTTTAGAGATGGAATAATAATATCAATACACTTGACACGATCGTGCCCAAATTCTGTATTTTATTAAGTTATAACAGAATAAAGTTTTGGAGAAAAAATTGGAAGTCTAGCAGCGCCCCTTATGGGACCTCCCATGCAAATGTACCTTTCCGCCCACTTCAGAGATGGAGTAATAATATCAATACATCCAACGCTATCGTGCCCAAACTCTGTATTTAGAAAAGCTATAACAGGATAAAGCTTTGGAGGATAAACCTAGAAGTCTAGATACGCCCCTTCTAGTACCTCCCATACAAATTTACCACTCCACCCACTTTAGAAATCGAGTAATAATATCAATATAATAGCAATTTTTTTTATTTTACTGAGGGTGATGGTATATGTAAGTCGGGTCGCCCGACTGAAACTTTCTTACTGGTTTAAATCCCAAGATGTTGGGATTTTTATTTTTTGCAAAGTTCCAACATTTGCGGGCCATTGGTCAGACTATTTCATCCAAAAAAAAAAGTTAAGTAAAGTTTTTCTGTTGGGCAATAAAATTTTAACGCCCACTTTATGCTGGTATTGTTTTTGTTAAGGCTTCTGATGGGCAGTAGCAAACTCCGCATTGACAGTGGCTATCTATACGGGTGGTACTTTTATAGGACTGTTATATTGGGCTATCATGTTGTGGCAGCTGCTTTACAAATACCGCTACTTTACAAAAAAAAAAGTAACAAACGGAACATTCAACTACCACGATTTAAGGAAATGCTCATGGAACGTCCAGACTCTGTATAAAGAGTGTGCCACTAAGCGACTGGATGTCCTCAAAAATATAACGCTGCCAGCTGCCATGCGGAAAAGCACGAATTTGAATGTGATTTGTGCTCATGAGTCATGAGTCATGAGTCATGACTCATGACCCCACGGAAATAAAAATGATGAGATTAAAAGAAGGGAAGATGTTCTTGGTCCATCGATCGGTAAATTCAGCCTGCATACCGAAACTTCAGAGACGGCTTAGGCTGATAACATGGTAGTGAGTTTAACCAGATTTTAGCACAAAGATAGGGTCTATGAAATAACTCCCACGAAATAAGTCCCACTTTTAAAAACGAAATAAGTCCCACCAAAAATTGCTATTTTGAAAGTGGGAGTTATTTCGTTTTTAAAAGTAGGACTTATTTCGTCAATTGGTGGGACTTATTTCGTTACGCGTTTTTATTTTAAGTGGGACTTATTTCGTTTTGAGTTGGAATAAATTCGTTTTGTAAAGTGGGAGTTATTTCATACCCCTAAATTTATATTTTGG
The DNA here is from genome assembly GCA_964034835.1 of Muscina levida. Classification (NCBI taxonomy): domain Eukaryota; kingdom Metazoa; phylum Arthropoda; class Insecta; order Diptera; family Muscidae; genus Muscina; species Muscina levida. The sequence goes on along the minus strand of OZ035880.1, from coordinate 125,902,747 downwards.
TGGGATTTATCTCGTTTTAAGTGGAGGGGTGCGATAGAGCCATAAAATATAAGGCCATTATGGTTTTATTTCTAATTTTTTTTTATGAAAAAAGTTATATATTGGACATTTCGTAAAAGGGACAACCATAATTTTTTGTCCTTATCTCTCGTGGCTCTCCTTTTTTGTTTATTAATTACTTTATACTTACTATAGTAAAAAAACTTTAAAGAAATGTGTACAAATATGTACCGAACTTAACTACTGGAAAAACAATATTAAAAAAATTGTTGACGTAACTACGTATGCATGTGTTTTATTATATTTTTAGTAGGAAATTGGAATTCGGGTTCCATATTTTCTAATATCACCATTACAAAATACAACTAATCCCAATGTCACGTTAAAACTATAATACCGTCACTGGATCTTCAAGGTATTTATAAAGGTCGATAATTTTAATCTGATGGTCTTTCCGAAACGCTTTCCATCTTAATAATAAGAACAATTGATCTATACTTAATCCATTTACGAATCCAAACGTTGTTACTAGTAGACGTTCCTTGACCGAAAAAAGAATTAATAATAAATTCTGGAACTCTATCAAAATTCGTAATATCCATTCCATTAAGAAGCCTTCTGCGAGCTTGCATACGATTTTTCTTTATTATTCCTCTGCTTTGATTATTCATATTATTCGACGTGTGTTTTTTTCGAAGAGTCAAATACTTCTTATTTAAAATCGCATTAAACAGTGAAAAAGTGGGACTTATTTCGTTTATGAAAGTGGGACTTAATTCATTTTAGAAATATATTTTTCAAGGGGGAGTTATTTCATTTTGAGTGGGAGTTATTTCATTTCAAGTAAATTTTTAAATCATTTCATTTTGGTGGGACTTATTTCGTTTTCAAAAGTGGGACTTATTTCGTGGGAGTTATTTCATTTTTTAAGCAATTTTTGGTGGGACTTATTTCGTTTTTAAAAGTGGGACTTATTTCGTGGGAGTTATTTCATAGACCCCAAAGATAGGCAAAAGGCAAACTTGACTATCCATCGATAAAAACCCCAAAAATCAAGTTGATCATGTGGTAATTAATGGAAGGCGCATGCCTAGTGTCATGGACGTGCGCGCGATCTGTGGTGCTCAATCGCTGCAAAAACCGTGATTGGATATGAAAAACGGCGCTCAGACGAATCCTGGTACGATGAGGAACAAGGTGCTGTTTATTGCGATACGCTATAGCCGATTGTAAGCCGGGCTGTTACGGAATGGCACAAGGAGACAGGCAGCTATTTAAGCGAAAATACCTCAGATAAAAGAACTGGAGAAGTAGGATGTAGAACGACACAGAGATAGAGGTGAAGCCCGAAAGTTTTACCAGAAAGTAAAAGCAAAGGGCTGGTGTTATAGGCACCCAGCAAGTCCCAGTAACGAAGCTGAAAACTAATGCCGGTGCCGGCGGACTTTCGGCAGAGCTCTTCCAGTCCGGTGGCGAAGAGCTGTTAACGAACATGCACCAGCTCTTACGCATGGTTTTGCTTAACGAGTGCATGCCCGATGATTGGAAGCGTATTATGTCCTGTGCTGAAAAAGGTCATCCAAGTGTATGCTCCAACTACCGCGGGATCAGCCTTTTACCCATCGCATATAAGGTCCTGTCGAGTGTGCTATGTGAAAGACTACAGCGAGTGTTATCCAACCTAATCGGGCATTATCAGTGTGGCTTTAGACCTAGTAAATCAACAACTGACCACATATTCACACTGCGAAAAATTCTGGAAAAGTCCCAAGAAAAACGGATCGACACATTCCATCTTTTGGTCGACTATAAAGCTGCCTTAGACAGCCTGAAATTACTCAAAACCATGGCTGAGTTTGGCATTCCTGCGAAGCTAACACAAAGTCTTCAGTCAAGATTGACAAGGACTTTACGGAGCCACTAACACAATGCGACGGCCTATCGTGTGACCTCATATGGTCATAATAATGTGGAAAGCTGCAGTTAACACGATACACACATGATACTTGAGTATTCTGATTCATGGGCAAAGATTCATAATTCGTCACCTGTGACGATGTTATACACTGCATTTGAGCTACTGCGGTTGTATTTTTTTATGCTCTCACCCTTCGGGTGATTTGATACGTCGTAAAAGTGAAACACGTAGAAGGAGTCACTTTAGACCATAGGTTTCTTTGAACTAAATTCGAGTCCTGAATTTTTAAGCCGTTTGACCCTTGTCCGTCTGTCTGTCCGGCTAGTACGCACGATAACCTTCGAAAGACTTCACCACATGTTTTGAAACTTTGCACGAGCTAATATTTTTCCAAAACTAGTTACCGTATTGCAAATGGGCTACATTGCCACGCCCTTTCTGGTATCTTCCATACAAATATATCATTCCGCCCACTTTAGAAATCAAGTATGTATATCAATACATCCAACGCGATAATGCCCCAATTCTGTAAAGTAAAGCTAACTTGGGATTAAGATTTAAAGAAAAAACTGAAAGTCTAGCCACGCCCCTTCTGGCGCCTCCAATACAAATGAACCTTTCCCCCAATTTAAATCCAACGCGATCGTACCCAAATTTTTTTATTTAGTAAAGCTATAGCAGGATACATTTTTTAAGAAAAAACTAGAAGTCTAGCCTCACCCATTCTGGTACCTCCCATAGAAATGTTCCACACCGCCCACTTTTGAAATTGTGGGATTAAGATTTAAAGAAGAAACTGGAAGTCTAGCCACGCCCCTTCTGGCGCCTCCAATACAAATGAACCTTTCCCCCAATTTAAATCCAACGCGATCGTACCCAAATTTTTTTATTTAGTAAAGCTATAGCAGGATACATTTTTTAAGAAAAAACTAGAAGTCTAGCCTCACCCATTCTGGTACCTCCCATAGAAATGTTCCACACCGCCCACTTTTGAAATTGAGTAATAATATCAATACAATCAAAGAGATCGTGGCCAAGAACAAATTGGAGAACAAATTGGAAGTCTAGCCACGCCTCTTCTGGTGCCTCCCTACAAGTGTACCACTCCGCCCATTTTAGAAATCGAGTAAAGCCTTGATTAAGATATTTTTAGTGTATTCCCTTTTATCGCTCAAACTGTCTTGTTCTTCTGGGTAAGAGTCTCTGATGGCATTGGTAAAAAGGCTTCTAATGACAAGACTCTCTAGTCTGTTTGTATTTTATTTCTTCTGGAAGCCTTTTTTCAATTTTTTGTAATGGAAGCGACTTTAAGCAAGACTTTGGCGATTAAGAGGTGGTGATCACTCGATATATCCGCGTTACGTTTGTTCGCACATCCAGCAGAGATCGTGTGATACCCAGGTCAACTTACACAGTACAAAAGAATCGTGACAAATTCTCCTATACGATACTTAACTTCAAATCGATATTAAATTATTATGGCATGTAACTTGACAAAACGAATGATGCAGAACTTCTTCTTTTTGTGGCTACTTTCATTTGCAGTTCTCAGAATTGAGTCCCAAAATCATGTGTTCTATTATGTTATGAATCCGCCAATGAGAAAAGTTTGTGTCATCAATGACAAAAGTGTGTTTGAGACAGAGGTCAGTTAGGAGTTTCCCGTTCTAGATCATAGATCTAGTTGCATGGAGGAGGCTCATTATCAATTCAATGCCAGAGTTGTTGTCGCCCCGTTATGCATAAAAATCGCCAAGAAAGATGAGAATGCCGAACTGTCTGACACTGGTAAACCATTGTGTTCCTCGCTCGTCTTCTAAATCTGTCAGACAAAACGACATAGATCTGTCTTTCTATTCTATTAAAGCTCCATATGCTCCAGTTTCTCTTCTACGGCCCAATGGTATTCCCGAGAAAAGCAATTTTATTTGTTAATCGGTTTGGTTATGGGCAAATAAATATATATATATGCAAATAAAAGCTTATTTTTTAGTCAGTTCACTTAAATTTTCAAAAATCCAACAGAAATTATTTTCTAGCTTTTGTTCATGATCTTTTAATTATGCAACGTAACGTTTATGATGTATTCGTATGTCACATATGTACATACCTTAAATGTATGTGTCGGCGGTCCATCTCAATAACATATACATGTCCAAAATATGCATATGCAGTACATCACAATCGTCCAAACCAAAACTACTCAACACAAATTTTGCTATGTGAATTCCGATATGTGTACGTAACTGAAAGTAGAATAAACTCCTACGAAAATACTATTTGGGGTGAGTGTGTGAGTTTGATTGAACGAACTCGTCTTTTGAATGCAAAATAAAAGTATGTAATTAAATTGAACTAAATGTTCAATAAAACGCATAATTGAACTTCAAGTGTAAAAATCTTTGTGAATTTATACAAATTTCGATGAAATAAGTTGCGGTTTCGGCCAAATCTGTTCCATGACTTACATTTAAAATGTAAAGAATGGTTAAAAATTGAATGTAAACCGCCAAGATACTATCATCAATGGAAATCGTATCATATCGAGATACATATCACGTTTATTTCATGTAACGTATAGATTTTTATGCGTCAGCGACAAATCAAAAATCGATTGTTGCCACGTGGTTTACTCCCAATGTCCCTGATGCAGTATATACAATAGGTGTTGACTATTTGTGTAATACTATTTTACATACTTTGTAATTTCATATTTACATTAAACACATTAAAAAAAACACTTACGAACAAAATTCAATTCTCCCACTGTAACTGCATCCCAAAATATTAAAGAGAATGCGCCCAGTAGTCCAGTTCAGTGAACAACAACAAAAATGCTGTGAAAAGAAAATTGTTCAAATTAAAAAAGCATTTTCAGAGCTCGACGAATGTTTTACCCCATAATTAAACAAGTATAAAAACAACATACACTATGATTTATTATCGAATTGTATAAGGGGTTTTTAAGGAGGATGGAGCAAGACGTTGGCAGGGAGATAAGGCAAATTTACATACAATATGTATACCTCACTTTACCACTCTACTAGTTGACCATTCACATACAACAACGCAAGCAGAGTATAGTAAAACTTGCATTTTACAAGTTAATTTGCTTAAACAATCATACGTGAAACATGAATCATTCAGAAAGTTTTATATGATGCATTCCAAATCGAATGAAAAAACACTCGAACTTTAAATGTTGCATCATTGTTCGAAAATGTCGATTGTGAAGAAAAGTTTGCGAAAATTTGTTTAAAGTAAGTTAAGTGTTTCCAATTCCAATCGTTTATTCGTTAATTGTTTCGGCGACTTATAAAGCCAAGCAATCGAAGAAGAAAACGCTTGATTGGACCTTTAAAGCAGTATGTGTGCGTATGAAACACTAGAAATAATACGTACTATGTATGTGTTTGTGGTCGATTAATTTACCAATTATACATTTTACGTTATATTTGGATTGATAAATTGCAAACAAAGTTATTTGCAAATGATGGTATGGTGTGAAATGAATGTTCTGATAGTGTTAAGGGAAAATAAAGCATAACTTGTCAACGGGTAAATTGTAACGGTAGCACGGTCTTATGTGACATAATCACATTTTATTAGGCAAATGTATTCCTTTTTTTTAAATAATGAAATAACACTGTGGTTGTTTGTGTCATTCAACGGATCTTCATGATATTCTGTTTTAAATACTTATCCGAGAAAACAATAATTTGATTCTGTAAGTAAGGGACCCCCGGGCGTCGGGAGTGTGATGCAAGGTAAAGCTTCTGATCGGTTTAACTTAGCAAGCCCAGAGTGATCCTTGCCAATTGCACTTCAAGTCTACTCACAGAGCTCCGTATTTGTAGTACTACTGCGGACGGAGTACCTCCACATGGTGACGCCTGCAAGCGTGCCTTTGACACCCGCCAGAGCACGTCTAACTGTGAGGGGCGAAACCTAAAACCCAGGCACATCTACTCAGAGTGAGCGGTACCCTGGTCAGCGTCTGACCCAGAATCGGCGGCTGTAATAAAATCCTGGCAGGAGGAGAAAACTGCGACGTTGGGCGCTGGGCTTGCAACCCGCCACTGATGTTTAAACTATTACAATAAAAATAAGTAAGATGAAAATAAAACAGACCCCCCCAAAATGTTAACGACCACCGCAAACGAATTAAGGACCATGATTTAAGTATATGCGCCTGGAATGTTAGAACACTGTATAGACCAGGTGCCTCCATCCAACTGGCGGAAGTCCTCGAAGAATACAAGGCTGACATAACCGCTTTACAGGAAATCCGGTGGAAGGAACACGGGTGCTCGCGCATGAAGACGTGCGAACAAGCACAAGTTTGGATGTGGATTTGTGGTTGGCAAGAGACTGCGACACCTAGTCTCAAGGTTCAACCCGGTGTGTGAACGTATAGCCACCATAAGAGTCAAAATAAGTTTTTCAACATAACACTTATATGTGCCAATGCTCCGACAGAAGAGAAAAGCGATGAGGACAAAGACGAGATCTACGAGAGCCTAGAAAATGTATATGACCGTAGCCCGAGCCATGATATCAAAATTGTCTTAGGCTATTTTAATGCTAAAATAGGTAGGGAGACCGCATTTGAGCCAACCATCGGAAAATTCAGTTTGCACACCGAAACGTCGAACAATGGCATCAGACTGATTGATTTCTCTGCGGCGAGAAATATGGTAGTTAGCAGCACTAGATTTGACCATAGAAATATTCATAAGACAACCTGGTTATCTCCAGATCAATTGACGAGGAATTAGATAGATCATGTGGTAGTCGATGGAAGGCACGCATCGAGTGTTCTGGACGTACGAGTGATTAGGGGTGCGAACATTGACTCCGATCACTTCCTTACCGCAGTTAAGGTACACACAAGGCTAAGCATGGCGAAAAACGTACGTAACCAGGCACAAAGAAAGCTGCACATCGGTAAACTGCGGACCACAGAGGTAGCGGACGCCTACTTCAACCACCTAACTCAACTATATATATAACCTCGCAGTGGCAATATATAGCCGACTCCATAGAAGCCATAGACTCATTAGGACTGCGAGAAGCGTACTTGGGTACTCAAAGCCATCTCAAGAAGATTGCTGGTACGATGATGAATGTCGCAATGCCACGAGATAGACGGATGCTGCACACAGGGCAAAACTGCAGCCAATGGCAACGCGAGCTGTTCGAGAACGGCACAGGGAGAAGAGACGAGAGGCAATTCGTCTTTTTAGACGAAAAAAGAAGGAGCTGAAGAAGAGGCAGGATGAGAGCACAGAGTTGCTCGAAGCTGATTGGTCCATATCAGTGCGGCTTTAGACCTGGCAAATCCACGACGGATAGAATATTCACCTTACGACAAATCCTGGAATCCCATGAAAAGCAGATCGACACCTACCACCTATTTGTCGACTACAAAGTTGCCTTCGACTCTCCGATAAGGAATAGGGGCCTTGTCTGAGTTTGATATTCCTGCAAAGCTAGTTCGACTGTGCAAATATACCTTAGATTACACCAAATCCTGGGTTAAGATTGGTAAGGATCAGTCTGAACCATTCAACACGGAAAGAGGTCTCAGGCAGGGTGGTAGCCTGTCCTGTACACTATTTTATATAGTTATGGAGAAGGTGATGAGAAAGGCTGGTGTCAACATGTCTGGCACCATATTCCACAAGAGGCACATGCCACTAGCCTATGCCGATGATATAGACATCATTGGCCGAAATCTGCGGGATGTTACTGCAGTTTTCTCATCACTAGAAAAGGAGGCAGCAAAAATAGGTTTATCGGTCAACGAGGACAAAACAAAAATAATGATTTCGACGAACAAAGAGTCCTCTCGATGGGGACGCACCGTGAACGTTGACAATTATTGTTTTGAGGTAGTCGACGAGTTTACCTAGTATCGCCTTTTCTGGCCGCGAACACCGTCAGGGCGTAGCATTGTAACATGGTCTCGTTTCTGGCCCGGGTTCGGATAATGATAGATATTGTCTTATCTTTTTGTCCTTCCATGCTAAAAGACCATAAGCAAGGTTCGAGAAGAGTTCGAATATTCCAAGTTCTAAATCGTTATCCGTATTTAACACTGAGAGTCGTCAGCAAACCGTAAGTTTTTTAATATTTGCTACAGGGATCACTTGCAACTCAGTATTTAGTGAGACAGTGGTGCAATCCACTGCTTACTGAGACCCTCCCTCTTCAGCACGTCGCTCACATTATCTATCGCTTTTCAGCGGCATCCACGAAGTACCACGTGGAAGCCATGGCATGGAGTCGTGGTGTCAGCAGACCGATTTGGGAGTCGGCTTGGAGTGTCTGACTAAGTGTCAAAGAGTGTCTGATTGCTGGTGTACGTTGCCTTAAGAAGTTATTAAGTATCGTATAGGGAAATTTGCCATTTTATTGACTTGTTTTCAAATTCTTAGAGTTGTTTGAGTGAAACTATACATCAATACGTAATTTTATACAATTTGAATAAAACAAAGCAAATCCTTAATACACCATTATGTTTTCGTAAGACTGCTTTAACAATAATTATCGTACTATTGATTTCATTTTTTATGACATATGTATGTATGTATAACAAACACACAAAAATATTAAAATTATTGATGAGATATTAAACTCTCAACATGTGAAGCAATACAATACGACGTCATTGTGGTTAGCCAAGCTGATCTGATCTTCCTCTACATCTTGACACTGTCAGCATAGCAGCTTCAATGCCAACCAACAACATCAGCAAGAACACCGGAGAACACATCAAAAGTTTTTAGATCATCGCACGCACATAGAACAACAGTCACTTGGCATTAAGAATTAAAAGTTTGTCTTTTAACATTTTCGTTCATCTCGACACAAAATCGAACTAAGTTCATCTAAAAAAAAAACCAAAACAGACATCTTAGTACCTCCTAGCAAGCAAGCGAAGCGTCGAGAACAACAACAACAGCTGCAGAAGACCCCTTTTCGCAACAATAGTTAGGTTTTATTGCAATGGGTATGAAAACAGATAGAGTGCTCAAAGAGAATAGTGTTGAAAAGGTTTTACTGTCTATGTAAGAAAACGAATAATCGTCGGCGTGAGGAGTAAACTACTTACAGGACTATTCTCGATCGGGTGACAAGTACGGCGCTTAGAACGCCTGCTTAAAAATCTAAAAAGACCAAACTCTTTCTAGGTCCTGCCTTGAATTCCGTAGCAAATAAAGTGACAAAAAATGGTTAAAATAGTTTACAACCAAGTTACTTCAAATAATGACTAGTTCATATTGCTGCTCCCAAAGTTCTTGTTGTTGAATTCGTTTTATTGTTGTAACCATATAATCGGTCACTGACTTGTCAGTCACTCAGCCAGCATGGTTGCCTGCAATATGAGAACTACCGATGTTTTTTTTTTCTACTATAGCTATGCGGTTGTTGTTGTAGTTTTGAAGAAACCAACTTGCAACCAAAGATTTCTGTGGTTCCACCATGCCATCATCATACTCTCACACAAACGTCCGTATGCAACTTAGTGCAATACACAGGAATACACTAAGGAGGAGACATTCGAAACATAATCTCTTGGTTGACATTGAGATGGCAAAAGTTAGACAAGAGGAATTGGGATAAAATGGTTAGGTTGAAGGCATTAAAAACAAATTTAAAAAAAAAAACACTGACAACACACACAAATTAGTTTTTATTATTACCGAATTCTTAAGTAAATTAAAGTATTGTCGAACTGTTATAATGCATTTTACTCGTATGTGGAACACGAGTAAAAAGTAAATAATTAAAAATAAAATTTATTTGAATAGAAACTTTTAGAATGGGTGATCATTCCTAAGGTGGGATGGTATAAAAATAGTTTGCTTAGTCTATACCATCGTCGCTGTACTGTAGTAGGATCCATAGAGCAATATAATAGATAGAGACGCCAACTCGCTCGTAAAATTTAGGTTCCATAGGCTGGAGCAAACTGTAGGGGAAACAAATCGCAAAAACTTAACACATTTTAACATTAACTTTTAAAATTTTTTTGCTTAATTTTCAAGATAAGAAGTGACATATCCCCACACTAAACATCGAACATTCGTCAAACTCATATCTATTTTGAGTACATAGAGAGTTGAAGACCCATTGGTAGAATCACTCAAATGCGAGAAGCTCTCCGATACTCATTTATTGGATGCAAATGGGAAACAATATTTCTATGTTATTTTGATTAAGACTTACCGAAAGGGGTAAGTCGAGAGAGTTATCAAGTCTACCAGCCAGGCAGACGGGTATAACTCTATTGACTTAAAAAGTTATAAAACACATTCGTCCAAAGGTACTTGGCCAGCCAAAGATAAATTCTAAGCCAGACTTGAAGAAACATATGAGCGCAGCCCGTGCCATGTCGTTAAAATCGTGGTGGAAGATTTTCACGCCAAACTGGTCGAGAGAATGTCATTGGCCTAACATTCGGAAAATTTAGTCTGCATACCAACACATCGCCAAACAGAATCAGACTGATTGATTTCTCTGTAGCAAAGAACATTGTTGTTAGCACCACATAATTTGTCCTCAAAACATTTACAAGGCAACATGGATATCTTGCGATTAACTTACGAAAACTCAAATAAATCACGTGATAATTTAATTGATGACAGCCACGCGTCAATTATTTTGGATGTACGAGTGGTCAGAGGTGCAAACATCAAGTCGGATCATCACCCCACTGCAGTGAAGGTGCGTATTGAGCTTAGCTTGGCGAAAACCCTGCGTAACCAGGCACAGAGAAACCTGGTCATCGCTAAACTGCAGACCAAAGAGATAGCCAACAACTATTCCACCCAACTCATTCAACTACTTCGAGATAAACCAACTTCCGAAAATACTGCCACTATGCAAAATATTGCCCACTCGATGGAAAGGACTGAGCGGACCGTACTTGGGTATGTAATGCCCTTACATTAGAATACCTTGTGCAATGACGAATGCCGCATTGCCACCTGGTAACAAACAAGGCCAAACTGCAGCCAATGGCAACGCAAGATGTTAATGAAACGTACGGGGGAAGAGGAGGGAGGTAACTTGGCTCTTCAAACGAAAAAAAGAAGGCTTAAGGAGAAGAATGGCGTGCGCATTAAAACATACATGAATAGAGGTAAAGCCCGAAAATTTTACGATATGATAAATGAAAATGTACATGGTACGCTCGTAACCAATCGCAAATGAAGCTAGACATCACAAAGCTGAGATAGCAAATGCCTCCAACCAACTCTCTCAATTACTTCGAACCAACCCCTGTGATTCTGATGTTCCCGAATTCTATGACCACTGCCACAACGACCGTACTGGATTATGAAAAACCACGCTCAGACAAGCCCTGGTACGATAAGGAATGTCGCGAAATGTCTAAAGAAAAGGATGCTGCATGCAAGGCAAAACTGCAGCCAATGGTAAGGCGTGCAGAAACGCAGCGTAATAATGAGAAGAGGAGGGATATGGTACGCCTCTTCAGGCGCGAAAAGAGCCAATATAAGACAAGAGTGAGCTAAGATATAAAAAATGACAGGGGAAAAGGTGAAGCCCAAAAGTTCAACCAAAGGGTAAATAGGTAAGTTTTTGGACCTGGGATCTCCATCTGTAAGTACGGAGACGGAGATCTGGGTACTGACATTCAGAGTGTGCTGCAAATATGGATCGAAGACTTTCGATCTCTACTCGTTTTTTGTTGTAAATAAAATTTTATGATAAGAGTGGACTTGCATCATCAGTAAATATAATATGAAAATTTAAAACTGGTAACCAGCAAAAGAATGCAATTTTGCAATCCGCTAAATCAGCACGGAAACTAAGAAAAGCTTTGAGCATTTTAATTTAATAAAATTTAAGTATTCGTCTTTACTAATACAAGTCAGAAAATTTTTTTTTACAACTTTTAATTTTTCGATCGCTGTTGACACTTCTGTGGAAATACCCATATATTAAAATATGCATGTAAAAAATGAAGATTAATTTTATCGAATGAAATGGTCAAAATGGTACAAAATTTTCCCCAATATCTCTTAATTACTGACCATATACAGACTATCTCATCTGTAATAAGTGTAAAACTGAACATGTCTGACGATATTGATTGATGACTTTGACTTTGTATGTACTGTATGCACAACGAATAAGTAATATTAATTTAAGCTTATTTTATATTAATCATACGCACATTGTTCCAATATTGTGGATTTATGGTTTAATAACATAGTTCAACAGTCAATCCATGTGATGAGAAATTCCAAGTCACGGTGAAGGTACTATGTCATGGTGGTAAAACCTCCAAAGCAATGGTTCTTGAAAAACTAAGCGAATAAAAATCAAGATAACCAAATAATATAAAATGTCATAAGAAAAGTTTGGCCTGGGAACGCCAAATCATATGGTGGTTTAACAACTCTGGTCTAATACCATTACCTTGACTTTGAATTTCTCGCCCCCAGACAATGACCCTAAAAATGTCCCACAGTGTTATCTAAAATCTTTTAGAACAACTGCCTTCGTATTTATCTTCCGGCGTGAAGTCAAATATTTTGCCTTGATCCGGGTAGTGTTTTTTCGGTCAAATACAATTTCCTACCAACTATTAACTCACATTCTACTTCGTGAGATGCAAAGGTGTAAGTATGTCATTGAGTTTCCTAAAATCAGTGTTTGAAAATATGTATTGTAACTCAGTACTATCGAACATGGATTTCGAGCAGTGACATACATACGAGTATTACGAATATTTCACCAGATAACTTACGTTTTGTTTAATATCATATCAGTCGTGTCTGTTGACACCATTGCACATACCTCTCGCACCAGCTATTATGGGGTCACTGCAGCTTTCACAGGGCCATCGGTTTGACATCTAGTGTCGATAAGAGTGAATGACAATGGTTGCCTTTGTCATTCACCATATGAAACATTTCAATATTTTCGGTGTTATCGAGCAATAACGACCAAATCCATCGAAGGGCCATTTAAGTTTTGGATATTTGTCGATTTTTTTTTTGTGTTGTTATTTTTTTTTTCTCTTTTGCTTTTGAGCATTACACTTTTAGTGCTTTCCAAACTCAGAACTTCTGTCAATAACCCAAACCCATGCAAAGACGGATGGATAGAGGGAGAGCGGGCATGTGTGTGTGTGTGTGAATGTGTAAGCTAAACCTACGACAACCGAAATTGCATTGTGGTGTGTCTGCTGCCGTTCTGTCCGCCATTGGATGAGAGTGTGAGCATGTTAGTAATATGTACGTATAAAAAGTTCATTGAACCATTCAAATGAATATGAACCGACGAATAATACTTTGGGGGACAACAACAAATTATGTACTGCAATGTCCCATGTTTATGTGGATATGTGTGTGTGTGTATGCGAAAGTGTGTACAAAAAAGGCAAACGAAGAATTTCGCTTAAATTTTATGAGTAAAAAAACTAAATACAAATATATGTACGTACGACGACAGTTTACTCTGTGTCGTGTTCATTGTAGTTGTAGTTGCTGTTGTTATATTATTATTATTTGTTGGTCTGTGAGTGCGCAAAGTGTTTTTGTCAAAAACTCATTTTGAATTTTAATTTGGGCTCAACTCAGGCCATTCATTTGTGCAGTTATCTCTGCTAAAGTTGACGTTGGTTTTGTTGCTGTTGCTGAGCTGAGCTGCTTGTTGTTATTGTGTTCCTCTTTGCATGGCAGAGAAAAAAAGAGGCCGCTAAACTTTACTACATTTGAACTCTAATCTTTTGAATAATTTAGTACAACAACAAAATGGTATTGAAAAACGTCAGAGTATGTTGTATGTTTTGTTCATTGAAAATTGACAAAAATTAGTAAAAATGTATGCATAAACTGTGTTGAAAATTTTATGTTTGAACTTTTATAGATGACACAGTAAGATGATACTGCTTATTTGATTAGTTGGCTATGGTAAGCATTGAAGTAGCTTTGCAAACTTCAAGGAAAATCAGAAGTGAGAGCTAACGGACATTTTGATTTAGATTATTAGACCCGCCTGGACTCATTTCCAGCCGGGCTATTGCTACCTATAGAACAGGCCATTCTCAGAAGGCAGTGTTCTTGCCAGTACAACAAATAGGTATAAATCTGACTAAAATTAATAAAACCAGTACAGAAATTTCGGTCAGTTAAACTGACTGATAAATACCATCACCCAATATTATATTTTTTAAGTCTTGAGTTTTTGAAATTAATAGATTTTTAATTACAAGTACAAACGTAAAAGATGCAGATTTTTTTCGTAAATCAACGTTCAATATGAGGTACCATAAGGGGTGATCCGATAAAATTCATATTCATTTCTGATTCAAATTTTCGTTACCGTAAAGCTTACGCTAAATTTAACTAAATTCGGTGTACTTATGGGGGAAAGAAACCTCTTGCCAGGTACTGAACACATTGGGCCTATCATTTGCGCTGAAACTATCTAGAGTCCATCTAAGGAACATCATAGCTGTAATAACACTGTGGAGCATTTTACGGAGTCATTGTGTGGGGTGAGAGAAACTCCAAATCAAGGTGAAGGTACTATGTCAGTATGGTAAAACACCCAAAGGGTTTAGCGTTCTTAAACAAAATTGTTTGTTTGCTTGTCTTGATGTATCCTCGCTTAGTTTTTCAGCTTTGAATTAAGAACCATTTATGATTTCTTATTTCATTTTTCAGCAGAATTGTAAAGAACACCAAAACCTTTGGGGGCTTTACTGTATTGGCTTAGATCCTACTACCTCGCTTGAAATTTCTCACCCCCCATATTGGCTGTTGTACTATGTAATCGGTCACTAGCCGGTTTGAAAACACTCTAATGGTTTAAAACTTTCCTACAATGATTTTTTTTAGAAGCTGCAACGATATGAGGAAGAATAAGAGAACACGGAGCATCTTTTATGTAAGTGCCCTGTATTTGGTGACCTTAAATCAGAGAAGTTTGGTCACTGAAAACTTATGGACAATACTTGTCTATGAGTGGACGATCTTCTAAACAATCATGCCTTTATCAGAGCAACGAAATTCTGGTGAAAGAATTTAAAATGGTATTACAATTCCTGTCTCAGTCATCTTTATTTCTTTCATCGGCGACCCATTTGATGTTGCCAACAGCCACATCGCAGTAAAAGCTTCTCAAACAGCTGACGTTTGCATTTGGAGATCATTTTAAAATTTGGTCCTACCGTGGCGAGCAATTTTTAAAGGCAATTTCAGGGTAGCACCTGAGTATGAGACCTTTCAGCTCATTTCGGATATCTGAAGATGAGGGAAGTACAATAGCAGCTATGGAAACTATAGATATCAAAGGAAGACATCTCTGAAGCCGGACAACAAAGTGACGAAAGGAATAAAAATATAAGAAGATAGCGATTCCGTTTAAACTTGAGCCAAAAAGGACAATGGACGTACAAATTATTGCTAAATATGGAAATTTGGAAAAGCATGTGTCACAGAGATGTTAACTATCACCTTATTCAAATTATCTCTGTTCACTGTGGTTTTAGGAATGACCTGTACAATTAAAAACTTTATGACATCGACTTGCCCTAAGACCTTAGAAGACATATATCACGTTACCTTACGTAGGATTGGAGATAAAGCTGGGCATTAATGCAGTAATGCTAGGAGGGCTTTAGTAATCATGTGAAGATAGTTAGTGGGAAACTAACTAGGAGCAAAACAGAGACGAACTTCAAGATCTTTCCCACCTTGCGATGTAGTACTTAGATAGAAAGTCCCGCAGGTAGTGGCGAAGATGAAGTAGGTGGTTTCAGCCAATAGGAATCTGACATACCCCACAGTAGTGGAAACCTATGCAAGTTCCTACAAAGAAAGGTTACCGGCTAGTCCCAGGCCAAGAACCATTGGCTAAGAGTAATTTTGCCGCAAGGCCACTTATATATCCTGGCTTACATTTAGGATGTGTGTGAAGGACTAATCAAACGTCAGTTCGAACTACCTCAAAACCATAATGTAATTATTTGGCAGCAGCAACAGAAATTTATCTATCGGACTTTTGCATTGAGTATACAGTTCGTCTCAGTTTAGATAAAAGTTCTTTCACCTGGTCCATCCATCGAAGTTTTTGTGTCCAGCGAGAAGAGATACAGCAACGAGTGGACAGGTTGCTGTTTTATTTCGAAAAAATCGGTGCATCCATGACGCTGAAATTGCATTTCTTGCACCACCACCTCGATACTTTTTTGGCACAATCACCTCAGGAATCAGACGAACAAGGAGAGAGGTTCCACCAGGTGACCATGCCATTTGAAAAGCGGTTCAAAAGCAAAAAATTGGATGCATTGCTTGCGGAGGTTTGTTGGTGGAGTTCCACAATTATGCAGTTTGAAGAAAGCACCGAAGATGAAGACATTGAAATTGGTGGACACAGTGAAAGAAACACGCCCTTGAATAGTATGTGTATCTCGGATGACGATACAGACTCAGACCATGAATATGAACAACCTACGAAGAAAACAAGATCATCAGAACCACAAGCGTCAACTTCTACAAGGATGGATATTGCCAATAATTGAAAAAATGTTCTAAATTTAGTTTTTATGCATATTATAATTGCGTATTAATTGCATATTATTTTATTTTCATTAAGTTTTTATAAATAAAATTTTTTTTTGCATGATAATTTTTTAATTTATATTTTTATTTGTATTTTAAGGGTGGTGGCTATAACTGATTTTTGAAATTGATACCTTTACTCAATAGCGAATAAAAGCGAAACGCGTGCATCGTTTTTTTTGATCTTTGTCTCATTTTGCTCATAGGTTATGTGACTTTGCGAAAAAATAACTAGACTTGAAACTTTTTTCCATTTTGGATTTATTATGTATTTTAAAAAAAAAAAATTTAAATTTTTAGGCAAAAAATAATTTTTTCCCTTCATACATTAATTTTTAACTTCGAAAGTGTTACTTGTATAGGAAAACAATATATGAACAGATTAAGGGAATTGTAATTCTTAATTTTTTAAAATTTATTTCAACTAAATTGGGCTAGTGGTTGTCGAGCTATGTCAAACAACAGGGCCTAAAACGTGATAAATTCCCCTATACGATAGTACTAACTTCAAATCGATACTAACTTCATATCGCAGGTAAGAAGACAAAACGAATGATGCAGAAATTCTTCTTTTTGGGTCTAATTTCACATACAGTTCACAGAATTGAGTTGGCAATCAATAACCTGAAAAATGTTGTACTGTGTTATTGAAGATGGTAACAGTCACCATGATCATCTCCATTATGATGTCTAGACTACGCTTGATAGAAAACGGCATTGTCAGATTTTTTCCTATTGTCACTGAACTCTTCGTGTTAGTCAGTTTTATCGCGCAAAGTCCTATCAGCTTCACGCGGATACCAAAATCAGCCATAGCATCAAATTGTTTCTTTCATATCGGACTGTCGAATGCAGCTTGGTAATCTATGAACAGATGTTAGGTGACGATCTGTCTTCTCCAGGATTTGTCGTAGTGTGAATATCTGGTCGTTCGTGGATTTACCAGATCTAAAACCACAATGATATCGTCCACTCAGTTTCGCTAGAATGGTCTTAAGTCTTTTACATAACACACTAGACAGGACCATGTATGCGATGGGTATAAGGCTGATCCCGCGATATTTGGTACTCACACTTGGATTGACTTTTTTGAGCACAGGACATAGAACACTCAGATGACAATCATCAGTCGATGATTGGCCTGATTTTGTCACAGATTTCCATCTCTTTCCTTACAGATGGGGATCCCTGTTTCAAAACCTTTGCTTTTACCTTTTCGATATCTTGGCTTTCAATTTTCTTCCACAGACGCTTTCTCTCCTGAACAGACATTTTATCTCCCTCCTCTTTTCATTATAATGCTCCATTACCAGACGCGTTGCCATTGGATGCAGTCTTGACTTGTATGCTGCATCTATTTCGTCAGACATTGCGTGACATTCCTCATGGCACCAGAGACTGTCTGTGCGTAGTTTTTTTCCAACCCAATAAGGTCGTTGCAGTAGTGGTCATAGATTTCGCAATATGCTGCCACTGTATGTTGGGAACATCAGAATTAGAAGGATTTGTTTAAAGTTATTGAGATAGTTGGTTGGAGTAGGCATTGGCTATCTCAATTTTCGCTGCGCATAACACGTACTTCCTTAACGCTTGATACATGCCTTCCATCTATTACCACATGATCAATCTGGTTTCTTGTCTTTTGATCAGGTGATATCCAGGTTGCATTGTGGACATCTTTATGCGTAAATGTGATTGAACTCACATACGATGCTGAATTCTCCGACTGCTAAACCAAGAGCATCTTCGCTTCCTGTTTTAGCATTAAAATCTCCCAAAATAATTTGAATGTTACAGGGAGGACAGCGGTCATATATTTCCTCCAGGCGTTCATAGAATGCATCTTTAATGTCCTCAGTCTCAGTCTTCGGGATCAGACCTGGGGTGTATAAACAAATCAGGGTGATGCAGAAATATTTCGCCTTGATGCGAAAAGTGGATATTCGATCATTTACAGAATTAAACCGCGAGACCAGATGTCCAAATCTCTGGCCGACTATGAAATCACATCCAAATTCTTGTCTTTCGTCATGTGCATTCCTGTCCCGTCCATCGCATTTCCTGTATGGCTATGATGTCAGCCTTGTATTTGTCGAGAACATCCGCCAATTGGATAGAATCATCATCTATGTAGAGAATTCGATATTTCTGCTTAAACTCAAACGCATCTTATAATATTTAATACCCCCCAAATGTCCGTTTGGAAATTATGAGAGAAATATAAATTTTCCAAAAATAGGTAATTTTGTATGGGAAGTGCCAGAAGGCGTGAAGCGATATAGTCCATATTCATACCTAAGTCCAATTTCCATAAGCGAACATCATACGCAAAATTTAAGTGATTTCAGTTTACTTACAAAAAAGATATGTATGTGAAACTATGAGGGATGTAACGAACGTTCGCATTCGCATCATTTTGTACATTCGCTTTCGCATTTGTATAAATATATATTTCAATATTCGCATTCGCTTTCGTATTCGCAAAAAATTTTCTTAAATACAAGTAATAATAAGACTGAGGCTGACATGCCACGACATGGTCACGTTTTCAGTCTCTAAGTCTCGCATTGCAAAAACCAAAAGCAAGTATTCGCATTCGCATTCGCTTTCGCAAAAAAGATATTCCAATATTCGATATCGCATTCGCTAAAGCACATTCGTTACATCCCTAATATTTATAGCAAATAAAATTAATAATTTATCAAATCCATATTTTATTTGCAAGAATTTAAAATTAAATTCACAAACGTTTACGTTACCTTAAGTGTCATTAAACATCCTTTACCTATGTTTATAATTTATTCATTATTATCTTCTAATGCCGCCTTTGTTTTCTATACAAACACGTGTGAATTCACTTGTTGATTGTTCCTAAATACATGAAACCATATTCTGATGCTCGGTGTTGGAGAATATGTCTACTAACGTATAACTTTTAAGCTTCACAATATGCTTCTGGTATTATACAAATTGGCGAAACAATTTGCGGCAACACTTTGAGGCGGCACACTGGCACACACACACACATACAGATCGTTCAACACATCCAAAATCACATACGAGCAGTACATCCTGACAAAAATCTACTAAAAACTTTCACCGCACTCTGGGGATAGGCAATGTATTCTATGCACAAATGCATTTTGGCTGCAGAGAAAGCAAAGTGTAGCCCAAAACATGAAAATGTGAAAAGTTTTGTACGAACAGCCTTGGCATCATCATGACGATATGTTTCTCTTTCGAAGGTTGTTCGATAAAGTTTGGCTGGTAATTTTTATGTTTTCATAATTAAGACAATTTTTAGTTAATTTTAATTTACCGAGTCAATTAAATCAGAAATTTTATACGCATGGTAGCTGACACCGGCAGATTTCATCCTGTCCCCAAAATTATTGATACAATTTATTCGAGATCGGACTCGGAAAAGTTCCAGTTTTACAACAGCGTGATGCAATCGCATTTGCCAGATTAAGGCGATTGCGTCATTTGACCTGTACATTTCTTCATCTTTATGGTATAGGGAGATATAGAAGTTGATTTTGGGATCATTCATTTATGACACAAATCGATCTTATATATCGACATCTTTTGAAGTTGATGTTCGAGGATTCAACTCTATAAACAATAGAGTGGCCATAGTTGAAATTTTTTTGAAAAGTTAAATTTTTCGCACTGAAAAATATGAGGTTGGGGATAAAAATAATTATGCATATTTTTTTTTTTTTTGATTCCGAGTACCTCCGGGTTGAGCCCAAACTTTTATTACATTACCCATTTAGGCTGAAGTGCAGAATATGGGGCGGGAGCCCGATTAAAAACCAAAAATATGCCATTGTCTTCATCTTGGCCCCCAAACATCGGAATGGTAGGTCAAAGTTGGCGCTCAGACCCATGGGGCCCGGGGGGTCAAAAAAGGGGCCCCTTTCGGTTCTATGATGACCCCCCAGGTGCGGGTACTCAAGTGAAAGATATTTTCGAGACGAATCCAACGATGTTATTGGACCGAGTTAGAGCCATTTCCGGGATATACCAAGAAAAAAAAAATATTTTTAACTAAATTTAAAAAATTTTAAAAAAATTTTTGCGTGCGGCACTGCTGAACCCAACATAGGTGTACCGTCATTTCGCCCAATGTCATTTCGCCCAAAAACAACCATGACATATCGCCCAAAACATGTCATTTCGACCACAAACCTAACTACAACATGACTTATCGCCCAAATGCTATGACAGAAGACCCAACTCAATTTTTTTGGGCGAAATGTCAGACTCATGACGACGGCACGCCCTGCTGCATACGTCGCAGTCAGTCTTGTACTCTCTCTCTAGGTGGGGGCACGCCCTCGCCGCATACGTCGTAGTCAGACTCGCTACTCTCTCTCTTTCTCTGGCATTATTAAAACACGAATGCGGGGGGGGCACGCCCCCCTAAGGCGGGGGCAAGAGTACAAGACTGACTGCGACGTATGCAGCAGCGCGTGCCGTCGTCATGAGTCTGACATTCCGCCCAAAAAAATTGAGTTGGGTCTTCTGTCATAGCATTTGGGCGATATGTCATGTTGTAGTTAGGTTTGTGGTCGAAATGACATGTTTTGGGCGATATGTCATGGTTGTTTTTGGGCGAAATGACATTGGGCGAAATGACGGTACACCTATGTTGGGTTTAGTAGTGCCGAACGCAAAATTTTTTTTAAAATTTTTTAAATTTAGTTAAAAAAAATTTTTTTTTCTTGGTTTATCCCGGAAATGGCTCTAACTCGGTCCAGGAGACCCGTAGGAACCTAAAAATAACATCGTTGGATTCGTCTCGAAAATATCTTTCACTTGAGTACCCGCACCTGGGGGGTCATCATAGAACCGAAAGGGGCCCCTTTTTTGACCCTCCGGGCCCCATGGGCCTGAGCGCCAACTTTGACCTACCATTCCGATGTTTGGGGGCCAAGATGAAGAAAATGGCATATTTTTGGTTTTTTATCGGGCTCCCGCCCCATATTCTGCACTTCAGCCTAAATGGGTAATGTAATAAAAGTTTGGGCTCAACCCGGAGGTACTCGGAATCAAAAAAAAAAAAAAAAATATGCATAATTATTTTTATCCCCAACCTCATATTTTTCAGTGCGAAAACTTTTGGATTTCACATTTTTAATTTTTTCTATATAACGCTATGGCCAGTCTAATAAACAATTTGTGTGAATGTAATTATATTTCGGGGAAATTAATTGGATAATGTATCACCCATTTGGAATTAACTTTAGCAGTCGTAGATACTTACTTACTTACTAAATTTCCCTTTACACCCCATTAATGAGGTATGGAATAGCTTCTCGCGTTGTTGTGAATTAACACGCTTTCTATTTTTAGATTCGCAACTAACGGCACCTACTTGTTTATCGACGAATGCGAACGTCACTGTTTGAGAAGCTCTTACTAGATATGCCGATTGACTCGACACCAATACTGCGAAGTTGCTGTCGACAACATTTGAGGGGAGCCGACAATGAAAGAAATTTTGTCCTTTTAAGATGACTGGAACCAGGAGTTGAACCTATGCCACGCCCGGTCTCTGTCGTAGATACCACATATAATAATCTTTGACCACACTTATATTCAAATATTTAATCATTTATTACTTTATCGCAATACTTTTCGAGTACACCTCGTGGTACTTCCTCTCAATTGCCCAAACTAGTTCCGGGAGTCGTTTGATTATATCCTAAAAACAGACTATTCCTACTTTCCAAGACAGCGTGATTGTATAAGTGTGCGTAGACAGTGTTGTCGTGGCTGCCTGGTTGGTTCGTTGGTTGGTTGGCTGCATCCGACAAATATTTGTGTTCGTATTCATGTCTGCTTGCAGGATAGGATGATGGTGTTTTCTGCCGTGTAGAGTTGTGTCGTAGTTGCTTTGGTTGTTAAATGTTTTAATAGCATTTTAGTCTTGTATACATATGCATTTCAT
The DNA here is from genome assembly GCA_964034835.1 of Muscina levida. NCBI lineage: Eukaryota > Metazoa > Arthropoda > Insecta > Diptera > Muscidae > Muscina > Muscina levida. The sequence continues at coordinate 125,880,261 of OZ035880.1, read as the reverse complement.
CACTTTGCCACCATAAATTGTTTTAAGTACTAACCAAAATAACTTTTCCATTGTATGTACACTTGTCCGTCCGTTCGTCCTTCCATTCATCCATCCATCCGTCCTTCTATTTGTCTGTCTGTTTTTGTTTCTGTCCGTCCTTCCGACTGTTGCCTAACAAAGTTGAGGTTGCAAAAGCAGTTGATCTGATCTGAGATGGTTGGTTGGTTGGTTGGCTGGTATTCTAACAAATGCAAATTATGTCATTATTCACACAAATTTCGAAAACAATTCAAATTGTAGGGTTTTATTGTTATTAGATAATAGTCTGTGCAATAGTACTCATGAATACTTTGGCAATCTACATGCAAAAGGGAGTAGCACTGCTGCAATACAATTTTTAATTGGTTTTAATTGCATTTCGGCAACTCTATAAGGATTCAGTAAAAAAGGATATCATCTTCATTATGCTAATGTTGTAAGTTTTGAACGTTAATGTCAAACTCGTAAATTGATGTTTTGCGTACATAAGATAAAATTTTGTTATTGTAGTCAAGTGACATTAACAAACTAACATGTCATGTTGGGTATATTGGAATGTTTAACTGCCTAAAATCGGAGATGCTGTATTTTCCCGCTGGTATAATACTTGTTTGTAGTAAATTATCAGTTAGGTGATCGTTAAGGCAGGGCGTATACTTCTTGTGGTTGGTTCGGTGGGACTTTTTTCTGCGTTCGGGATATTAGCACTTCGTTGAGTTGCATATTCGTTAATGTCAACTCTCTTGTGTCACGCCACAAGAGGTACCTCCTGGGATAATTCCTGGACTATGTGCTTTTAGTGGCTGAACTAAAACTTTTCGCTTGTAACAAATTAGAGTTTTCCGGATGCGCCGCCGCGGCTCCCGGCGAGTCGATTAATTGGCAAGCCGCGGCGTCGGAACGGCAATTCTTCTGAGTAATTCACTTTAATGTGAAAGATCGACGATGGATTTTAGAGTGATAGAGAACACATGCGTTCGGATTCTGAGAATCAATTTACTACCGACCACAAGACGCTTTTATGATCGACGATATTTAACACTTGCGGACCTTGGCCAGAACTGATGACCTTCTCGTTGGTGGTAAACTGAATGCAAGGCATCGTGGCTGCAATGGCTATGTGACCAATACAAGAGTACTTTGCTGAGGTTCTAATAAGTTACCCGGACCTGATAAGCATTGTACTAAGATCACGCTCCATTATTGAGCTCGTTATGATATCCTCCGGACTAAGGCCACCAAACTTAGTTGGCTCTGGTCTCAAAACCATGGCCTGCAGCTCTAACAAGACTGAGGAGGTGATACTCCTGGAAAATACTCCTGGGCAAAACCGAGCTTATTCCTGAACTACGGTAGAATTAAGTTGCGACATTTCAATTCGAAGCTGATAGAGATCGAAATGTGTCCTGCGACTTGGCCGTGGGGAGCATTAGCTCGGCTGTACGAGAACTTCACTTCTAAATTGCACGTTGGTGGCAGAAGGCTCCTGAAACTTCTGGATCACATGGTGGCCCGAGCCGCTGAATTACTCTTAGAGCGATAATATGGAAAAGAGTTAAAAAATGTAATTCATGGAAATCCTACGCGAAATACCGGATATCGTACTTTTTCTTCTTCTTAATAGGCAGCAGTAACAGAAATGCATCTATCAGTAGCCGCACGTAGGGAAGAATTTCAAGCGCTTCGGTCTTTTGCGCTCTGTAGGTAGTTAGTTACACCAAGTGTAGATAGCAGCTCTTTCACCTGGTCCACCCAACGAAGCTTTATTTTTTTGACGAAAGCCTTTCGACCTGGAATATTTGCATCCATTCGTACAACGTGTCCTAACCAACGCATTCGGTCTATTTCAACGAGCTTGACTACGTCGATATCGTCGTACATCTCATAAATCTCGTGGTTCATTCGACGACAATACTCGCCGTTAACGATGATGGGTCCAAATATTTTGCGAAGTATTTTTCACTTAAAGACTCCTAGAGTAGATTGATCTGCTTGTGTCATTACCCAGGATTATGCGCTATAGAGCAACACATGTAGGATCAGCGTCTGGTAGAGTTGGATCATTGTTCTGCGAAAGAGCGCTTTGTCACTAAATCGCTTGCTTAGCGCATAGTAGCGGCGGATAGCGATCAATACGCGTCTTTTGATTTCCAGGCTGACATTATTATTTTTGTTTATGGTTGTCAACATTTACGCAGCGTCCCAGACGAGTGGACTCATTGTTCGTTGAAACAAATAACTTGGTTTTGTCCTCATTTACCACCAGACCCACTTTCGGCTACTACTTTTCAATGCTCGAAAAAGCCGCAGTAACATCCCGCAATCCATGGCCAATGATATCTACACCATCGGCATACGCGAGCAGCATGCCACTCTTGTTGAAGATGGTACCAGTCGTGTTTACTGCTGGCTTCGGCATTATCATATCCATTAAGATGTTAAAGAGATCGCAAGACTACCTCCTTGTCTAATACAACGCTTGGTAGAAAATGGCACTGTCAGACTTTTACCAATTTTCACTGAAGACTTCGTGACAGTCAGTGTCATCCCGCAAAGTCGTATAAACTTCGCAGCGATACCAAACTCAGCCATAGCTTCTTACAATTTCTGTCCTATCGGACTGTCGAATGCAGCTTTATAGTCGATGAACAGATGGTAGGTGTCGATCTGCATTTCTTGCGTCTGTCCGGTCGTGGACTTACCAGCCACAATGATAGGTTCCAATGAGGTTCGCCAGAATGGGCTTAAGTCTTTCACATAACACACTAGACAGGACCTTGTATGAGTAAATAGCTAATCCCGCGTTACTTGTGACACACACTTGGATCGCCTTTCTTAAGCACAGAACATAGAACAATTAGATTCCAATCATAGGGCATGCATTCTTTGAGCCAAACCGTGTTTATGAGCTGGTGCATGTATGATGCCAGCTCATCGCCGCCGGCTTTAAAAGCCGTGCAATTACCGTGCTGATCTCGTTTTCGGTCGGTAGCGGACAATCTACTACGTCGTCTATGATTGATGTGATTTCGTTACTTATGCTACCTTCGGGCACGAGTAGAGATCGAAAGTGTTTCCTCCATATTTGCAGCACACTCTGAGTGTCCGTGACCATATTTCCGTCTCTGTCCTTACAGGTTGTGATTCCTGTTCCAAAGCCTTTGCTTTTAACCTTTTGGTAGAACCTTTGGGCTTCACCTCTATCTCTGTAGTTTTCGATATCCTGGCTCCTTTTTTTCTTTCACAGAAGCTTTTTCCGTCTGAACAGGCGTTTCTGCAAGTTTGCCTTGTATGGAGCATCCATTCCCACAGACATTTCGCGAAAATCATTATCATACCAGGACTTGTTTGAACGTGGTTTTTCATAACCCAGTACGGTCGTTGCGGCAGTGGTCATGGAATTCGCAATATGCTACACTGTGTGTAGGGAACATCAGAACTAGGGGGGTTTGTTTGAAGTTATTGAGAGAGTTGGTTGGATTAGGCATTGGCTATCTCGGTGGTATGCAGCATTGTGATGTCTAGTTATCTTTGTTTTTGGTTACAAGTGTTTTTAGCACTACTTAATCGTGAGCGTATCTTGGCCGCAAGATAAGGTCCGCATCCGAGTCAATATTTGCACCGCGCACGTCCATAACGCTTGAGACATGCCTTCCATCAATTACCACGTGGTCGATATGATTTCTTGTATTTTGATTGTGAGATATCCAGGTTGTCTTGTAGATAACTTTATGCGGAAACCTGATTTCACTCACAACCATGTTTCTTGCCGACGCGAAACTAACCAGTCTGAATCCGTTATCGGAAGTGTTGTTCTGTAGACTGCTGAACCAAGAGCGTCTTCCCTTCCTATTTTAGCATTAAAATCTCCCAGAACAATTTTAATGTCATGTGCAGGGCAGCGGTCATATATCTCCTCCACGCACTCATAAAATGCATCTTTAATGTCATTGTCTTTGTCTTCCGTCGGGGCGTGTACACAAATCAGCATAATGTAAAGATATTTCGCCCGGATGCGAATAATGGCTATTCGGTCACTTACAGGGTTAAACCGCGAGACCAAGTGTCGAAATCCCTTGCCGACTATGAAACCACATCCAAATTCGTGTCTTTCCGCATGGCAGATGTAAAAGATGTCACAGTTCTTTCGTCGTGTACATCCCTGTCCCATCCATCTCATTTCCTGTATGGCGGTGATATCAAGCCTTGTATTTGTCGAGGTGCGACTAGCGGATTTTTGGTCCAGGCGGTCAACTCCAGATTGAATGCCTACCTCGGGAAATGGCGGCTAAACCTTATAGTGTTAGAATATGAGGGTATCATCTTCAAGGGCTAAAGAAAGTTTATATATCCGAGTTCAAGAGCTTACATCTCGGAACTGCGAATCGGAGGAAGGAATTGGTACAAAGGACAGGATCAAGTGTCTCGGCGTGATATTCCAGGAGAACATTCGGTTTATATTTCATATTTATCTTCGAGTGATGAGCCGAAGACGCGGTCTCTCAGACAATGTGAGCCTATTGATCTGCAAGTAGATCGCCTACGCCTTCGCATGGTATGGGATCACTTCCCATTAGATGGAGAGACTCAGGATATGCGAGAAGCAAATCTTCCGCTGCTGCTTGGGGCTGAATGAATGAATCGATAAGGAGACCGTCGAATGCTTTTACATATGTATATGAAGGAATTCGTTGTAAGAGGATATACGTATTCATGCTAATTGGGGACAGTTTGACACTAGAGGACAGTACACAGAAGGTTATTGAATTTAATTGTAAACCGCAGACTAGTTTGTCGAGGTTGAGCGACCACTTGTCTATCACAGGTGATTAAAATCGTAAGATTTGGAAGATCCGGTATATAGCACCGCCCAGTGAACCGCAGATAATGACTCCTGTAAATAGTGTACAGATTTTAGATTTAAGTTATTTTTGTTTCAATATATAGTTTTTTTGTTTTTGTAGTTTTTAAGTAATGCATTTAATGTGCTTTCCCTTCAAATTCTTTATTTCGGAAAAAATTTTCCAAAGAGTCAATATGTTAAAGATTTGTCTGCTTGCAGCAATGCTCTGGTGTATTCAATGTGAGGAAATGGGCGTCTATTGAAACACTAAGTACTTATCATAGAATATGTTATTTAATAATAGCAATAAGTAATATAACCTATAGTATAGTAGGGCAATAACTTTAATGAGTAAAACCGCTTTTAATCTGGGATTGGATGAGTCTATAAATAACCGCCATTAGAAAATGATCAACATCTATTTCTAATAGTTAACGCTACAATGCAAAAACAAATTTGGAACCTGTCTGCACCCACTTAGAATGAAGCTTTTTTTCTATACCATATGTTGTTATGACTGTAAAACTTTCTTTGCGGTATAGTCGAGGTTAAAAAATCTCGAAAGAAAATGCTAATAAGCGAAACAAAATAGTTGGACCAGAGGAATTTCATAAGACCGACAGAAGACTCAGTATTTTTCAACCGCCGTCTAAGTTAGCTGATATGTACCTATCATATGGAGACATGCATAATATTAGTGCCTTAAACAAGCAAGATTACACAACAATTCTAACTTCCTTTATATCCGTCTCAAAAATTCACCCCATCTAAGAAAAGCAGCATGCGAACATACGGCATACGTAAGTAAAAACATTGAAAGGGTTGCTAATTAAACTCATTTTCAAAACATGGCAAAACAGTTAGGTGTGCGTATGTATTACACATACAACCTATTTATATTACACATATGTATGTACATACGTATAAAAAGTGCACCAAATTGCATCAATAGAAATTGAAATGCATAACCATCCAAACAAACCACACACGCCCACACACACCTTAGCACAAATTCAGTTCATATGCAATGTTTAAAGATACAATACCGAGCGTTGGTTGGCCCACAGGCCATAACACTTCAATAGGCAGCCAGTCAGTCCCAGTAAAGTACACGAAAACAAATGCACACACATATACTTACGCATCGACGTTTTTTCTTTACATGCATACCGGGGTTCAGTATAAAATACGTAACAGAAAAGAGCCTAGAAAACCGGAGGTCAATGCGAAAATGTATGGGGATTTATGGGAGATTTTCTAATTACAGTTTTTTGATCGTTAATCATTTGAGATTAACAGGAATTATCTCTTAAGAGGTCCTCACAACGTCCGAGAGATCACGGCAACGCCATTGAACATCCGTTCATTGGTAGCGAATGGGTATCCCCAGATCAAAGAAACCGGATTGATGTCGATAGAAGGCATATCTCAAGCGTTATGGACGAGCGCGTGATGCGCGGTGCAATTATTGATTCGGATCACCATCTACTTGCAGCCTAGATACGCACGCGATTAAGTAGTGCTTAAAACACTCGTAGCCAAACGCAAAGGAAGCTAGACATCACAAAGCTGCATACCACTGAGATAGCCAACCAACCAACTCTCCCGATTACTTCGAACCTACCCCCCTAATCCTGATGTTCCCAAAATCCAGTGGCAGCATATTGCGAATTCTGTGGCCACTGCCGCAACGACCGTACTGGGCTGTGAAAAACTACCATCAGACAAGCTCTGGTACGATGAAGAATGTCGCGTAATGTCTGAGTAAATGGAAGCTGCATACAAGGCAAAACTGCAGCCAATGGTAACGCGTGCGGTGACGGAGATATAAATTGAGAAGAAGAGGGAGATAAAACGCCTTTTTTATGCGTCAAAAGTGTCTATGAAAGAAAAGAGAGATCAAGGAGAGCGAAAAGAACAGAGATAAAGGTAAAGCCCGACAACTTTAACAAAAGCTCAAATTTTGGAACATGGATCCCCACCTGTAAGGGCAGATATGGGAATCTGGTCACAGACACTCAGAGAGTGCTGCAAATACGGAAGGAATACTTTCGTTCTCTTCTCGTTCCCGAAGGGAGTAAATATGACGAAGTCCCGGCAACTATCGACGACGGAGTAGATTGTCCACCACCGAGGCAAAACGAGATCAGACCGGCAATTACACGGCTTAAAGGTAACAAAGCTGTGGGAGCAGTTGGACTGCCGGCTGAGCTTTTAAAAGCCAGCGGCGATGAGCTCGCAACGTGCTTGCACCACCTTATAAACACGATTTGACTCAAGGAATGCATGCCCGATGATTGCAATCTGAGTCTTCTATGGCCTGGGCTTAAGAAAGTCGATTCAAGTGTGTGTACCAATAATCGCGGGATTAGCCATTTACCCATCGCGTACAAAGTCCTGTCTAGTGTGTTATGTAAAAGATTAAAGCCCATCCTAGCAAGAGTGATTGAACGTTATCATTGTGACTTTAGACATGGTAAATCTACGTCAGACCAGATGTTTACACTACAGCACCTACCATCTGTTCATCGATTACAAAGCTGCATTTGACAGTCCGATACGACAGAAATTGTTAGATTCTATGGCTAAGTTTGGTATCCCCGCGAAGCTTATACGACTTTGCTGGATGACACTGACTAACACGGTCTTCAGTGAAAATAGGCAAAAATCGAAATGAGCTATTTTCTACCAAGCGAGGCTTTAGACAAGGCGATAGTCTGTCATGCGACCTCTTTAACATCGTAATGGAAGTGATTATGCGAAAGGCTGCAGTAAACAGGGCTCTATAACAAAAGTCATATGCTGCCCCCGAATGCTGAAGTATATAGGGATTGTACTGCGACCTTTTCAAGCATTGAAAAGCAGTCGGCAGAAGTAGGTCTGGGGGAGGACAAAATCAAGTCATTTGTTTCAACGAACAAAGAGTCTACTTGTTTGTGAAGCTGTGTGAACTTTGTCTTCTATAAATTTGAAGTGATAGATGATTTTGTGTATCTTAGCCGTAAAAAAAAATTTTGATGTTAGCCTGGAAAGCAAGAGACGTTTACTAAACACACAAACTGCTATCATGCGCTACGCAAGCGATTTAATGGCAAAGCCGTCTCTCGACGAACAAAGATCCAACTGTACCAGACACTAATCCTGCCTGTCTTGCTGTACAGCGCAGAATCCAGGGTAATGACACTAGCGGATCAATCTATTCTGGGAGTATTCGAGAGAAAAATATTTTGGAGTTGCACCCATCATCGTTGACGGCGAGTACCGTCGTCGAATGAGCCATGAGCTGTATAACGACATCGATGTAGTCAAGGATGTGCAAATGGACCGAATGCTTCGGCTAAAACATGATGCTCCAGATCTAAAAGTCTTCGGCAATAAACTCGATGGGCGGCGCAGAACACTTCGTTGAATGGACCAGGTTAAAGAGCTGTTACCCAAACTTCGTGTGACGAATTAAGTATCTTAAAAACCAGTAAGAAAGTTGCAGTCGGGCGACCCGACTTACATATACCATCACCCTCGGTAAAATAAAAAAAATTGCTATTATATTGATATTATTACTCGATTTCTAAAGTGGGTGGAGTGGTTAATTTGTATGGGAGGTACTAGAATGGGCGTGTCTAGACTTCTAGGTTTATCCTTTTATAGCTTTACTAAATACAGACTTTGGGCACGATAGCGTTGGATGTATTGATATTATTACTCCATCTCTGAAGTAGGCGGAAAGGTACATTTGTATGGGAGGCCCATAAGGGGCGCCGCTAGACTTCCAATTTTTTCTCCAAAACTTTATCCTGTTATAACTTAATAAAATACAGAATTGGGGCACGATCGTGTCAAGTGTATTGATATTATTATTCCATCTCTAAAGTGGGCGGAAAGGTACATTTGTATGGGAGGTACCAGAATGGGCGTGTCCAGACTTCCAGATTTTTTCTCCAAAACTTTATCCTGTTATAGCTTTATTAAATACAGAATTTGGGCACGATCGAGTCAAGTGTATTGATATTATTATTCCATCTCTAAAGTGGGCGGAAAGGTACATTTGTATGGGAGGTACCAGAATGGGCGTGTCTAGACTTCCAGATATTTTCTCCAAAACTTTATCCTGCTTGAGCTTTACTAAATACAGAATTTGGTCACGATCGAGTCAAGTGTATTGATATTATTATTCCATCTCTAAAGTGGGCGGAAAGGTACATTTGTATGGGAGGTACCAGAATGGGCGTGTCCAGACTTCCAGATTTTTTCTCCAAAACTTTATCCTGCTTAAACTTTACTAAATACAGAATTTGGTCACGATCGCGGTAGTTCTAATAATAATATTAATCGATTTCTAAAGTGGGCGGTACCAGATGTGTGTGGGAGGTACCAGATGGGGCGTTGGTAGACTTCAGTTTTTTTCTCAAAAGCTGTAACCTGCTATAGCTTTACTAAATTAAGAATTAGGGTACGAGCGCGATGGATTTATTGATATTATTACTCCATGTCTAAAGTGGGCGGAAAGGTGAATTTGTATGGGAGGAACTTTATCCTGTAATAGCTTTACTAAGTACAGAATTTGGGTACGATCCCGTTGGGTGTATTGATATTATAACTCGATTTCTAAAGTGGGCGGAATGATGTTTTTGTATGGGAGGTACCAGAAGGGGCGGAGCCATGTAGCCCATTTGCAATACCGTAAGTAGCTTTGGGGAAATATTAATTCGTGCAAAATTTCAAGACATTTGGTTGCGTCTTTCGAAAGTTATCGTGCGAACCAGCCGGACAGCCACCAGACAGACAGACAGACGGACATGGATCAAATGACTTAAAAAGTCATGAATCGAATTTGGTTCAAAGAAACCTAGGGTCTAAAGTCACTCCTTCTATATGTTACACTTTTGGGTCGTATCAAATGATATATACCTTCATCCCTAAGGGTGATGGTATAAAAACACGTTGCAAAATATTTCCAATCCTTTCAAAGCAACCGCTTTATGTAAAGGTGGCCGGGAGGGCAAAGCTCAAAAAGGTTCAGTTGCACCACAGTATGGTGCGTTTAGTTTGTCAGTTATTTGCCTTCTTTACTTTTTTATAAACTCATTTTGGTGGTATGGATTAATGTGCGTATAGCACATCAAGGGATGTATGGATATGGTCATGGATATGGATGAGGAAGGAGCATGAGGTAACCGTGCAGGGGTAAATCGATAACACTTTCCATCCCGTATGTTTTTTATACGTTCTTGCATGCGTAAAACATTCTTAATTCTAATGTAAAATAAAATTTTCAGTTCAAGTATTTTTTAAATATAAATTTTACATTGAAATTTGTTAGAGGGGGGAGAGGGTATAAATATGTTTCTCCGTATTCAAACGCATGTGATTGCATTGAGTTTGTTGTTTTATATGCAGGTTCTAACAAACATATATGCCAGTAAATACGTTTAATTACTTCTAATTGATCAAAAGTGCGTCCATCGATACGCACATCCCGATAGATTTCCACTTCAGATGTCTATACCCTACAGACCAATTCAACATTAGATATCATTGTGATAAGTACTAGCCTAAATAGTGAATTAATATGAAATAATTTCTGCAAACTTTTTAATATAAATGAGATTATGATGTAACGCCTGTGTAAGTATATGAGATGAAATTAAAATGAAATAAATTAATGTGTCAAATCGAATTTAAATAACAAAGTTTAATTGAAATACATACATCTACAATCTTAGTTCTATATTAAAATCTGAGTATTTTCGATGACACATACATATTCTAATTCACCCTTATATATAGCACATAAATTGTGTGCCCGTAGGGAGGAGGGAACATTAAAATCCCGTTTGCCCAAACTTTTTAGATATCCACTTGCATTCATGTAAATTCTTTTTCAAATATTTAACCCATGCATGCTTTTTATATTTTGTGAGTTTTTTTTCACAATTTCCCCAGTTCTTTTCTTTTCCGTTTTGTGGTCAAAGAATCATTAGTCAGTGAATTGCGTAAATGCAATGCAATCAATTGCAATCCTATGTTCTATTACTAACCGTATATATGTTATAAACCCCATTGATAGTGTATAGGAAGTCAGGGATCGTGCATTCAAATGTATCTGTTGGATACATTGCCTTCATATACTTATTTCCTATTTCTATTTCAAAAACATTTTTTTCAACAATTTTGTTTTGATTTTATGTTAATCAGAAACAGAATAATGAGCTACGGAGCTTATGAACTACATGCGTAGCCATCAGTGAACTTTTGTTAATTAAAATTCAAATAAGGGTTTTGTGGCATGGAAGTTTTTGCATGTTTTCGCATCTAGTCCAATTTTAGGAATTAAGCTCTATCAATAAATAACAAGACTAACTTAACTGATGAGTACTGAAACATGGTAAAACAGATATGTTATTGTGTAAGTTATTAATTGTTTGCAAAGCTTAATTGCGTGATTAGTTTCATACACAAGATTCCCAGGTTTAGGTTCTTAATCATCTCGAAGAGGTTCCATCATAGAGAAATAAATAATAAAGATATGTTTTTTTCTGTATATATATTTTTTATAGGTTGTAAATAACCAGATGATGTGACTACGGTGAGCAAATAAGACAAATATTGTCCAGGCCCGCTGTTGGCTTCAGTATACTGAATACTAATGAATGAATTCATATATGAATGCCGCGTGAAACGGAAACATATATAATAGCATATCTCGGTCAGAATGAATTTCCTCATCCTATAGTACGACACTAACGCATACAACACTTAATAGTACAGCAGTAACTTTTAGAATTTGTAATTACTTTTGGGCTGGTAATATGTAATATGGATAAGGATTAGACAAAATTTTAGGATTTCAATTAGAGAGCATGTTATTAGCGCCACATGATTGCAAAAGTTGTAATTTGTATAATAGTCTTATTAACCAATCAAAGAGATTTGCAGTGCTATCCGAGTATCAAAAGAGCAGATAGCCAATGTCAAATCTGTTTTAACATTTGTGAACTAGCGTGTTAATTCACAACAGCGCGAAAAGCTGTCCCATACCTCATTCATGGGGTGTATAGGGAAATTAAGTTTTTTTAAGTTTTTTATGTTCCCGTCCAAAGTCCAGTATGCTGCCTGTCAACCGCCAAACGCGTTTAACCTACGACCAAGCCATCCTCAATATCGAGGACGAAGTGGACAATTTTCGACAAAAACCACAATGAGCGATGAGGCTCATTTTCACCTCAGCGGGTACGGGAACAAGCAAAACTATCGCTTTTGGGGCACCGAAAATCTTCGGGTGATGCACGAGGAGCCATTACACCCACTCATAGTGACTGCATGCTGCGCTGTTCACGCTGCAGGAGTCATCGGGCCATTTTTTTTGTAGTGGACGGTGTGCGCTGTTGGGCCATGTTAACCGAGTTTTTTCCGCCGCAATTAGACGAATTAGGACTGGAGGACATGTGGTTCCAACAGGACGGAGCAACGGCACACACTGCGCGAGCCACAAACCGACATTCTCAAGGCGGCGTTCCCGGGTCGCCTCATCTCTCGTTTTTGCGATTTGCACCGGCCCGCAATATCGCCCGATTTAACCGATCCAGACTGTTTTTGTGGGGTTTTTTGAAGTTCCGTGTTTATGTGAACAACCCCGAGACCCTGGAAGCCCTCAAGGACAACATTCGACACGGGTGCGAGAATCGGTCGCCCGAAGTTCTCGCCGAAGTGATAAAAATGCCATAAAACGAGCCCGTATGGCAATCAATTGTGACGGCGCCTATTTTGCAGATATTATCTTCTCGGCTTAACCAATAAAATTCTAAAGTTTCAAATAAACATAATCAAAAAAAAACAGAATCGAAATTTTTCCTTTAGAAAAAAAATGAGAGACAAACAAAATCGGAAGACTTCTTTTGGCCCACCTTGTATATAGAAGTCGTGGGTGACTGACTGATCATATCCCAGGTCTAATGGCTTAAGCTAGAACCTTCAAATTTGGCATGTACGTTTCTTTTACTTTCCCTTTTTACGACTTGGGCGTACTCTTAAAAGGGATTATTTGGAAATTCGATGGAATGAATGTATCTCATAAACCATTTTATGTACGAATAAAATTATTTTTTGTGAAAAGAGCGGAGTGCCACGCCCCTTACTTATTTGAAGAATATTAAAAACGAACTTGTCAACTATCAAGTAAAAAATTCTTAGAATAAATATCAAGTAATATCTGACTCAAAGTAAGAATAAAAAATCTTACATCAATCTCTGAAAAAACAAATGTTTGAATTGATCTTCGTTGATGCCATTTTTGCACCAGTGTGTTTTGACTTCTCATTAATTGAAAGTAAAAAAGCGAAGCAAAAGGGTATTGATTAGATAGTTTGGCAACTATCTAATTAGCTATCCGCATATCTATATATATAACCAGTACAGAAATTTCAGTCAGGTAAACTGACTGATAAATACCATCACCCAATATAAGATATTGTTGAAGTCTTGAGTTATAGAAATTAATAGATTTTTAATTAAAATAAAATTACTTATGTATAATTTTTCCCATGCTTGTGGTGCAAAATCGTCCAAAATCGCCAGTTTGGAATTTATGAGAGAAATATTAATTTTTCAAAAAAAAATTAATTTTGATAGTACCAAAAGGGTGAACCGATACAGTCATTATTCATTCCTGACTCAAATTTTCATACGTACAACTTACGAATAATTTAACTGAATTTAGTGCATGTAAGACTATGGGGGTGAGTTCGGTCCTTTGTATGGGAGGTACCAGAAGGAGTGTGTAAAATAGTAGGGTTTTCTGAGGTTTCGCCTCCTATCACAATATAAATTAACCGACTAATTTTCATTACCCCTCAAATGTCCGTTTGAAAGTTATGGAAGAATTATTAATTTTCCAAAAATAGGTCATTTTGTATGGGAGGTACCAGAAGGGGTGACCCGATATAGTCCACATTCTCTCCTGATTCATATTTTCATAAGCGTACAAATTACGCATAATTTGACTGTAATAATTTGTACTTAGAAAAAAGATATGTTTGTAAGAATATGGGGGTGAGTTCGGTCATTTGTATGGTAGGTACCAGAAGGGGTGTGTCAAATAGTTAGGTTTTCTGGGGTTTTGCGTCCGATAATAACATACATTAATCGACCAATTTTCATTATCCCCAGGAGTCCGTTTGGAAGTTATAGGAGAAATATTAATTTTCCAAAATAGGTAATTTTGTATGGGAGGTACCAGAAGGCGTAAACCGATATAGTCCATATTCATTCCTAAGTCCTATTTTCAAAAGCGAACATCATACTCAAAATTTGAGTAAATTAAGTTTACTTACAAAAAAGATATGCATGTAAAACTATAATGGTCAATTAGGTCATTTGTAAGGGAGGTACCAGCAGGGGTATGGCAAAGGTTTCGGTTTTCTTAGGGTTTGTCTACTTTTGCAAGATAAATAAACTGACCAAATTTAAATATCCTACGATCGTCCGTTTGGAAGTTATGAAAGAAATATGGTATGGAGGTACCAGAAGGGGTGGGGCTATTTTGCCCATTTACAATCCCATAAGTTCGTTTTGAAAAATATTAATACTGGTAAATTTTTATACCGATCCGTTAAGGTTTACTCGAGTTATCCTGCTGGCCAGCCATCCAGCCACCCAGCCAGACAGACGGACATAGCTCAATCGTCTTAAAAAGTTCTGAAACGAATTTGGTCATAAGATACTTGGGGTCTAACTCGTCTCCTTCAATGCGTTACACTTTTTTTTGTATCAAATGATATATATCCTCATCCCTAAGGGTGATGGTATAAAAATGGTGGCAAAAATGTATAGTAATTCATCAATTGAAAACGGCTAGACCAATTTTGCTGAAATTTGTTCGTAATTGCCAGGAGAAGGTTTAAGTGAAAGAAAATTTTGGGAAAATCCTCCGGGAAATTAGAAAAATCGAAAAATGTTTTTTTGTATGGAATTTTGTGTGCGATTGTTACGAATGGTAAAACAGAAAAATTTTGTTGGAAAATTCGGAAAATTCCGGAAAAATTCGAAAAATTTTATTTATTTTTTCGACGAAATTCTGCATATCGCTCATTTACTAGAAGACTGTCGTAACTCAAAATTTGTCATTTTTGGTAAATCGACTTTTAAGTTTTCAATTTACTCCCATCTTGCAGAAAACAAACAAACCCTTAAAAAGTTGAAAATAATAAATAAATAATTATGTTTTTAGTATATTCATGAGGACAGTTAAAACCTAGCTCGTCATTGAAACCTTTTTTATAGACGAAAACCTTCTCTATTTTGAATTACGACGTTATTGTTGAAAAAAATCGTTCAATTGAGAGTCTCAAGTTTAAATGTGGCATTATTGTTGAGAAAAAAAAACAGTAGATGTACAGTTATACTATATTTTATTTTTATAGTATTTTGAACTTATAACATAATTCATAAAAAACATAGTCTTTTTAAATTCATTAGGTGCTTATTAATATGAAATTAAATACACAGGAACTTCATCCGCAGTCTTAAGTTATACAAAAATATATTTACTCACGATGATTAATGTCTGATAAAAAGATTTTTACAAATTCTCGTAAAACGGTTTGTAAAAACGAGGAATAAGATTTTTTTTTATTAAATCATTGATGTCATCTCGTTTATTTTTTGGTAAACCTGGTTTGGTATCAAAGGCTTTGCTTAAAGTAATCTCTATTGGTGGCTTCTTTTTTTTAATTACTGTGACTTCTTTAAATTGCTGCTCAGAGTATGAAGATTTATAAAATACTGAGTTTGGTGATTCTCGTTTAACTTTAAGAATTTTTACTTCTGACAGTTTTAACTCTGCCATATTCAATGGACCGATGTCATTTGCCAGTATTTTTAAATCCAAAAAATCTTCAAAGCACAACTCATTTACATGAAATGGATCTCCTGTTTTTTTCGCCGATCGAATTATTGAAATAAATGATTCAGTAGTATAAATGGGACCACTTTTACGCATACGTTTTGTTTCTCTTTCGATCAAGGAATGCGCTGCATCACCTTCGTTTTGTGTATGACCCCTAATAAGATACTTGTGAGTGATATATTTTACACTCAAGAAGCGCACGGCGTATAAGTACAACGCAATCATATATTTATTTTTTTGTTGTCCCGCACAGTTATCCGAATAAAATATTATTTCAGCTTCTTCAGTGTTCGACAAATTTTTAATGTACTGAAGTACGCATGTACCTAATTCATTTACCCCTCGATGACCATTGGCTTCGTCCCAAACATAGCATTCACACTTGTTCGTTTTTATGTTGTATATTGTAAAGTTAAAAACATTTAATTTTGATTTGTAGTAAAATGCTGAGACGTCGCCCTTAGGTAATTGCATGACTGCTTGTAAGTCATAGACTGCTACAACTTCGTTTTTATTTTCTTTGTCCTTCCTTTTCTCATCTCTTGACAAATTTTTTTCATTTAAGTGATTTTGATATTCGTCTTTCTTATTTACCTTTTCTTCTTCATCCATGTTACTATAGGCTGTGCATTGTTCACACAAATCTTTTTTTGGGACGAAAAAAGAGATATTGAAGTCCTCCGTAAAACATCTGTAGAAAGATATGTAGGTGCAAAACGGCTCATTTTTTCCTTTACATTGTTTCACATAGTCGTCATAAATGCTTTTTATGGATTTGCTTCCTTCAATATATGTTTTCGATGTGTTTCTTCGTGTATAGTGGCTTTTAATTTTCGGAATATTGTCGATGAATTGCTTAATACCAGCTTTTAAATTAGGGTTAAGTTTTTTGTGTTTACCGTGTTTTCCTCTTTGGTCGGGTTCCAATATTTGGTTAGCAAGTTTTTCACGTTTTTTCAATACGGTCATTATTGGACGATCGTTAATATCCAGAGTGTTCATAAAAAACAGTTTGCATACACGAACATTGTTATCACCTTTTTTGAAATAAAACGCATTATTGGGTTGGCGAGGGCCTTTGGTTCCCCCAATACGTACGTAACGGTATCTGGGCTCGACAATAGTCATACAATTGGCAATATATTGCCGTTGCTTTTCAATGTCCCCAAGTCCCCAGTACAAAGTAAACAATTGTTTTCTTTCCTCCTCACTAAAATTTTGGAAGCATTTGAATTTGCAAGTCTCGGCACATGGAGTTTTAATTTTTCTAGAAGGTCTAACTTTTTTGCTCAGTGTGTGAGTTTCATATTCGTTTCCACTATTTCGTTTCATTTTAATCAAATTTGCCTTCCACTTTTCTGGCTGCTTCTTTCTTTTTCTTCCCTTTTTCAATGGACTACCTAAAATCAATGTTGAACTTGCAGTAACAGAAGATGACGTGCAAGGTTCTTCCGAATTTAAAATCTCACTTTCCAGAACAGTCTGCACAACTGTGGCGGTGTCATGTAGGGCGCCTTATAATTTCTTCATCTCTGTCATGGTTACTAATACTGCTTTTCGGCGACCTTGGACAGTAACTTACATCTTTAACGGAATCGTCACAGTCTTCTGAAAACGATGATGATCTGGATGAACCAGAAGATGGTGACTTAGTACGGCTGCACAGTGACATTTTAAAATATGCTGGAAAAATATTAAGTTTTATTATGTTGATTGTGTGTTTTATTTCTAAACAAATAAAATTGTTATCAACAAGAGTGTCTTATTTTGGATTATTGAGAGCTGTTTTGTGGATTTTAAAACACAGTTATTTGCAATAACGCCATATTATATTATAATACAAAAGAGTTACTTCTTAAAATTTATCTGAAATAACGTTATAAGAAGAAATACTTCAGTTGGCGATAATATTTTTTTTTATCAATAACGCCATATTTCGAAATACAGTGAGTTTTAATTATTTTAAATTAAATATTTATTTCATCAATACAGTCACAAAACGAAATATTGCACACTTTATTGAATTTTTCGAGATTGAAAATATCACTTACTTTTCGAGAATAATGTCACAACACATAATATATCGTTATTGCGGTTAACTAAACGACCTTTACACGTTGACAATTGCGGTGTAACTGAGATCTGTCGTTCTTACGATTAAAAATAAATGGGATACGTGAAATGAAATAACGGGTTATTCTCTTCTTAAACAGCCAGTATACAAGATATTTGACAGATCATTTTACAGAATAACGAAGAATGATATAACGGATAATTCTGAATAATTAACTCAAAAATCGTGTTTTTTGAGTTACGACGGTCTTCTAGTAAATGAGCGATATTATCGCATGATTTGATAATTTTGGACGATGTAACTCTGAGAAATTTCCGATAATTATTTCAAAATGACTTTCCGAATGGAAAAATAGAAAAATTATCGGTGGAAAACTCGGAACACTCCGGAAAACCTCGAAAATTTTGGATTTTTCGGTAAAATTTCGCATTGTATCGCTTGATTTAATGAAAATCGCATTCTATAAAATTTTGTGTGCAATTGTTCCGTAGTGCCTTTTCGAATAGAAAAATAGAAAATTTTGGTTGGAAAATTATTAAAAAATCCTTCGGAAAAGTGGGCACATTGGAAAAATCGAAAATTGTTTTTTTTTTGCATGAGTTTTGCGTGCAATTGGCCGTCGGTGGTGTAATGGGTAGCGTGCGCGCCTGTTATTTATTAGATCGTGGGTTCGAATCCCGGTCAGACCACTTTACATTTCTTTCGACGACGGTCACCTCGCTTAGTGCCGGCGACACTATCGAGTATAATTAGCCAAGAAAAAGCTTCTCAATTCCGTTCGGAACCGGTGTAAAACTGTAGGTCCCAATCAGTGTGCCTAAAAAATAGAAAGCGCACAGCTCATTGATTGCGGGAAGCTCTCCTCTATCCCTCCATGGGATGTATTGGGAAAAAAATTATTTTTTTTTTGCGTGCAATTGTTACGTAATGGCTTTTCGAATGATAAAAATAGAATATTCTTAGGGGAAAACTCGGAAAAACGCAAACAAAATTATTTTTTTATCGACGAAATTTTTCAGTTTTCGCATGATTATATGATTTTGAACGATGTTAAGGTGGAAAATCTCGGATAAATGTTGGTTAGAGAATTAAACCAGATAAATAATATTTAGATAAAAAAATATATACTTATATGCTATGCAATATTTATCAATTTGATCATTTTTTCAAAAAATGAGTTTACATGTGAAAAATTAAGTTATCCAATTCGATTGCAGCCATTCCATCCGAAAGAACTTTGTAGTTTTTAAGGGAGAGTTATTTGCTTGGCTAATGCCTCCTGTTAGACGATCAAACCTTAGATGACATAAACATTGTGCAATAATTAATCAGACTATACACAGTTCATCCACGCCAAGGTGTATGCTTCAATTCCCTGCGTACTGTGGATGGTGTTCTGTGCGCCACATTTCGAGAGGCTTGCCAAAAATTAAATGTTCTCGAAAACGGACTAAATTCTCGCCCAAGCGACCGTTTCTGCGTCAGCGATTCAAATTGGTACATTGTTTGCGATATTCGGAGTCACATGTGCGTGCTCATGTGCGGCAATCTGCTGTCGACATTTGGAATGCCACCGCCAAATACGTTGATGCAAGAAGCATTCGATCGCGAATTTTAACGGGAGCAAGACTATAATCGACATAAGCTGACCGAAAGAGTTCGAACATATGTGTCCCTGTTAAATGCCGAAAACAAGACCATGTACGATTCGCTGGTGAAGGTTGTTAACGATGAAATGGAAGGCATATTTCTCTCGATGCTCCGGGTGGGACAGGCAAGACATTTTTTTTGTGGATTCTGGCAACAATTCGGTCAAGATCACACATAATGTTGGCCGCTCATCCTCTGGCATCGCTGCCACATTGTTGGAATGCAGTCCAACTGCAAATTTCGCTTTGAAACTGTCGATGAATCTTCTCACGGTTGAAAGGCCAAAGTATACAATGACCAAGAAACAGCTAAATTGATGCGAGAATTCGAAATCACCATTTGGGTTGAATGCACGTTGGCGAATAAACGAGCTCTGGAAACTGTTGACCGAAGATGAAGGATTTACGAGGGCTATGATATTGCTCACTTCTGCCAATTAACTTAAACCCTGCTTACATTCATCGTCAATATCAACAAGTTTAAATTGACCACGAACATGAAAGTCGCCTTGTAGAACCTCCCATCGTCTTCTGAATTCTCGAGACAACTGCTGGCGCTTGGCAATGACCAAATTCGTGTTGATGTTTCGACAGAACTGATATCGTTCCCTGCAGATTTTTGCGAGTTCACTTCGTCGAAAGACCAACTCATCACTAAAGGGTTCTCCGGCTTTGCACAAAACTATAAAAATCTGGATTGGATTAATCAACAGGCAGTATTAGCAGCGAGGAATAAGGACGATAGCTTGAATTTCATTTTGGAAAGTCAAATCTTTGGAAAACTGCATTCGTACAAATCTGTTTACAACGCAACCGACGAGGATGGATCGACCAACAATCCGACCGAATTTTTCAATTCACTTCATGTGCTGCATAATTTACAGATGAAGGTGGGATCGATCATAATTATTATTGCGGAATCTGAATCAACAGAAATTGTGCAACGGTACGCGGTTGTCCGTCAAGAAACTGATACTAACCGTGATCTAACCGACGATCATCAAGGGCAAATTCAAAGAAAAGGAAGTCTTTATCTCACGAATGCCGATTGTTCCAACTGTTCATCCATTCCAATTTCCGATTCAATTAGCTTTGGCAATGGCAATCAATAAATCGCGAATAACTCGAATTTCCCTGTTTGTCTCGCGGTCAGCTGTACGTTGCCTTTTCACGTTTTGGAAAACCGCCTTCGTTGTGTGATTTCGACAACATGGTTTATCATACCACTTTCTTCTGCGATTATCTGAAGGCATTAAATTGGCCGAGACAAAGTTCGCCGTGTCCGCTAGTAAATTATAAAAGTCACGCCTTTAAAACAAAGCTAACATATTGAAAACCCGTTTATAAGGAGAAGACTTAAGCTTTCTTGAACTTGTAATTTTGCGAAAATAATAAATAAGTATCTCTGTACTTTATGGACTCAAGCCTAACAGAATTGCTATATGAGAACTCTTATATGTATATTATTTCCTTCACATTTGTATCACTGTGTAATTTGGAGGCAGAATGAAGTCCATAAGCGCTTATCGCTACAATACTAAAAATTTACTAGAAACTGAGGGTGATTGAAACAAAATGCAAGTTATGTAGTCTAAATACAATTAGGGTCTGTGTGGCATAACGACCGTTATCCGTGTTTCTTTTATGCGCTTACCCTGATATGGCGAATCGTACATATGTGATGAATAGAACGCATATATCAATTCAGATTCGAGTTACCTTTAAAAATGTGTTTTTTAAATTAGCCTTCAGCGCGATAAAGGTCTTCAGTTGAAAGAAGTTATATATCTTTCTTGGATTTAGCGGGCGGTCATTACCTTTTATATTCATATTCAAATTTTTTAACGTTTCCCGAAACAGTGCCATCTGCTGGAGAGTAGATTTGTTAGACATTTAAGACATTTCAATACACCAAACGAAAAATTAGAACAAAACAGACAACAAAACCAATGATAGAGTTTCTTAGTTGCAAAATCAAGATATATACAATAATAATGTCCCTACTATCCCTACTAGGCGAAAAACATGATTGAATGCGAAAGATATACCCACCACGAAGCAATTAGAATATAATAATAAGGATATGCCAATTCCAGATTTTCAGACGAGGTGATTGCAGTGTTTTTCAATATATACAACTTTAAACTCGAACTGTGCTGCAAATTGGGACAAGTGTGCGGTTTTAAAGTACATATCGCACCTGTCCGACAAAAGAGTGACAAATTTAAATTTAAAATCTAAAAGTGTTACTCTTGTTTAGTCTAAACAGGTTATTCTGAAAATACAGAGAGTGTCATAAGGTTTTTTTACGGAATAGGATACTTAATAATGGGCCGGTTTTGCTTTGGGTAGAGATGACCACTTTTTGTGATTTTTATTCTTATTTTATTGCAGAAAATTAAAATTTAGAAAATTTGAGTTGTCACCCTCTTGTCGAACAGGTGCGATATGTATTCCGTTGCGCGAGCGCAGCGTAAATTTTTATTTTTTTACTGTGAAATATTCATCTTAAGCATAATTTTAAGAAAAACACTGGCGCACCTTTCTTTTTAATAAAAAATTATCAAAAAAAAAAAACTTAATTTCCCTTTGCACCCCATGAATGAGGTATGGGATAGCTTCTCGCGTTGTTGTGAATTAACACGCTTTCTATTTTTAGATTCACAACTAACGGCACCTACTTATTTATCGACGAATGCGAACGTCACTGTTTTGAGAAGCTCTTACTAGACACGACGATTGAATCGACGCTTAATACTGCGAAGTTGCTGTCAAACAACATTCGAGGGGAGCCGACAATGAAAGAAAATTTTATTTATTTTTTTTTCTTTTTTTTTAAGATGACTGGAGCCAGGTTTGAACCTGCGATCTCCCGCATGGTAGTCGCGTGTTCTAACCACTATGCCACGGCCGGTCCCAAAAAAAATTATCAATGTTTACATATTTATTGATTTGATTTATTGACTCTTTTCTATATTTACCTTGAATTATACCATATTAGCACTTATTTGCATCTCTCCCGCATAGTTGCTCAGCTGATTTTCTCGATGCGACTTGGCAACTCTTACATTTTAATACATCACAACAAGAAAAGAAATAGAGAAAGACCTCTCGGTGAAACATAGCACAAAGAAAAGTAATAGATAAAAACAATTTTTGTCCAAGGAAAAGCAACAACGTTTTAAATCAGAAGGGTAACAAACCCACAATCGTTTTGTTTACGTCGTCAACAATTTTCAGTGCATCCTATAAAGACTACGCATCACCCCTTGCACTAAGGGTCACTTGTTTAGTGTTCGGACGTGTTTTTGTTTTGATTTTGTCTTTTTTTGTTTTGTCACAATTTTTCGACCAATGGACGAGTCCGAACTCCTGTTCAATCTTTTCTATCTATTGCTATGTATGTGCATCATTTACCCACCCGAGGAATTCCAGCGACTGGGTCTTACCATCGAACAGCTATTCTCACGTTGGTTGGGTGAGGAACATCTAAACTTTGTTCGTTACCACCAGAAGCGTACCTCGTTGAATCTCTTCATACATAGCTGTCTTCCGGCAATTTACTTCCTTATACATCGCTTCAAATTTTCGGTTTTCACAGAGTACGATGACATCGAGGAGGAATCCGAGTTGGATCCAGACTTTCCAATGCCGCAAGAGGCAGTGGCTTTTAAAACGCTTACGTGGAAGGTGGCCCAGCGTTTTAGTATGATAGCTGTCCTGGCCGTGCCAGCTTTAATATGCAATTGGTACCAGCGTAGTTGGAAAAGACATCCAATAACGCAGACATTGCTAAAGTTCTCAAATATTCCCCACAGTACATCGGATGTGATATCGGATATAGGAAATGAATTCCGCAGGTTGGTATAACCGAAAATGGTCAATCCTTCAAAATATTTTCATATATCAAATGATTTCAACTTTATAGACCCGGCAACTATAAAAAGAAATTGAATTCGATATCAACTGTAATAGCCACCGAGAACTGGATTATAAAAACTTCTTTGTATAATGTACATTTTGCTCATCAAAGTGATACCACTCTCAGCGTAGCCAAGGTAAGTAAAGTTATTTCACTCTTTTTTTTATAGATCATTGGGTAGCTGGGGACATATTAAATTTTTTTTAATAGCTGAGATTTTAATCACATCTTATACATTGAGGGCCAAATACAAGTTTATTTTTAAATCATATGTTATTTGACACGAAAGTCGGTATCATACCTTCGACAACGAAATAAGTCCCATTAATTATTTTTATTCAATTTATAGAATCATTTTTAACATTTGAATTATTTATATAGTTTCAGATTTTATCTTAGACATCACTACAAATTAGTTTTTTTTTTTGTTTTCGGATTAATTTGCCTAGAGTTTATATGACAATGATTTGTTTTAAAGAAATATTTATGATAAACATTTGTTTGAGTTTACATTAAGAAGAATCAAATATAGAAATGTAGCAGAGCATAAAAATAGTTTCGTTTAAGAAAGCATTTTATACAGAAGTTTTCTATTTGGTAATTTAATGGTGTATATTTTTTTTATAATTGGACAACTGGTTTATCTATGTGGGAATTTTTCCTCGTTGTAAAACTATCAATTCTTTTGCTGATAAGTTCTAGTATTTACTCAATGTGTTTACAATATTAAACAGGACTTCTGTACATTTTCTTACCATTGGATAAAAGAATTACAATGACTAAGTCTGTTGATAAATTAATGAACATTCGGATATCTCCAATGCTTATTATAAATTATTTGAAGATATTCTAACGACTTTGTAACTTTTGGATATCGTCGCTGCGCCCAGTAAAACAGTCATTTGTTTTTAGATTACTTTTCAGGAGTGCCAAAAAACATATTTATTTTAGAACATTTTTCACATATTCTACACATTACCGATATTAATAACTTCAAAACCAATCAAGATATCGCGAAAAAGAATTTAGGGTCGATAAACGACTACAAGAGCTTTAAAGAAATGGAATAAAAAAAAAAACTAAAATTTACACATAACTGATTTGGTCGGCGCAGCGTCGATATGTGTTTTTGAGCTATATACCAAATAGGGCAAGCAAATGTCAATGTGGGCGTATCAATGCTTTCTGTATAAATTTTTTGCTTTTAAGTTTAAGGAAGAACGATGGTTTATTATAGGTTTAGGTTTTGTCGAGTAGAATTCCCAGAAACTACTCCATTTAGTATTGGAATCTCCTCATTCTCAAATATAATCACCCCTATTCCCGTAATCGTCGTCGACATCATCGTCGTTTTTGTGTCAACATCACTTCGATTCAACATCGTCGTCACATCAATTCGACTGGTAATCGATAACATGAAAGAAATGACAACAGCTGATGTAACATATGTTCATCAGCTGATTTATTTTGATTTTTATTGTGTTTTATGAACAAATATTTTTATGCCCGAATCAAATTCAAGCGATGAGAAAAGTAAGAAGTATCTTATAATGGAAAGAAAAACATTTTTCGACTATGATCCGATATCTTAAAAATGCCTAATAACGAGTATGTTCATCGGTGTTGAAATAGTAATTTGAGGTTACCTGTTGGCCGGCCTTCCAACTTTTTTAGATTCGAGAACTACTTTAGTCTTAATAAGGCAGCATTTAATTACGTAATATTTCCTACAGAAATAGTTCCTCTAATGAAAAGTGAACTCAGGACATATGTTTCAGCCATAATTAAGTTATCAGCAATATTGAGGTCCTTTGGACAGGGGCCTTACAACCTAAGTGCAGCCAGTAATTGCAATATTCCTGTCGAAACCCTGAATGCATTAGAGAGGTCATTTGTCCACCTTGGATACAATTGAAAATAACTGAAAATGACAAATTGGAAGCAAAAAATAAATTTTTTAAACAAAACTGGATTTTCTGGAGTTATTGGATATGTCGATGGAACCCATAACAAAATTTTTGCTACAAATAAAGTAGACCGGAATGTAGTTACTACAACCTCAAAGGATTCTTAAAGGCAGTCCAAAGGAATTAATTTTCGAAAACGACAACGATAATACCGATATTACAGCGTCGTCACAAGACGACGTCGTTTTGCGTCGACCACGACTACGGGAATAAGGCCGAATATTTCTATTTGGGTGACTTATTGAAGGGCAAAATGATTGCTTGAGTTTTGGCTGCGAACATTTTTATTTTTCACTTATGAAAGTGTTTCTTGAAAATATATCTTGTGAGACTTTTATCCATTTTTTTTTAAAAAAGCTGACGTAAACATTATCGATTTTACCTAGGCAGTATCATGCGGATACAAGACGGTTTTAACAAAACAGGGTGCCGCAAAGTTTAAAATATATAGGTTAACTGGTTTTTGGTTCGGAAAGTCTTTCATTTGAGTAAACAATAAATTATCGTTCCTCTGAAATATCGAATACAGTTAAGCATACACAGGTTTCTTAGGATATACCATTAAGTATTTTATAGATGATGCCTTTATGCCAAATTATGTCAAATGCTTTTTCCACATCTAGTAGAATAATACCGGTCACTCAATAATAATAATTCGTCACTTAATACTCGTCTCCAGGCTGACATTATTATTTTGTTTTCGGTGGGGCAAGGTGGACAAAATCATCTACCACTTCAAAATTATAGTTGCCAACGTTCACACAGCGTCTCAAACGAATGGACTCTTTGTTGGTTAAAAAAATAACTTGGTTTTGTCCTTATTTATCACCAGATCCAAATCTACCGACTGCTTCTCAATGTCTAAAAAGGCCGGATTAACATACCGTCTTCGGTAAATAATATTTATATCATCGGCATACTCGAGCAGAATGTAACTTTTATAAGTTGTCCGACATGGACAACCTCTTCCGTCGTCGATGATTGGCGAGATTTCGGAAATTATGCTGACTTCGGGAACCTTTTGGTAAAACTTTCATGCTTTAGTTGCCTTGTATGCAGCATCCTTTTTCTCAGACATTAAGCTACATTCTTCAACGAGATTTTCCATCAGAATTAGGTAAATTTGTTTGAAGTACATAATTAAAAGAGTTGGTGAGGCGGGTAGTAACTATTTGGTCACTTACAGGGTTAGTCCGTGAAACCAGATGTCGAAGGCTATGTACGCCGATCGTGATCTGCTGTATTCGGGCCACAGCGATCTAGCAGTTACACACACGGTTCAGGAGATCCAAAGTCTGCTGGATGTTTTCTACATTCAATCCTCCACTAAGCCAAAAGGTAACAAATGGGCGGGTGAACATCTTCCAGAGAGTCATGATCAGGCATAGGACAGTCTCATCTGGCCAATAGGTCTGCTGATTCTTTACTAAGAATCTCGCACTGTCCTGTGACCCAACAGAGGCTGATATCCAGAGGCTTAAGTGCATTTAACTTCTCCTTATAGTTCCTCACCAACACAATATAGAATTGTTCGCTGTTATTGCAGACATTCCATCCGCACAGATGGTTATCCGTCTGCTAGTATCAATTTCACATCCCATAATAGCCTCCGCGTAAAATAATCAAGTAGAGTAAAACAATTGCTCGCTATTTCATATATTGTGATCTTCTTTATTCTTAGCAAGGTGGAAGTAAATTAAAAACTTTAAACGCGTTTTCAGTAGCTTCGATTTTTTTACTTATGCCGGTCTTGCAACAAATAAGCGATACGTATTTTATATGGTTAAGGATTATTAATTTTAGGACAGTGCTTTTAAAACATTAGTCTAAAAACAACATGTTATTCTAAAGCTAAACTGATAACTGATGTTTTCGATTAGCTATAATATGCATCTCATACAAAAAAATCAACTATTATAAAATCGGCTTTATTAATTTTAGTTTTCTTATTCATCATTTAATTTGTTCTTCGTTGTCTAATTTTATAATTAACAAAATTTATATTATATAAACCTTTTTAACAAAATATATTTATTTATGCTTCTTTTTCTTCCACTTAGACGGAAACATATAACGTATCCCAAGATACCAACGATACCCTACAAATGGTCAGCATTGTGGTTAAAACAAATCGCGTTGGTGTTGCTGATTTCCATATTCGAATAAATGCCCTAGAATTTCGAAACCTTGAAGAACGCATCAACCGGCCCATCCAAATACCATCAAATATTCAATTTCATCGTAATGTTATTGATCGCTTTATCGATGTCTTCAAAGAGCAAGTAAGCGTTAATCCTATTTACAAGGCCGATCGAATAACAGACAAATGCTTTGCCTGTATGATGGCAGAGCCCAACATCAAGATTCACAAACAATGTTCGGATACAGATCGCGATGGAAATCCATTGCCAACGGAAAGTTGTTGTACCAATTGTTATTGTCGTCCCATGTGGTGTGTTGAGTGTTTGGCTCGTTGGTTTGCAGCACGACAAAATGAACATGAACGAGAAGTGTGGTTGGAACAAAAATGCACATGTCCCATGTGTAGGGCTAAATTTTGTTTACTTGATGTTAGTTACATAGAAAAAACTACAGATGCAACGATGAATGACCCTTCGAATGGTGTTGACAATGAATCATGATTATAGTTTGTTGTAGAAAAATCAGTTATACTATTGGAACATAATAATTAGAAAATAACTGTGTTCAAAGCAAATATATATATATATATAATGTATATATATACATAAATATATATTTTGGCAATGTTGCAAAGTAACATTTTCGATTTCTGTTTGATTTTATATATTTAGTTCATCAAATGACTTACTACTTGTACCACTTACTGTTACTACGTTTTTGAGATTATCCTTCCCAGAAAAACATTTATTTTTAGATCGATCGCGTTGTCTTAAGATGCAAAAAAATAATATTAAAACTGAAAAGAAAATCGATTGTAATTTATTTTTTAATGTTTGTATTTCTATAAGAATGTTTATCTTTTTTTTTTACTAAAAATTACTAAGATTTAAATATATACTATAATACAATTTTAAAATAGCGGCGTTTTACTTAATAGAATATTACATTGAGTTTTAATTTTCATTTACAAAGTAAACTTATCAAGATAAATGTCAAACAAATACAATTAATTGATTGCAACGTAAGTTTAAATTTTCAACACAAATTTATGTACTAAAATGTATTTTTATCTTAAAATATCCACAACTTAAAATGTAATCATCCCTATTCCCGTATCGTCGTCGACATCGTCGTTGTTTTTTTGTCAAAAACACTTCGATTCAACATCGTCGACACATCAATGCTATTTCAGTATTCTGTAAGTACCATGAAACGACGTCGACTGATAATCGATAACATGACAGAAATAACAACAGCTGATGTAACATTTGGACATCAGCTGATTTATTTTGATTTTTATTGTGTTTCATGAAAAAAAAATTTTTGTGCCCGAATCGAATTCAGGCCAGAACTGTAACTACAACCGCAAAGGATTCTTAAAGGCGCTCCAAAGGAATTCAGTTTTTTCCCCAATTTTCTCACATAACCCCTTAAAATTAGACAAAACCCTTGTACCTATGAGGGATTTTGTTTATAACCCCCTATTTGTTACTCGATATTGTCAGTCTTGACGTCATTAAATAAAACCTTTTTAAATTTACAAAAACTAAAAGTATTCCTTCAATATTTTAAACTGATCTGTGATCCACCTCACTTAGTGATCTATTGATCCATTGTGATGGAGAAGGAAAAAGGACAATAAAACAAGGAGTATTGAGGCCATTCTATGTCAATGTATTGATGAAGAAGGAAGAGAAGACCGTGGAGGAAGATTACAAGTACCTAAGTCAATCATCTTGACTCAGTTAATTGTGGAAGGCACCGCATGAAACCTATAAAGTTACTTAGGTTCAGATAGGTTTAGATTAAAAACATGTAATGACACAGTGCAATGCTGTTATTACAACATTTGGAGACCATTATGGCCCATTGCGATTTTCCTGATAAAAGAAGAGGAAATATGAAGAAAAGAGTATAGTACAAGATAAATAAAAGTGTTAACAAGAATAGTACAAGGGAAGAGAGAAGAAGTGTTACATGCTTTCGGTGTCTTCTCTCCTTCAACTTTATATACACAAAGTAGTAAGAATACGTGGAGACACTATGGTCTTTTGCCCTCAAGCCAGCTCAAACCATCAGTGAACTTTACCAGATTCTCCATGTTACATGACGACAATTCGGTGAGACTATCAAATAACCATTTCCCGAGGAATTTCTTCCTTCTTCTGTGAGGAGCTGGGCAATAACATAGCAAATTCTCAATGGTCTCAATATCCTCATCATCGTCCCAAAGTCTGCAATTGTCCTCCTGTGTCGTTAATGAGGTATGGGATGTTTCTCGCGTTGTTGTGAAAACAAACGCCGCCTACTTGTTTATCGACAAATTCGAACGTCACTGTTTGAGAAGCTTTTACTAGCCGTTTATCTCGCACTTATACTGCGAAGTTGCTGTCGACAATATCGAGGGGAGCGGCAATCAAAGAAAAATGTATCCCGTGATACCACACAATCGGTGCGATGTTCCCAGGATGCATTTGCTAGCCGTTCGATATGACGGGTCACAATTCCGTATATATGACATATTGACGGTTGCACTGATCCATCTGATTGGCCTGGTTCCACTGCTGAGCCTTTCCGCGCCAGTTCATCCGCTATCTATTTCCCTAAAATGTCACTATGTCCGGTGACCCAGCAGATTTGAACACTATTCTCCGGCAGTCTTAAGAGCGCCGTGAACTTTGATACAAAAGCCTTTAAGCCTCAAAGCCACTTTACAGTCCACATAGCTTGTGACGATTTCCTTTAAATTCCTTGCCAGTGTATCCTCCACAGATTCCTTAATAGCGAAGATCTCCGCCAGGAACACACAGCAATCCTCATCCAATCGGAAGTGTTGCCTGTAATTGAGATCCTCACTGAAGATAACTGATCCTGTTCCTATCTGCATTTTTGAGCCATTAGTGAAATGGACGGGATCCTGAAAGACAAGGAAGCTTTTTAATCTTTTTTAAGAAGAATAACTTTTTCGGGACATGGTTAAAATCCAACAACGGAACCATACAGTCCGTTTCTCTGTAGAGTCTTCCGTTACATCCATGTTTGCTGAACCTTAAAAGTATTGATGCGTAACCTGACTCCGATTACCGCGAAAGGTCTGCTTCCTGTAGCCTAATTGTACTTTTAGCCGCTGCAGCTAGTGCATGGTGCAGGTTCAATATATTAAGTTACTAACTCCTACTAAGGAGAGAGACTCTACGTCCTCCATATAACTCTGTCCTAAGTATCTAAACCTCCTACGGGCCAAAGTGTGATAGCTAGCTCGTACTCCTTATCTTCCTCACACACACAGCAGTTATGTCCGTTATGGATCTATCCCATTTGCTTAATTGCAGCGTTCAGATAGCATTTCACAAACCAGTCTCAAGTCATTCCTGCACAGACCAACTATGTTCCCCGATGTTGGGGTCACAGCGATCTAGCAGTTTTACACTCGTTTTTTTTGCCTGTTGGCTTTCCACACAGATGGCTTGTATCGATTCCACATCGAAAAATAGCCTCCGCGGCTTTCTGAATGACCAGTACCACAGTCTAAAGAACTGCATTCATTATATATCCTGAAAGAGAGGCTTAGGAGAAGGTCCTCTCTATAAATACCAGCTCCTGTGCGATGTTCCACGGATTTTCAACGCTTACTTTACGAAAATCCACACATTTGTCAATCGCTAGCTTCCCTCAGTCTGATAGCCCCTCGAGCCGCAGTAGCCTTGACGAACAAGCGGAAAGCAAATGATCGCATCCAAAGCTGCTCCTCCTAGACTCAGTAATCCCCATCGCAGCCAACTTTTGGACCTTGATATCCATAAGCAGCTATCCATATGTAATAATTGGCCAGACTACCGCAGAATACAGTCACATTGTCACCTTCGGACTAAGTCCCCACTTTACCCCCAAACCAACATGCCATGACCCATCGTAGCAGCTTTTAAAGCAGCTATATATCATTAGACCGGGGACCGGTCGTGGCATAGTGGTTAGAACACGCGACTACTATGCGGGAGATCGAAGATTCAAACCTGGCTCCAGTCATCTTAAAAAAAGATGGTTCTTTCATTGTCGGCTCCTCTCGAATATTGTTGACAGCAACTTCGCAGTATAAGTGTCGAGTCAATCGGCGTGTCTAGTAAGAGCTTCTCAAACAGTGACGTTCGCATTCGTCGATAAACAAGTAGGTGCCGTTAGTTGTGAATCTAAAAATAGAAAGCGTGTTAATTCACAACAACGCGAGAAGCTATCCCATACCTCATTCATGGGGTGCAAAGGGAAATTAAGTTTAAGTATATATCATTTGATACGACCCAAAAGTGTAACACATAGAAGGAGTAACTTTAGACCCTAGGTTTCTTTGAACCAAATTCGATTCATGACTTTTTAAGTCGTTTGAGCCATGTCCGTCTGTCTGGCTGACCGGCTAGTTCGCACTATAACTTTCGAAAGACGAAACCAAATATTTTGAAATTTTGCACGAGTTAACATTTCCCCAAAACTACTTACGGTATTGCAAATGGGCTACATGGCCCCGCCCCTTCTGGTACTTCCCATACAAATACATCATTTCGCCCACTTTAGATCTCTAGTAATAATATCAATATAACCATCGTACCCAAATTCTGTACTTAGTAAAGCTATTACAGGATAAAGTTTTGGAAAAAAATTTGAAGACGCCACGCCCCTTCAGGTACCTCCTATACAAATGTGCCTTTCCGCCCACTTCGGAGATGGAGTAATAATATCAATAAATCCAACGCGATCGTACCCAAATTTTTTATTTAGTAATACTATAGCAGGATACAGTTTTTGGAGAAAAAACTGGAAGTCTAGCCACGCCCCATCTGGGACCTCCTATACACATCTGGTACCGCCCACTTTAGAAATCGATTAATATTATTAATATACCTAACGCGATCGTGCCCAAATTCTGTATTTAGTAAAGTTCTGGCAGGATAAAGTTTTAGAGAAAAAATCTAGAAGTCTAGACACGCCCCTTCTGGTACTTCCCATACAAATGTATCTCTCCGCCCACTTTAGAGATGGAGTAATAATATCAATACACGCAACGCGATCGTGCCCAAATTCTGTATTTAGTACAGTTATAACAGGATAATGTTTTGGAGAAAAATTCTAGAAATCTAGATAAGCCCCTTCTGGTACCTCCCATACAAATTTACCATTCCGCCCACTTAAGATATGGAGTAATAATATCAATACACTCGACACAATCGTTTCCAAATTCTGTATTTAGCAAAGCTATAACTGGATAAAATTAAGCGCGCCCCTTCTGGTACCTCCCATACAAATGTACCATTCGATTTAGAAATCGAGTAATAATATCAATATAATATTACAATTTGTTTTACTGAGAGTGATGGTATATGTAAGTCGGGTTGCCCGACTGAAACTTTCTTACTGGTTTTAGAACATTTGAATGTTGTAAAGTCTCTTTTTTAAGTCATCCTACGACTTATGTCGAAAGAAGTATGAAAAGGTTGAATAAGGATCAGAGATAGAAAGTTAAAATGTTTCAAAAATAAAAATTTACTTGAAGACATCCGATATCGAAAATGTACTAAAGCAATAAGAAAAACAGTTATTAGGACCTATTAAAAAAAAGTAAGACGTAGGATGATCTGTCCTACCTATACTCACCTAAGGCTTTCATTCATTAAAGGAATTATTCCACCCTCAAACAAAAACCTCAAATTTGTTTCACAGTGTAATCTACTCATTTGGGACGTTGCGTGAACGCTAACAACTAAAATTTCGAAGTAGTAGATTATTTTGTCTACCTTTACAACATTTAAATCAATAGAACATATAACATCAGCCTTAAAATACGAGCTTAGCAAACGATTTAATGGCGAAGCCCCTCTCGACGAACAAATTTTCAGCTATACCTGATACGAATTCTTGCTGTCTATATGTATGTCGCATTAAGCTACAGATACATAGATAAAATTGCTCCAGTTCGGAAAGTCTTCGACAATGAACTCGATGAAGGGTGCAGCAGATTGCGACCAAAACTCCTTTGGAAAAACCGGGTTACTAAGAAACTTGCATAACTTGGTGCAACGGCATATAATCACAATATACGATTGCAAAGTACTGCCAGCTAAGTAAGTACAACAAAAAACAATCTGAATAATTCATTTAATTAAAATCATAATAAGTCATATACAAGCCGGATGTGAAAATTAGGTAAAATCATTGTGAAATTCGCTTCCAAAAAAAAATTAAACTTCACTTGTATTCAGAGACATCACAAAGTCCATCTGTTCGCCGTATTACAGGGCACTGCCAATATTTAAAACTAAACAACAAAACTGTTCAATGTTGACCGAAGCTATTAATAAATCATACGGACCAAAACATTTTAAAAGTCGTTTAACCACCATTTTAGTACTGCAAATATATAAACGCTCCAAATATATGTACATTAGGGTAATAACTTTTTGCATTTTTTGCAAATATCAAATCTCCCCAGACAAAATCGTGTAGGGAATGGAAAAATATTAAGAACTGCGTTTTTAGTTTTTCGCTATCGTTAAAAAAGGTTACGCACCAAACGCGTTAAAGTTTTGAATAAAACAAAGTTCAAAAAAAATTTTTTTGTGGAATAAAAATAGTACAAGATATATATCCTCTTTGTAAAACATCGCGTATTTTGAACCTGAAGTTTATATCTTACAATACCTACTTTCAATGATTTATTGTTATTATTTATTAACATACTTACATATATATAAACCATATTTAACAAAAATTGTTATTAAAAAAAATTTAAAAAACATATATTAAAGGCATTTTAGAAATCGCTGTCGGTGCGTAAGGTTTTTTTAGCAAATTCAACTGAAATAGTTTTTTTTATCATTAATACAATATTTGCCATTAGAAAAGCCCTGGGGAGAATGTTGTCCAAAAAAAGTTATTACCCTAATGTACATATATGTATACATAAGGTGTTGGCTGTTCAGTACAAAAGTTTAAATATAAAAGTATTTATTACTTATCTCATACTTGTTTACAATTCAATCATAAATTTAAACTTTACGAAATTCATTTAACAATCCTCAATTTTATACACTTAAAGCGTGAGTTTGTTTTTAAGTTTTGTTTTGTTGTTTTTTTTTTTTTTTTTTTGATACTGAAATTTACCACATTTTTGTTTTTCTTGCAACTGTGTTGCTTTTGTTGTTAAACTTTAATTCTATCTTAGGTAACTAAATGAACATACGAAATAGAATTAAATATATAATAAAGATAATTAAAACAGTATTTAATACAAATAACGGAATTATAAAAATCATCGTTTTTATTTGCTTCGTTTTCATTTCTCTTGTGTTTGCAGGGGGGGATTTGGCGTCACAAACAAACAACTGTAGTGTTGGTGGTGGCGGTGACCGACCGCCTCTATGAGAGTCTGTCTATAAATTCGTTTCATAGTAACTTTTATAGGAATCCACCTTGTCACGTTGCCGGTTATTGGACGTTGAGGTGGTGAACGATGATGATGATGATGAGATCGATTTTGTTGCTGGTGTTGTTTGTGTTTGATAAGATTTGGTTGATGAACCGTAGTGGGATGAGATCTAAAAAGAAAAAAAGAAAGAACAAATATATATATATATAGTAGTCGTATATATTTGTAGGTTTAGTTGTGTATATGTATATCATTACGAGTTCATATTTGAACATTAATAATTATGACAATCAAGGAAAATTGAGTTCTAACATATAATTTTGAATATATATTCAGTAAAATATTATTGAGATCACAAAAATTTGCAATTTCGCTGTGTGTAGAATATATAAGATCTTAAAGCCAATCGTTTAATCTACTGGAGATTTCATATATTACCTTAAGGAGACGGTATTTTGCTTTTACAATTGCAATTCAGAAAAGAACGATTGAAAATCTGGAATTCGAAAAAGAACAATTGAAATTCTGAATTTGTAATTAAAATTCTGAAAAGAACAATTGAAATTCAGAATTGTACTTTGAAAATCGGAAATTATATTTGAAATTCAGAAAAGAC
Source organism: Muscina levida (assembly GCA_964034835.1). Classification (NCBI taxonomy): domain Eukaryota; kingdom Metazoa; phylum Arthropoda; class Insecta; order Diptera; family Muscidae; genus Muscina; species Muscina levida. The sequence continues at coordinate 125,844,710 of OZ035880.1, read as the reverse complement.
CAATTCAAAATCAGAATTTCTACTTGATATTTAGAATAGTTCAATTGAAAATCAGAAATTTTAATTGAATTTCAGAAAATATCAATTTAAAATCAGAAATTCTACCTGAAATTCACAATAAAAATTAAAATTCGGAAATTTAAGTTGAATTACAATTGTAAAAGGTGTATTATCAATTGTATCATTAAAGTAAAAGGTCAATATTTTAACTATTACATCAATTCTGTAGTAAATACACGTCGATCCTACAAAATATATGGTGGAAATTTCGATGATAAAACTAAAAATATTAAGTAATTCTAGGAATATTTTCTTTATCCTTATTTCCCAGATTGCAATGTCTTGGTTCACATTCTCTTATAAGAAATCGTATTTATATTTGATCACCCTAGTAGAAACCATTGTCGTATCCTTATTTTGGATACAATGACAAGTTGATAAACTGACTCATCTGGAAAGGTTTACATTTTATAAATTAAAGCGAAATAATCAAAAACCAGTACAAAAATTTCAGTCAGGTAAACTGACTGATAAATACCATGACCCAATATAAGATATTGTTGAAGTCTTGAGTTATTTAAATTAATAGATTTTTAATTAAAATAAAATTACTTATGCATAATTTTTTCCCTGCTTGTGGTGCAAAATCGTCCAAAACTTTACTTATTTGTGAAGGAGGTATAAGTGCCGGTTTGGAATTTATGTGAGAAATATTAATTTTTCAAAAAAGGCAATTTTGATAGGGGGATACAAAAGGGGTGAACCGATACAGTCCTTATTCATTCCTGACTCAAATTTTCATACGTACAACTTACAAAAAATTAGACTGAATTCAGTGTACTTACAAAAAAAGATATGTATGTAAGACTATGGGGGTGAGTCCGGTCCTTTGTATGGGAGGTACCAGAAGGGGTGTGTCAAATAGTTTGGTTTTTCTGAGGTTTCGCCTCCTATCACAATATAAATTAACCGACTAATTTTCATTACCCCTCAAATGTCCGCTTGAAAGTTATGGGAGAAATATTAATTTTCCAAAAATAGGTCTGTTTGTTTGGGAGGTACCAGACGGGGTGACCCGATATAGTCCATATTCTCTCCTGATTCATATTTTTATCAGCGTACAAATTACGCATAATTTGACTGAATGCAGTGTACTTACAAAAAAGATATGTTTGTAAAACTATGGGGGTGAGTTCGGTCATTTGTATGGTAGGTACCAGAAGGAGTGTGTCAAATAGTTAGGTTTTCTGGGGTTTTTGCCTCCTATAATAATATTAATTAATCGACCAATTTTCATTAACCTTCAAGAGTCCGTTTGGAGGTTATAGGAGAAATATTAATTTTCCAAAATATGTAATTTTGTATGGGAGGTACCATAAGGCGTAAACCGATATAGTCCATATTCATTCCTGAGTCCCATTTTCATAAGCGAACATCATACTCAAAATATGATTAAATTCAGTTTACTTACAAAAAAGATATGTATGTAAAACTATAAGGGTCAATTAGGTCATTTGTATAGGAGGTACCAGAAGGGGTATGGCAAAGGTTTCGGTTTTCTAGGGTTTGTCTACTTTTGCAACATAAATAAACTGACTAAATTTAAATATCCTACGATCGTCCGTTTGGAAGTTATGAAAGAAATATAAATTATCTAAAAATAGGTAATTTTGTATTGGAGGTACCAGAAGGGGTGGGGTTATTTTGCCCATTTACAATACCATAAGTTCGTTTTGAAAAATATTAATACTGGTAGAATTTTATACCGATCCGTTAAGGTTTACTCGAGTTATCCTGCTGACCAGCCATCCAGCCAGCCACACAAACGGACATAGCTCAATCGTCTTAAAAAGTCCTGAAACGAATTTGGTCTTAAGATACTTGGGATCTAACTCGTCTCCTTCATCCTCATCCCTAATGGTGATGGTATAAAAATCAAATAATTGTTTTTTCTCAAAACTGCGCCATAAGAAATACTGTTACATACATTTATATGGCCTGTGAATAAACGTAAATTTTTAACTACACTGGAAACCAGTAAGAAAGTTTCAGTCGGGCAACCCGTCTTACATATACCATCACCCTCAGTACAGCAAAAAAATCTATTATATTGATATTATTACTCGATTTCTTAAGAGGGCGAAGTGGTACATTTGTACATTAGTACATTTGTTCAGAATTTTTCTCCAAAACTTTATCCTGTTATAGCTGTACTAAATACAGGATTTGGGCACGATCGTGTCGAGTGTATTGACATTATTTCTTCATCTCTTAAGTGGGCGAAGTGGTACATTCGTATGGGAGGTACCAGAAGGGGCGTGCCTGGACTTGCAGAATTTTTCTCCAAAATTGTATCCTGTTATAGCTGTACTAAATACAGAATTTGGGCACGATCGCGTTGCGTGTATTGATATTATTACTCCATCTTTAAAGTGGGCGGAAAGGTACATTTGTATGGGAGGTACCAGAAGGGGCGTGTGAATACTTTCAGATTTTTTCTCCAAAACTTTATCCTGTTGTAACTTAACAATAAACAGAATTTGGGCCCGATCGTGTCGAGTGTATTGATATTATTACTCCATCTCTAAAGTTGGCGGAGTGATACATTTGTATGGGAGGTACCAGATGGGGCGTGGTTAGACATCCAGTTTTTTCTCCAAAAACTGTATCCTGCTATAGCATTACTAAATAAAGAATTTGGGTACGATCGCGTTGGATTTATTGATATTATTACTCCATCTCTAAAGTGGGCGGAAAGGCACATTTGTATGGGAGGTATAAAAATATTTATATGCAACCAAAAACATGTCATATTGGCCAATATTTGCAAAACAAGCCTTTACGTTATATTATGAAGTAAAGACAGACAGTTATTATTGAAGTCAGTTATAGCCTTTTTACATCAGAACGCATATGCGAATGTACTTGGAAAGAACTGGTCTGATATAACCGCCATACAGGAAAAGCGATGGAAAGGAAAGGTTGTCACAACAACACCAAAAGGCGACGCACAGTATTATAGCTGTCATAATACTATCTAGAAATTTAGCTGCGTATTTGTGGTTAATCGGAGGCTCAAACACCATGTCACCAGATTTAATCCGGTGGATGAGATTATAGCTACAATCCGCATACGAGCTTAATACTTTACCATCAGTCTTATCGGCACCCACGACTCGACCGAAGACGAACAATCAAAATTTATATTTGATATACATTAAAATTATTTGAGGAGATTTTAATCCAAAAATAGGTAAGGAGAATATCTTTGGTCCAATGGTCGAAAAATTTAGTTTCCACCAGGAAACAACCGATAACGGAATGAGGCTAGCAGACTTCGCCGCGTCTAAAAACATGGTAGTATGCAACAACAAATTTCAAGACTTTGATATACATAAGGCCACACGGCTGTTACCAGATCAAAAAACCAGGAACCAAATTGACAATATGGTGATTGACGGAAGTCACTCATCCAGTGTATTGGATGTACGATCGATTTGAGGAGTCAACATCGATTCCGATCATAACCTTTTTATAGCGCACACAGCACGGCAGCTGGAAAGAAACTCGAAAGAAACTCGTAAATTTTACCAAAGATTAAAACATAATTTTAAGGACTTTGGTATATACAAATCTTTCTCTAAAGATATAGAAGGCAATCGGGTAATGGATACAGATTGTGGGCTAAGGATATAAAAATACAATTTCCCAATTGTTGGTATCCGGTAGTGACAACGACGAATATGCCGCCTATTCAAAATAAAGTCAGAATAGCAATAACCCTGCTGAAGAATAATAAGGCAGCAGGAGCTGATGGATTGCCGGATAAGCTTTTTAAATGCGTCTTTTGTTTATACAATTTGGTAAGAAGAACGTATGCCTGATGATTGAAATCTCAGCGTACTATGTCGTGTGCACGACTTTGCAGGATGGCCATAACTGACACACTCACACCCATTAATGAAAATATGAAATAATCCTTTCCAGTTATTCAGTACCAAACAAGGTTTCAGACAGGGATACCGATTCTCGTAACATATTTTTAACATCGTTCTGGAAATGAAAATGAAATGGGACCGGCGCTGGCATGATGGTTAGAACACGCGACTACCATGCGAGTGATTCGTGGTTCGATTCTCGGCTCCAGTCATCTACATTTTTCTTTCATTGCCGGCCCAATCGATGTTGTCGACAGCAACTCCGCAATATAGTGTCGAGCCAATCGGCAAGTCTAGTAAAAGCTTCTCAAACAGTGACATTCGCTTTCGTCGATAAACAAGTAGGTGCCGTTTGTCTTGAATCTAAAATAAAAAGATTGTTAATTCACAACAACACGAGAGGCTACGAGTACCCCATTCCTCATTCATGGAGTGTGAAGGCAAATTAAGTTTTTATACCCTCACCCTATGGGTAGGAGGGTATATATCATTTGATACCACCCAAAAGTGTAACACATAGAAGGAGTCACTTTAGACCCTAAGTTTCTTTGAACCAAATTCGATACATGACTTTTTAAGTCGTTTGAGCCATGTCTGTCTGGCTGTCCGGCTGGTAAACACAATAGCTTTCGAAAGACGAAACTAAATGTGTTGAAACTTTGCAGAAGTTAATATTTCCCCAAAACTAATTACGGTATTGAAAATGGGCTACATGGCCTCCCACACAAATGTACAATTCCGCTCACTTTATAAATCGAGTAATATTATCAATACGTCTAACTCGATCGTTCCCAAATTATATATTTAGTAAAACTATAACAGGATAAAGTTTCGGAAACAAATTGGAAGTCTAGCTACGCCTCTTCTGGTACCTCCCATACAAATGTACCTTTCCGCCCACTTCAGAGATGATGTAATAATATCAATAAAAACATTCGGGATCGTATTTAAATTCTTTATTTAGTAAATCTATAGGATACAGTTTTAGAGAAAAAACTGGAAGTCTAGCCACGCCCCATCTGGTACCTCCCAGAAGCACTTTAGAAATCGATTAATATTATTAATAGACCTAACTTGATCGTGCCAAAATTCTATATTTAGTAAAGCTCAAGCAGGATAGAGTTTATGAGAATAATCTTCTTCTGGTACCTCCCATACAAATGTTTCACTCCGCCCACTTTAGAGATGGAGTAATAATATCAATACAGTCGACACGATCGTGCAGGACAAAGTTTTGCAGAAAAATACTGGAAGCCTTGCCGCGCACCTACTGGTACCTCCCATACAAATGTACCACTCCGCACAGTGGCATTTCTGTGGAAAAAATAGTGTTTTTCAACTATGCAATTTCAAAATTTTAATGATGTGGTTTTGTAAAGAAATATTTGGATAAGAATAATTCAACAAAGTTTTTTTTGAAAAGTGAAATTTTGTAGTTAAAAAATCTGACAGAAGTCAACGGAAATTTATTTAAAGAAATTAGATTAAAATTATTGTCCAAATAAAGTACTTTTTGTGTGTGTACGTTTATAGCTACGGCTTTTGTTTTATTTTTCAGTAAAAATATAGCACTTACTCTTTTATAAGAAAAAAAAAATATTGAAATTGGAAAGGTATACTAATTATTATAATTTATCAAAAATTATACTAAAAAATATCAATTATTCACTTTTTGATGGAAAAAAACTTTATGTGCTTTGCCTTGCTTAGTCCTCTAACTATAAAAAATGAAAGGTCCGAGGGTGTACTTTCAATTAAGAAAAAAAAATTAACCGCCAAATACCGTCCCTTTTAGTAACATCGTATTTAATGCATGCATTTGTGCGATATTTTCGGTGTATTTGAAGGCTAATATCTTTCGTGGAGGGTTGTTGGGGATATTCTCTTCTTTTGTATAAGACAACACATGTTTAACTTTTTAATAAAAATTAGCATTTTTTAACTTATATGAAATTTTCATATGATTCTCGACAGGGAAGAAAAATACCTAAAATCTACAACTTTCAATGGGCGTAAAATCTAAAGTATGCGTGACATCCCCAATATGTTAATTTTTTTTCATAAGGAGAATTTAATTGAGAATTGTGCCGAATTTCGAATCCCTAGGTCCAAAAATATAAATTTTGGCAAGTGCAGTTATATGGGAGGTGGGTGCGGCAGTAGGCGGTTTTCCAAGATTTTTTCAAAATTTCTTAATTTAGCCCAGAGAAGTATTTCTGCAAAGTTTCATTGCTGTACGACCACTCCTTCTATTTTTTTCCAAGAAATGTATGGGGCGGTGCCACTGTGCTCCGCCCACTTTAGAAATCGAGTAATAATATCAATATACTAGAGAATTTTATGTTTTACTGAGGGTGAGGGTATATATAAGTCGGGTTGCCCGACTGAAACTTTCTCACTGGTTTCTTGTGGGATTTTTGTGCAAATTAATTAATTATACAAAATATCCTTAACCCAACAAAAATTGAATTGAATTGAAGACAGTTGTTGGCCAATTTTTTACACTAACTTTTTTAACAGTTTTACTACCTGTCTGTGAACGTCTGGTTATAAGACAAAAAGTCATTTTAAAATCGGTTAATTTCAATAACTCAAGACTTAAACAATATCTTATATTGGGTGAGATTATTTATCAGTCACTTCACCTGACTAAAATGTCTGTACTGGTTTTCTATGTATATACATACGTACGTATGTATTTTGGAAATTAAAAATAAATTACAACAATAACGAGGAATTAAGAATATGTCCCTACACAACGTAATAACATTTCTCTTTGTTTGTTGTTATCAGTAAGAAAGAAAACGAAACACAGTTTTTGTGATAACATATGTGTACGACTGTAGAAGATTGTACAAAAAGGTGTAATTATTTATAAATATGTACTCTCAACCCATGTACCCTATCGTTGGTTCACTTATCCATTTTTAATAAAAGACAAGGGTATTAAATTTCCCTATTGGCTTCAATTAAATTGTTTAGATGTTTCAAATCTTAAAACAAAAATTATACACAGAAAATGGTTTATACATATATAACGTTTAAGTATCCCAAAAATAATAATTTCATTTATATGTTCATTTGCGTGGTGCAAATAACAACAAAATCGAAATAAATGATCATACAGTATCTTATCTTATCGCAACACAATAATAGGATCTAACAAATGTAACGTATGTTAAGTGCAACACATCGAAATAATTGATAAAAAAAAAGGTATCGATAGATGATATGCATTTTCTGTGGGTAGTACCAATCGTTTTTGTACCAATAATTTTTGTACTAACTTATTTTACATTATGTTAATTGCTAACATGGCGCCAAATTCTAGCTCTATATATTTACAAAGGCAGACAAACACTACAACAATTTGTGCATACCATTGACATCTTCACGAAATTTCCAATCGGCCCTGAAAATTATTCCTATTATATCACTCATAAACACTTTGTCGCAAATAATCCTACAACAATTAGTGCAAGTCAACCTACATTGGAGATGCAATTATGTACATATAACAAAATCTCATAGTACAAAAAAGATCAACCACAAACACTTTGAATATGCCGATAAACACCTCTTGTACACTAACTTTGTCATTCTCCAACTGGTAATGTTTTAAATTAATTATAAAATTGATGAACACTCATTGTACAATAGACATTTCCATGTAGGTGTGAACGTACAACCTGGGTACATTGAGCTACGTGTTTGAATACGACAGACAGTCACAATTAACCAAATGATTCGCCAACATTTAAAAATAAACACTTATACAATGTGTTTACCTGCAAAATATAAAGTAAAAGCTTAAAAGGGTACTAAAATTTTCCTAAAATAAACATCAAAACAACCACGTACAAGTAGGAACCATTATTTGTAGGGATTAAGTTTAATTACGTTCACAAAATTAATGCATGGAGTTTATACATATGTTTAGCAAAGTGCACAGTGATGTGAAATCGTTTTTATTGTGAAAATAATTCTGTAACTTAACGGAATAGTTTGTATATTGATTTTCACAATATTAATCAATTTCAACAATATTTCAAATATTTTATTCAGTTGTAAAAAAATAAAAAAATTTCCGGAAGGTAGTAATTTGTTTTTTATTTCTTAAAGAAATATTTACCCTGATTTAAAAATTAAAAGTTGGCAAACAAAATTTTCTGACTTGTATTAGTAAAGACGAATACTTAAATTTTATTAAACTAAAATGTTCAAAACTTTTCTTAGTTTCCGCGTTGATTTAACGGACTGCAAAATTGCATTTTTTGCTGGTCGCCATTTTTAAATTTCAATATTATATTTACTGATGATGCAGTATCATAAAATTGTAGTTACAACAATAAATAGCTCCTATAATAGTAAAAAATGATCAGTTAGCAGCAAACTTTTGATTTTGTTTTATTGACGTTCTAATGTAACATTCGTGATCTACAAAATATTTCGTAATTTCGCAACTTAATAAATGGCTTAAACAACATTTTTTCAAACATTTCACAGCTATGGGATATTTTGTCACATAACGTCAGTAACATAACGTAGGTCTTTAATACCTCGTGGTAAAAAACCAGAGGATCAAATGTGTCCAACAATAATATATTTTGAAAGCGCTATTGGTCTATTTTATGAAATAATTAAGGTCATATACCAAATTCTTAACAACACGCTGACTTTTGAAATTTCAAGAACTAACATAAAACGCACTTTTATTTCGTGTAGCATAACGTAGGCATTAGGCATATAACTTTTTACAATTTTTGCAAATAGGAAAAATGGCATAGCATAGTCGAATAGAGCATAAAATAGTATGAACTCCCATTATTAATTTTTTTTCGAAATTGCAAAAAAGTTTCCGCACCAAACGAAATTACTTTTTTTTTCAGATCATATAGCATCCAAGGTTTTCCTACAAAGGTTACGACATCCCATCAGCTGTTTTTGACGTTTTGCTTTGTTGATTTATTTCTTGACAAATCTGTCAACTATATTAACTAATAGTAGGCAGATTATATCCTATTTGTAAATGTACATATATGTGATAATTAGATCGACGTCTGGTTTTCTGATCATACTTTTGACAAAAATAATGTCGACACACTACAAAAGTCATTGTCCGGCTTTACAAAAGCAAATGAATGTTTTCCCAGACATTGGGTCAAAAAACCATCAGCTATTCAGGAAGTTCGGCGGAGCAACATCAACGCAGAGCGCGCAATTAAAATTATGCAAGACGTTTTGCCATTTTGTGAATCGCCACATACTTTAAACTTAAAATTTATTTCATATAACAATTGAAAACATTTGTTTTTTTTTTAAATAAAAATGTTAAGAAAAAAAATCTGACTTATTTTAGAGATCGCGTTTGGGGCGGAACATTTTGAACCCAAATCACCTTAAAATTACTAATGTGCGAGGAAAAAATTAACTAAAGCTTGAGTAAAACTAATATATCGATGTTCTAATAAACAGGCCGAATAAAATAAAAACGACGATGATGATGACGTAGAACACGACGGACCGCAAAGCTGCAATATTGCTTAAAGCAAATCAGTTGGTTGCGAAACCAACAACAAAAACTTGTTGTTTGAAAGCCGACGGCTCTTTTTAGCATATCGAATATTGTCTCATAGTCAATGCTTGTGATGTTAAGAAACTGTCGAGCCTTAGCACTCTAGAAAGAATTCTCATCTTGTTATAAAATTCTGGTGCATAAGACTTGATGTACAATTTGCATGCATTGAATTTAAGTCTGCTGCTGAGGACTCTTGGCTGTATCAAAAATAGCTATACAGCCAGCCTGGCATTATGAGAATATTGTTTAGCTAATAAACTTCTTTCAAAAACATTATTGGTCTTGAGCTTGAATAAAACTAAAATATCAACTAACTTCAATGGTCAAAATTTCAATTAAAACCTAAAAAGCTTTTTGTTCTCATCTCATTGATGTAAGAGGAAGAGAGACTAATCACAATTGTTCGTGTACATGCGACCAGCGATGATCGCATAAAATTGATCCAAAATTGGACGTCCAGAATGTGCTTCGTCATAAAGAGCCAAAAACATTTACAACATTTTATAATCTTAATGAAATGATGAGGGTTTATATCATTTAATACGAGAAAGAGAATAATGCAATTATTATAAGGCCAAATTAATTTTAGAACTTTTTAAGGCGATTTAGTCATATCCGTCTTTCTGGCTGGCTGGTGGGTAGGGTAACTGGAGTTAACCTTAACGGATCTTTATCAAAATTTACCAGTTTTAATTTTTTTTAAATGAAGTAATGGTTTTGTAAATGGGCAGAAAAGCCCAACACTTTCTGGTACCTCCCATACCAATAGGCCTGTTTTTTTAAAAACCTATATATCTTCCATAACATTCAAACGGACACCTTTAGTATATTAAAATTTGGACAGATTAATTATATTTTAATAGTACCAAATCATCAGAAAACTGAAACCCTTGCCACACCCCTTCTGGTAGCTCCCATACAAATGACCTAATTCACCATCATATTTCTACATACAAAAACTCTTATGTTCAGGAAAGCTCTTATAGAGATCTGACTCAGGAATATGGATTTTATCGGTCAACCCCTTTTGGTACCTCCCACACAAGATGACATATTGTCAAGATGACCTACTCCTATACAAATGACCGAATTCATACTCATAATTTTAGACTTCCCATACAAAATGACCTATTTTTGGGATATTAGTATTTCTCCCATAACTTTGAAACGGACAACTGGAAGATATTTAAATTTTGTTTTCTTCTTGTAATAGTAAGCAAAACCTCAGGAAATCGAGCAATTTGACATACCTATTGTGGTACCTTCCATACAAATGACCCAAAATGGGCCTATAGTTCTACATGCATATCTTTTTTGTAAGTACACAAAATTCAGTCATATGTATTTTGTGAAAGATGTACATATATGAAAAGGAGTGAATATGGACTATATCGGCCGAACCCTTCTGGTAACTCCCATGCAAAATTAACCTTTTTAGAAAATTAATATTTCCTTCATAACTTCCAAGCGAACAACTGGAGGATAATTGAATTTGGACAGTTTAATTATCTCGTAATAGGAGACAGACCCTAAGATAGCCGAACCCTTTGCCACACCCCTTTTGGTAGCTCCCACACAAATGACCGAATTGACCCGCATAGTTTTATATGCATATCTTTTTTGAAAGTACACTAAATTCAGTCATATTTTGCGTAAGATGTCCACTTATTAAAAATTGACTCACGAATCAATGTGGACTATATCAGCCGACCCCTCCTGGTATATTCCATACAAAATTACTTTTTTTTTAGAAAATAGTTTTTTCTCCCATAACTTTGAAACGAAAAACCGAAAAATATTTAAATTTTGTCAGTTAATTTATCTTAAAGCAAATCGTCAGAAATTCGAACTATTAGACACAGCTCTTTTGGTACCTTCCATATAAATTACATATTGGTCAGTTGCCCGAATATTAATATTTTTCAAAGAAACTTCCCAAATCGTTGAAATTTGTTTACTTTTAAAATTAAGTATTTATAGGTGAATCTTAGTAAAACGAGACGTTACCTCTACCCATTTAAAATTATAATTTCTTTGAAGATTTTTGTTCGAATAAAGTCCTCAGTTTGTATCCTACAAGTCCTTTTCGGTTACCCCATACAAAATGACTGTAACCTGTAACCACTTTACAGTTTACTTTATGTCTGCAAATCGCTGGTCTTACGACCAAAAGTCTTATAATACGTATTTTCAATTAAAAATTGGTTAATTTCAATAACTCAACACTTAAGCAGTATCATACAAAGGGTAAGGGTATTTATAAGTCAGTTTACGTGATTGAATTTCTGTACTGATTTTTTTACATCTTGGATACACTCTAACAGCAATAATATCAAAGTATGATTTTTTTTATTAATTGGATTTTTGTTAATTTTTTTTTTAATTTACACAAGATCATTGTGAGGTTCACGAATATTTACGAGTTACATGTTTCAAATTTGATGCTAGCATAATATTTTTCTGCGTCGGCTTTTTAAACAATAATCTAATTCCCTTACGCTTCTAAAATGTGAGACCTTGTCTCTTCTTAAGACGCTTTAAAAAAGATGTAGGAGAGCTTCTTGCACAACGGCACTTACAGTTTATAGAAGAATGCGAACGTCAACTGTTTGAGAAGTTTTTACTAGACTTTTACAGCGAAGTTGCTGTCGACAACTTCGAAGGGGCCGCAGATGAAAATAATATATCGAATGAGAGAGATCTCGAGCCCGGGTCTCCCAAATGATAGTCCCGGGTTCTATCCATCATGCCACGATTGGCCCTATGTAAAAACAATACATAAATAGAACTTATCAACATAAGATGAGACAGCGCTATTTGTCTAAACTTTTTTCTAAGTTTGAGGGATCAGTCCTTTGGTGGTGTTACTACACGACTTTCAACTGATAATTTGATCATCCACCAATTACTGCATCCAAACCACTGTACAGCCTAAAAGCGTTAAGACTGTGCAATATATTGCATTAATTGTTAATGAATCAACAGAATGTTGCACAAGGCGTTTTAATATATATTGAGTAATCCGTATATTTTTTAAGGAAGTGATTGCAATGACAATACAATGACAACATACAAAACGGAAGTTTACGAGTAACTATAGTTCATTGTTTATCGAAGATAAGAAAAATAACACGAAATTGAACGTAAATAAATAAATTCAGACATGACGCAATATTCATCTTAGTAATGTACTCCGAATATTTCGGATATACAATAACAAATAAAAAAGTTATTTTTGAATTCATTGCTGATAATAAAATCATTTCACATTTATATATTGCATTGTTAACATGGACAAAACAATAGCATTAACAAAAGAAAATTGGTATTGTCGATATTATCAATATTGTAACTAGACTTTTAATTAAATGATGTTTCCGTTAATGGAGAATCAATTATTGTTTTGGAAATGTATATATATGTTTTAATAAATATATTTTATTGTTTATTTGACACGAGACATATAAAATATGAAACGTGTATCTACTTTTTGTATTTTAGTAGGATAATTCGCTTCTATTTGTGGATTCTCACAATGTAGCTATGTAATGCATCCAGGAAGCCGCCAATCTGTGACAGAGCTCAAACAAAGGTCACAAGCATGATATTCGCGTGTCCCAATTATCACGCCACTGTTGGTCAGGGACGTTTAGAACACACGACTACCATGTGGGAGATCCCAGGTTCAACTTCTGGCTCCAGTCATCTAAAAATTAAATTTTTCTTTCATTGCCGGTCTCCCTCGATGTTGTCGACAGTAACTTCGCAGTATAAGTGTCGAGTCAATCGGCATGTCTAGTAAAAGCTTTTCAAACAGTGACGTTCGCATTCGTTGTGAATCAAAAATAGAAAGCGTGTTAATTCACAACAGCGCGGAAAGCATCCCATACCTAATTCATGGGGTCTAAAGGGAAATTAAGTAAGTAAGTAAGTTGGTCCCTTAAACGATATAAAGAAAATATACTTTGGAAGGTTACGTTACTCTCAGACTACGAGGCCGTGTCAAAAGACGTTCCCCGGAAAACTAGGCAGCACATTAGATGTGACATTTTCTTTGGTAGGTATTCTGCGACCTTTACACCTTGCACTCAAATCAAAATAAATTTTGGTAGTTGCAGAGCAGTACATTGGTTCTAAAGACTTAAAAACACTTTGTTTACGCTATCTACTCGTCAACATCGAAAGCACTTTGTTCCGCTGAACATTGTTTGATTTCTCATTTTTTATATAAAAACATTATTACGCGTCCTAATTGATTTATAACAACCCAATTTCAAATTCGTCGATTGTCTTTTTACCTTGAGTTCGTTGGCGACAATCTAAAGACATTTCTGATAATTAAGGTGCACAGACAAGTAAAGAACTTTCAATTGCATGTGTGCGACGATCTGTCAGCGATAAGGGGTTTTTTTATTTCCAAGTAAACTCAGTACAATAAATTTCGGAGCAAATAATGATATCAACCAGGCTAACTGCAAGTTGGTGTTTCCTCACATTCAAGAGCGCTCTGTTAATTTGAAGAGCACTTAGATAACGACAAACATTATTTGTATTTCTATAGAAATACAATACATTTTCATAAGTAATATGTAGTACGTAATAGGTTTGTTCATCTATATAAATATATATTAAAAAGATCCCCAATATATATATACTGAAGACCAAGATATTAATTGTAAATTGTAAAAGTGTGGAATTATTAGCCTATCGCAGCTCTTACATTGGGTAACGATTCATTGTGTGTAAGTTCTCAAAATGTTTGGGCAAAAATTTATATACAAAAGAGGTGACATTAACTGGCCATCTGTATTCTGGACTTATTCCCAATGGACCTATATCTTTAGGGACAAAATCGAGGGTTCAATGTTAAAAGTAATGTTTTCAACAGCAACCCAGTTTTCATTTGGGGAACTATAGAAACGTATTCGCGATGAAATGATAAACATTTCAGAAAACACCTATCACGCCGTAATTGTTTCAGCAGGTTGTATTGAAATAATTAAGAATCACGTCATGCACGGACGGTCGTGAAGAATACGCGACTATCATGCGGTAGACCAGTGCCCGATTTATTTCTCAGTCGACAGCATAATGTCTAGTAAAAGCTTCTTTAATAGCTGACGTTCGGATTGGTCTACAAAATGTATGCCTAGAAGAGTGAGTCCCCAATCAGCTCACAACGTCCGATAGATATCGTGTTCCCCCGGCAATGTGGCAAAATATTGAATAACCTAAATGACATTTTACCTCCGATGCATCTTGGGGAGTGGGTAACAAATGTTACTGAAGCTCAACACAACGGTCCTTAGTAGTTTTGTCGGCCCTCATAAACTAGGATCAGGGGCGGTGGCCCTATGAGCCACTCTCTTTAAACAAGAAACTGTTATAAAAACACAAAGAAAAGAAATCACAAGAAAGGAAAGAATATGTTAAAACTCGCATGAGGCTATTCATCAAACTGACGTCTAATTTCAGTTGTGAGAGAGTTGGAAACCCATTGATGTGAATTCATAGTCGGCAAGAGACTTTGACGTCTGGTCTTGCGATTTAACTCTGTAAATGACCGATTAGCAACTATTCGCATCAAGGCGAATAATTTTACCATCGCGCTGATTTGTGTATACGATCTGAGGGAAACAAAGACAAGGACATTAAAGATGCATTCTATGACTGCTGCGTTAAAGCAGCTATAAAAATTGTCTCTGGTTTAGCGGTAGAAAAATTCAGTCTACACAACATTTCCGATAACGGATTCAGACTGATTAGTTTCGCGTCGGCAAGAAACATATTGGTGAGTGGAATCAGATTTCTGCATAAAGATATAAGCAAGGCAATCAGGATATCACCTGATAAAAGTACAAGAAACTAGATTGATAACGTGGTAATCGATGGTATGCATGTGTGATGCGCGCTGCAAATATGTCTCGGATTACCACCTAGTTGCAGCCAAGGTGCGCATGCGATTAAGTAGTGCTAAAAACGCGCAAAACTACATACCACCGAGATAGCCAACGCCTACAACCTCACCTGTTAGGACAGAGACGGAAATCTAGTCACGAACACTTAGAGTGTGCTGCAAATATAAAGGACACACTTTCGTTCTCAGCACGTTCTATAAGTGAAAAAATCATGACAAATATTGACGACGGAGTTGATTGTCCTACACCGAGTCAAAACGAGATCAGCACGGCTTAAAAGCAATAAAGCTGCGGGAGCCAATGGACTTCTAAGGCCGGCAGCGATGAGCTGGCAACGTGTATGCATCAGCTAATAAACACAATTTGGCTACAGGAATGCATGCCCGATTTTTGTAATCTGAATGTTTTATGTGCTGCGCTTAATAAAGAAGATCCAAGTGTGTGTGTGCCAACTATCGCGGTATCAGGCTTTTACGCAACGCACACAAGGTAATGCCTAGTGTGTCATGTGGAGGCTTTAAGCCCATCCTATCGAACCTCATTGGATCTTATCAGTGTGACTTTAGACCTGGTAAACCCACAACCGACATGATATTCACACTTTCACACAATCCTGAAATAAATCCAAGAAAAGCAGATCGACACCAACCATCTGTTTATAGATTAGATTATAGTGCGGCATGACACTGAGTGACACGAAGTATTCAGTGACAGAAGGCAAAAATCGGACAGAACCAGCGGTAAAAATACGTATTACTTAATCGCTGATGTCTGCTATATTTACGATTCTCTCGCTGATATTTGCCCTTAAATTTAGCATAGGAGTGCCATAGGCCGTTTAATCGGTGCGGTCTCGCTTAAAAAGCAATCGTAGGTGTCATTTTAGTTGCAATTACATCATAGGTGAAGTTTTAAGCGAGCTTCATAACACGCTTGATGACAAAGTAAGTGGCGATGCCCTCGATGGGAGGGCAGTGACATAGAAGATGATCCATGTTCTCCTCTTCTTTCTCATTATTGCTAGCCAAACGGCCAGTGTTCGGTTATATCAGCTATGAATTTCCTCAGATGGACTCTAGACAGGTTCGTGTCCCCCGATATCCATGGTAGATCAATTTGTTGGTTCTCTTACCCATCTCTTCTTAGCAATGAGGTTCAATTTCTCCGCAATTAACTGTTCCCCTTATAAAAGACATACCAATGTGACCGTAGATTTCGTTCGCGTTCACGGTGGTGGCGGCCCTTGTCACTGTATCGACTACCATATATGTGTCCATTTCCTGAAACCCATCTGAGGGTAACCGTCGAATATCTCGCTAACTCCTCAAGAGACGACCGGCATTTTTGAACATTTCTCGAAGTGGTGTACACTAAGGTGAATTTAACATTTTTGAAATAAAAATAATGCGGGTTTTTAAATTTTTAAATCCAAAAAAAATGTTACCATAGTTTTCCCAAACTTAAAACCGCACGTCAATCAAGCGTATATTTTTGCCATTTTTTTTTATTCAGCCCAACTCTTAAATGTTACCGATTTTTTTGGAAAATCAAAAAAAAAAGAATTTACACTAGGGTTCACAAACTTCAAAACGCGAGCGGTGCGCCAATTTTCAACCGATCAAGCTCATTTTTTAACCTAACCTCACAGAAAACTAATCGGTTTTTTGGAAAATCGAAAAAATAAAAATAAGGTCCACCTTAGCGTACACGTTCTCCAGCCGCCTTTACTAGTAAGAATATGAATATTGAAGCCCAATATCCCACGATACTGAATTTTCTCTACGGCTATTCTATTGGCCGCTATTTCGGCCTGAACTATGCTACAGTGATCCGGTAGTTTGATCGACAGTGGAATATTCAACTCTTCCGCGATGTCCCGGGTCGAAGACAGGTTCTAGTATGGTGTAATCCGTGTGACAGCTCACATGGATTAGGTCCAGTATTTTGGCATGGACATAGTTCCTATGCATCTATGCTGTAGTAAACACGACTGATACCATTTTTAATAAAAGTCACAAGTTGTTCGACGTACACCTTTTCTTTAAAATAATCCCAAAGAAAGAAGTCCAACGATGTCAAATAACATCGCCAGTACGTGAGATAACACGGCCATTGAATTTGTCGTGCAAAAGAGCCATTGTTTCGTTAGCTGTGTGGCAAGTGACACCGTCCTGTTGAAACCACATATTGTCCACATCCATATCTTCCAATTCGGGCCTTTAAATGTTTGTTATCATCTCACGATAGCGAAAACCATTCACAGTTACCGTCTGACCGGCACCAAACAGTCACTCTTGGATTATCATTCGCCCAAATGCGGCAATTCTGCTTATTGACGAATCCACTGAGGTGAAAATGTGCCTTATCACTGAAGATGATTTTCATCGAAAATTGATCATTCACCGTTGTTGCCATTACCTGCCACCATTCTGACCATTAACGACGTGTGGAATGGTCAAGAGACTTTAGTTCTTGAGTCAATTGCACCTTGTAAGCGTATAAATGCAAGTCTTTATGCATAATGTTCGAGAGTGAGAGGTCCAATTGTTGGGCACGACGATGACTTGAGGTGGACGGCTCTTCAGCCACACAATCTCGAACAGCAGCAATATTTTCTGCAGTACTGCAGCTGTATGCGCATGCACTGGTGTTTCCACATCTCCTACAGACCCGGTTTGCTAAAATTTTTGAACAATTCTTCCGAGTGTACGCACATTTGGATGATTAATTTGACTGAAAAAATCACGAAGTGCACTTGATTTATTTTGATTTGAAAGTCCGTTATCATAATAAGCCTTAATAACCTTAACGCGTTGATCGATTGTGTATCTTTCCATGGTTCAAGTTGAGTTAGTCTGAAATTGAGCAATGTCAAATGAAATGCAGAAAAGAACTTGACCTTTAGGTGGCCCTTACAATTTAACCACCCTTTAGATGACATTGGCCGAGGACTGCGAGGACTGTTACTGCGGCCTTTTCAAACATGGAGAAGTCGGTAGAAGTGGGTCTGGTGCTAAAGCAAGACATATACCCATGTTCTGGTGAAAAGTACCGATTTCAGACTGTTTTTAAACCGATTTGTTTTCCAGAACATGGGTGATTTATTATTTATTTCAATGAACAAAGAGTTCTACTAACGTTGTTTTTCAATACTGCTAACTCGCGACCCATTTGAGTAAGTATTTTAGAAACGCCGTTCCGGGATAGATTGAAACACAGAAAAATTTCATGCAAATACACATTTTTTAAGCAAACATCACAGAAATTCGTGGAAATTCCCTTCTATTGCTGTTTTTCAATACTGCCGACTAGCGACCCATTTAAAAAAAGTGCAAACTGTAATTTTAAAGAAGTGATACTGACTATTGTTATGTTACCATTATTAGACAAGTCGACATAATTCAATGGAAAAGTCCACCTTAATGAGCCATATTAGTGTTTACGTCTTCTTTATATTGTTATGTAGCATCATACGGGTCCTTTATTTTTTTTTATACCATCACCCTTAGGGATGAGGGTATATATCATTTCATACGACCCAAAAGTGTAACACATAGAAGGAGTCACTTCAGACCCTAGGTTTCTTAGAACCAAATTCGATTCATGACTTTTTAAGTCATTTGAGCCAAGTCCGTCTGTCTGTCTGTCTGGTGGCTGTCCGGCTGGTTCGCACGATAACTTTCGACAGACGTAACCAAATGTCTTGAAATTTTGCACGAGTTAATATTTCCCCAAAACTACTTACGGTATTGCAAATGGGCTACATGGCTCCGCCCCTTCTGGTACCTCCCATACAAATACATCATTCCGCCCACTTTAGAAATCGAGTTATAATATCAATACACCCAACGGGATCGTACCCAAATTCTGTACTTAGTAAAGCTATTACAGGATAAAGTTTTGGAAAAAAAAACTGGAAGTCTAGCCACTCCCCTTCTGGTACCTCCCATACAAATTCACCTTTCCGCCCACTTTAGATATGGAGTAATAATATCAAAAAATCCATCGCGCTCGTACCCTAATTCTTAATTAGTAAAGCTATAGCAGGATACAGTTTTTGAGAAAAAACTGAAGTCTACCAACGCCCCATCTGATACCTCCCACACACATCTGGTGCCGCCCACTTAAAAAATCGATTAATATTATTATTAGAACTACCGCGATCGTGACCAAATTCTGTATTTAGTAAAGTTCAAGCAGGATAAAGTTTTGGAGAAAAAATCTGGAAGTCTAGACACGCCCATTCTGGTACCTCCCATACAAATGTACCTTTTCGCCCACTTTAGAGATGGAATAATAATATCAATACACTTGACACGATCGTGCCCAAATTCTGTATTTAGTAAAGCTATAACAGGATAAAGTTTTGGATAAAAGATCGGGATGTCTAGACACGCCCCTTCTGGTACCTCCCACACAAATGTATCACGCCGCCTACTTTAGAGATGGAGTATTAATATCAATATTCTCGACACGATCGTGCCCCAATTCTGTATTTTATTAAGTTATAACAGGATAAAGTTTAGGAGAAAAAATTGGAATTCTAGCAGCGCCCCTTATGGGACCTCCCATACAAATGTACCTTTCCGCCCACTTCAGAGATGGAGTAATATTATCAATACATCCAACGCTATCGTGCCCAAACTCTGTATTTAGTAAAGCTATAACAGGATAAAGTTTTGGAGGATAAACCAAGAAGTCAAGACACGCCCCTTCTAGTACCTCCCATACAAATTTACCACTCCACCCACTTTAGAAATCGAGTAATAATTTCAATATAATAGCAATTTTTTTTATTTTACTGAGGGTGATGGTATATGTAAGTCGGGTCGCCCGACTGAACTTTCTTACTGGTTTTTTATATCCTTCCTACTTTTTCATTCTATCTATATGAATTTGTTTAAACCCCTAACTAAAAAGAAAGTGTTATTTAAATAATGTGAAATTGGTAAACATTTTTGACTAAATTTAAAAACGTTATGCTTGAAAATGTTTTACACTGTTCTTACAAATGAGAATAGTCTGACGTTTACAATATGATTTTGCATATGAATTCGAGATTTAACTCCCCGCTTCATATTGTCAACCTTAACAAAACAGCACAACACTCAGTTGCTGTTAAAATAATTTCAGTTTAACCGTTGTAGAGTACGAAAAAACTTTTTTCAATAACTACTGAATTATTAAAGTTGAATAGAAAACGTTCATGCATGCATACATATATACATCTGTTACTGTTGCTAGTCCGCACTCAGATCTATAAATAGTAGACATACATACTTACTATGAAAATGTCTCCGGGTAGTCTTAAAATTCAAAGAATAAACTTATGACTCACATTTTGATGTTTTATTATATGCGCATATGTTTAAAGATACATTTATTTCACAAAATATCCACCGAAAAAAGGTAAATACATGTATAAACATCTGATTATATGATGTACATATGTATGATACACAAATAAATATGTGCTACATATATAATTTTAACAGAAGCCATATAAATATGCATAAAACTCCCTTTTTTAACACAATCTGTATGTATCTAAACATCAGAAAACCGACAAAAGCAAAAAAAAACCCAACAAACAAATAAAAATTTTAAAGTTACAGTGAGTGTCAAAAAAAGAGTTATAACTCAAAAAAGCAGTAGGAAAAACAGAAGCGTTAACGAATGTTGAGTTAAAACCTTGGCATGTTTTGATAAATGTGCTAAGTGCAATTTGTCACAACAGCACTGATTTAGTTATTTGTGTTAGCAGTATAATAAATGGAATTTGGATCAAAATAACATATTAGTGAACATATTCAGAGTACTCCAAAAAATGATAGCGAATATAAAGCCACGGTGGTTAACTGAAAGAAAACAATGTTTGTGTAGGCATATTTTTAACGGCCAATGACCGGATCACTGAATAGAATCAGAATTTAAATAAATAAGGCGTAGATGAATTATTTTGTATGGAAATCTACAAGATATTTTAAATTGATTTAAACCAGGTACATTGTCTGATTAATACCCTCACCCTATGTATAATATTGTTTATGTTTTGAGTTATTGAAATTAACCGATTTTCAGTTGAAATTAAGGCGGCCGAAATTGTATTGGCTATTTATACATATGTCAGCTGTGAGTTTCGGGATTTGTAATAAGCATTGTTATCTAAACCACAGTTCATAGCAAAAATTTACAATTTACAATCTCAAATGCACAATATTGTAAATAATAATTGTCTCATCAATTAAATGTACGTAAACCGTTTACTAATTACTTTTGGTTTTAAAAATAATAATATAAGGTCTTCATGGCTATTGTCATCATTGTCAAAGTGACTCTCTGTTGGACCTATTTATGGAGCATAAAATGTTATTTTATTGCATTCAAATTTAGTACTTTTGCATTATTTTAAATCTTGTTTTTTTTTTTGTTACCTACTGTATAAGTATACACATACATAATATACATACATATTAATCTATACGTATATATATTTATATAGTATATGTATATCTCAACATTAAAAAAACTTGATTAAACAAGTCATCGAAATTTCATTTTATATAATGATTTTTCAGATCAATTTGAATGTAGATCAATACAAAGCGTTTAACTTTGTTAACTCAAACAAATTAGCGGTCAATTGTAGACATGCAATTCTTTATGGTTAACGCCACTAAAAATAATTTTTATGTTTTAAAATTTTTCCTCATGGATAGCAATTAGAATGAAGGTACAACCAAATTGTACGGTAAAGTTGAAACTTTCAATTAATGTTGAAGGGTTTTGCCTAAATCAATTATAGTATTAATTTAAATATCCTCCAGTTGTCCATTTGGAATTAGTGGATGAAATATTAATTAACCAAAAGGTAGGTATTTTTGAAGGGGAGGTATCAGAAGGGGTCGGCCGATATAGTTCACAATCATACCAGAGTCAAAACCTAACAATCGTACATCTTATGCAAAATATATCTCAATTCAGTGTTCATAAAAAATATACATACGTATGTAAAACTATTCGGGTGAATTCGATCATTTGTACCGAAGACCAGAATGGGTGTGGAAAAGTTTACAGTTTTCTGAGGGGTTGTCTTCTATTCTTGGAAGTTATGGATGGAAGTTAGGGAAATTCTGCCGGTTAACCATTACTTCATTGTGCAAAATATAAATACTGGCAAATTTTCATAAGGATATGTTATGTTAAGGTGTATGTTACTTGAGTTATCCTGACCACCAGCCAGCCAGACAGACGGACTCGGCTCGATCGCCTTAAAAGTCCTGAAAACGAATTTGGTCTTAAGATAGTTGGGGTCTAACACATCTCCTTAAACGCGTAACACTTTTTATATCATCACCCTTACGGATGAGGGTACATATCATTTGATACGAAAAAAAAAGTGTAACGCAATAAAGGAGACGAGTTAGACCCAAGAATCTTAGACCAAATTCGTTTCAGGACTTTGTCCGTCTGTCTGGCTGGATGGCTGGTCAGCAGGAAAATTTACCAGTATTAATATTTTTCAAAACGGACTTATGGGATTGTAATTGGGCAGAATAGCCCCACCCCTTCTGGTACCTCCCATACAAAATTACCTATTTTTGGATAATTAATATTTCTTTAATAGCTGCCAAACAGACTACCGGAGAATATTCAAACCCTAATAAAACTGAAACATTTGCACATCTTTTTTTTTCGCTTATGAAAATTGGACTCAGGTATGAATATGGACTATATCGGTTCACGCCTTCTGGTACCTCCCATACAAAATGACCTATTTTTGAAAAATTAATATTTCTCCTATAATTTCCAAACGGACACTTGGGGGGTAATGAAAATGGGCCAATTAATTTAACTTGTGATAAAAGTAAAACCTCAGAAAACATAACTATTTGACACATCCCTTCTGGTACTTCCTATACAAATGTGCGAAGTCACCCCCATAGTCTTATAAGTTCACGTAAGTACACTGAGTTCCGTCAAATTTTGCGTAAGTTGTACGGTTATGAAAATTTAAATCAGGAATGAATGTGGATCATATCGGATCACCCCTTCTTATACCTCCCATGCAAAATGACCTGGTTTATAAAATTAATATTTTTGTCAAGGTAAGAGATCATTGAACGTTGTTTTACGAAAAAAAATCAGACACTAATAACACAGTAGCACATTTTCCAACTTCAAACTCTTGAACGAATTGAAGCCCACAAAATCTGAAAGCTTATGATAGTAGAAGAAAAACTATAATTGGGTCTTGAATTATTAGCTAAGGTTTTCTTTGTATTCATTTTTGAAGTTGTCGACTAAGAAGAGGATTTTAGTAGTCTATATCTCGTGAATTATTCAAAATATAGTTTTTCTCTCTTCAGCAAATTTTTAGCTTTTAATCAGATCTAAAAATTGTACCTTGAGATAAAATCAAGAAAACAACAACATCTTACTCAAATCAGCGAAACTGTCAAAAAATCGTAGATTTTCGTTATATAGAAAATATAAATAAATAAAAAAACAACAAAAATCTATGATGAAATTTTACGATTTTTTACAGTTTTGAGTTGTTTTGAGTGAGATATTGTTGTTTTTTTGATTTTATATGAAGGTTAAATTTTTACATCTGATTAAGAGCTAAAAATTTGCCGAAGAGAGATCAAAATTTCGAATATTTCAGGAGATATAGTCTTAAAAATCAGAATATGATTTTCAAAAATTTTAAAAATGAATTTAAAAAAAACCTTAGCTCATAATTCAAAACCCAGCTAGGGGTTTTCTTCTACCATCATAACCTCAGTAAGAAAACCCGAAACTCCATTTTGCTCCACTACGTAACAAATTTTTACAGTGGTTTGAATTTTGGTTTTTTTTTTTTGATCAAAAGTCGATTTCAAAAATATGAAAAATCATCTATAAAAATACATTTGAGGTATTTCATGTCCTCGCAGACATATATTAAAAAATTCAGGGGAATATTTTCTCAGAACATTTTAACCCTCTAGCTCTCACCCATATGGGACATTTTTGGCCCAATTCTGAAAAACTGTTTTAATGTCAACTTTGGAGAGAGGTCAAGGCTTACAATCTGCGATAGAAATATTCCCTGGAAAAATTCACTAACAGTCACCTAAGATAAATTACCTCTATGAGTCAAAGGTTATAAAATAAAATTAAAATAAAATGTTAAGAAGGCTATTTTTGAGCAAAGAGTGCAACAAGCTTTATTGGGAGTGAACCAAACCAATATCAAACGGTAGCATTTAACCTCAGTAAAAAAACCTTAAACTCCAAGTTGCTCCACTACGTCACAATTTTTTTACAGGGATTTGAAGTTTGATTTTTTTTCAGTAAAAAGTCGAATCAAAGAAATTGATTAATCATGTGTGAAAATACATTTGGAACAGTTCATATCTTCAGAGACATACATTAAAAAATTTTCACCACTCATCTCCCGCATGGTAGTCGTGTTTTCCCAAAATGATGTACCTATACGAAATTTTAACATAACTTCAATGATTTATCACAATGTTTTTATAACATTCCACTACAGTCTGCGATAAGATGAAGGAACTTGGGGAGTGACCTGATTCATGGTCGAGAACAATATGAATCTGTTTACCAAAGTTCCCAAACACCCTCAAAATCTTGACTTATGGTTGAAAAAAACCAGTAAGAAAGTTTCAGTCGGGCAACCCGACTTACATATACCATCTCCCTCAGTAAAACACAAAAAATTTCTGTTATATTGATATTATTACTCGATTTCTAAGTGGGCGGAGTGGTACATTTGTATGGGAGGTACCAGAAGGGGCGTGTCTAGACTTCCAGTTTTTCCCTCGAAAACTGTATCCTGCTTGAACTTTACTAAATACAGAATTTGGGCACGATCGCGTTAGTTCTATTAATAATATTAATCGATTTCTAAAGTGGGCGGTACCAGATCAGTATGGGGCGTACCAGAATGGCCGTGGCTAAATTCAATTTTTATTCTCAAAAACTGTATCCTGATATAGATTTACCAAAATAAAGAATTAGAATACGATCGCCTTGGATTTATTGATATTACATCTCCATATCTAAAGTGGGCGGAAAAGTACATTTGTATGGGAGGTACCAGAAGGGGCGTGGCTAGACTTCCAATATTTTTTCCAAAACTTTATCCTGTTATAACTTAACAAAATGCATAATTTGGGCACGATCGTGTTGAGTATATTGATATTATAACTCCATCTCTGAAATAGGCGGAGTTGTACATTTGTAAGGGAGGTACCAGAAGGGGCGTGGCTAGACTTTATTTTTTTTTTAAACTTTATCCTGTAATTGCATTACTTAATATAGAATTTGGGTATGATTGAGTTCGATGTACTGATATTATTACTCGATTTCTAAAGTGGGCGGAATTGTACATTTGTATGGAAGGTACCAGAAGGGGCGTGGCCATGTAGCCCATTTTCAATACCGTAAGTAGTTTTGGGGAAATATTTCGGTTTTTTTGTTACTTTCCCCACGAGTAAAACGCATATTTGTTTGTAATAATTGGTGGTTAAGTTAGCCAAGTTTTACAATAAAGGCAATATTAATTTTGTAATTTTTGCTTTGTAACGGTTGCATGTGAAAATCACAGAAATTTGACGAGCAGCAGCATTATCACATCATACCACTGAGGTATTAACATATGAGTTTGTGGCAAATTATTGCATATGTTGTATTTTAACAACTTTCAGGATAGTTTTTTCTTTGAATATACATATCCACTTGTGAAATCTTTTGAAAGATTTGGCTATATGTTCACCACAAGTCGAGTACTAATAATTAATATTTACCATAAACTATTTATGATTTAAATAAGATTCGTAAACAAATTTCAGTTTCCACTATTGTGTCATTTGCCCAAAAATTTATCACTTTATACATTTTAACTAATAATCTGCCTTGACACTTAACCCACTTACCTTATTATCCTTATCAAAACAGGATGTCGATGATATCTTGGATGATGATGATGATGTCGCTGTGCCGGATGCAGAATTTGAAGATGCTGCCGCTGCGGCTGCGGCTGACGACGATGATGATGTGCGATCAAACATTTTGCCATCGACGACATTGCGATGTTTGTTTTTGGATTTGAAGCGACCTGAACGTGATATGGTGAAATTCCTCCATTGGTGACTGTACTCGCAACGTTTCTCCTCTTCGTTAAGGATGCTATCCAGATAGTTAATGGGTTCATGAGCGGCCATTGTGTTGCTTATAAAGTTGTTTAATTTAAGCAAGTTAGTATTTTGTTTTGTATTTTTGTTGAACGAAAAAAGACCGCAACTTTTTAAATAATTTATCGGCACATACACTCTTTCGATACAATATTTATTTTCGATTACATTCACCTGTGACTTAATTAGCAACAATTATTGCCTTTGTTTGCAAATTTGAAGCAATTGTGAAATGTAAAAGCTTTTACAATTTGTCACTTTTCTCTTTGTCACATCGTTAATTTGTTAAAATTTTGTAAATAAACACGTTCTTAGCTGATGTTTTATGTTTTTATTTGTAAATTATTAAGCATTTTCTTTCGCAAAATTGTCGATTTTTTTTTAGCCAAACACTTAAACTTTGTATACCACTTCTTTTGTTTACTTCAATTGAAACTTGGTTTCTTCTTGAGTAGGAGCGATCATAATAACAATTAAGCGATGATTCGTTATTGTTGTTGTCGTCGGCGTCGTCGTCGTTGTTGTGGTTCTGGCTCCTCCAACATCCAATTGTTAACAATTGCCATTAAACACTACTAATGTTGTTTTTTCTTTCTCAAATTGTAATAAAGAACTTCGTGTTTCGTCTGCTCAGAGGAGTCAGCCAACGAGTTGTATGGCAACAGACTACGGTTCGAGTCTAAAGTTCAGTTCATGCAATTTTTTTTTGTGTTTTTCGGTCGACTTTTAACAAAATCTCACACAAATCCTCCTCACACCATGTGCTGTTGTTGTTGTTGTTGTCATTGAAGAAACTTAAACAATACCACCAGAGAACAACAGAAACAACAAAGGTACGGTAACAAACAATAAACTCCACAAGTCCGTCTGTGTCAGTTTAAGCCAAGCTAAGCGGCAACAGCAGCCAACCCAGCCAACCAACAAGTTTCAGTTTAGTTAGCCAGCACTCAGTCGATTTACTTTGTGTTTTTGTATTTCGGTTGATGTGTTCGTTCGCCTGTTGTTGTTGGGGTTCGTTTGTTTCGAAAAAAAAAATCTGTTTGTAAGTAACCGTATCCGTTCGAACCAAAAGCACTTTTATGAATGACACCGACCGACGACGAAGACCACAATAACTGATTTCTGTTGAGTGCACTCTAAATGCGAACGAACGTTTTGATTGTATTGTTACCTCGTTTTTATTATATCTTTCACTATAGGTTGTGGATGGTCTGTTCAGTTTATCGGTGGGTTTGTGCCTTTGGTTGTTGATATGTATAAATACACGAGTCTTTGTTCTCCTCATCCTTCTAAATGGATTGACCGATTTTAAAGAAATTTTTTGTGGATGCTTATGTGTGGTTGTAGAGTGTAACCGCTAGATCTATGATTTTTTATGGATAACCATATGTGATATATATTTTATTGCATACATAGCTCTCGTCACTGCAGTTATGACTGTGCCGCCTTTATTTTTATTATTGAAAGGTGGGTGAAGGGGCGTGGCAAAAGTGTTGTTAAGCCCCAAAAAGAGAATATTTGATAAGCATTGATAGCATCCGACTCTAGAGATGTAAATATATATTGGGATACTGGGACTTAAAAACCCAGTGAATTGAAATTTGATAAACACATTGCACTCGGCTAATATTACTGACGGAAAATTTGCTTTCGGTTATTGGGTGGAGGACACGTGGAAATAGTGTTTTTGCCCTATTTATCCCTATTAATATGTATTATAAATGTTTGTTTGTTTGTGGCTAAATCACTGAACCGATTTCAATGAAATTGAATGTAAATAAACCTTTATTGTGCTCGGCAATGCAGAAATTAACATACCGGCAAAATATTTATTTTTTGTCAGCGCACATAGAAGTATTTTGATGATCTGGGCGGCCAAAAACCCAAATCTCAAGTTTAAAATAAAACCGTTAATTTGATTGGGAAACGTAGGGTACACTCCATGTAACGAAAAACCACCATTACAAGTAATTTTAATTGCGAGAAACCCAAAAAAACTAAAGCTCAAACTCAATGATTGATTTTAAAATTTTACGGAAGTGTTGTTTTTATTAATTTTAAGGCGTTTAATTTTTCCTAACTGCAAAATAGCGATGGATTCAATGGGCATGGTATTTTTCAAGTATTATATATTTCTTTTATATGTTTGCCTAAAATTTTTTTAAATGGTCGGCAAGTAAGGACCAATGTAATGCTGATTTTTATGAGATTTTTGTTTAGGTATCCTGTTAGATCCCGCAAGTCTTGTGACTGATATGAAAACTTATTGGCCTTATTTAACAAGTTCAGAAAAGTTTTGCCGCGGAAAATCGCAGATGGCCAAAAAACCGTTAGTTAAAGTTCATACCTAAGAAAATCAAAATTTGTGATTTTTTTCACATTCTCGCTTATTCTCGTCATAATGACGTTATTACATTCAAAAATAGCAACTTATGATTTTTTCTTATGATACGTTAATCAATAAGTAATGCAAAATCCTATGCAAAAAATGATAATTTGGGAGCGACAACAAAAAAAATTACTTTACAACAATACGTCTGTGCAATTCGTTTGGAAGCCTTTGCTACTAGAGTATTTGTCATTAAATTGTTTTTGTTGTCACAGAACAACTGCATAACTATATGCAAAATTGTATCCTTGGCACCCAATAACACCTACACTACATAAAGTACTCATACAAGGATCGGAAATAATAAAAAATGCGTTACCGGCTATAGGACAACTGTCCGAAGAGGCAGCAGAGGCTCGAAACAAACATTTTCGAGCTTCCAGGCAGGATTTTGCAAGAAAATTTTCAAGAGAATCCTACAATCAGGACATCCTAAATAGGTTTCCCTTGAGCTCAGATCTACTCTTAGTGCCTCAACAACTAAAAATAAAACAAAGTTTTCTTTATTTTTGCCAGAAACTATAGAGATGTTTCTCTCAGCTCATCATCTAGCAGCTGAAAGTGATGTGGACGACGAAATTAGCAATGATGGCGAATAAAAAAAAAATATGAAAATTTTATGTTTTAAATGTCCAATTTATGAAAATATAACTGTTTCTACTGTAAAAATCAATTGATTATGTTTCAAACTTTTCTCTTAGCTTAATAAACAATTGAAATATTTTTGGCCGCCCAGATCATCAAAATTATTCTATGTGCAGCGGGAATATGAAGGCTTACCTTTTAGTTCCAATCGGAAGGGAACGGTGGAAAAAATTTTGTAGGACTATATAAGGTATGAAGGTATGAATTGAAGGTATGAATTTTCAGACGGATTTTTTTAATTTCGGTGAGGGAGACGTTGTTAGTTCGATCAGGTTTAGGAGTAACTTAAGGTAATGAATTGTTTACACAGCGTACCAAATCGACGCTTAAACTTAGCCCTTTTTTGTAGGCAAGGCAAATGTATTATAAATATTCGTCAAGTATGCAGTAGGGAAGCATTACCGGGTCTACTAGTCTTTATATAAATTTAAAACTTAAATTTCCTTTGCACCCCATGAATGCGGTATGAGATAGCTTCTCGCGTTATTGTGAATTAACACGCTTTCTATTTTTAGTCTCTTACAAGGTGGCCGCACTAGTCAGCTGTCACTTTTTTCATTCGAATTGGACCTAGTTTGTCAAATTTTCCTGCTTATACTGGCTATGAAAACAAATGTTGGCTACCCCCACAAACGTAATAAGGATATGCACCTGGAATGTCAGGACTCTCTATAGAGAAGATGCCAGTATCCGACTGGCGCATGTCCTCGACAATTACTGTCCTGGGAGATTTTAACATAAAAGTACATTCTGTGTGTTTTTTACATCCAATATCACCTTGATGGTGATGGGCTCCACTCCACTGTTCTTGTTCCCGCTTTGAAATAATAATAGGTTTATTAAAACACATGTATCAGCATTA
Source organism: Muscina levida (assembly GCA_964034835.1). Classification (NCBI taxonomy): domain Eukaryota; kingdom Metazoa; phylum Arthropoda; class Insecta; order Diptera; family Muscidae; genus Muscina; species Muscina levida. Next base: position 125,814,179 of record OZ035880.1, on the reverse strand, counting down.
AAACTTCAAGTCGAACTTAAATCGACTCTGAAGAAGCGACTACAACTGTTCAATTCACAGCCCGGCGAAGCGGTCCACCGCTGGTTCTCTCAGGTACACAAGTAAAATATTCCCCGAAAACCTTCCGGGGAGAACCCCTCTGCTGGGTCAAAAATAGGAAAGAAAGTTGTTCTTGCTCCTTTGAAATTTTATAAAAAACTAGCTTTCCCGGCTCGCGTTGCTTCACCCATACTTACAATGAATCTTCTTATGAATTTAAGCAATACAGGTAAAGTCATCATAATACGAACAAACACCCCATTTATGTGATTGTAGCTTTATCCCATTAGTCTAAGTGATTGTACCGCTTTAGTACCTTATTATACCTAAAAGTACGAATTTCAAAAGATACATTCGTAACGCACATCTAAAATGGACTGGTACTCCCTCAAATTCTATAGGAATCATCATCATATAAGAATATTGGTTAAGCCTTTTGATTTGGGTGATGGTACCAGTTTTATCCCCTTTCTGCATGTTTACGCCTAAATGTTCGATTTTCTACAACTTCTTCTTTCTTTTTTTCGTAACTTTACCTTTAGGCAGTTGGTCTGGACCATAGTACCAAAATTTGAAAATTATAAAATTATTTCACATCGCACAACTAAAATATTCACTTCAATTTTTGCGACTATGCCTTTAGCCGTTTAGTACCAGTTTATCATTCAATAGGCAGCAAAAGCCCACAAAAATTATCATGATTATAGCATTAGCCGATTGGTCTGAGCGAAAGTAAAATTTTTATCTCATTTTCGATTTTTTTACCCAGAAATATCGGATATCACAAAAACCTTCAATCCACTTTGATAGCGAGCAAGTCCATATCAATTTCTGCGATACCCCTAAACCCCTATGAAAGGGGCCCTGCGGACAGTACAGTGAAAATTTCATTACAATCGGTCCATTTATTTGGCCAGTATAACAATTTTTCAATAAGGGGCGTGGCACCGCCCATTTTCCAGCAAGACCTAATCCTTCTTATACCAGTAACATATGTAGCAAATCTAATCTTCATACCCCTTATGGCTCGGGCTATATGACTTACTCAAATTTCAGTTTGTCTTGGCGGTGCCACGCCCCTTTTTCTTATTATGTGTTGATGTATGGGGCGTGGCACCGCCCATTTTCAAGCCAGACGTATTCCTATTTGTATCAGTAACATTTGAAGCAAATCTCATCTTTATACCTCTAATGGCTATTGAGATATGACCGATTGAAATTTCGGTTTGTGTGGGCGGTGCAACGCCCCTTTGTCTCATTTTGTTTTCATGTAGCCTATAATGGAGGCCCTGCGGACAGTACCTCACAGTCATTACAATCGGTCCATTCATTCAGCCAATATAACAATTTTTCAATAAGGGGCGTGGCACCGCCCACTTTCTATAAACAACAATTATTTTTTCTTATACGACCGATATACGTACCAAATCTCGACTTCGTACCTATAATGGTTTAAAATATACAACCATTTTCAAATTTCAGTTGTATGGGGCGGTGCCACGCCCTTTTTACCCCCTTGCTGTCCGAATTTTCAAAAATCCCTTCTTAGTGCGCGCCTAGGTCATAAAAGAAACCTACATTCTAAATTTCACGGTTCTAGCTTTAGCCGTTTGGGCTGGGGAGTGATCAGTCAGTCACCCAAGCCTTTTATATATATAGATTACGCGTCGTATGACAGAAACATAGTAGTGATGCAGATTCCGGCATAAATATCTCACAAGGCAACCTGAATATTCCCTGATCAAAAGACAAAAAACCATATTGATCACGTGATAATCGGTGCAAGGCATGTCTCAAGCGTTATGGACGTGCGTGGTATGTGGAAATATTGACTCAGATCACCACCTAGTTGCAGCCAAGATACGCACGCGATTATTTAATGCTTAAAACGCAGGTAACCAAACGCCAGACAAAGCTAGGCGTTACAAAGTGGCATATCACCGAGATAGCCAATGCCTAACTCAAATATATCCCTCAATTACTTCAAACCCTGATACGATGAGGAATGTCGCGCAATATTTTAGGAAAAGGATGCTCAATACAGGGCAAAACTGCAGCCAATAGCAACGTGTGCGGTTATGGAATGTTATAATGAGAAGAGAAGGGAGATTAAACGCCTCTTCAGACGGAAAAAGTGTCTATGAAAGAAAAGGAAGAACCAGGATATCGATCCTACCAAAAGGTTAATAGCAAAGGTTTTGGAGCAGGTATTCCCATCTGTAAAAATAGAGTTGGAAATCTAGTCACGAAAACGCAGAGTGTGCTGCAAACATGCAGGGAACATTTTGGTACTCTTCTCTTAACCGAAGTCAGCATACATTACTAACAAAATCACGCCAATGATCGACTGAGTTAAACAAGATCAGCACGGCAACTACACGGCCTCAAAACAACAAAGCTGTGGAAGCTAATGGAATGCCAACAGAGCTTTTAAAGGCCGGAGGCTATGAGCGTGCATGCACCAGCTCATAAACACGAATTGGCTTAAGTAATGTATGCCCGTTGATAAGAATCTGAGTGGTCTATGTTCTGTACTTAAGAAAGTCGATCCTTGTATGAGTACCAACTATCGCGGCATCGTGGAGAAGACTCAATAAGTGCCGATCGACACCTACCGTCTGTTTATCGATTACAAAGCCGGTTGACACTAATGGACACGAAGTCTTCAGTGAAAATAGGCAACATTTTGACAGAACCGTTTTCTACTAAACGAGGCTTAAGACATGCGATCTATTTAACTTCATAATAGAGATGATCATGCGGAAGGTTGCAGTAAACACGACTGGTATCATCTTTAAAAAGTCACATGCTTCTCGTGTATGCCGATGATATAGATATCATTAGCCGAGGACTGCGGGATGTTATGTAGCCTTTTCAAGCTTTAAGAAGAAGTCGGCAGAAATAGGTTTGGTGATAATGTGGACAAAACCAAGTTATTTGTTTCAACGAATAAAGCGTCCACTCAACAAGGCTCCGCCGTTAACAGATTTAATGTCAGCCTGGAAATCAAAAAACAAGTATTGAGTAACGTACTATCTACGGAGCGCACAAGACCTAAGCTCTTGGCATTATTATCTACGTGCGGCTACTCAAATATGAAAAATAATAATAGTGGGAGTCTTAAAACTATATATGAGTTTCTCTCCTAATTGTGCGCATAATCGAACTGAAAACGAGCATGGCACCTTCCTTACTTACTTACTTGCTTACTTACTTAAGTGGCCTATTACAACTTACGATCGTGGTTCATTTGAGGCCTAAAGTATTAAAGAATTCCACACGCTTTGGTCTTCTGCGTGTGTTCTCCAGTTAGTCCTACCAGATGGTGGCACGTCGCCAACCACTTGGTCCTTCCAACGAAGTTTGGGTCTCCCTGCTCTGCGCCGTCCTTTATGTTCGCCTTCAAACACCTTTCTTGCTTGAGCATTTACATCCCTCCTGGCAACATGTCCCAGCCATAGTAGTTATGTATTCTGACTCTTTTAGCTACGTCGATGTCGTGGTAAAGCTCATACAGCTCATGGTTCATCCAACGGCGAAACACGCCGTCGACACAGATAGGTCCATATATTTTTCGGAGTACTTTTCTCTCGAATACTCCCAGGTTTTGTATGTCCGTCGTCGTAAGCAACCACGATTCGGCAGCATACAACAAAACGGGTAAAATTAACACCTGGTACAGCTGTTTCTTCGTATCTCGAGATAAGGTGGTGCCGAAGTCCGTAAAAATATCTATTGGCTAGCACTATTGCTTGCACCAAAATTTAGCGTGGTCGAAACGGTTGGAGTGGAACATGAAACACAATAAAAGTTTTTCTTAATTTATAACCTGAATAAAATTACAGTGAGAACTTTTACAATGTTTAGATGTTAATGTATCTCTTATAAGCAGTACTGGCCTAAACATTGATGTGCACAGGTGGTAGAAGTAGATGTAGCTCCAAACTTACTAAGTAAATATTTCCAAAGAGATATTTGTAAAATGGAGATAGCTAAGGTGAGGAAAGTGTAGCACTATTAAGTAAATATTTGCCATAAATGCAAGCAAGTATCTTAAAACACCTGCAAAACTTAAATATTAATTATCTTATACATAAATGTAGTACTTCAATAGCGGCAGTTTTCCTACTTGCTGCGAAATCCTTTGTTATTAATGCATACTTATAAAACTAGAACGTTTCAGAGGACAATGGTATGGACCAATCCATATTGTACCAATTGTTGCTGTTCAAAAAAATTCTATTAATAATTCTGTTCTTTGCCCTTTATTCCCAGCTAGTTCCTTAAAATCTGAAAACCTAATATAACATTATAGTGTAATGACGACCTAGTGGTCATGTTACTAACATGGCTCCTTCTGCGGCTATGTATGTTAATTTTTTGCATATGCGATTTCCATATACAAGAACCGAATTAAATGATCAATAGTCATTCTAGCATCTGTTTAATTTCAGAGTAATATTTGCGTATGGTAAATCGAATTCGGTGCGACCGCATCATTCGATTGCTGTTTATATAGTTTTATTAACGAACTTGTGTTTGAATTACGCATGTATGTGTGTGTACATGTATTTTCTTGTGTTGTTTGTTTTTATTTGTTGTTTTTGTTGTATATGATGATTTAATTTTATATTATATTATTTCGGTGAGACTTTTCTTTTTATTTCACTAAGCGAGCAGCAGAGCAAACCGAGGCAACCAACTCTGATCGTTCATTTGACTGACTGACTAACTAACTAACAGTAACACTTACAGCAGCAACAACAATCCAAACGAAGATTGTGTTGGACGTTTTATGTGGTTCTTTACATGGCTGTTGAAATGTTCTTCTTCTTATTGCCTTCATAATTATCGTCAATATCTGTAGTGACTACGGTCTCGATAGACTACACCAATACCAAATGTTACAAGGAGTTTTAGAGTGGCCATAACCACACCTGGATTGTGTACTCCTGAGTACTCGGGTTTCTTTACCAATAGAAAATGCATACACAGAAATGAAAAAAAAACATAAAGCAATCTAATTTTTTGGTCAATATGTATTACATTCATGAATGTAGGGTAATTAATATTTGTTAAGAAAACTTTTTTTTTTTTTGTTAATTTTAACTTTCGGAAACCCGGTTTAATATGCATTCAAAATATACTTTTTTTCTCAAAAAGTCGGTTTTCCAATACTTTATTTATAAATAAAACGAAAAACCCCGGTTAATTCGGGTTTTCACAAAGTGAAACCCCGCAGTTTTGATTTGCTACGTGTTCTTTATTTTAAGCGATAAATCGCATGTTTTATTGGTTATATGACAGTAGCTTACTCCCATCCTCCGCAAAATAATGCGCCCACAACGCCATCGTCCTTCTGCAGTATACTGCCGCAACAAAAACATCCTTTAGCATCATCTGCTAGAAGCACAGCTCCCCATCTGGCTGGGCTCATACGCTACATTCTGCTAAGTGCAGTAGCAACCAACCGACTAGCATCATCAAATCACCATTCACAATAATACCAAGATAAACTGAGAGAGCTACTGTCGATTTGACAGGAAATTCATAAAAAAAAACAACTTGAAAGACAATATATTTATTATTTTCCATTAATATATTGGGTCCAATGTCCAATCAGCCAATCTGAGAGGGGTGCAGCGACTGGGATGTCTCTTATCTCTCCTTCAGTCTATTTTGCTTCCTCTTTAGAAACGACTGTAACATCCTCTTTATCATTCCACTCAACAACTCCCTCAGTGGTTGCTTAGCCATTCGACCAGGATTGGTAGGTAGGAATCTACTCTGGCTACCCTCGCCGCCCGTTCTTCTATCTTTAGACTACTTGGTCGCAGGTCGCAAAGAAATACACCATTGCTACCGCTTTTTACCGTTGCAGCCATCAGCTTTTTTCTGATGATATTAAGTCAGTTTTCGGTATAGTAGCAATGGTCAGTTGTTGATTTATCAGGTCTAAAGCCAAGTAGGTGAGGTTAGATCAAGTTCAATAATACTAGATTTATTCTTTCACATTACATACTCGACAGGACCTTATATGCGATGGGTCAAAGGCAGCACAGGACATAATACACTAAAATTCCTGTACCCTCGATAAGCTAAACCGTGCGTAGTAGCTGGTACAAGCACGTTATCACCTCAGCTCCACCAGACTTCAAGAGCTCTGCCGGAAGTCAATCGGCACCAAATGCTTTATTATTTTCAGCCGCGAATTGATCTTTTAACCTTGGTTTGGCTTGGCTTGGTGGCGGGTAATCTAAGCCGTCGTCGACAATTGGCGTTATACCTTTACGTGCCTTCCGGATCCAACAATTGTTAATAATGCTAACTCCATATATGCAGCATACTCTGCGTATCCGTAATCAGACTTCCATCCTTGTTCTTACAAGAGGGGAGCGCAGAACCTTAACCTTTTGATTTAACTTAGTAGAGTTTTCAGACTACACTTTTATCTTTATACCTCTCTATATTCTAGTTCTCCCGTTCTTTCTACTGCTGTCTTTTTCGCTCATATAGTTGATACTCCTTGTACCGCTCCCTCACAGCCCGGATTACAATTGGCTGTAGCGTTGACCTGCAAACATCATCCTGTTCCTCAGACGTTATTAATTCTTCATCGTACCAGAATTTTTCAGACCGCCGCTTTTCATGCCCAAGCACGGTTGTTGCGGTATGCGGAATGCGCAAAATGCTTATACTATGTATTGGTAACCTCAAAGTAGAGGTTGGGAAACCAGCTCTCCCTTTTGCTTTGTTGTGATTGGTTACGTGCGTTTTTCGCTCTGCTCAATCTTGAGCGCAACTTAGCACCACGGATCACGCGTACGCGTATGAGTTATATCCATCCCATGGCATCCCGAGGCCGGTAATAATCTTTTTTCCCCCACATACACAAATCACACATACTCAAAAGTATTGTTTGATTTAAAACAGTCAGTCCATGCTTAAGTGTTATGAAAGGAAAACCACACACGCTTGTTTCGCAATTAACACAAAAACAGACACAAGTACAGACTGGGAAACAATGTTCAACGATTGTTGCGAAATGAGAGCGCGATTATTGGGAGAGAGCACAATATATTTGCATTGTACGGTTATACCTACCTCTGGCCTAAATGCAAAACTCTAATCGATCACCACAAGATCAATTTGTTTTTTTTTTTGAACGGAGTACAGCCAATTTACTTTGTGGATATCATTATGCAGGAATCTGGTTCCATTTACTACCAGGCTAACCAGCCTAAATCCGTTGTCGGACGTGTTGGTATATGGCCTTAGTTACCGATCGTTGGACCAAGAACATCTTTCTTTCATATTGTAATAAAATTCATCATGACATTTAGAATGTCGTGGCCACGACAGCAGTCGTATGTTTCCTCTAAACACTTGTAAACGATATTTTTAATCTCAATTAATTTAAAAAGTTTGAAGTCGTATACACTGTAGCAGAAGAAGTAAACAATGTATGTCACTGGTTCTTTCACATAGTGTTATAGAATTTTGTGTATTTGAATCTCTTTGAATCTCACTCTTTTAATTTTAAATGCTGTTTATATATGCACATATCAGCGTGACGTATAAATATTTCGCCTTGATGAGGATTGTGGCTATTCGATCACTGAAACAATTGAACAGCAGCACAAGACTCTTATCAACTCTCTTATACGTATGAAAGAGGCATGGCATTAATTCTGGCGTTATTGACATACATTTTTAAAAAATAATCCTAACGTCAGTTTATAAGAAGCATTTACTAGACTTTTAATGCGAAGTTCCAGCATTGAGACAGGAATTGAACCCTAGTTTCCCGCATGAAAGTAGTCGCTTATTCTAAATATCATGGCATGGTCGGCTCCATATGGGTATTTTAAGCAGAAGGACGGACGATTTCATAGCATAAAATTGCTATATTTTGAACTATTTGTTTTTGTTTAAAAGTTTCAATGACAATAACATTTTAGTACTGTCCCAAATCTACATTTTTAAATATGAACACAATTTTAATTCCCTTTACACCCCATGAATGAGGTGAATGAGATATGGGATAGCTTCTCGCGTTGTTGTGAATTAACACGCATTATATTTTTGGATTCCAAACTAACGGCATCTACTTGTTTATCGACGAATGCGAACGTCACTGTTTGAGAAGCTTTACTAGACATGCCGATTGACTCGACAATAATACTGCGAAGTTGCCGTCGACAACATTCGGGGGAGCCGACAATTAAAGAAAAAAATTTGTTTTCTTTTTTTTAAGATGACTGGAGCCAGGAGTTGAACCTGTGATCTCCCGCATGGTAGTCGCGTGTTCTAACCACTATGCCACGGCCGGTCCCACTTGACTATATCGATGTCGTTATACAGCTCATGGTTCATTCGACAACGGTATTCAAATTCCAAATATTTTGCGAAGTATTTATATTTTTCTCTCGAATATTCTCAGAATAGATTGATGTAATCGTCAACGATCCCGCAGCTTTCCAAACGCGTAGACTCTTTGTTCGTTATTCGGTTTCTTTAAATTTTGAATAATATCCTACAAAATCAACTTTGTTTACTTTTTTCACCATCTATACTACCGATGGTCACCTCGAAATCACTAACACGATCCTATTCAATACAACAAACAGTACACACATCACGACAAGAAAATATAAAAGACAACAATTAAACCAAAAGAAAAAGCAACAAAACAATAGCAACAGCTTCTTCTTGATTATAGTCAAAAGGTTCGATTATACCCTCCAAGCCAAACCAACAAACATAGCACGACTAAAAGATGTAACTAAAAAAGAAACAACAACAAATGAAAAAAACGCTTAAAAGGAGAAATCACAAAACACAAAAACCGGAAGCGTTACCCTTTTACTAACGGTAAATAGTATGCAAAGCAATTTCGATTTCGAAGTTGCTGTCGACAACATCGAGGGGGGCCGGCAATGGAAGAAAAATATAGATGACTGGAGCCAGGAGTTGATACTGGGTTCTCCCGCATGGTAGTCGCGTATTCTAACCATTATGCCACGGCCGGTCCCTATGATAATATGCATTTTCCTTAAATGTTGTTTTGAATTCACTAGATACACGTTTAAACAATGATATTGTGCAAATATACTACTAATAATTACATAGTTTTATTCTGAGAAAAAAGAGAATTCCCAAAAACGGAAATTTACCAACCTAAGCTGGACTTGACCAGTTTTTGCAGTATACCAACGATATATGTATATAAAAAAGAATAGTGTTTTGTTCGGATGCTTAAAACATGAAAACAACTGGACCAAATTGAAAACATTCATCGGCGGGTTGGTCCGTAATTGCTAGGATTAGGAAATAAGGAAACTCGAAAAAATTTTCAACCGATGAGGTAATAGTATTGTTAATGCGGAGAATAGCCCCACTCCCTCTTGTACCTCACATATAGAATTATTTATGTTTGAACAAACGGAACTCCCCTAATGTTTACGACCTCCTCAAAGGATATGCACATGGAATGTCCGGATACTCTATAGAGAAGGCGCCACTATCCGACTGGTGGATGTCCTCAAAAAATTCATCACCGCTATTCATGTGATGAGATGGACAGGACAGGAATTCTCGTGACATAAAAATTGCGACATATATTACAGCTGCCATGCGGAATAGCATGAATTTGGATGTGGATTTGTAATTGGCCAGAAAGCCAGACATCTTGTCTCGCGTTTCAATCGAGTTACTGATCGAATAGCCACAATCTGTATCAAAGCAAAATATTTCTACATCTCGCTGATTGTGCTCATGCCCAGACAGAAGATAAATGACCAAGAGAAAACAAAGGATCGCTGCTCTGACCACGATATTAAAATTGTCCTGTGAGATTTTAATGCAAAAATCGGATAGAAAGATGAAACCTAAATACCGACAAGTTCGACAACGTGTCTAGACTGGTTAGCTTCGCTGCGGCAAGGAACATGGTAGTGAATGGAAACAGATTTCAGCATAAAGATATCTACAAGGCTATTCTCTGATCAAAACACCAAAAATCTAATTGATCATGTCGTAATCGACGGCATAAATCTATTGTTACGGATCACAAGGTCGGCGGTGCTAACATTGGCTCGAATCATTACCTGGTTGCAGATAAGGCTGGTTAGCTTCGCTGCGGCAAGCAACATAGTAGTGAGTGGAATCAGATTTCAGCATAAAGATATCCACAAGGCTATCCTCCGATCAAAACACCAAAAATCTAATTGATCATGTTGTAATCGATGGAAGGCATAAATCTAGTGTCATGGACGCGCGCGTTTTCCGCGGTGTCAACATTGGCTCGAATCTTTACCTACTTGCAGATAAGGTGCGCACAAGGGAGAGCAGAGAGAAAAACGCACATTATCAATCACAACGAAATCTAAACATCGCTAACCTTCAAATCCCATAGATAGCCCTTGCCTAATCCAACCAGATATCCCAACTACTATGACACAACGCTTCTACTTCTGACATTCCGGATACACAATGGTTTGTTACCGGGCTGTTAGAGAACGGCATAAGGAGACAGTGAAACTGGCGAAGCAGCTTTTTATGCGAAAAAAGGTCAGAGAGAATAGGATAACGAGGATACAGAGAGGTTCATGGAATGAAGTGAAGCGCGAAAATTCTACCAGATAGTAAAAGCACAAGGTTAAAGTACTGATCTCTCCTCCTGAAAAGGCAAGGATGGAAATCTGGTTACAGATACGCAAAGTGTACTGCATATATGGAGATAACACTTCCACCAATTTCTAGTTCCGAAAGGCAACGCACGTGAAAGTATCACTCCAATTGCCGACGACGGCTTAGATTGTCCAACACCGAGTCAAACCGAGGTAAGAAGAACAATATCGCGGCGAAAGAATAATAAAGCAGCCGGTGCCAACGGACTTCAGGACTCTTTAAGTCGATGACGATGAACTGCTAAGCTCCTCCGCATGGTTTATGTTAACGAGCATATGCCCGATGAGTGGAATCTAAGCGTATTATGTCCAGTGCTGAAAAATAAGTTAACTGAGTGTATGCTCCAACCACCGCGAGATATGATTTTTACCCATCGCATATAAGGTCCTGTCAATGTGTTCTATGTGAATGACTAATGCCAGTGTTATCATCTTTTCGTCGTGAGAACTCTTCAACATTGTAATGGAGATGAAAGTGAAGAAGCTACAGTAAGCAGGAGGGATACGATATTGAACAAAAGCCACATGCTCTTTGCGTAAGCTGATGACGTAGACATCATAAGTCGAAAACAACCGGTTGTGACTGCAGTATTCTCAGGTATACAAAGAATCAGTCTAACGGTAAACGAGGACAAAAACAAATTGCGCCAGGCATGAAATCTGCTTAAGAATCCTGCTTGCGATTAGATGCTTTTATGCATAGAAGAAAGCAATTTAATGGCAGAGCCCTCTTGCGACGAACGAAAGTCCAACTATACCAGATACTGGTTATACCTCTCTTGATGTCAGAATCCTGGGTTAGGGCAGAAACGAATGAAAATACTCCGTAAAATAAATTGGGCCCATCATCGTTAACGGAGAGTATGGACGAAGTATAATCATGAGACGCATTACAGCTCGAAAACTATTCGACAGTGAACTCGATGGACGACGCAGAATTGGGTGACCAAGACTTCGTTGAAAATACCCTGAAGAACATGGTGTGACGAACTGATTCAAATTAGAATACATAGGGTGTTCTGAAATTTTCTTTGAATAATCTGTAAACGTAGGCAAAATCAAATGTTTTTAACTCATAATTGATAACCCACATTTGTTGGCATGTTTCAAACCAATCCATAGTAGGGTATTCGGGCTATTTAGAGGACATACTCCGAAGTGAAATGATTCGACAAGTTCTAATTATCAACAAATCACGAATTTCTATTATGTTTGGTGTATTTTTCTATTTTATCTCTTCTAGTATGTGCTTACTTTTTTTATCAGAAACATTTCCCACCAATAACTGACTGATACAATGACAACAGCGAACAACCGTCGTCGCTGTCAAGTAACCATATCGGTGTGATCTTCGTGTCGTGCACACAAAAAAAAAGATAAACAATGGCAGAGTTCCATGGAACAGAATGAGGATGGGTGGAGGAGTAGTATGGCACAATAAAAAGAACCTATAAATAAGCCCGTAGAAGTGAACACATACTTTTTATTCACACGTACATGCATAGATGAAATTAAAGCAGCCGTTATGGCTGTTAACTGATTTTATAACAAATATTTTTTTTTACTCGCAAGCTATCTTCGAAAAAACCCCATCAACCGCTAATGAGACCGCACAAAGAGAACATGCAGCGCCATATACACCCTATATTAGGCAGATGTTTATTTCCGATTACAAAATAGGTTAGGTTACACTTTCTTTAGGTTACACATGAAATGCAAAAGAAATCCGTTTTTTTGTTGCTTAATTCTTCTTCTTCTTAATTGGCAGCAGCAACAGAAATTCATCCATCATTAGCCGCACGTAGAAAAGAATTCTAAGCGTTTCAGTTTATTGCGCTCCGTAGATAGTTTGTCACACCAAACTTCGATAACAGCTCGTTTACCTGGTCCATCCAACAAAGTTTAGGTCGACCACTCCTGCGCCGCCCATCGTTTTTATTGCGAAAGACTTTTCGAGCTGGATCATTTTCATACATTCGGACAAAGTGTGCAAGCCAGCGCATTTGGTCTATTTGTGTGCGTTCATGTCGTTTTACAGCTCATAGTTCATTCGACGACTGTACTCGCCGTTAAAAATGATGGGTCCAAATATATTGCAATGTATATTTCCCTCGAAGACTCCCAGAATAGATTGATCCACTTGTGCCATTACCCAAGATTCTTTAGTGTAGAGAAGGACTGGTAAGATCAGTGTCTGGTAGACTTTATTCTTTGTTCGTCGAGAGAGTGCACTTCAATGTTATAGTGGTCAACGTTCTCGCGCGTCCCAAACTTGTAGACTCTTTGTTCTTTGAAACAAATAACTTAGTAATGTCCTCATTTATCACCAGACCCAACTCTGCCGACTGCTTCTTGGAGTTTAAAAAAGTAGCAGTAACATCCTGAAATCCACGGTCAATGATATTCTATATCATCGGCGTACGCTAGCTGCATGTGGCTTTAATTAAAGTTCCGCTTGATCATATCCATTAGGATGATATAGAGGTCGGATGACAGATTTTTGTCTTGTCTAAAGCCTTGCTTGCTAAAAAATTGCTTTGTCATAATTTTGTATATTTTCACTAAAGACTTTGTATCACCAGCTTCGCGGGGTTACGAAAGTCAGCCACAGCATTTAATTGTTTCTTACCTTTCTGATTGTCGAATGCAACAGTGTAATCGATAAACAGATGGTAGGTATCAATCTGCATTTCTTGGGTCTTCTTCAAGAATATCCATTCGGCCGTGGATTTATCAGGTCTAAAGCCACACCGATAAGATCCAAACAGGTTCGCCAGGAAGTCTTTCACATGCCTTTCTGCATGGCATCCTGTGAAGAACATCCGCCAATTGGATAGAAGCACTTTATCTGCAGAGAGTTCGGGCATTCCAGGTGCATATTCACAGCGGCGGATATAAGGGAAGGCCTTATTTTCTGTATTTGTAGGGCTTCTTTTGGCTCGGTATGCCTTCATTGACCTTCTTTCTTCCTTTATTTTTTTACATTGCATAAGATTGCAGGGAATGTGTATAAAATCATATACACTCTTTGTAAAGGCCTCTGGCAGGTCTTCATAAGAGTAAAAAGCTAACATATTAATAATTCCACCAGCGGTGGAATTTGAGAAGCCTTTCTCAGAAAATGCATGCAGTAATCCTTATTTGGGAATAATTTTTCAAATAAGAAATGCTGAACGCATCTTAAGGAAGCCCTTCAAACTCGTGAACGAAGGCCTTCCTTCTCATGATTTCCGCCTCTGGGTTCTCGCATTATGGTAAATTCTTCTATTTATAGACTCACACTTTAACCTACAGTTTAGTGACGAATCCAAACGTCAGATGTTTGAACAGCTTCTTCAAAACAAATGTTTCTAAGAGTTTTTTACATAAAAAAAAACGTGTAAAAATTTATTATACATTACAGAAAGAGGAAACAACTGAATAAAATCGAAACGATTTTGTACGTTCTTTGTCAGTTAGGGCTTTTTTATGCAAAAATGCGATTTCGTAAAAAACATGATACTAACTTTTCATATTTAGCCATCGATATGTATAAATTATAAAAAAAAACTGTTTGGAAAATAAAAAAAAACTTTCTAAACCAGTTACTGATTACTAGTTCGAATGCGTCAATTTTGTACTAGATCTTATCAACTTATTTTGAAGTGGTTCTAAACTAGTTCAAAAGAGACAATCAACTACCGCCCAACTAGTAATTCTGAACTCGATGTATACTTATAGAAAAGCCTAGGACATTTACATGTTAAATGAGTTACTTCGGTATCCTATAGAGAACTAGTACGGAACTAGTTCTGAACTTGTTTTATTTCCTACTGGGGTGTAACAGCTTGTTGGAGGCAATTTTAAGTCAATTTTGCCCAACTTGATTATCCTAAAAATTATTTATTATTTCTCCGCATATTTCTTATCGGAAACTGTCTGCTGAACTATATGTTGTGATGATTAATTTTAATACTGTGTTTACTGTGGGACCGTGTTTTCAAACCTGGCTCCAGTCATCTTAAAAGAAAAAAAAAAGAAAATATTCTTTCATTGTCGGCTCCCCTCGAATGTTGTTGACAGCAACTTCGCAGTATTAAGCGTCGATTCAATCGTCGTGTCTAGTAAGAGCTTCTCAAACAGTGACGTTCGCATTCTTCGATAAACAAGTAGGTGCCGTTAGTTGTGAATCCAAAAATAGAAAGCGTGTTAATTCACAACAACGCGAGAAGCTATCCTATACCTCATTCATGGGGTGCAAAGGGAAATTAAGTTTAAGTTTTTTTTAAGTTTACACAATGAGAGATACATGGAAATCTATGATTTCTGATCTAAAATAAGGCAATTTACTGCCTAGTGGAAGCAATCGAATAGGTAACTCGCACATCAAAGAGTAATTCTACCAGATATTGACAACGATTCAGTCACGACTGAAGTTTCAATAGGATATCTGTTACAGTTTTTAATGAAAATATGTTTTCTCCAAAGTAATACATTTTTCAACATTTACCAGTAATTTGATTATTCATTACAGAATAAGATCAGAAATATTTTTAGTTGTTTGTCAACAAGTCAGGTATGACCAAACTCATTTGACTCGTATCAGAGAATATAATTAATACTTAGTACATATATACATTAGTGACGGGTTTCGTTTATTTTATCTTATCTGTACGAAATGCAGTCAATCAGCTGGGTCTGTACTTAAATAAGTATGTTATTGTATATTAGGGTGGCAGTAAAATATCATCTTGTTACACCCTTCACCACGCGTACATTTTAAGGCTCATAAGGCCCATATAATCTAGAGAACTAAACGGTGGAATTTTTGAAAATTCGTACTATTACCCCTAAAAGTAAAACGAAATGGGGCTAAATATTTATATTACGGACTATTTATGCGCTATAAAGAGATTTTTTGAATTTAGTACTTTTAGGGCGAAAAGGTATAAAACTGTTACCGTCGCCCTGAACAAACGGCTAAAGGTAAAATTAGGTCGAAAACTTACATGTTTTATGGGGTATACGAATGATTTTTCTGGATAAAAAGCGAAAAAAGTGGTATCATCGCTCTGACCAATCACTTAAAGGTACTACTTATGTATAAGTTGGAAAAAAAAGAAAAGTTCAAAACACTATCGGTCAGACTAATGATTAAATCTAAATTCAACAAATTTCTAACTCCAAATAAAAAAATCTGTGACCTGATTCATAATCTTTAAAAAAAAATAAGTAATGGTTTTTTCTGACTCAATTTTTAACAACAAGGATATAACGTTCACTCAAATTTTATGTGAATCCTAGAATCCATCTCGAATCTCAACATTAAAAATGTCGAGAACAAGATTAATGTGCTTAACAGAGCCCGAAATCAACTTCGGTATTTTAGATACATGCAAGAGTATTTGTCTGGGAAAAACTGGTAGACCATCACCTTTAAATTTAACTATTTAAGAGGTCAAAGTAATGAACACATGGTTATTAGATTGCAACAACACTCAACATATTTAACAATAATTTTGAAGGCGGGACCAAATCTGCTGGTATTTATATCAGGGCGGTAGCGAAATGTATGTAAGATTTATTTTGCCGAAATTTTAAAATGGCCGACCGGAATGTTGTGCCACTTGATGTTAAAATAAAACATAACGGAAATTTCATTTCAACTATTTCCCGTGCCCAAAGAGGTTAAAGATGTTTTTTACCAATATTCCCTTTTTTCCCCTTTTTTTCAACTTGTTTCTAAAAAGCGTGGTTATATCTCTACTATACTGTGAAATGTTTAGGACGATCAAACTATTATTGTGGCTATTATAACGTTTTCTTTTAAATGGGACTTGGGATAGCCCACTTTCACCTAGGCTGTAATTCACACTGTACCAACTACACATACCAAATATCATCTTTATACCTCTTATAGTTCATGAGATACAGGCTTTTTAAGTTTCAAGGTTTAGACCACGCCCACTTATCCGATCCCGCCCATTTTTTGTTTAATCACGAACTTTGTACCTATAATTTCAAATATGAGCAAGATCGGTCAAAACCTAATCCCACTCCCATACAAACTAGCCCTTTTTGAGGGGTCTGTCCCTACGATTAAAGCCGTAGTGTAAAAGTTATCGAGCTGAAATATGCTCTAAGTTGAGATTAAATTCTAAGATTAGAAGATCGTTTAAAAACTACTAAGACCTCGCGATTACAGTCGCAATTTAAGAGCTATCGAAATTTGATATGCAATCTTCTATCCTCTTAGCGGAGGTTAACTTTTAAGATCAGATAAAAACCAGTAAGAAAGTTTCAGCTGGGAAACCCGACTTACATACACCCTCACCCTCAGTAAAACATAGAATTTTTGACACCATTTCCAATTGAAAATCAATTGAAATTCATTCCATTTGAAATTTAAATCTCGTCAATTGACGAATTTAGAATTTCTATTGATGATTTTTGAAATTCAATTGATGTGTTTTGAATTTCAATTGACGAATTTTGATTTTCAATTGATAATTTTGAATTTGGGCACGATCGCGTTGGGTGAATAGATATTATAACTCAATTTTTAAAGTGGGCGGAATGATATATTTGTATGGGAGGAACCAGAAGGGGCTTGGCTACAAACTCTTATTTGAGTTGAAAAAAAAATATTTGCACTCTATAACGAACATAACCTCTAACCACCCTTACTTTTTTTCTCTCACAAAAGTATACACAAAATACACTCGACGCACACGAAGTCACCAGCCATCCAGACTCAATTATGACGTTTTTTAGCTAAGATAATCATCATCTTAGATAATCGTTTTTGATTCGTCAACTCTTCTAAGCACTTTAGGTGCCATAAGTACTCCTGTACTCCTGTTTATTCCCATACTCTACGGAATAGCAATAGAAATTTGACAAGATACATCCGCTTGTTCTGCTAAGCATTACGCATGCGTTTGAGTGACGAATTTCAAATAGGGATGCTATAGGAGTTATACTATCAAATGATATATACCCTTCTACCCGTAGGGTGAGGGTATCACTACTCCCAACTCTAATAAAAACTTTCCATTTTCATTACACAAGAATTTAAAGATAATTTGGTTATACCCGATGTTATGTGTCAGGAGTATTTGTTGTAAACATTTTAAAAAATTTGTTTTTTTTTGCAATTTGGTATGTGTTTTGTTTTTGTAAGTATTTAAAATTTAAATAATTATTATAATAATTAAATAATAATTAAAATAATAATGGTATCTACGGAATAAAATCGCTACACACCAAATACATGTTTCGTACAAAAAAAAAATTTATGTGAATAAATAAATAATTTATAGACATTAAAATACAATCTAAGTGTCAAATAACGTACAAAATCGTTCCGATTAGTTTCAGTCTTGTTGTCCTCCTCCTGTAAAGCATTAAAAATTAAAATACGCCTTTTTCATTTTTAGCCATTGATATATACATATTTATTATTTTGTATTATTTAAAGAAGTATAAGGAAGAAAAGCATTATCCAATAAATTGTATTGTTTTACCATATTTTTTTTTATTGCACACCTGGTGATTAATTACATTTAAATAAATAGTTATTTTCCTAGTTTTAGGACTAATTGGCTCATTTTTTTAATGTTCAAATAAAAATATCTGTCTAATAAAAATAGAAAACGACGCCTTTTGCACACAATGTCCGTGAAGGCCTTAAAAACAGAGCTGTAAACTAATCATTACAATTTGTACTCATTACTGCTTAATTACAAATACAAGTACATCTAAAAAGGAATTGAAAGTTAACTACAATTCTAATTACATAAGGAATTAGAATTTAAACTAAAAGTCTCAACTACACAGGTAATTGTACTTGAAAGTAATGACTCCTAATTACTTTTCAATTAGCTCAATTACTTTTTAATTACAAGGAATTGAAAGGAATTGACGGAATTGGGAGGAATTAAGAGGAATTGCTGCAATTTGGAAAGGTCCGTTATGTTAAAATATATTGCTTCCACTCTCCTTTTCTCTTTGTGACGTCACACTGCTATGTTTACATACACTTCACATGTTATTTGATGATTCAAAATTATTTCAATACCTTTCCAAATTGCAGCAATTCCTATTAATTCCTTCCAATTCCTCCCAATTCCGTCAATTCCTTGTAATTAAAAAGTAATTGAGCTAATTGAAAAGTAATTAGGAATCATTACTTTCAAGTACAATTACCTGTGTAGTTGAGACTTTTAGTTTCAATTCCAATTCCTCATGTAATTAGAATTGTAGTTAACTTTTAAATACTTTCGAACATGGTAGGTAATGATTACTTGTACTTGAGTTTACAGCTCTGCTTAAAAACCGTGAATTATTTGATTTAGCAGTATTTGTATAAGTTTGCAAGGTTTGTGTGGAATTAAAAATTATGCAGTTTACCCTGCGTTTTTACTTACCATTTGTTGTACATAATAGCAAATAACAGCAAATAACCTAGCGAGTTGTGCATTTCAATTTATTAGTTTTGAATTTCAAATATAATTTTTTAATATCAAATGCCAAGTTTTTAATTTTAAATAGTAAATGATTTTGATGATTTTGAAATATTAATCGACGGGGTTTGAATTTCAATAGATATGTTTTGAATTTCAAATTTATATTTCAATTGTTTTTTTTAATTTTAAATGGAATTTTTTAATATCAAATGCCAAGTTTAGAATTTCAAAAAGAATTTTCGAAATTTTGTTGATTTTCTTTCGATTTCAAAAAGAATTTTCAAAATTTTATTGATTATCTTTCGATTTAAATTGAAAAAAAAATGTGTAGACAATGGTTTGTAAGTGTTGAAGGGTGTAAAAGCGAAAGACTCTATAAGACGTACCAAAAATTTGTATTTGACCTACTAAGTCTATTGTAAATCTTCCAACAGTTCAATTTGTACTTATCTTTTCCCTTAATACTTCTAAAAATAATAAAACTAACAACACCTAATAATCCCTTGACACAAACCTTGTTATCTACAAAAAGGAACGAAACAGAGTTGCCAACAGTGATCGTATGATAATCGGATTATATACCCGATCGAGTGCCGATAAATTAAAAATAGGTATAAAAAATTATCACCCCAGCTACTTCCTCCAGCAGTTTTTTTAACGCCATCAAAATGCCAAAACACAAAAAAAAGTTAATGGTTACACGAGAAGTAGGGATAAAATTGAACTGCAAGTAGGGATAAAATTTAATCCTGCAATCAACGACTATCAACAATAGGGAAAATTAGGCTGGTAAATGAGGATTAGCTGTCGCATGATGTCATATGAATTTACATTTTGCTTATATGCCGATCCTATATACATATTTGCCAAGCGATAATAATAATAACGAATTGTAATATTTAAAAAAAACGGTGATCTGTCCAATATTTGCTTTTTGAATGCGATATGGGCTTTCAATTAGTTCAACGAGTATTTTTGACCAATATTCTTCAAAAGCTCTTCAAATTCTCTTATTTATAGATTACATCAATCCTTGATTTTAGGTGCACACAACGGACAAACAAAATCAAATGAGGAATATAAACATGGTATTTATAAGTTTGTGTATGCTATTGCACGTTTTTGGCATTGCTATGTTTTAATTTAATAGTCTCGTTGCATTCTGGTTGCTAGGATATTGTGAAAAAGTATGTAAATGAATTCATTTTATTTTAATGTTTAAGCCTTTAAGTTATATCACTCTTACGTTTTTCAAAAGGACTACATTATGACATGATGTTTGTTAGGCGTTAGATTCATAATTTTTTATTGAAAAACTGAGTCAAAGAATTTGAAGAGAGAAAATATAACATTTTGTTAACAGCACATATTATGGTAAGTTTATATAAAAAGATTAACTATTTATTATACGACGGAACATTTATTTAAATATTTTATGATTTTCGTAATTATGTAGCTCTCTTACCCAAACTTCGACTGATTTGTTGTTAACACATACTTTTTTTTGTTTTTATAATTAATTTTAAATGACTATACCACACTGTCTTGTTCATTTGGTCTTGGCACATTATCTTGTGGTTGCTGTTGTTGAGCACCGTTCGTAGCCGCATTCGCATTTGAAGCAGCATTGTCTGCTTGGTTCCGTATAGAGTTAGTACGATTGACATATTTGCTAATGTTTTCATCCGTATAGTCAACGATGCGGCGCTTATTCTTGCGCGTGAATTGCTGCTGCTTGAGGTATATCTTAAGAATTCCTTTAACTGTTATAAACGTTAAACCTCCCAAAAGTGTACGATGTAATGTATTCTCAATTGATTCAAATAGCAAGCGACCAACAATGGAGGAAATAGTTGGCAATAATAAAGCACCACAAAATATTCGTGTTGCAGATACAGGATCCGAAAGCGTTGGTGTTGAAGGATTTTGTGCTGTTTCATCTTCATATTCTTCGCTGAAAATACAAAATGTAATTATATAAATTAGTTAAAGTTTGTTTTAATAAATAACGAGAATTTGTATAAAAGTTACATAGACAAATAAGACATATATCGCTCAATTGCGAGAAGATCAGCATAACTCACAAAACGTGATTTTTGAGTTAACGATGTCGAAATGTGTGTCACACCAAAATCTATAACATATCAAAGAATCGCATATCTTTCCCTCATAAAGTGACGTCCAAAAGTGTTTTGTACTTTACTGAGCAGTTACCCTTAATTTAAAATATGAAATGATTTGATCTCGGAATCGCTTTTTTAAGTTATGAACGATATAATTTCAAATTTTATATAGTTTACAAGTTTCAAAGTTGAATAAACGTCAATTTGTCGCAGACAGGCAGAACTTCCATATTATAAAAACATGTCAATATCTTCGACGTGGATTCCAAAAGGTCGAAAATGGATGTTAATGTCCTACGGAGTCCAAGATGGTCCTGTGGGAACTCCAATAGAAGATTATGTGAATGATTATGGGGAGTTGTTTTGATGCAAGGAAAAAAATATCAATGATGATCGAGAAGTAATGTCGTTGATCAGACCGGGTGACACAATTGAAATATAACAATAACTCATTACCCATAACAGTGGGTAATCCATTGAGCTACTAATCTGATTCGCCAAAGGTAGGACACCTTGCAAATAAGCACATCTGAATGGGGAATATTAAAATCTTCCAATGCGGCAGTACTGACTATATATAACTATAAACATTTGTCTTTACAGGTTGGTTCCTGCGAAGATATTTTACATTACCGTATGATAAATAAGTGCGATGTATCGTTAAAAGGTTGTATTCACTACAACTTGTAGTCATCAGTGATAATTTTGCTGGACTAAAAAAAACACAGCGATCCCAATGTGATGCCGAATCATAAATGTTGTGACCTCGTTAAAATTGTTTACTTAAAAGATTGCATTCACTACAGCAGGTTTATTTTGCTTATACAACCACAGCGACAACAATGTACTGCCGAATCATAAATGTTGAAATCTCGTTAAAATTGCCTAAGAGAGCATGAAATTCGAATTGTTTAATTGATACTGACATATGTAACATATCGCACCTGTTCAACAAGAGTGTGGTATTTAGTCCATAGGATTATTTTGCGGATAATCGCGGCATTAATACCCGAAATAACAATCGCTTTGGTATTTGTCAAACTAGTTCAAGAATGCACTAGCATTGCATTCTAAAAATTTACTATCCAATCCCGAAATGTTACCAGTTGTTGAAAAAAGAAAAGGGAATTTTTAAATAATTTTAGAATTTTTATATGAGTGTATCAGTGCAGAAGTGCTGTAACTACAGAGCATTTAATAAGAAGGTAATTCTGAATTTAGGCGGTTAAAATAACTTGTGCGAAAACGATCTAACCTCCATAAATAAATTACACCGCAAAATTCGTACTATATTTTTCAAGGCAAACTATGATTTTGAAAAAAAAAAATAAGAAAAAATACTTAATTTGTTAAAGTGTATTAAAACTTATACACCAAATAAGGTAAACCAGAGAGTTTTTATTGTCAATATCAATGGCAATTCATTGTCACTCACTAGGATGACGTTTTTCGAACTCTGTGACGACTTCATCATCAGACCCAGTTGTGGCGAAGTACTGTTTACATCAAATCTGGATTATTGAGTTGCAATCAATCCGGATTATATAATACGCAATGTGTAGGTTTGTACTGTATATATTTCAATCCCAAACATTCTAGAATTAAATTAGTTCTAATGCGTCAATCTTGTACTAGTTCTTATCAACCCGTATTAAACTGAATTCAAAAAAATTCAAATCAGACAATAAATAACCGCCCGACTATATTTTCTGAACTTTTTCTATACTAGTTCAAGACGGAAAATGCCCCCAAGCCTAGGACATGTTAAACGAGACAGTCGTTTTTATGAAAGGTGAACTAGTTCACTGTCTATCAGAGGGATTCATTTAGTTATCGAAAACCTACATTCTAAAACAAAAGACCGGTCGTCATTTGCTTGCTCCTAGTACATTAGAAACTTCTGCATTAAACCTCATATACATGACAAATAAAATATATATAAAACTCTTTTTATCGGAAAGAATAATAAATAACTTACGGATAAGGTATGACTAAATTCATCAGTGGTAATTTACGTGCCAAACTGCGGCGATTACGGATAAGCCGTATTACGGCATCTTCCCAACGTATCATACGACCCAAAACTAAAGCAATGGGTATGACAGGAAGACCAATAAGCAATAATATAGGATCGCCGTTTTCCATCAGCGCCAATCCTTTTTTATGACCAACAATCTGAAATGTATATCATAAAAAAGGCATAAATAGTTATCAACCTTGAATTATCAACCTTTGATTACTTACTTGCAAGAACGTAACAGCTCCATACGTAACTGCAGTCCAATAAAGAGACCCCACAAATATTCCAGCGGCCAAAAATGGACTTACACGTCGAATAATATTATCTAATGCCTCCAATATATTGGCTACCTTCCCCATTTGTGGAAACACAATTATGTACTCTGTCTGGCATTGCTGGCAACTAACTGATCGCAATGCATTGCCTTTTTGCTTTTCATCTACCCAACGGTAGAGGCAACTTTGATGTACCCATTTGGTACTACCACGGCATTTGCAAGGCTGCACCCATGCAGCCAGTTGATTGTCCTCATCAGTGGCAAAACATATCCAACAGCTGCGATCTTTTTCAGCTTCGTCATTTTCTTCTGGTGCTCTAGATCGAGTGGAATTCACCAAGTTGTCATTGCTTGCATGGACATTGATATTGATTTGATGAGATGTTGAGGGTAGGTTAAAAATGTCACCCAAAGAACTTAGAATATGTATGGCAGAAGGATTTGATTCCAGTGAAGTCCTACGTCCCTCTTCAATCACATTTGTGTTGCTGGTACCACCGCGTTCACCCATATGCAAAGGGACGGGTGTGGCTGGGCGTATAGTAACCTCTTTTTGATTAACAGTTGGGGTACTTCCGATTTCAGACACTCTATCCGCTGTAGACGTTTGAATGACAGACAGACTTGGTGTAGACTTCGGATTGTCGTGGGTATCACTCATTTCGGTATTATGACACAGCTGTTCTGTCCGTCTGGCTTTACAATTAAAGCTGAATACACAACTTATGCACTAAATTCGTGTCATTATTTTCACACTTAAAAAATGGCTATATATTACGTTAAAAGTAAAAACGTATTATTTTCCGATGAGAAACAAAACAATTTTAGGAAACACAAATAGATTTGCCTTTTCTCAACTTTGACTTCTCTCTATTGTACTGAATTTCGGGAGCGTCGTTTTTGTTCTTTCTCTTTTTTAAAGAAATTAGAAAAACGACAAAAAATTAACTTTTAAGTGTTCCTACGATTTAATATTTAAATTCTGCGATCAAATACTTGTCTTTCTAGAGTATATTGAAATTTTTAAAAACACAAAATAGTGTCTTGTGTTTATTCTTTTTACGCGAAAATTTTTAGCAGCAATTGTGTTTGGAAGGACGGAGAATTTATCAAAAGTTTCTCATCATAGTTGGCGTTGCCAGATCGCTATTGCGAAAAAGATGATAAAGAAATGTAAAATGTCGATACTTATGAATAAACTACTCTATGAATACTCGTTACATGGGGTGTATATTCTAATGGTTTTTAGAATGGAATTTGGGACTTTCAAATGGTTTTCAATTTTAATTCTGTTTCGCAGCGAAAAGAAATTATGCGACCGGTTGGTTTGTGATTTAATTCAATTATGTATTTAATAACTTAAAAATGGCTTATATCTAACAGTATTAAATAATAATTTCCCAAGCGGACGGGCATTAAAAAGTAGTAAGTAATAGTAGTAAGTAGTAATTTAAGTACATTTTAAAGACAAAAAAAGGGGGAAATAATTCATTTGACAAAGGGTAAAAAATTCATTTTAAAGATTGACATTTATGGACAATACGATATGGCCAAACATCCCGGCCCCATTGAAGGACACCGTCTTCAATAATCTGGCAGCAACGCTAATTTGTGTATTGGCCGCCTATAAACGCCGCTGCTGGTTCGTACGTCGGCCACTCGAATTTTGCCGTCCTCTCCTGGCACTACGGCTATGACTCGGCCTGTCATCCAATGGAGAGGGGGACGATTGTCCTCGTGCACCAGCACGAGCTTGCCGACGGCGAGATCTGGCCGTACTTCGGGCCACTTCGTCCTCTCTTGTAGGCCTCGGACGTAGTCCCTCTCCCAGATGCGCCAGAATGCCCGCTTGAGTGCGCAAATATGCTGCCATCTCCTCCAACACGGCAGCTTGACCGACCCTTCTGGCCGTAATTCGGGCAGCAGCGTGCCTTGAGCCTCCCCTATTAGAAGATGTGCGGGGGTAAGGGCCTCTCCGTCGTTGGGATCGCTGCTGAGTGGTGCGATCGGTCGGCTGTTCAACACCGCCTCTACCTCGGCCAGCATGGTTTGCAGCTCTTCCGCCGTCAACAGAGCCGTTCCTATGGTTTTGAACAGCAACCCTTTCGCCGACTTGACGGCTGCCTCCCACAGCCCGCCGAAATGTGGAGCTCTGGGGGGTATGAAGATGAACTCCATTCCTCGATCTGCTGCGTGCGATGCGATCTTCGCCTGATCGCCCATCATCCGTCTCCACTGGCTCAGTTCTGTGTTGGCGCCTCCGAAATTGGTTGCGTTGTCCGCGTATAGTTTGGAGGGGACGCCACGCCTTGCAACGAACCTTTGGAGAGACAAAATAAAATTATCGGCAGATAAGTCTGACACCAATTCGATATGTACAGCCTTTGAAGTGAAACAAACGAACACTGCAATATACATTTTAGTTGGAGGACGGCCACGAATCTTAAGCGTTACGTTAATAGGGCCACAAAAGTCCACTCCACATATTTTAAAGGGACGTAACGCCCTAACCCTATCAGCGGGCAAATTTCCCATAATTTGACTCATGAGCTTAGGCTTGTAATGGAAGCAATGCAAGCACTTGCGGACTGTCCTGCTACATTCTTCTTTGGCATTGACTAGCCAAATTTTGTCACGAAGAAGAGCAATAAGTGCCTTGGCACCAGCGTGACAATTTTTAATATGCAGCTCTCGCAAGTATAGAGTCACGAAAGGAGATTTCTTTGGCATAAGAAGGGGAAATTTAGCATCAAAAGAAAGTGGCGCGTTAAGCAGCCGCCCGCCTACCCTGATTAATTCAAAAGTGCGATTTTCTAGTTTTAATTCGTGAACGAAAGGATTAAGTCTCTGCAAATTAGAGTGCAGTTTTTCAGACTTTTTGAGTTTTTTCAACACATCACTGTAAGCAGTTTTCTGAACGACCTCTACGAATTTTAAGAATGATAAATTCAATTCTTTTGGCGTGACAAGTAAGGAGTCGTACTTCGTTTCCTTGCGAACTCCCTCGACAAATCGTAATACATACGCTAGTACACGTATCATCTTTTGATATGACGATATTTTGTCGGCTAAATCTAGAATGCGATTTTCGGGTTCCTTTGTGGCGATAAAAACAGCTATTTTACGTTTTTCTAAGGACTCTTGTTCTGCAGTTGGTTCAAAATGTTTGTTTACTGGCCAAGCACTACAATCTTGTAATAAAAATGGTGGGCCATTGAACCATAAAGAGTCCCTCAGCTCGTCGACATTGCATCCTCTTGAGACAATATCAGCTGGATTTTGCTTGGAAGGCACATGTCGCCAATTAACATGAGCTGACAATTCCTGAATATCGCTCACTCTGTTTGACACGAATGTGGTCAATGTTGATGGGTGCGTCTTAATCCAGTGAAGCGTGATTTCAGAATCGGACCAAAAAGTTACACTCTCGATTCTTCCAGACATCATGGGCTTTACTTTGGACCATAATTTGGCCAATAATTGTGATGCGCACAACTCAAGTCTCGGCAAAGACTTGGTTTTAATCGGAGCTACTTTCGATTTGCCAGTTAACAACCGACAACAAATTTTGTTGGAAATTACACTCCGTATATAAATGCAGCAACCATACGCTCTTATTGAAGCGTCTGCAAATCCATGTATTTGGTAACTAGTGGTTTTAGAAGTTAGGACATATCTTGGGATTTCAACTTGTTCTATAAAATACAAGTTTCGTTTGAAGTTTTCCCAAGTAGTATGAAGATGAATAGGAATGGATTCATCCCAGTCTAACTTATGGAGCCAAAGTTCTTGTATTAAAGTTTTGGCCTTAGTTACCACAGGGCACACTAATCCTAGGGGATCGTAAAGCCTGGCTACGACTGACAAGATATTTCTTCGTGTAGCTTTAAGCGTTCCAAATGAATGATCCAAGCGATACTTAAGTGTATCGCTCTTAGGATGCCAATATGTGCCTAATGCTTTAGTAGCATCGTCGCTAAATTGCAACATTATAGCGGAATCGGATGAGCCTTCAAATTGCGTACAATTTGAGAACCATTTTGTCAGATTAAATCGTGCTGACGACAAGATTTCAGAAATTTGAAATCTTATTTCTTTTAGCTCCGTTAGTGAGTCCGCTCCTGTCAACAGATCGTCGACATAAAAATCTTTTCTGATGACTTCAGAACCTTTTGGATATCTGTCCTTGTACAGATCACTCAGGTATGTTAGGCAACGTATAGCCAAAAATGGAGCTGATGAGGTACCATACGTGACAGTATTTAATTTATAAATACTTAGATTGTCACTTGGATTTTTTCGATAAACAATTAGTTGAAAATCTCTATCAGCCTCGTCAATAAGAACTTGACGGTACATTTTTTCGATATCAGCCGTCATTGCGTATTTGTGCATTCGAAAGCGGACTAAAGTAGAAAATAACTCTTCTTGAATTGTGGGCCCAATCATTAATAGATCATTCAGAGATTTTTGCGACGAGCTCTTACACGAGGCATCGAAAACCACCCGAAGTTTTGTGGATGTACTTTCGGGGCGCATCACGCATTGATGCGGTATAAAATAGTGAGGCTGTGTCACATCAAAGTTGTCTACAATAGACATGTGGCCCAAATCAATGTATTCCTTCATAAAGGCGTTATACATCTCTCTTATTTGAGGCTCTTTTGACAGCCGGCGCTCCAATGAAAGATAGCGCCTTTTAGCCGTGTCATAGGAATGACCCAAGAGCTTAGGGTCTTCCTTAAAAGGTAAGGCCACTTTGAGTCTGCCTGAAGGCAATTGTCGCACAGAGTTTTTAAAGTGTTCTTCACACTTTATTTGTTCTACTGAGAGAACATTTCTCTCATTTGGAACTTCTTCCAGTTCCCAAAATCTCCGCACAATTGTGTCTAGAGAATTCTCGCTTTCTAACATATTGTTAGCGTGGCACGAAGTAGCTTCGGCAGTCTTTGATTTTTTATATTTGCCAGATACAATCCATCCCAATAATGTTTTCTGCAAAACGGGAGTATCAGGACTCATTTTTATCTGCCCAACGCTTAACAACTCAAAGAACATTTCGGCTCCGATCAACATGTCAACCTTTTGAGGCTTGAAGAATAATGGATCGGCGAGCTCTATGTTGTTTGGAATCTGCCAGCCTATTGTCGAAATGGCTTGATCGGGCTGATATTTAGATATCGACCGAAGCACCCAAAATTCTGAACTGAATTCATGGGATTCCATTCGGGATTTTAGCGTGGCCTGAATTTTTGACTTTGCACAAGAATTTGTTTTGCCAATTCCAAGCAAATTTAAGTTTCCTTCATCCCTCTTTATTTGTAGTCTTTGTGCTAGTTCCTCGGTTATGAAATTGATTTGAGAACCGGAATCCAATAAAGCTCTTGCGTAAACATAATGACCAAATTTATCTTTAACTCGCACCAGAGCTGTGGCCAGAATAACACTTTCTTCATAAGAAGATGAATAATTTACAAAAGCCCTTGAAGAAGAGGGCTGATCTGGATTAGAACTAGAATTAATTTCTCCAGTGGGCACAGAACTACTATACTGATGTAGCAGAGTATTATGTGAACGACTACAAACTCGGCACTTTGATGCTTTGCATTTTGTAACTGTATGACCTTTTTTAAGACAGT
This sequence comes from Muscina levida, assembly GCA_964034835.1. Taxonomy (NCBI): domain Eukaryota; kingdom Metazoa; phylum Arthropoda; class Insecta; order Diptera; family Muscidae; genus Muscina; species Muscina levida. The sequence continues at coordinate 125,784,943 of OZ035880.1, read as the reverse complement.
TTATGCAAGCTGGAACACCTTTTACAAATTCAAATCTTTGTTGCACCGGAATTGCGGAAAATGACGGGCATGTTGACACATAATGTTGTGCCGATCGGCAAAATATGCACTTTGTGCTTGTCTGTGAATTGTCAGTTTGACAAGAAAAGGATTTGGCCTTATTTTTCTTCGATACTTCGCTTTTATTTGTATTTGTTGGCTTTGGTCTTGAATTCGACGACTCTTCCGCTGAGATGTGTTGATGTCTTTTATTTAATGCGGCCTCACAATCGCTCCAGAGAGGCAGTTTTTCATAGTCCAACTGTTCCTCCCATTTAGATCGAGTTTGTGGGTCAACCTTTGCCATGACGAGATGAATTATGATAGCATTTGTAATGCTTTTATCGTCACCGATTGACAAAAGTGAGTCATAAATAGCCGAAACTGTGTCGATCATGCTCCTCAAGGCTGAAGACGAAGGCTTCGACATTTCTGGCAAGTCAAATAATTTTGAAATATTCTCAAAAAATATAAGACATGGATTGTCATACACTCTTTTCAAACTTGCCAGTGCCTTGGAATAATTTTTACCGGTTACTTGATATGCTTTCACCGTTCCTAGAGCTTCATCCGACAGACATGATATTAAATGATTAAATTTTTCAATATCAGTTAGCACGGGATCCTCATCGACTAAATTCGTAAAAAGACCAATAAAATTTTTATATTCTGAGTATTTTCCATTGAATTTAGGAAGTTTCATACTCGGAAGTCTTGATTGATGAGCTGGGTAGGTCATAGTCGAGTTCGCAAAACTCGCCCTTCTATTGTTGCCCAACTTGGCAAGAAGCAGACTTTTCGTTGTGACGCATAAGTCCTCTAATCCAGCTCTATCATCATTCGTTGAATCGAGAATATCGATTTCCGATTGGTAAACCATCGCCTGTTCAATATAAGAATTGAGAATATCAAGGCGGCATTCAAGCTCAATCGGATTTGTGGAAATTGTACTATCCTTAATTGACTGCTTTATTCTAGTGATATTATTTACCACTGTAGCCTTTTGCAATATCAAAGCATTTAAGCTTGTTGATCTTTGGGGAGACCGTTGTCTACGTCCGCTAGGCATTTTTCTTTTTAGCGAGTCAATTTATTTACCGAGAGAAATATTTAAATTATTTTTCAGCCTAAATGGCAATTAAATGTCGATAATTTACGTTTATTTGAATTTATTGTAGAATAATCACTACTGGCAAGTTTAACCACTGTAATATGTACACAAACACACGCACAATTTTTACTTCTAACACTTTTTATTTCCAAATACTATTTATAGTAAGTTAAACTATTAAAAGTTTAACGTTCACTCGAAAACCGGTCCTTAATTGGTTCGTTCTTCTTCTTATAACAGCAAATTTACTTTAATAGTAAAACAAATCAAACAATGACAGCTGTCTCCGTCTCACTAAAACTTTTTCGACTATTAAATCAATATATTTGTAAATTAATTTTACGTTAATTTAATTTTTTTCACAAAATTATTTAAACTTTATTTGCTCAGAATGCAAATTAAATTTCTTTTTTATTTTCGTCTCCTCTTTTTCACTTTGTTTACTTTTGTATATTTGTTGCTGTAGTGCCTCAAACCACAGGGTTGCCAACCAATCGGTTTGGTTACTTTTTAGCACTTTTTCTTTAGTTGATACGAAAATTTATCAACTAAACAACAAACGAATAGTGATGTTAAGCAAACACAAGAGGGAATAACAAAACGAAATTTCACACACCGGGAAGTAAAAGAAATTATATTTCGGAAATTAACAAATTTTAACGCGTTTTTGTTGTTATTTTTACGAAAAATGACGGGAAAATGGAAGAGAACGATAAACCGGAGAATTACTTGAGGAGCACTGTCAGAAAAAATGTAAAAAATTGCGGATTTTAATGGCGACACTTGTGTTTTGTGTACTGTGGTTGTTTTTGTAAACACTTGCACTTTTATTGTTATTTCAACGCACTCTATCAACTTGTAATTTGTGAATTTTAATAAAACACTAATTAAATTACAATGTTGATGTTTCACTTTAATGGGCGATAAGGATAATTGAAATGGTGCACGTAATAAGGGCGAACAACTAATTATGTGGAAATTTGTTAGCAAATCACAATATTTCAGTGATATATTCAAACTTATAGTTCTCACACAATTGTTGCCGGCACTTATAATACCTGGTTGTTCGTGCAATTGGCACTTATCTTCTGGCATAGGATGCAGGCACAGCGGGGCATTTGACGTCCTTGGCAAGCTGTCCAGATGAAATGGAGCCCTTAGATACTTCCTTCTAATGGGATGCTGAGGTTGCTGGTCCTTGGAAGATGATGTAGGTTGCTGGTCGTTGAGGTTACGTACCGACGCGATATTACCGAATTATTTTTGGGATGTTGTAGGTTGCTGGTCGTTGAGGTCACGAACCGATATTAATTATCAACGAAAATATTTATTGATAATATCACCGACAAACTACGGTTGCAGTAAATCGCGAAAGAAATAATAAAGAAATGAACCGACTTTTTAGTCCCTGCTCGGGCGCCAAAATGTATATTCTAATGGTTTTTAGAATGGAATTTGGGACTTTCAAATGGTTTTCAATTTTAATTCTGTTTCGCAGCGAAAAGAAATTATGCGACCGGTTGGTTTGTGATTTAATTCAATTATGTATTTAATAACTTAAAAATGGCTTATATCTAACAGTATTAAATAATAATTTCCCAAGCGGACGGGCATTAAAAAGTAGTAAGTAATAGTAGTAAGTAGTAATTTAAGTACATTTTAAAGACAAAAAAAGGGGGAAATAATTCATTTGACAAAGGGTAAAAAATTCATTTTAAAGATTGACATTTATGGACAATACGATATGGCCAAACATGGGGTCTACACCTGAGACAAGATATAAGATTTTTATATCAGCGAACGTCAAATTCAATCGCAGAGAGTATTATGTTACGTGTGGACTCTTAAATAGTGTTAGCGTTTGTATTTGAATAAATGTCAAGACACAGTTGTTACGACAATTTTCGCAACAACTATGTTATAATATGGGATGTCAAAAACAGCACACACAATCATAACAATAAACAGACGCCATCATTGAAAATGAAATTCTTGTGAAAAGTGTACAATTGTGAAATAAAAATACCAAAAACCAATTTAATTATTATTCTGCATTTGTTTACAAAAAAATATAAAAAACAAAAAGACAAACCACGCAAACAATAAAAACTTCCAACGAACAACACATGTTTACTGTACGAGAGTCAGTCAAAAATGAAATGTTATAAGAATAACATAGCTACGTTTTCCCCTTGTTTAAGATTTAGATGAACAAGAAATGTCTTCTCTCATTCTGTCGACGTTTTCTCAGATATGCCAAACATTATTTCAGGTGGAGACACCTGAATACAGTTTGAAAATAATTTTCGAATTTGAATAATGTTTGCTAAACACATCTGCCACAAAACAGAAAATTTTATTTATTGCATTAGCAGTACCAGATTTACAGTTTCTTGCCATATGTTTTATGGAGAAACGTAGAAAGTTATATTTGTTAGTTTTAAAATTTGTATGGCATATTTAAAATTATGTTTCTTTGTTAATGTATCAAATTCATTTTTTGTAACTACGAAACAACGAAAAAAATTCCTTTTAAAAGTAAAAATATGAATTGAAAAATATGATGCTTCTTTTTTGAAAAAAAAAAAAACATGTTTAGTGTTGCCTTCAAAGTCATTTGTCAACAATAGTTACAGGAATGTCTTCTTCTTGAATCTCTTCCATCAATTTCGAACCAATAAAGAAGACCAGAATCGTAACTACAGCCGCAACAGATTTTTTAGTATCTCTTAACGGCGGTTGAAAGGAATAATTTTTTTTCCAAATTTTATTACATTGCCATTAAAATTGGACGGAACTGTTCCTCTCCGAAATCCTTTTACTCAAAATTGTCATTCTTGACGTCATTAAAGAAACCCTTTTTAAAATTTCCAAAACTTAAATTATTCCTTCAAATTGTTTCAAGTCGTTACCTAAAACTGTGACGACAGATTCAGATTCGTTTCGATTCAACGTCGTCGTCACATTTCCTTACAGAATACCGAATTTGTCGACGATAGTTATTGAAAACGACTACGAGAATACCGATTTTACACCGTCGCACAGTGGGGTATGGACCCTCAAAACGGATATTAATTAAAAATTAAAGTTGCACTTTCCAATTAAAGTTTTGTACTCAATAATTGTACACAGGATACTAATTCACTAGATACAATAATCAATAAGATATGTTGTTTACTTCAAGTTCTGTGCTCTCGCAAACTTTGAATTTTTTTTTCGAATTTTCTGCGTGTTAGCAAAATGTTATATATCGGTCTTTTCGAGTGAAATTTCCTTCCTTTTAGTATTTTAAAAACACAATTTTTTTTAATGGATCATTAAACTTCAGTTATTAAAGAACAGAAAAAGTAATTAGTTGTATACAATAACTATGTATAATTATTTTTTAAAAAGGGCTCAATTATAGGTATTTTTTAAATGTATGTAAATTTTTAAAATGGTTCCGAGCAAAACCGTGTTGAAAAATTAACATAATTGTAAAATATAACATCTATATTTACACAATTAAGAAAAAAATTTTGCACGTTTTTGCGCCATTATGTTTTATTAAAGTAAATGTGATATTAGACACCCCTGCGAATATGGCGGATTATGCGTTTGGCCTTATTTACGTTGTTTTTGCTGTATTGTTATTTGTCCCTGAGCATTTAATACCGATCATACCCTACATAAGGCAATGTATGCTGATTTTCCTTGATATTATTCAAATTGAAAATATGGTTTATCGCCGAAAACCGTAAATTTTTTTAAAACGCTAAAATATTAACATTTATTGATAAGTTTATTTAGAACTCATTAATAACATGCACATAGCATTAGTTGTTTCATGTAAAATACAGAAAATACCTTCTAACTTATACAAGTTTTTTTTATAAAATGTGAATCATTTAGAGGTTTGTTTTTGATTTGATTTTATTTACAGAACACCAGTGACTGATTGCGAAATGTTATTTTATTGGTATTCAATATTGTTTCACATTTTGTCATACAGCGAATCACATCGCCACAGCGCACAGTGGTCCAAATGCTCAATTTAGCCGGAAGAAAGTCATTTTGTTTTTCTATTTCAAAACTAAATATTTTGTTTGATAATAAGTTGACAAGTGCCCACAGAGTATAACGCTACATTTTTTATTTATTTAACTTCTGTTTCAGGTTTGCTTTCTTGATTTAAACACAAGTAATTGCTGTTTTGTTTTTCTATTAGTAGTTGATATTTAGTTGATATTTAGTACCGCAATTAAAGTTGTCGTGAAAAAGTAAGAAAAAAGTTTTTAAATTTTTTTTTTTTTTTGCTAAAATTAATTTAACGATATTAGAAACAAATATAACTATTTTTATATTTCAAAAAAAAATGTTTTGTTTACAAAATAAATGGAGTTTTGTACGAGGGTGTCTTATACGTCAAAATTTTGTCCAATGTCCAATTTCAATTAGAGTTTTAAATGGGAATTTATCAAACTCTTATTCTATTATTTGTGTTTTTGTAATCTGTATGATTGTAGCTTGTCAATGTATTCAAAATTAGCTGCCAGTTTTTGCCTAAAAGCTTTTTATTTGTGTTGGAAATTCTTATATAAAACACATATATAAACTCTTATTTAATTTGATTATTTATTATTATACCATATCCCTTAGGAATGAGGGTGTATATAATTTGAAACGATAAAAAGTGTTACGCATCAAAGAAGATGAGTTAGACCCCAAATATCTTAAGACGTTTCAGGACTTTTTAAGACGATTAAGCTACGTCAGTCAGACTGGCTGGATGGCTGTTGAGCAGGATAACTCGAGTAAACCTTAACGGAACGGTATGAAAATTTACCAGTACAAATATTTTTTAAAACGAAGTAATGTCATTGTTAATGGGCAGAACAGCCCCACCGCTTCTGGTACCTCCCATACAAAATTACCTGTTTTTGGATAATTACTATTTCTTCAATAACTTCCAAACGGACAATTGGAAGATATTTGAATTTGGTCAGTTAAATTTTTTTATAATAGTATACAAACCCGAAGAAAACTGAAACCTTTGCCACACCCCTTCTAGCACCTCCCATACAAATGACCGAACTCACCCCATAATCTTACATATATATCTTTTTTGTAAGTATACTGAATTCACTCAAATTTTGCGAATGATGTTCGCTTATGAAAATTGAACTCAGGAATGAATATGGACTATATCGGTTCATGCCTTCTGGTACCTCCCATACAAAATTACCTATTTTTGCAAAATTAATATTTCCCCCATAACTTCCAAACGGACACTTGGGGGGGTAAAGAAAATTGGTCGATTAATTTATACTGAGATAGGAGGCAAAACTTCATAAAAGATAACTATTTGACACACCCCTTCGGCTACCTCCCACACAAACTCACCCACATAGTCTTATCTTTTATTGGGTGGTGGTATTTATCTATCAGTTTACATGACTGAAATTTCTGTACTGGTTACTGTATTATTTATATTTATTTATTATTACTTTATTATTTATATTTGTATAATTCTATATATTTATTTTGTTTATTATTTGCACGTATTATGTCGAGATAGGTACTTCAATATTATATGTATGAAATTATTTTATTATAGCTATAATATTTGTTTTTATTTATTTAACAAAAAATCTGCCACGTCCATTTTTCTGATGAGTGTTTTTATTGATAAAATCTATGAACGTGCAAAGTTTCATGTCAATGCGGCTTTTCAAAAGCGAGTTATTACTTTCTTCCGACCACTGTGCAGCGTCTCCAAAAATCAATTTGTTAAAAATATGTTTTTCAAGCCCTTTGCACAACAAGTATTGATCATAATCGACTATCTGAGCCCCCTATTGTCAATATCATTTTCAAATTTTAGTGTACGTTATTAAAAGATCTCGGAGGCTAAATCGCGACCAATCGTTTAAAAACCGCGCGTAGCATCTTGGCATTTAGTATGCAATAATTTAGAATGACGTTATAGCGCTGAATTCCTATTAGCAGTTCTTTCCTTTCCTAACGCCTCTACACCTCCCCACCAAAGTTGCTCGATGCAGCTACTGATTCAAATATATACAGACTATTGGTCAACCCACATAAGCAAATGTATAATATTAAAAAGTATATAAAAACATAAATCCATATCTAATTTAAGACATCGGATACTAACCATAGATTATATAAAGGTTTGACAATACTGCCGTATTTATATATATATGGGGAATATATGTATATGTGTATCGATTTCTTTAAAGCTTCAAATCTATCGTTTTGTAGCTAATGTATCATTTGTACCAAATTTGGCTAAGATCGGACGCTTTTCTGAATTAATCTCCGTGTTGGGTGTTCAATACCCCACCATGCGTCGTCACAAGGCGACGTCGTTTTGCGTCGATGACGACAACGGTAATAGGGGCGTATGTTAAGTTACGGTAAGTGATTAATAACTACTTTCATACTTAATTTATGTAGTAGATTCAATCAGCTGGTCTCTTCTGTTAAGTTTTGTTAATTTTAGTCAAGACTGATTGAACCATGTGCAGTTTATTGTTAAGTTTGATTTGAAGGTTCTTTTTTGACTCTTCTCGAAATTAGTACGAAAATGAAACGTTAAATTTCATTGAAGACATCTGATATCGAAAAAGCACTAATACAATAAAAACAGATTGTTGTTGCTTTTTAATGCATCTATTACAGTTTACAGCTTAGTTGAGTTGTAATTCCAGCTGCAATTTTACAATGTGGTACTATCGATAACAACTGAACCTGTGTGGTACACTAAAAAATTACAGCTCATCAATGTTAATAAAATAATATTAAACTTTTATTGAACTAAACAATATACTATCTTATACCCATTTCGCGTTCAAACTGCTCTGCTTTCAATGTTCCATCTATACTTGTGCAGTTCTTATTAAACACACTGTAAGCACTGACCTCATTGTGTTTCTTTGGGCCCGTCCGGGTATTAAGGTAAATACAAACGAGAGCAGACAGCATTAGGAAAACGATACCAAATTGTAGCTCTATACAGATAACATATAACGTTATCCAAAAGACGAGGTAAACCACCCAAAGAGTGTACTTCAGTGCCATTTCTTTAGTTGATATTTCGTTTGAGCAATTGTCGATGGCGCCTTCGACATCGCTTTCATCTTCGACGTCCGTATTCTGCAAAACTGATTGGCGATCATCATCAGATTCCGGAACCTGCGTTGGGGCTTCTGTTTATTATAACAAAAGTGTTGAGTACATTTGTGCATACGTACTACCTGTAAAGTGACCGCCTGAGGTTCAGGTTTTTCTACCATAACTCTAAACGTAAAAAAGTCCTGTACCCAATCCTTAACGTGTTGCAATTGTTGTCGGCGTCTTTTCTTAACACGGTAGTCACGCAACTTGTCTTCAATATTTTCCATTTATTTATTTGTACAAATACAAAATTATGATTGGATAAAAATCAAAGAATAAATACAGCTGTACAAATTTTGAAGACCTTGGTACCGATTACTCAATATTTTAGGTTTTTCTGGTTACTCAATAGTAGAGATGTCAAATGAACATACATTCAATATTCGCTAACACAGCCATGCACATATGGTTGCCAGATCTTACATTGTTATCAGATCTGCTTCTATACTAACAATGTACTGACAGACGAATTTAAAAAACCTTGCAATTTCAATGCCAGAAAACTGTCAGGCAATGAATTTATTTGCCAGATTTTTATAGCAAGATCTTTTGTCTGTTTCATTTTCTTTTAGACAGTCTTGCCAATATAATTATTCAATGGCAATGGTGTATACGTTAGAAGCATAAACTTGTTACATCAGACATTTAAAAGTGTTTGGTAATTACCTTACATTAATTAATTTAATAGCTTACCCAACACTTTTTTCACTAATAGCCTTTTATTTACACCGGAATGCGTTTAACATATTTTCGTATTATATGCGAAACGGCAGTGTAAAGCCACTTTTTAGCATTTCACATCTTCAACTCACTGCCATCAAAGCTAAAAAGTGGTTTTATAGCCTTTTACACCAAAAAAGCATTCCGCATTTTGAGCTGAAGATGCGGAATGCTAAAAAGTGATTTTACACTGCAGTTTCGCATTTTGTCAGCTGTTGTCTAGCTCACACATTTTTCCATTTGCCTTGTAAAACTGCAATATTTTCCTGTCACAAACCTATTAAAATTGTTACGGAGGCAGTATTCCACGAAGCGCGAATAGTTTTAACTGATTGGAATAAACATTTTTTGATATTTTGGCAAAAATGTAAATTTTTTGTCCGTCCATGTTGTTTTGCATTTTTTCCGATAAATGTAAACAAACAACGAAAATGGTGGTTGCCTAATCAACATTACTGAGAAAAATCGCTTAAATTCCAATTTTCAGAGTACAACTCAGTGTATTTTTTGCATCTTTCATGGATGCGAAAATATTTTAACATCTTTCCAATAACAAAATACATGTACAAATTTTAGCATTTTGGCCGCATCCATCAAAGATGCGGATTAACGCGGAATTATGTTAAATGCGTTCCGGTGTAAAAAGGCTATTATACTGCAGTTTCGCATATTGTCAGCTAACAAACCAATCGCAACAACCTAAATTGAAAGAGAGAGAAAGATGCAAAAGAGAGCGAGAGAGAGATAACAAATTCTCTCAGAGAAAATACAAAAAATAATGAAGTTTTTTACATCACTGATGTCTTTTTTGTGTTAAAAAATCACAATAATCATAGCGTGAAGTTAACAAACCAACAACCTATCTATTAACAATAACAATTGGCAATATATATTTATTTATAAACATTAAATAAATTACATAAATAAATTCTACAAAATATTTGAAAAATATTCTTTTATATTTTCGTTCCTTCTTGCTAAATTACAAAAAAATTTTCTACATCATATAAAGAATTTTGTCCTTTGGTTTATTTCCAATTAGGTTTTGGTAGTGAATTGTTGCTATTACTTGTATCTATTTCTTGTAAAAAATTTGTGAGCACAGGTCTGGGAGTTTGGATGATATGGCCAAAATAGTCCTGGCCAAAATTGAAAAAATGCTAAAATTTCGTTGTATAGAGAAAAAGTTTTTGTTCTAGGATCTTTTTTCTGAAATGCGTTTCCAATAAGGTTTTAATGGGAAATTGCTGCTATTACTTGTATCTATTTCCTGTAAAAAATTTGTGAGCACAGGTCTGGGACTTTGGATGATATGTCCAAAATATTCCGGGCCAAAATTGAAAAAATACTAAAATTTCGTTGTATAGAGAAAAAGTTTTTGTTTTAGGATCTTTTTTCTGAAATGCGTTTCCAATAAGGTTTTGATAGGGAATTGTTGCTATTACTTGTATCTATTTCTTGTAACAAATTTGTGAGCACAGGTCTGGGAGTTTGGATGATATGGCCAAAATAGTCCTGGCCACAATTGAAAAAATTCTAAAATTTCGTTGTATAGAGAAAAAGTTTTTGTTCTAGGATCCGATATGTATTACATGTCAAAATAGAGCACGCTCTAAAGGTGGTATTACACGACATGTATTGTACATATGACATGTCAATTTTTACAGTGTAAAATTTATACATGTCGTGTGACCCCTTTCAAACACTGCTTGTGTAAAACAATGTGTTAGATAACATATGTATACATTTCATTTAGAGCGTGCTCTATTTTGACATGTAATACATATCGGCAATCAGCTGTTTTTGAAAAACAACAAAGCGTTTGCTGACAAAAAGTTGAAAAGGATAAGTATTTTATTTCAAATAGTACATAGAACAATTAATGAGTGTTTTTCAACATATTTTTAGTTAAATTTGGCAAATAAAGCTGTGTTTGGCGATGATAAAATATAGCAAATTCAGCTGTTAATGATAAACACATGTATACATACACAAGCACGTTTGAACGCAAAAATTATAAACCAAATGTACACGCTCATTTTGACAGACATGCAGAATTACATATCGCTTTTTGAATTGACAAGCCATGTGTAAAATACATGTCGTGTAATACCACCTTAAATGAAATGTATACATATGTTATCTAACACATTGTTTTACACAAGCAGTGTTTGAAAGGGGTCACACGACATGTATAAATTTTATATGCGGTTTCCATTGATTTATCGAAAATGAACGCATGGCGTTTCTACTGTGTTTTGCATCCGCGTTCACATCCAAACAGCTGATTGAGTTTATTTTTTCTTGACCGCGAAAAGTTGGGTATTTTTGTGTAGTTACAAAATAATGGAGTTGGATGATATTCTTTTGCTTACCGCAGTAGAAACTGAGGATGAAAAGGTATTGAGCAAGCAGCCCTGCATATTTCATGGATAATGCACGAAGCGTCTGATGTTTTGTAAGTGAGGAACAATATTCATTGATTTCAATCGGCGTGAAGTAATTCTGTTTATGTTTATGCTGATAAACAGCTGTTTTAATAGGGATATGCAATTTGCAGTGCTGCCATTAATAGGTATGGGTGGGTTTCGATTGCAAAATTAGTCGAATTTATAGTAAACGCAATTTATCGGAAGTCGCGTCCAATATGAACGCAACTTTTTCCCATACTTAACTGCCTATGCTTTTTGTATAGGCTTTAACGCGCGTTCATTGATTTTTGGATCTGGATGTGGATGCGGCAGTAGTGGAAACAGCATATTACACTGTAAAAGTTGACATGTCATATGTACAATACATATCGTGTAATACCACCTTTACATGAAACACGAAATTACTTAAAGCCGAGTTCAGACATGGATTTTTCTGTCGGTAGTGTTATCGATAACGAGTAGTTATGACATTCTGGTTGTTGGCAACCGTTAACACACAACATTTTCGATTTTGTTTTTATTTTTTATTCGACCTTTTTTACAAATTGATAATATTGACGATGATCTATCGCTCATCTTTTATGTTTTATGTACTTATATTTTGATTCCTGAAGATGATCCTCGAAGAGGATCGAAATATCGAATAAAAATAATATAATATATGAAAAAAACATTTTCTCGCAGTTGAGATGTCTTTTGACAGATCTGTGTGTCTGAACGCGCCTTAATTTAGTCGGAAGTGCGAATGGCCAATTACGGTAATACCTTCCGGTGAATAAATACTTTTATTACCGCGTTTAGCTTTCAAAATAACCAAGATTTAATATACAAGAGCCTAGTTTTCGTAACTCTTCGTTCAACGGAGATATATGTAAGAAAATTGATGTATTAATGCAATGTGAGGTTGTAGAAAGCTTAATGTGTATTTTTGAATATTTTTCTTTAAAAGCTCGCTCTTGACTGCTGTATTTACAAATAACACCAGTACGCTTATTACTTATTTATATGTAAACATTTCCTTAAATTATATTAAAACCAAGCATAAATTATTAAGCTCCTTTTTGCTATAGGACGCTTATTTAAGGAGATAAATGCATTTAAAAATTCCCCTTTGGATTTGGACGATTCCTCAACAGTTAGAAATAGAATTTCCAACATGTTTCTAGTGATTGCCTCACTATTACATAGTGATTACAAATTAAGATCCTTTTTGCTCCAGCACACTTAGTTTAGGATATAATGCACTTAAAGATTTCCATATTAATTTGGACGATTTCGATTGTGTTAAAAGTTTTAACTAAAACAGCATGTGAATATTCATCTAAAAAGATTGTATTTTGTTTGAATAAATTATTATGCAAAGATAAAAGCACTCAAGACCGAGCCCATAATCATTTCCCTTTAAGAAACCTTGTTTTACCGCGGATCTGAATGTCAGTTGTTTGAGAAGTTTTTACTGGACTTGCCGATTGATTCGACAATGAAAGCAATGTAGATGATTGAGACAGGAATTGAATCCTGGCCACCCGAAAAATAGAAATAGTTTAATAATAATTTTAAATAGCCGTTTTTAAAAAGGACAAATTTGTTGTTTTTTTTCATAAGGAACATGTAAGTTTCTATCTATTAATTTAAAAGCGAGTTTTTTATAATATTATTATATAGTATCATTAAGTTTCTTTGAAGGACCCTCATTTGCTATGTAATCTTTTCCAGCTAAATGTATTCACGTCCAAAGTATTTTTGTATCCCGTCTACACATTAAATTTGGAAAGGTAACACCTTTTTCTACGCAGGTCTTTAACAAATTTCACACTGCGAATTTCAAATAAATTGTATTGTATAAATTTTATATAATATCCTTCTTTATATGTTTGCATTTGTTTTTGTAAACAGCAAAACAATAAAAGATGACAAACGTTCATATTTTATCGACTAATAATTGAAATATTATATCGTGATACATTTGAAATTCAAATAAGAAGACATCAGAAACATTACAAAAAAAGCAACACATTATTTAATTATTCCCACCACACAGTACTACGTGGTCAGTCCAACGCATGAGCAACGTCGCCCTGGTCACTTTCAGCTTGTGCACCATCAGAGCCATCTTCATCATCATCATCAATACCCTGCAACAATCGGGATATAACATCGCCAAACATACCACCGAAACGATTCTCTGATGACACTGGTGGATTAGCACCAAAGTGTTGAACTGCAATTTTAGTTAAATACTTGTCAAAAGCAGGATCGCGATCCAGTTCAGTCTTATACAGCGCACATAAAGACCCGAAAGCTTCTAAATTCTTGGAATCCATTAGACGGAAAAGGAAATGAGTGAAATTTAAAAGGGGTTGTTTGAATGGAGCCTCTTTTCGATTTACTCTCGGATGATAACGAGTATATGTGGCGAATGCCTCCTCAGCCGTTTTGCGATCATTTACGCTTATTTGTTGCAGCACTGCCTGGACAATAAACAAGTCAACCTCACAAATAAAACCCTTGGTTTCGTTGATTTTGATTAGAATACGCCCACATAGATTACCATCGCGACAAAGCATATAATAGCGTCGGGCTAATTCTGTATTACCCTCGGCCCAGAAAACGTGCGCAAGTATCTTATACAAAGCTGGGTCACCCGGATAATTGCCAGAAACTTCGGCACTCCATTTGATGGAACGATTCTGAAAAATCAAACAAAAATTATTTCTATTTAAATCAATACTTGACACTACATACAATTAAAGTATCTCGTTCTACACAGGAAGAATTCAACCGAGTAATTATGTTACCAATGCGCTCTATCCACAAATCACCATCTTTGCAACTGCCTCGTTTTTCCAAAGTGTCCAAAATTAACAAACCTAAGTCAGCAGAGCTAGCCTCTTGTTGTTTCGAAATCAATTTCAATGATCCATTATATAGCAACTCCAAACACTCCTCGTACTTTTGTTGTGCTGTATAGCGAAAAAACAAAGTACGATACATTTGATGAGCTTCGTAATAGTTTCCAGCTTCTATCGAGCTATCAAGTTTAGCCAGGACACGGCTAACACCGCGCTGTCCCCGTTCTGTCGATGAAGTCAATGCAGTCATCATGTCGTGATATTTATTTAAGTTGCTTATAACTCAAGTTGGTAGCCGTAAATTTATTATGTGTATAAAAACTTTTAAGAATCTATTATTGTGAAACTGCAAATATTAATTCGCAATATGTAAATTTTCGTCGAACAAATAATTGTCTTCTTCTTATGCTTGACAGTTCATTCAGTGAATAGTGATAGCAAAACCATGTGGTTATAGTTGCCACATAGTGAAACGATTTGGGGGAAATCATAGCCACCGAAAAATATATGGGTGATAGTTTAATTAGAAAACAAGTAGTTAGGACAAAGAATATACGTCGCTGCGCCGACCCGTCATGTGTTTTTTAAAAACTTTTCAGGAGAGAAAATAAACATGTTTATTTTGGAACATTTCCCATATATTCTACACAAAACTGATATTAATAACTTTCAAACCAATCAAGATATTGGGAAAGGGATATAAAGGGCCCTTTACACTGACAGACTTGTCTGGGAGACAAAAAATCCCTGTAAACATCTGCTTTCCCCTTTACACTTCAGACGTATCTGTCGAACTTTCATTTTTCACCAGCAGTCAACACGAACGGTGTACCGGGACATGCCCAATATTTGTATTTTATCTTCAAAAAAAGTTAGCACAACACTTTTTGAATGTTAATTTCTTAAAATGTTTCTTCATTTGCATATTCAAACTAGTTGAAAATTTTTTCCTATTTTTATTTTGAAATTTTTCTTTGACAAGAAAAATAGTCTGTCGAACCTGTCCCTACATTATCACACATGTCTGAACCGATTTATGAGAATCAAAATCGTCTTGATTTTTTACAGACAAGTCTGTGCAGACCGAATATATCGCCCTAGACTGGGGGATAAGTGTAGGCAGACATAATATCTCACAGACTTGTCTGCCAGTGAAAATTGGGACGACTTAAAAAAAAAACGAAATAAAAAACATTTTAAAAATTATACATAACTGATTTGGTCGTCGCAGCGACGTTATAAATATCACAAGAACGTCGCGAAATGTAGTGTGCTTACGCCTTTAAATAACACACTTGTAGATCGGTGCTGAACTGATAGCACGGTATAAAAAACGATACAAATAAAAAGGATTTCCCCATTTTCTGACTCGACACTCGCAAAGATAAATGTAGCATTACACAGCACCAACCTACCCCCGTGTTATTTAATGATAAAATCAGTCTTGACTTAACTTTTCAAGACTTAACTTAACAAAACATTACAAAATGCAAAAGAAGTCATTATTGCAACTTAAAGACCTAAGGAACATAAACACATGTTTTAACCATGCCGATGTTTTATCGTACAAAAAGATGATTTATTTTTGGTATTATTGTTTTGTTTTTTAAAGAATTGGAAAATAAACGATGGATAGTTAATTTTTCTGGTGCAAATTTATACTTATTTGTACGATAAGACATCGGCATCGTTTAAACATGTGTTTATGCTCCAATAATAAAATAGTATATAAAACTAGAGACAAAAAATGTTTTTGCTTTTAAAATTATATAAGAGAAGTGTATTGCATAAAACATATTTGCCATCCGAAAATGATTTTGACAAAATATAAGTTTACATGTTTTGATTATATCATTTAACTTAATTAATTTTTTTAAAATTTTAAAAGCTTTTGATTTCCTTTAAAATATAACAAAGGATATTTCTAAAATTTAAAAAAAGTATATGTCTTATTATTAATTGAATTTATTTGTACGGTTGAGTTTCTTTTTTTATATAAGCTCTTATATCTTATATTTAATTTAACTTTGTTGTGTTATATTTCGAGACAGTTTCGTTGTTAATGTTTGTAGACTTCTTACTTGGGAGTTCGTATGCAGTTCCACCTTTTGTGCTTGATTATGTTTGATAAGCAGGATTTCATTCTTTATTACAGGTATTTTAAAATCTTTATGAATATATTCGTGCAACAGTTATAATTCGTAAGTATTTTCGACTGGACTCGTATTACATAGACATTTTTCTTCAGATATGTTTTGGATGTAAATCGCGAACTTCAAACAATACAGTGAGTAAACACATCTCAAACGCGTATTTTTAGTAATTACTAATATCAAAATATCACTAATAAAAGCTGTATGTATGGCATGCGTTGCCAAAAAAAAGCTAAGCTAGAGAACTATCAGGTTTTTTCTCGAAACTGTACCATACATCAAAAAAGTAGTTTGCTTATTTACCATATAATTTTTCCCCATCTAAAATGGGCATAACCTCAGTCTAGACACCTTTAAATGACATGGTCAAAATCATAGTGATAATTCTATTAATTTTTAAGTACCTGCACATAGTTGGTTCAAATTAAACCCCTAGGGCCCCAGGGACACATATGAGGTGCCATATGTAATACATATTATGTATACTAAGAAATTGTAAGCCATAAATAAATTCGTGCGTACTATGTTCATAAAACAAATTGTAATAAAATATGATTTTTTATTAGTGATACAAACTATTTTGTTATTTGTCTAAACCAGGCAAACATAAATATTCCCTGTCTGAAGGTTTCAAGACTCCTGGTGGTAAGTACCGCAGCAATTCCTTTGGCGTAGATTGGAGCATTCTTATACGTTCCTCTTCTATGAGTCGTTCGCTAAAATAGACGTATTATGCTGTTAATAAATTACTACATTTTGAAGTATTATCGGATTACCTTTCTTTTTCGGCATGCATTTGTTTCTGGAATTCTTCAATTCTCTTTGCTAGTTCCTCCGCTCTTTGTTGTCTTCTGTTCTCTATCATCTCTCTTAAAGCTTTATTGTGTTCCATTACTTTACGGCGACGTTTTTCGTCAGATAATTGATCTAGTCTGTCGCGCTCAGCCATTTGCCGCAAGTGTACTTCTCGCATTTGACGTTCCTCTTCTTGTAACATTTTTTCCTTTTGTAACAGGTGTTCTTGGCGGTAATTCTCGAGCTCTGTGCGCAGCTGCTGACGCTCCCGCATCTGTTTGTCAAGATTTTGCCGAAATTTGTCATCTTCTTTAGCTTTGCGCTCCTCGACCAGTAATGAAAGTAGTAGATCTTCTCGTTTTCGCCTTTCCTTGTTCACCGCTGCCAAATCGTTACCTATTTTCTCACTCAATGCCATTTTGTCAGCTAACTGGCGTCTACGCTCATCGTCCATGCGTCGTTTAAGATCATCTCGAGCTTTTTGATATGCCAACAGTCGCTCGTTGTCGTCTGTATTCTGCTCTTTATCTAACTTGGCCTGGATTTCTCTGTTCCGTACACACTCCTCCATTTCCTTACGACATCTTTCCCGGAAACGGCAGGCCTGATCCATTTCTGCCTTTTCTTCGGCTTGGATAATTTTCAATGTTTTTCGCAATTCGTCCCGATCTTTCATTACCGATTCAAACTCCTTTTTTCGCTTGTCCTGTATCTGGTCCATTTGATCCTTCAATGTAAGACGGAATGCCGATTTCTTTTGTCGCTCCTTTTCTTCCTGTTCTAAAATTGCCCTTTTTGCCTTTTCACATTCTGCTACCCACTTAGCATCTTCGTCTTTTTTCCTGCGCAGTTCTTCCTCATGTTGAAGACGTAGTTGGTTGTTTTGTTCAGCCAATTGCTTCGAAACGAGAGCGGCCTGCAATTGAGTCTGGAGCAAACGTAAGTCATAATTGTTTGTACGCAATTGTTGACGTCGCTTTTGCTCGATTATATCTTGCTTTTTGTACTCCCGCAGTTCTTTGCTAATGTCAGTTGTCGTTTCTTGAAGTTTTATACGAGGATTTTCGGTAGTGGCCAAAACTTCTTGCGCCCTTAGATCACAAACGCGCCTTTCTTCATCGAGTACCAAATTCTGGAAATAACTATCAGATTTTTGATTTTGTCGGAGAGTGTCCTTCTTTATAATACATTTTTCGGGAAAAAACATTATGGAAAAAAGTATGCTTCCTTGAATTTAAATTTTTAATGTGTTTGATAGAGTACGTTTGATCGTTTCCGTGACAACAAAACAAAAACAAATTTTTTAGTAGGGATGTAAAACATCGATACATTTGAATTTTTAATACATACAAGGTGCGGTACACTATTTATTGTCAAGATAGAGAAAGACAAGTGATTTTTTTAGTTTAAAATCGGAACAAGAAATATTAACAAATTAATGTTGATGTTTTCACATTTTTTTTTATAATAACCGAATCGTAAAAATAGGTTTTCTAATAACCCAACTACACTCCTGACAGTAACCAAACTCAGCGATGTAACGACAGTAATGGAGTTGCGGTATTGGTTCAAATACTATATTGAGAATGGATTTATTAATGCCACGAAGTGTCAATCTTTGTAGAAAGTTCAATGAGTATTTCGGATTAGTTTTCCTTTAAACCCTCACCAGAGATCATGTTTGACAGTCAATAGATTTAAAGAAGCAATCAAATTATCATTAATACTTGAAGCTCAACCTGTCATTCAATTTGACTCATTAACATGGCAAATGAGAAAACTTGGTGTGTATTATTACTCATTGCGCTAGCTGTTAAGAGAAAAACAATATTCACATCTGTAATTTGTTAATTTACTTTTATATTTTCTAAAGCCTTTTTCTGTATTTTTTTTTTAATGCTTAACAGTTCTTCATACGATTTGTGTTTTCCATGTCTTGTTATGTCCCAAAGTCAATGTTGTATTTCGTAACAACATAAAAATTAATTAAAAAATGGTTCTTGACATTTATCTATCTTTCAAATTTCGTCACTAGTGTGTGGCGCACTTGAAGCACCTTAACGACCTCGAGATTTTGTTGTTTTTTATTTCAAACGGGTCTGGCAACAACAGCTGAGTTGTTAACGCCGTAATTTTTTGCCGTGTTCAACTTTGGATTCTTCTCTTGAAAACAAGAAAATAACAAAAATAAGCAAAAAGGAGAACTGGTCAATAATTTTTTTGTGAACTTTGTTTTCCTTCCAATTTCGTATATTTCATTGATTGGTCTGGTCGTATATTTATTAAGCGGGATATTGTTCTTAGGGATATACATAACTTTATTATGAATTCCAAGGAGGAAACTTGCATTGCAGCAAATGCGCAACAAGGCAACAACAAAAGTCCATCTTTCAACTATCCAACAGCTTCATCAATGTCCGTTATTGAGCATAAGGCGTTCCCGTCATCAAAATGGATAAAGCTAAATGTTGGTGGCAAAGTTTTTCTCACTACCATATGGACTTTGGTAAGCAAAGAACCAGACAGTATGCTAGCCCGAATGTTTTCGCAAGACGGTGCAATGTTACCCAGTGACCAAGACGAACAAGGGGCCTATCTCATAGACCGGAGCGCTCATTATTTTGAGCCCATTTTAAACTACCTGCGTCACGGCCAACTAATTGTAGACCCAAATATTAGTCTGGAAGGAGTTCTGGAAGAAGCTAAATTTTTTGGTTTGGAAACCCTAGTAAACCAGCTTGAATCTCAAATCATGCAAAACAATCAGTCATTAGATAACGTGCCATTGACCAGAAGAGATGTTATTAAGGCACTGATTCAGACATCACATATAACAGAAATACGCTTTCAAGGGGTAAATTTAGCAGGGGCTGATCTAAGAAAACTGGATTTTCGTAATATTAATTTTAAGGTATTTATAATCGCATCGCAATGAATTGCGCAAGCAAAAACATAATTTATTTTCCTCATTTTCAGTATGCCTGCATGCAAAGGTGCAACTTGTCCCACGCCAACTTAACATATTGCTGTTTGGAACGTACAGACTTGGCGTATGCTAATCTGGAATGTGCACAATTAGTATCCGTTAAAGGTTTATGTGCTAATATGGAGGGCGCGAATCTTAGAGGTTGCAATTTCGAAGATCCCTCTGGACTTCGAACAAATTTAGAGGGAGTCAATCTAAAAGGAGCTTGTTTGGAAAGTTCCAATATGGCAGCTGTTAACCTTAGAGTTGCTAATCTGAAAAATGCCAACATGAAAAACTGCAACCTAAGATCTGCAGTATTAGCCGGAGCAGACTTGGAACGATGCAATCTTTCTGGCAGTGATCTACAGGAAGCTAATTTGAGAGGGGCCAATCTAAAAGATGCCGAACTCACATTGATGGTTACACCTCTGCATATGGCCCAAGCCATACGCTGAAAAATGTATGCTACTCTTCCTTTGAAAGGATTAGCCTGAAACTTTTTCGTCCTGTGATGTCTATACCTTTAGTTTATTCGCTGAAAAGTAAAAATTATTTCGATTAAATACCTTTCGACTTACTTTAAGAGCCTCCCACAGTGTATTGTATATTTCAATTTACAAGCATTTGAATCCTTATATCATAATACATAGCATTTAAGTTTATTTGGCATGTAAAATGATTTCCTTTGTGTGATTATTATCAATATAAAAATGTACGTAAGTTACATTCCCAATATTATCGAAAAAAGCGGGAAAACAATTTCAATTATATCCGTGTTATAAACTACACATATAAAGTGTCATTTTGGTTGTCTAAACATCGAAATATATTGTAGGAACAATGTTTAACAAAACAATTGCATTGATTTTTAGGGTAACAGATAGCGCAAATAAAATAATTTTGGATTGAGTTGTTTTAAAGTGCAATTCGATACTTTTTTTGGAATACAAATGGTTTCCTTCGATTGATTGCAGTTAAGAATAATCTTTCCTATATTTTGAACACATATACATACTTTGAATGTAATGGAACACATTGTCAACAAAAACATCATACGCAAACGACAAAAAATATCAACTTAAATACGCACGAGAATAATCTTGAGTAAAGTTGTTTTTGTAAAACATTCTGATATTGTAAGTCAATGTTCTTTGACTTGTGTACTTTTAAATAATGTACAAAATATTTATTTCCGATCTGGCTCTGTAGAGTGCAATTGGCCACACGGTGCGTCAACAAACTATAAAAGGGCCAACATTTCTTTTGAAAAATAGATAGTTTTGTACATACGGTACCAAAAGAAACGTAATTAATCCCTTAATTGTTATTGGCATTGACAAAATTGTTTTTAATAACCGTGTGGATGCCTTTGAAAAACAAGTGGAGGGCTCGTGACAATCTCGGAAGAATATCCACCATCGAATAAAAGCTGCGGGTACTAATGGACTGCCGGCAAAGTTTTTCTCTTTTTGTCGAACTTGATTGTTCGAAATTTGACCCGACACCATAGCGCACTCGATGGCGATTTAGGCTTCAGATTGTATTTAGACATGGTAAATCAACAACTGACCAAATTTCATTTTGAATTGCATTATTCGTTTAGAAAAATATAAGTTAACATCGTTAATGAAAGATATTCAGGTCTTTATAACGGCTCCGTAAAAAAAAGATTTAATAAAAAATTGACCAAGGTTTTTTATAGTGCAAAACACAGTTTTTAATAGAAAACACATTTTTTTAAGTTTTTTGTTTCGAAGAAATATAAATTTTCACATCCAAATACAGCAAATGCCATGGCAGAAACATTATGTGCGGATGAAAGATAACACACATTATGTTTACGTACAAATTGCTGTTTTCACACCTTTTGTCGTAACTCTATTCGTGAACCACCCTATTCCTTCGAATAGGCGTAAGGATCTACTGCTATACAACTTTGCTTTGTATTGCTTGTATAAAATCGCAGTAGATCCAATATAACGAGTGACGAGTTGCCGCGATCCTTCGCGCTTTTCAGGCTTTGTTCGCTACATCGAGCTATTAATCATCTAATTCTTGTTGAGCACTCTCCCTAAGCGGAACAATCCTTGCAAGGTATACCAACATTGAATTGTCGAATTTCCCAATAAAGCGGAAAATCTTTTGATTAATTAATATTAAATCCCTTGTGTTTTATTTTATTTATTCTTTCTTCTCGCATCACATCCTTGGGGTTTTTTTGCTACGCAAACACATTACATATTCTGTTCTGAATTTTTTTGAAGGTCCCCTCCATTCATAATCAGCAATTTTTCGTTTCTTGTGGTACAGAAGATAGAATTTTTTACTGTAAATAACATGTTTTAGCTGAAGCTGTATTTAAGATAAATTGACAGCTTCTTATTAGAATAAATATGAATTATACCACCACCAATTTTTAACCGTTAACAGTTATTCAATTTTCAGATAAATTTAATAAATTTCCAAATTACTGTGATGTTGTAAACTGTGAATTATTGTATACAGCAATTTCTCTTGATATAAATATTTTATTTTGTGATAAGCGATGGTTAACCGTAAGTCAAGTAAAATGCAAAATTCGGCTTAAGCAAACGAAGCAATTATAAATCAAACTAAAATTGTCCTTTCATAGGATATATTACAGGGGTTAAGAACAGCTAACATTTAAAGCTTAGCCACTGCCTTCGAACTTCAATGGACGTATTTTCATAAACTGCTTCAAGATATCATCGGTTACAGTCTTGCGAAAGGCTTGATGTTGCTCCACAATGGGCGTTATCGTCTAAAAATATAAAAAGAGCATTAGTTACAACTTTTTTCACCAGGTATGTTTTATGTACTTACTTCAATTGCAATTTTCTTTATTTCACCAGTCAACATTTCACCTTTGCTGTAAGCCTGTCGTATCTCTTCCAATTTAGCATCATCATCAAGAAAGAATTTTAACAATTGATATGCTACATCAATTTCAGGAATGCCACCCAATGCTCTGTGCTCTTCCACAGTAACACGGCCACCAGAAAATGCATACTTATTAATTTTATTTTTAATTTGCTTAGGAGTATCAGTTAAAAATACTGCAGAATTTTGATCACTGGCTGACATTTTCGATTTCGCACCTTGTAGAGCTGGGAAAAATGTAGAATGTATTAGGGCACACTTTGGAAAACCAAGACGTGGTGCTACATCTCGACACATGCGGAAATATGGATCTTGATCAATTGCGCATGGTACTAAACAGTGCAATTTTCGTTCACCAAAAATAAATGGAAAAGTGCTCGAAAGTGCTGGTGCAGCTTGTACGGCTGGAAACCCAATTTTTCCAATTATATCCGAGTCACCAAATCCAAAAATACCTTTAACTTGATTAAAAGTTACGCATTTTTGAATGCGTATAACATTTTGATAGAAAGCGGGACATTGGCTAAAAGAAAAATGAATTAATTATTTACAATTCAAACTAAAATATATATAAATGTGTTTGATTAATATTTTAATATAGGATTAGGGAAGTTCATTTGTAGATGAGCTAGGATAAAACGTGGACCTATCTGTGTTAACCATCTTTATACAGTTTTCCTCTGATACTACCTAGAGTCACAAAAATCTCACTAAAATTGTTTTTAATAAAACCTTAAATATTTATAGGGTTTTCAAATTATGATACATGCTTTAAAATTGCAAGTTTATTACGTTTTGGCAGCGTATCTTTCCGTGGCGATTATCCCATCATGCAAATTCTGGCTTCGTAGTTTATAAACTTACATTATTTTTGAAGGGATCGGATTGAGAAATTTTCTAATTTTACAAAGTTTTAGTTATTTTTTACATATGTCGAAACTGTAACAGTGAGGTTTAATTATGATAATGCAAAATACTGTTTTCTTAGTATACTTTGATCTGGGAATGTATTACCATTGATTGGGGACAGGAACACTTGTCTTTTAACTACAATGTTCAATATTTAGCTATTCTGTAAAAGAAACTAGTCTCTCGTATAAAGTGTACTTACATTAAGATAACTTTGCGAAAAAGTTAAAATTGTTGTACATGTTTAGGAAAAAGACTACATCTTTTAATGTTGAAATATCGAGTATCCATTAAATTTTTTCATAAGATGAAAAATAAAATAAAGATTGTTTTTTTATTATTATCTCAAAAATCGAATTTTTGAGGTATCTTTAGGATCAACTCATTAAGTGACCATTTAATTTTATAAAGATATCTGAAATGCTATCTAGTATATTGTCTTATATAACACCATTAAAGTAGTTATACGGGGAGGCAAGTAAAATATTTCAAGTAAATATTTCTTCATGATTTAAAAAAAAATGTTCAACGCAAAGCGATTTGAACAAATTTTTGCAAAATTTTAAAACGTCTAATTAAAGTAAATTAAAGCAGTTATTATTAACAATGCATTGCAGATCCAAAACAGCCACATTATTTGTGCTATTGTATTTTTATAAATCCATAACATTAACTTTATAATGAAAACTTCATTATTAAAAAAAAAACATTTTGTCCGATAATAATAACAGAGGATAGCAAATTCAACTCAACCCAACAACTTTCTACTTTTTTTCTTATTTACCTAATATTACAATATTTTAACTTTTTATAATGTTTATAAATCTTTGCTATTTCTTAGCTCAAAAAATTAGGCTATTCAGATAATAATATTCAATTGAATTCATAATTCATCAAAAGACTGGCCAAGAAGTCATACCGCACTTACCCCATAAATTCCAAATTATTAAAAATGAAGGTTTTCTCTGGGTCGAAGCCCATGGCAATTATGTCCTTAGCGTTCTCTTGAGCCAATTTTATGGCTGCTTCGATTTTCAAGTCTTTCCACAGTGTCTTTTCGTCATCAGACATTTGTATTACCAAAGGAACATCAAATGCTTCCTGGAGATATCTTAAAGTGTGATGGGTTGTTATATATAGAAAAAGCAACGCATCATTATATTCTATTTACTTAGTCATTATGAATGGAATCAAATGTCCCAAATGTAATGATTCCGAACTGGGACCACGACCAGTATACAAATAGAACGGCTTGCCCTCTTCTTTAAGTCTTAAAATTGTGTTTAACTCTCGATGAGAAAAGAATATGCCACGACGTATAAGATGATGAGCAGGTTTGCCCGTTATCTTTTCAATGCGTGCTATTAACTCGTCATCTATACGAGAGGATCCAAAGCGTTCTGGAATGAAGGTAACATTTGATAAAGTTATTCATAATATTACCCCATTCACAACAAATATTTACTTATTAATTTTTCATAGTCAATGCCGGTATCACTGGAGCTAGTAACATTCCATGGGTCAACAATATCATTTTGGTCATCGCTGACTTTAACCTCTTCCCCTGTGGCTACTGCTTCTTCCACTTCTTTGGAATTTAAAGAAAGAGCTTCAACGCCTTCAGCTACAGGTTCGCTCATACTTTTATTTTGCTGTTCCACTTTGTCCAAACAAATGCCAAATTTTAGCAAACTCAATTACTGAACAACTGCTAAAACGTGTCCAAATACCTCCGTGCCACAACAGATGATGACACACATTGACATATGTGTGCAGTGTTGCCCATTAGAAAGAAAAACACCAAAATCCTAGTGTGAAATAAAACAATTAATTGTCTTTCCTATAGGCAAATACCAGTTTTCCAATTTAGGTGCAAATATTGCAAATATTTTCCAGTTTTATAAAACTCGAACTGTGCTGCAAATTGAGATAAAAATGTGCGATATTAGAGTAGAAGGGGCGGGAGGCCAAAAAAAATATATACCTATTTTTTTTCGTCTTGGTAACCAAACATCGGAATGGTATGTCAAAGTTGGTGACAGGGCCCTGGGGGTCAAAAATCTAATCCAACGCTGTATTTTTCAATACCCTACGGGCCTTCGAGTTAGCCCATTCTTTGTTGGGCCACTATCGTCAGATTAAAGAAATAAGAGAATTACAATTTACACCATTCGTCTCAAAAATATCTTTCGGATCCAAGAGAACCCTTTTTTGGTCTCCTAACGGTCAAAAATCTCCACAGGATCGAATAAAATACACCATTGGATTTTTTTCGAAAATATTTTTAATATCAGTACCCACACATAGGGGGTTGAAGCCAAGGGGTCCTATTTTGAGCCCCAGGGCCCCATGGGCTCCTGCGCTGGCTTTGGCCTACCATTCCGATGTTTGGGTTCGTGTTTCCCCAATAATTGGCGAATTTCATAACTCGTTTCTCTGTATACGCTCGAAGTAGTCGGTATTGAAAAATATATTTTACAGCTTTAATCAACATGACAGTCACAGTGACAGAAGAGAACCACTGAACATACCGCTAATATTGCCGTTGTTTTCGCAAAAGTCGGTGGCGAAAGAACGAATTTCCTTTGAAGACAAATACAAAGCAATATTAAATGAAAATTTCTTTGCTAAACCATACTATACACAAGTAATTACCTTTACGTTTACCCTTATTAATACTATAGGTATTTTTAGTCTCAATGACATTATACAAAGATATATTGGTTCGATTTCCACGCGGTGGACTATCTTACGTATTTGCCTATGGCTCAGGAGTAAAACAGCAAGTGGGGTATGCCGAAGTGGGCAAACAGAAAGACAACATTATCGATTTGATGTTTTGTGTTCGTGACCCTCTAGGCTGGCATGCGGAAAACATAGATCGGCATGAAAGTCATTATTCAGCTTTGAGGCGTTTGGGACCGAAATTTATAATGAAGTACCAAGAGTCATTGGGAGCTGGCGTATATTTCAACACATTGGTGCCATTGCCGGAGTTGGGGGTACAAATCAAATATGGTGTTATATCGAAAGAACAAATGCTACAAGATTTACTACAATGGAAACATCTATACGTTGCTGGTCGCTTGCATAAGCCAGTCCAAGATATTGTGCCTCCAGATGATGATAAAGATATTAAACAAGCTTTGGCTACAAACCTACGAAATGCATTTCAAGTGGCTTTGCTTTTATTACCCGAAAAGTTTACGTCGTTCCAATTATTTCACACAATATCGGGCTTAAGTTATAAGGGGGATTTCCGCATGATTTTTGGGGAAAATAAAAATAAAGTTGCCAACATTGTACAAGCCCAGGAAACAGAATTCTTTGAATTATATGCACCGATTATGAAAGATCTCGCCCAGTTTGTCGCCGTCGATTTTGGAGCCAAAGAGAAAGGTTCGGAAAACGTAGTAACTCAATTTGAACAAGACAAATCATCAAAGGCTGTAGAATACCACCTGCGACAAGTTCCGTTAGAATTGCGACGACGTCTGATACGCAATGCAGTATTTAAGGGTAGCTACATTGACATTATTACACCATTGGCTGCTATGGGAAATCTGGGTGACGTAGTTCAGGTATCCGTCAATGACATCGTTTGGCGAAGTAGTATAAAGCAATCTATAAAAAACATACCAAGCGCTGGTATATTTAAATCAGCAATTTACAGCTATCGTAAAGCTTTGAAAACATTTGCCAAATAAGTTTAAAGAACAATGAACTGAATGTATATTTATACGTAATGCTGCAATTAGTGTTCAACGAATGTAGAATTTTTCATTTACTGAATAATTTTTTTTCAGTTTAAGTACATATACAAAGTGACGATTGTGTGCTGACACATCTATAAAAAATTTGCTATCATCTTATAAAACAAGTCTAAACTACACAAAAAGTGTTCTGTCCTAAATATCAAATATGAGAGATTCCATTATCATTATAAATATATAGTTTTTTTTTTTGGAATAAATCAAAAATTGATATAAAAACTAACACTTTTCAAATAAACTAGAATTTAAACTAAATGATCTATAATATTATATCGCACATTAATTATAAAGAATATTTTTGTCTATAACTTTAAAATTGACAAAAGAAAATGTATTATTTAGACAAATATCCAAATTTCCGCGATGGGGTGTATATCACTGAATATTATCATCAATGTGTATTAGCAGACAATATTAGTAAATAAATTAAAAATTGTAAATGTTTAAATTAGGAAAATAGTTTGTTGTCCTTTGCTAATAGATATACATAAATTTAGAGTTATATTACTCACATGTAAATGATTCCAAAAGAAACAAAAATAGTACCAAGAAAATAAATATATTTGAACCTAGATATTGAAAACAAATGGTAAGTTGACAGACAATTTAAATCTACTTGTATCAGTACCGCATATGTTGTGCACATGTTTCAGGCATTGTCACATTGAACTATTATGGTCGAAGAAAATTGCAATCGCACACTAACTATAAAATGAGAAAAAATTGATTTGAAATATTTTACCTGATTCAAGTATATTCTATAAAAAAAAACAGTTACAACTTTAAAGAAGGTCAAATTGTTTCCTTAAAATTATTTAGAGGATAAAATTGGTCAAGTATGTGTATGTTGTAGATTAAATTAAAAACTAACAATTTAAAATTGTATGTTTAACACTTGTAATTTTGTAATATTAATAAGTGTAATGTTCACACATTCAACGCAACGCTCGATATAATGATTATGTAATCGAATCCAATTCGCCGCTAAGATATTAATAAGAATACCAAATAAAATATGGATAGTTGTTACATTAAATTTTAGAGCTAGTAATTATAAATTATTTGTGCAATTAAATTGTATGTCAACAACTTTGAAGATGTTAGCTTTCATCCCAGTGACTATTGTTGTTATTCTTAAACTTTCTATTGTATATATAGTGTTTCTCTTGTATTAATAAATGCTTCAGAAGAACATATATATAAAAAATGTAGTTAAATTTACCTACTACCTATAAGTTTTTTATATTCATTTGTATTGTTGCATATTGAATAAAAACTAGTTTTGACACAATTGTAAGCTTATATGCGTTTCTCTTTTTACTTTTAGTTAGTCAATAGCATCACCTTATCAACCCCTCATCTCCATATACCTCGTTATGCCAAGTGACACGGACTCCACAATTTCATCATCATCTTCGGATTACAAAAGAAAACATAAGATTCAAAAGAAATCGAAGAAAAAAACAAAAAAGTCTAAAAAAGAGAAGAGAAAAAAGGATCGAAAAGACAAACGAGGGGACTCAAGAGAAGACTGTGCGACAAAAACTGTTGTAAAATTAAAAGTAACCAACACACCAATTGACCAAAATAGGAATGAGGATAGTGTGGTTTCTTCCTTTGGGCCAGCACTACCACCACATCTCTTAAATAAAAACAACTCAGAAAAATGTGCTCTTACTATAGGACCAACGCTACCGAAAGATTTTGAAAAATATGTAAAGCAAATTGACTACGATGAAATTTCAACACCTGTGTTAGAAAGCTCTTTAAAATCAGAAGAAGAAGTGAACATACTGGACTCGTATGGACCATTGCCCATAGCAAATCAAAATGAAATGTCGGCCGCTCAAATAGAATTGGAACAAAGAGCATTGCAGTTGAAAATGGCAGCAATAGATGGCTCTACTGGGAATAGCGCTGAGCAGAATGTTCGAGAGGAATGGATGTTAGAATTGCCTGAAGTGGGTTTGAAAGGAGGGTTAGCGGCACTTAACAACTTGAAACGAGGATTTCATCAGGGGAAAGAAAAACCAGATTTCAGTGACAGGTAAAAGACGAGCCATACACTGCAATGTATGTATATTATTAATTTTATTTGATGTGTAGAACCTCATGGACCAAAACGCCACAGACTGGCAGCGAACCCCAACAAAAGCCGGGTCCTTCGAAAACATCGAAAGAAACGTTGCAGTCCCAAGCTCATGCCTTGTATGAAAAAAGACGCGATGAAGAACAAGAAGCTTTAGCTAAAAAGCATAAAAAGAAACATAAACGAGACGAATCGTTAGTAGATATACATCAAAAGCGCTTGCGGAAAGAGGAGAAGAAAAAGGTATGGATGAGTAAACTTGTCATGAGCAACAAAACATTATTCAATAATCGATATTTTTTAAAAATACAGGCTAAAGAACTGAAGGCTTTAGGAATTAAACCGGAAAGGCGACCATTCAGTCGTGATATAGATTTAAAGCTGAACAAAATCGATAGTAATCAGACGAAACAAATCGTGGATAAAGCCAAGATATTAGATAGTAAATTTTCAAGAGGTCATGCAAAATATCTTTGAAATGAATTCTGCAGTATATTTTATTTTAACATAATATATCTATAAATAATATTGTGTAATTTTACATTCTTAACTTAAAAACATAAATAAATATCGTGTATTAATCAATATTATGATAAATATAAACTTAACGTTGGGGCGCCGGCTTTGGCTTGGGTATTTTTGCCAATAGCATTTGTATTTCATCTTTTTCCTTCCAGTCTTTCCATAATTCGAATAGGTTTACAATGGCTCTAACGATTTCTTGCACCTTGTCCAAATCAACATTTAATTCGGCAAACCATTGTTTCATCGAGTCTTTTTGCAGAATAACACAGGCTATTTGTAGACATGCAATTGCAATCTGTGAATAAAAAAAACGTATCATATTCTACTCCTGACTAAAACAAAAACAGCACAAACACGTCGTTGGTCGAACAGAGCAACATCGGTATTTGGCACTAATGTTTCAACTCACCTGATACGGAGGATACAACAAGCAGACATCTGTGCGCAGTGAGTCATTTACAATTCTCCAACTAAGCGTTAAAAGCTGATCCTCCTGGCCCATATCCTGTACTAGTTGCAGCAACGGGCGATATGGTTGATAAACAATCAAACAACAGTCCAAATTCTCCAGCAAATAGAACTCACACTCCAATATATGGTTGGTGCGATAGGGAAAGTCTTGTGCGTAAGCGTAACTAAATTTACTTTTGATCACCGACTGACATATAGAAATCAATCTGGAATTGGAGATGACACCAAACTCTTCCACCTTGGAGGCTAACAATATACATGTCGGTGCCAACAAAAGCGGGTCGATGTTTTTCAACGAATTTCTAGCGTAAAACCGTTTAAAATACACAGTCGCCGTGGCTATAACTTGTTGGCGCAGTTTGAGTTGCTCCCCTAGGACCTGGATAACGTTAGCGAAGAAAATGAATACCTTTTGGTACTCCTCTTCAGAGAGTAGCTGCAAGTCATACTGGCGCTCACGTATTAGATCTTGTCGATCCAAAATCCATTGTTGGGAATGTGAACTCTGCCAGAAATTACCAGCCATTAAAATGCAATGCAAATTACTACAAAATATAAAACTCTTCGCGAATTTTCACCAATGAAAAAACAATAAACAGGTGGAGAAAAAGCGGCTTTTCTTGGTCATATGTAAACTGATGTAAACAAACTAACGTAGGAATTAAACTCTTGAATAAAACTGAACATATACCACACTAGAGTTGCCATATCTTTAATTTCTCCGGTAGAGATATAATAAGAACACTTCAAAAAATCCGTATGTATTTGCATGCAGTCAGAATGGACATGTCTAGTATATGGACTGTCGATGTGGATTTTTATTTTTTATGGCCCATTTTTCAGTTCGTAGTTTATAATTAAATAATAATTATGTAATTTCGATTAAATGTTAATTAGTAAATTATGTTATTTGAATATGTTATTTGCCCCTATTGCGATTAAAAGCTCAACTCAGTTGAGTTGTAATTTCAATTGAAATTTTATATCGATAACAACTTGTAGTACAAAATTACAACTGAACCAAACAACTCAACCAAAAAAATGTGGCCTTCGATAGCTCAGTGGAAGCGACGTAGACTAGCAATCCGAAGGTGCCGGGTTCGTTTCCCGGTCGGGACAATGGCCAAATCAACATCGATGAAAACTTAATTTTCAAATACTTTCGAGTTCTCCAGCCAACAAAACTCATCCCAGACGTTCCCACTACAAAAAATCCTAATTGCAAAGGACCAAGGAAAATGATTTTTCAACATCGCAAATAAATCAACAAAAACAGCTGGCGCCATCTTTGGTGAAATTTGGCGATTAAAACTCACAACAACAACACCTAACAGTCCTTGACACAAAACCTTGTTTATCTACAAAGGAACGAAATAGAGTTGCTAACAATGATCGTATAATAATCGGATTATATGCCCGATCCAAAAAGTATATATGATTAGAAGAGGTGCCAAGTCGATAACAGCCTTTAAAAATTACCACTAAACGTACGTATGCGCAATGTAGCGTATTTGGAAATACAAGAGAAATAAACAATTTTATGGCTCAAAACTTACAAGTTAGTTTGATGAGCATTCGTTTTAATTAATTTTGTATCTTTTTGTGCTCAAAACTTTTCTATTTTCATAAAATAAGCTAAAATATATTCACCAAAAAGTGTACTAAAACTACTTTTGCCTATGTTCGTTGAACAATTTTACTGCATTGGCTCCTCTTGTAATCATATATACTTTTTGGCCCGATCGAGTACGGACAAATTCAAATTCGGTATAGAGAAAATAAAAGACTTTCAGAGAGATTCTTCTTCATAAGTGCAATTCGTCTAGGGAATTTACTTCCTTTTAATGTTCAAACAATTTCAAACGACAGCCAGTTTAAATCCAATATTTTTAAATTTTTTTCAGTGATTCTTTTTCTTAATAGATAAATTACAATATAAATAATTTAAAACTTTTTGATACATTTTCACACCAACCGCACTTGTTTTGTTATTTATTTTGCCTTTTTTGTTTGTATTTTTTTCCATTTAAATATATTATTGTGACCAATATTATCTTTAGCCTTTTCCATATTCTAAATTATTTTTATACATTATTATACTTTTATTTCTACCTACTTAGTACTTTTCTAATTAAATGTAAATTTAAAATTTTAAAAATCTCAAATTAAAATCGAAGAAAAAATGTACAACTATATTCAAATTGCAACAAATGTAACCCCTATGCTTTAAATAAGAATTAAATTCTTTTGTATTGGCTGAATCAAATAAATAAATAAAAAATATCCTTTTTAGTATTTCATAAGATCATGAAATTTGGTTATTCAAAACATTTGTTCTTATTTATTTTTTCAGTTGTTAATCAAGTTGTTAAACGTTATCTGAAAGAATAAAATTGGGGTTCAACAGCAAGTTAATTATACCAAAGAAATAATCATTCACCTGAATACAAAATCGCCCGGTTCTTTAAAAGAAAATTTTTGTTTTATCCTAAATGCGTTAAGAACTATAATTAATAGTATCCATACATATATGTTAATTTTTTGAATAAAACGATGATAGTGACCAACAAAAATATGTTGAACTCGGTCCAGTGCCCACATAGAGCCTTTTTGACCCCCCAGAGCCCCATGGACCCCGGCAACAATTTTGACCTAAAATTCTGATGTTTGGAAACCAAGACGAGGAGAATGGTATACATGTTGTTGTTTTCGTGATCCCTCCCCATTTTCTGAACTTCAGCCAATTTTTGTAAAAGCTATGCACATTGTTTTAGTTAAGAACTGCATACATTTGGATGATTTTCTATATGAACAATTACCCAATATAGGGAAAATCCTAAAAAAAATTCACCGCAAGCCTAGTAACTTCAGCAATGAAACCTGAATATAGTGTTAAAGGCAGGGAAATTTGCAATATACGTCAGAATTGTATATGGGAAAATCGCAATGATTTTGTATTGTGAATAAAGTATTAATGGGTTAATTATACTTTCGATTAAACATACTCCATGAAAATACTTTGACATATTAGAGCTGTCAAAAAGAGCAACCAACTTCAGACGAAAAAAGAATCATTGTATACCACCTTTAGTGGGCCCCTTTTACGAGAGTTTTGTAACTTTTTAAGTGTACGAGTATTATTAAATAATAACCTAATAATATGGCTATGCGTGTGCTAAGCATTTCGCAAAATTTGCGACAACTTTCCCAAGGAGTCAAGTTGTTAAAGGTAAAGTTAGAAAAATGTTCGGAGAAGTGGCCATCGGCTACTTAGAGATTACAGAACAGCGAAAAAAATACAAGGAGATACCTTTTAGCATTACGTAATGGAAAAGTGTAATATATTGAATAGTTATGTATGGCACACGCTAAACGTCTGCCATTTAGTACATTGATTTGAATTTAAGAAACCATTATAAATGAAAAAGGGAAATAATATATTTTCATTATAATTTTTATGCAGCTACAGTATTTGAGGTTATGCTTATGTTATCCTATGAATGTTTTCTTATAGCGCAACAAGGCTTCTGATGCCGCTAGCTTGAAGAAGACTCTCGTCAACATCCCTGCCACCCAAGTAACAACATTGGACAATGGTTTGCGTGTTGCCAGCGAAGATTCAGGCGCATCTACTGCCACCGTTGGTCTCTGGATTGATGCTGGTTCTCGTTCAGAGACACCACAAAACAATGGTGTAGCTCACTTCTTGGAACACATGGCATTTAAGGTATTTGTCTTTATATCAAATATAATGTATGACATTGAAAAGGTATATTTGCCTTTTTCCAGGGCACTGCCAAGCGTTCCCAGACCGATTTGGAACTGGAAGTGGAAAACATGGGTGCTCATTTGAATGCGTACACATCTCGCGAACAAACTGTTTTCTACGCAAAGTGCTTGTCCAAGGATGTGCCAAAGGCTGTAGAGATTTTAGCTGACATTATCCAAAATTCCAAATTGGGCGAATCCGAAATTGAACGTGAGCGCTCCGTAATTTTGCGTGAGATGCAAGAAGTTGAGAGCAACTTACAAGAAGTTGTTTTTGATCACTTGCACGCTACTGCTTATCAAGGTACTCCTTTGGGTCAAACCATATTGGGCCCCACCAAGAACATTAAGTGAGTATCGTGCAAATATCTTTGTTTTAATAACAGATTTTTTTTAAAAAATTTTGTTGCTTTTTAAAAATTCTAAAGAAATGCTTTCTGAAATACTATAGCTGATGGGTAGTTCTACCCAATTCAAAACAAGCTGAATCCATTTTTCTGGATGACCTGTTATTCAAAAGAAACCTGTTATTTGAGAAGGAAAATTATTGTTTCAAATACCTAAAAGAAAGGTTTTTTTAAGGCACCATAATTTTTAATCTCAAATTATAGAAAACAACAAGACAATCTAAAAAAAGGAGGGCTGACTTGTTTCAGAGTAATCGAATATGGTTGCCCCGCTTGTTATCACATCGCCATTAGTTTATTATTGCGCAACTTTAAATACGGGCTTATTCCCGGTGTCGTTGTCGTTTTTAGAGTCGCCAACATAAATGACGACTTTTTTGTGGTTATTGAATTGAAAAATAACGACAACAATATAAATTCGTAATCACCATATTTATGTCACCAATCGTTAATAGTTTTCAATAACGACTAAACGAATAACAAATTTCAACTGACGTCACAAGAGGTCTTCGTTTTGTGTCGACGACAACAGGAATAAGATCGAATGTTTTCTAAAAATTGCATCTCAATACTTTAATATTTAATATTTCATATTACGAATGTTATAATTCATTATCAGGTCAATTGGCAAAACAGATTTGCAAGACTACATTAGCACCCACTACAAGGCTTCTCGTATTATTTTATCTGGTGCCGGTGGAGTCAAACACACTGATTTAGTTAAGTTGGCTGAACAAAATTTGGGCAAGTTGCAAAACACCTTTGATGGCAAACCCCCAGAGATCACCCCATGCCGCTTTACTGGCTCCGAAGTACGTGTTCGTGACGACTCTTTACCTTTGGCTCATATTGCGGTTGCTGTCGAGGGCTGCGGATGGACCAATCAAGATAACATTCCCTTGATGGTGGCCAACACTCTCATTGGTGCCTGGGATCGCTCTCAAGGTGGTGGTGTCAATCAAGCATCCAATTTGGCTCGTGCTAGCGCTGAAGATAGTAAGAACTCGTATAATGCATAATGAAATAAAAAATTAATAATTGTTTCCTTAGGTATGTGCCACAGCTTCCAATCATTCAATACATGCTACAAGGATACCGGCTTATGGGGTATTTACTTCGTCTGCGATCCACTAGATTGCGATACCATGTTGTTCAATATTCAAGAAGAATGGATGCGCTTGTGCACAATGGTCACCGAGGCTGAGGTCGAGCGTGCCAAGAACTTGCTGAAGACAAACATGTTGTTGCAGCTTGATGGTACCACTCCCATCTGCGAAGACATTGGTCGCCAAATGCTCTGCTACAATCGTCGCATACCCTTGCACGAATTGGAACAACGCATTGACGCTGTCGATGTACAAAATGTCCGCGATGTTGCCATGAAATACATCTACGACAGATGCCCTGCCGTTGCCGCTGTTGGTCCCGTTGAGAATTTGCCCGATTACAACAGAATCCGTTCCTCCATGTATTGGTTGAGAGTTTAAATTCTTTAGGGAATAACGGCGATGATGGGGTCTAAACTAATTTTGAATCGAAAATGTAGACGTTTAGCTTAATAATACAAACTATAGAAATCCTCAAATTTGGAACAAAATCGGATGATGTCAATGAAAACCAAATATCCAAAGATCTTACAACTTCGAGAGGAAAATAAAGACAGTTTTTATTGTATTATAAAATAAACAATAAACTGTTAATTTATTCAAAATAACATTATTTAATGTGTACTAATTTTATTAAGGACATCATAAATGTCAGAAAAATAAATTTCTCAACATAGAGAAAAATACAATTTCAGACAATTCTCACAACATAAACTTATACTGAAACTGATAAATGTATGTAAATAAAAGGGTATAAATGTAAACAAGTGTAAGGTAAAACATACATAATTATGTTTGCAAAAACTGTAATTCCCCATCATCTTAAATGCAAAAAATCACTACTCGATTAGAAAACAGTTAATTTCAGTCATTACTGCCAAAGGATTCGGAAGTTTTTTAATAGCTCTGTTGTTGTTGTAACAGCTGGTGGAAGTAGCTGGGGTGATAATTCATTATACCGATTTTCAATTTATCGGCACTTGATTTGTGTTAAGGATTGTTAGGTGTTGTTGTTGTGAGTTTTAATCGCCAAAATCCACCACCAAAGATGGCGCCAGCTGGTTTTTGTTGATTTACTTACGATGTAGATAAATCATTTTCCTTGGTCCTTGCGCAATCTGGATATATGTAGTGGAAGCATCTATGATGAGTTTTGTTGGCTGGAGAACTCAAAAGTATTTGAAAAGTAATTTTTCATCGATGTTGAGTTGGCCAGTGCCCCGGCCGGGAATCGAACCCTGCACCTTCGGATTGCTAATCTACGTCGCTTCCACTGTGCTAACGAAGGCCATAGCTCTGTTCTTTGTAGTGGTGAAACAAATTAAATAACTACTGGCGCCAGTAGTCGCTATTTGTCATAACACGTCTCATCGGCACTTGATTTTGTGCAATAGGGTTTACATCGTGACGTTCTTGAGCTGTCCAAAAAGCCAATAACCCCGAAGAAGTAACCTGCGAAGAAATCAATCAGCTATCCACAGTCTGTGGACTCGACCTTTTGCGCTCACCCAATGATACTTATATTAGGTAGATTAACGCAGATTAATTTAATAGATTTTAAAAACTTTAAACTTAAGCAATAAAACAATATTATTACGCAATAAAAAAAATATTTATTTGTTTTATTTTGTATTGTGTTCTTGATTGTTGTTATAAAATACATACATGTAAAAAAGTCGATAAAAGTCAAATTTAAATTGTGTATTGCTTGATGCGCCTAGTCATGTGTATATCGTATAGGTATGCCACTTAAGCCTTTTTGTAATTTTGCTGGCTCAGTTTGACCCAAAGCTGGATCAAGGCCACGCCATGTACGATCTTCGAACGTTAGGCCTGTATTGACATTCATCATTTCCATGCGTGGTCGTGTTGCTACGGCCTGTTGCTGTTCACTCAAAGCTGATAGGTCAGTCTCTTCCGCGTTATTACAATTTGTGCCATTTGAGCGGAGACGTCCCGTGAGTAAGCTGACGTCATCCTGGTTGATATCATTTGCATTGAATTGAAGAAAACTTCGACCTTCTGGTAGCAACTCTTTGAAATCTGTCACGTACGATTCGGGGTAACGCATGTGCCAGGCTGGATTTAATGCCATCTCTGCTTCGAATACCGAGACAATTGGTTTATAAAATTCCTTAGACTCAAACATGTTATTAAAAGGACAACCGATGAGGACGAAGCAATCAATTTCCAAGAAATTTGCCAATTTTGCGGGATTTATGCGACCAACCGATATTATTTGTGTTTTAATTCCTCGTGATTTAGCCATAGTTTGTAGACGTTTAACGACGTCTAAATAACCATTTGATGTAAGAGTGGCAACAATTAAACCCAAAGTTTGAGCATCTTTACACTTTTCTATGTAGTAGTACCTGCGACGTATATAATTGGCGGTTAGTGGATTCTTCTCCCTGCCGGAGGCAGAAGGTACATCGTATATAAACCACTTATTTGCTTTGGTCGTTAGTGATAAGTTGAAAAAACGTTGGTTGTCGCCGCCCACAAATATGCACACACGCTGGTCGTCTAATTCATTTACATATTGGACGTAGTTTCCTGATTTTACTGACAACGATCCGTCTTCCGCTAAGGTGGAAAATGTATCGCCACAGTATGAGACAACATGTACTTGTTTCGCCTTCAACTGCTTTAATTTATCTACGAGCTCCAAATTTGATTCATTCAGTAGATGGTGATAGCCAATATCTAAATAAATGGTGACAACATTTTGTCCAATCTCCACAAAATTATTCAGATATTCAGAAAACTTTAAGAAGTCAATTTCAAGTTTTGGAAATGAGTATAGTACAGGTAAACGGGATACCTTACTGCGACATGCATTGCCGAAATGTACCAAGCAATCGGCATCTACATGTGCAGCAGCGATCTACATAGATTACCCAAAGGAACAACAAATTAAATTATTTTACACTTGGAGTGAATGAGAAGCAGAAACTAACCTCATCCACGCAACAGCTACCGTAGGAAGTATCAGCAAGAATAAACGTTTTCAAGTCACAGGAATTCACGCTCTCTTTAAGACCTGAAGCGATGGCTTCACTGTGACGTAGATAAGAATCTGGAAATTGTAAACAAACCTTTTGGAAGGCATACCAAATTTATAGTTGCTATTTATTTTTCCAAATGGAATTTTTAATGGAGCACTTACTCGTTCATAACCATTTTCATTTATCCATTGCAAACATTGTAGGATGTGTTCTTTTCCCCATATTTGATGCAATTCAACATCTGGTTCATCATTTATATGTGTTTCTTTATCCAAAGCTGCAGTTTCAGAACTGAAAAAAGCAGAAGATGTTGCGGTCATTTTCTATAATTTCTTTTGTGCTGCCTTTTTTCACTAATATTTTCTTTTGTTTACAACTCAAAAAAATCACGTAGCTTGTAAGACTACCGAGTTGAAGCGTATTTATTTAGTAAAGGCGTTAACATATTTTCGCATCCATGAAAGATGCGGAAAAATGCACAGAGTTCTACTAAGCTCAATTTAAGCGATTTTTCTCAGTAATGTTGATCCGGCAACCACCATTTTCGTTGTTTGTTTACGTTTATCGAAAAATATGTCAAACAACATGGCCGGACAAAAATTTAACATTTTTCCAAAATATTAGTAAATAATTATACCAATTAGTTAGAAGCATTCGCGCTTCGTGGAATACTGCCTTCGAAACAATGATAATAGGTTGGTGGCAGGAAAATATTACAGGTTTACAAGGCGAACGGAAAAATGTGTGAGCTAGACAACAGCTGACAATAAGCGAAACTGCAGTTTAATAGCCTTCTTATAGCCTTTTTACACCGGAACGCATTTAACATATTTCCGCGTTATTCCACATCTTTGAAGGATGCGGCCAAAATGCTAAAAATTTTACATGTATTTTGTTGTTGGAAAGATGTTAACACATTTTCGCATCCATTAAAGAAGCGGAAAAATACACTGAGTTGTACTCTGAAAAGGTGGATTTAAGCGATTTTTCCCAGTAATGTTGATCCGGCAACCACAATTTACGTTGTTTATTTACATTTATCGGAAAAAATGCCTAACAACATGGACGGACTAAAAATGTAAATTTTTGTCAAAATATTAGATTTTTAGCAGGAAAATATTGCAATTTTACAAGGCAAATGAAAAAATATGTGAGCTAGGCAACAGCTGAAAATATGCGAAGCT
Organism: Muscina levida; assembly: GCA_964034835.1. Classification (NCBI taxonomy): domain Eukaryota; kingdom Metazoa; phylum Arthropoda; class Insecta; order Diptera; family Muscidae; genus Muscina; species Muscina levida. The sequence continues at coordinate 125,744,556 of OZ035880.1, read as the reverse complement.
GCAGTGTGAAACCACTTTCTTATCATATCGCATATTCGGCTCAAAATGCGAAATGCTTTTCTGGTGTAAAAAGGCTATTAATCTAAATTTCACAACAATTTTCACAAATCACAAAATTGAAGTTGTAGAACCTGTGGTTAATAATTTTAAAACACTCGGTTTGATGCTGTGCCTTTGCTTGTTCGATGAGCAATAAATTTATTTCAGAGAAAATATGTCTATGACTGAGTACAATTGTTTTTCTTGCGGATATGATTTAAAGAAGAATGTCAAATTATGGAAAAAAAATCTATTACAAATTTCAATGTTGTACAAGAGTGTATTTAAATGCAACGAATTAAAAATTTAAAAAATAAGTATTATTTTATTTAAGGAAAATTCTGGAAAAGTGCATCAACATTCCGGCGGCGTTGAAAGTATCCACTTTCAAGACTCTAAAAGAATTGCCAATTTCTGGATTGGTCGGCGAATAACTCCCTTAACTGTTTTTATATCGGCCACTCGTATTTTATCATCCTTTCCAGGTATAGTTGCCACAATGCGTCCCATGAGCCAATGAAGTGGTGGCAGGTTATCTTCATGAATGAGTACTAGAGTTCCAGGCTTCAAATTAGACGATGTTTTAAACCATTTCGTTCGTTGAATCATCTCATTTAAGTAGTCATTAGACCAGCAACGCCAAAACTGTTGTTTAGCTGCACTAATACGACGCCATCTTTCTAGTAAGCTGATGTCCTCGTACTGAACGGGTAGTTCTGGAAGAGCGTTGAGTGGGCCATTAATCAAAAAATGGCCAGGCGTCAGGGCTTCGATATCATTGGGATCGCTGGACAACGTTGCAATTGGGCGGGAGTTCATAATAGCTTCTATTTCTACTAAAGCGGTGGTAAGTTCTTCGAAGGTTAATCTTGCTCCTACCAACGTGCGATATAGGTGACCCTTTGCGCTTTTGACGGCGGCCTCCCAGAGGCCACCGAAATGGGGTGCTCTTGGAGGTATAAAATTGAAATTAATAAAATTTTTGGAACAAAAGTTAGTTATTGAGGATTGAAAATGGTTGTTTAAGAAGGCATTCTTTAATTCAGTTAATTTGTTGTTGGCACCGACAAAATTAGTAGCGTTATCGCTAAATATGTCCGAAGGCACGCCACGTCGACCGATAAGTCGCTTCAGTGCTGCAATAAATGCATCCGATGATAGATCGGAAACTAACTCAATGTGCACCGCCTTCGTCACAAAGCATATAAAAATTGCACCATAACTTTTAATGGGCCGCTTGCCCCTTATTTTAAAGTAGGTATCTATTGGGCCGAAGAAGTCAACTCCACAACGTTGAAATGGTTTTGCTGGTGTGACACGCTCACGAGGTAAATTACCCATAACCTGTTGCATTAATTTAGGACGGTATCGAATACAGCTCACGCATGATCGAACTATTTTTCGGGCTATAGTTCTAACGTTGACCACCCAAAACGTTTGCCTAGAGAAAGCAACAAGTGCCTTTGGACCAGCATGGTAATTTGTTATGTGAAGATGTCGTATATAATTGAGTACAAAATTGCTATTTGGCAGCAGAATTGGATGTTTTCGATTTTTTGGTATTGTTGCGTTTTCCAGCCGACCTCCTACGCGAAGGAGGGGGAAATTTTCACTTCTGTCTATAAACAGCCCAAGCGACTTAAAAGATGTTTTTATTTCTAAATTCTTGCTGAGGCAATTAATTTCTTCAACGAAGTGGTGCTGTTGCAAATTCCAAGCTATGCAATGTAATGCGTGGAGTTGTTTATCTGACGAAAATTCCTTTGTACCACGAACGAATTGGACTAGCAACGCAACAACGCGTACGGTTTTGACATATGAGCTTAATTTATCGCATAGCTCTAGAATGCAATTGCTTTTTATTTCACACTTAAAAAGGGATAGTCGAATCGCAGATTTAACGACTTCTTCATTGTATTCATTAATTGGTTGAGTCCAGTCCAAAAAAATACTCGTGGGCAAAACTTTTCGAGCAATGGCGAAATTTTTCGATAGAAAATTGATAATAGGTGAGCGCCACACAACTCCAGCTGAGGTATTGTACGCTTTTTTGTTGGTGCGACTCTGCATTTTGCTGCAAAAAGTGTGGTTTTAGAGTTATACATATTTCGGGTACATATATAGAAACAGCAACCATATGCACGTATGGAAGCGTCGCAGAATCCGTGTAGTTCTAATTTAGTATAATCATCATCTAACACAAATCGACGTATGGAAATTGTGTTTATGTTGTTTAAGTCGTCAAGGCACTTGATGAATGAGGCTTTTATATTTTCCGGAACTTTAGAGTCCCAATCGGTTTTTTGTAACCACAGGTCTTGCAGTAAGACTCTTGGAATTATTACGAGAGGGGATATTAACCCCAGTGGGTCGAAAACAGACGCTGTGAGTGACAAAATTGCTCGTTTGGTGTAAGTTGAAAACTTTTGTTCTGCTTTAAACGCGAAGAGAAATGTATCTTTGACTGGATCCCAACTTATTCCGAGTGTGCTGTGAATTTGTAGTTTTTCCATATTCATGTTTTTTGGTGAGACGTTTTCTGAATGGAAGTCCTTATGATTGGATTGAAGCTTTGCCATTTCTAACCCACCCTTTGATAAAATGTAAGTAACTTCGGTTTTGATTTTTTGTAACTCTTCTATAGAATTTGCTCCAGTGAGCATGTCGTCGACATAAAAATGTTCTCGTATTATTGAAGCGCCTGTTTTGTGTGTAGACTCGAATTTATCGGCAAGAAAATGTAGGCTGCGTATAGCCAAAAAAGGTGATGCTGACATACCGTATGTTATGGTGTTAAGCTGATATACGCTAACTGGTTGACTCTCATCAAATCTCCATAAAATTTGTTGAAATGGTCGATGCGATTCGTGTACCAAAAACATTCGATACATTTTCACGATGTCACCGGTAAGAGCATATTTGAAAAGACGAAAGCGAAGAACTTGAAAGAACAAATCATCTTGTATTGTCGATCCAACAAGAAGAATATCATTTAATGATTTGTCTGACGAGGTTTTTGCCGAGGCATCAAACACAACTCGGAGCTTTGTGCTAGTACTGTTTGGACGTAGCACGCAATGGTGAGGTATAAAATAGTGTGGAGTGTTCATGTCAGGGTTTGAAATACGTGACATATGCCCCATTTGCTCATATTCAGTCATGAATTGTACATATTGGGTTTTTAAAGCAGGGTTTCGTCCTAAACGACTTTCGAGAAGATTGAATCTTCTTAATGCTGTACTGTATGATGATCCTAATGCCGAAACGTTATCCTTAAATGGGATTTTAACTACAATTCTTCCTTCGGAGTTAGTTGCTACGGTTTCAGTAAAATGCGATTCACATACTTGCTGTTCGGTTGTCCACTTTTTTGCTGTTGGTGTTACTTCTTCCATTTGCCATAAAAATTTAATTTGTTCGTCAAGATCCTTTGGGTTTGAGCTTAAAGCCATACATTTAGACGTCGTATGTTGGACACTTGGAGTGTAGCTACCAGTCACAATCCAACCGGCTTTAGTTTCTTGGAAGGTAGGCATGTTTGCTCCAAGACTGATTTTACCTCCACAAAGTACGTCAAAGAAGTATTCGGTGCCTAATAACATATCAATAGGTTGTTGTTTGTAGAAGAATTCATCGGCTAGATCGATTTGGGGAAAATTCCAACCACCTATGTTGATGTTTTTGGATGGCAAATATCCAGAAATACGATTTGTTATTAATAAGTTAAGAGAATACTCATGACAGTTGACACGAGACCTTATGGTTGACATAACTTCATGCTTCATATTTGATAATGTGCCTCCAACGCCAGAAACGTCAACAGATGTTTTTCTGCGCACTAGATTTAAGATGTTTGCAAATCTTTCCGTTATTAGATTCACCTGGGAACATGAGTCTAATAGTGCTCGGCACAGTTTGAACCCACCTGTGCCATCTGAAACGAGCACAATAGCCGTTGCAAGAATTATACTGCTTGATTGATTATTTACGTGAGTGTTAACAATTGCTTGGGGAACCAAAGTGGACGAATCCGTTGAATTTGTATTATTCGTTACTACATCTCGATGGAGTAATGTGTGATGAGAACGATTGCATACTTTGCAACGATATTTTGATGTACATTTAGCTACGTTGTGTCCCGCTGATAGACAATTAATACAAGCGCCGAGTTTCTTCACTGTATCGAATCTGCTTGTTGAATCCATAGATTTAAATTGCGAACAGCTACTGCTCCAATGATCTAATCGTTTGCAAAATATGCAATTTCTTTTAACTTCAGCCATAAATGAATGACTTTGTTGTTGACGACGTGCACGATTACGTTTATCATTACTTATTGCTGGAGAAGGGGTACTCGTCGACGACAGTTGCGGTTCAATTGATTCCAAAAATTGGCAACGACGCTCTAAAATTTTTGTAAACTCTTCCCATGTTGGCAAGGAGCTAAAGTCAATTGTTTCATTCCACTTCTTATTTGACTCTGAATCCACCTTTGTTAAAATTAAATGAATAAGCATCGCGTTGCAAATATCTTTTTCATTTCCCAATGATTTTAAAGAGCAATAAATTGCTGACGCATTATCAATTAAGGAACGAAGTTGCATAGCGGACGGGGTTTCAATTGATGGCAATTCGTAAATGTTTGAAATATGCTCAAGAAAAATTAGTGTTGTGTTATTGTAACGATCGTCAAGGCGTTTAATTGCCTTTTTGTAGTTGTTGTCTGTTACCTCAAATGCGCGTATGGTATCAAGGGCTTGGCCAGACACGCAATGTAGTAGATGATTAAACCTCTCAATGTCAGAGAGCGATGAGTCGTTATGTACCAATTGTTTGAAAGTTGACATAAAATTTTTGTACGTAGCATATTTTCCATCAAAATTTGGTAAATGTAACTTAGGCAATTTCGATTTTGTAGATGCTGGAATAGCAAAAGAAGCTTCTGTTGCTCTCTTATAATTATCGCCCATGAGATCAATAATTTTTGATTTTGTGAGAATACATAATTCTTCTACATCAGCTCTTGCATTATCTTTGGGGTTGAGAGTCTCAATGTCGTTTTGCAAAGAGAGCAGTTGCTTGAAGTACGCTTCAACTAAACTCAATCTACATTCAAGTTCAGATGAACTCATTGACTCGCAGACTAAGTTTTTTGTTCGAGTGACATTTGCCTTCACGGACGAACGTTGTCTCTGAAGAGACTCTAAATCGGTCATGTTTATGAATTAAGAGTACGAACCTTTTTGAGTCTCTTAATAATTCGAAACGTTGTAACTCCAATACGAATTTGCTGTTGGAGATAACTATTGATGGGCAAACGGACGATTGGTTATAGAAGACAAGAAAGAATGGGCAGCGACGGCGACGACAGCGACGGTGACTGTTGCAGAAATGGCGAAATAGAACAGCAACACAAAAAGAAAACAATTGCAATGTTAAATGAAGCTGTTGCTTGGACTAGCTAAAGACTTCAAAACCGTTATGTATGGAATTGTTAATGCAATTTTTTGTTTTTTTTTTTTATATATTTTGTTTGTGTTACTGATTCCTAGTTTTGAAGGGGGTGGGGTATCTTTGATGATTTAGGTTTTTATGAAATTCCTCGAGCGGACGATATATGGTTTTTCAGCGGGGAGAATTTACCTCAAGTTTCCAATTTCAGATTTGTTTCCTCGAGCGGACGATATTGGCGATGAAATTTCTTAAGCGGACGATATGTTGTGTTGCCGGCGGCGATAAGTTGTTCCACCGTTTATGTTGATCAATGAAGGACAGACGCCTTGTTATCTCTCAATTGAGATTGATGAAGCAAATTCACGGTTTATTTAAGAATTAGGTATCTGCCCCACGTTGGGCGCCAAAAAATGTAGAACCTGTGGTTAATAATTTTAAAACACTCGGTTTGATGCTGTGCCTTTGCTTGTTCGATGAGCAATAAATTTATTTCAGAGAAAATATGTCTATGACTGAGTACAATTGTTTTTCTTGCGGATATGATTTAAAGAAGAATGTCAAATTATGGAAAAAAAATCTATTACAAATTTCAATGTTGTACAAGAGTGTATTTAAATGCAACGAATTAAAAATTTAAAAAATAAGTATTATTTTATTTAAGGAAAATTCTGGAAAAGTGCATCAACAGAAGTGAAACCATTTAGTTATAGAACTCAGCAAGGTAATGACAATAATAGTACTGGGGTAAAATTGAGCAAATACGGAAAATTTTACACTTTCGACTAATAGCATGGCCCACAGACAGTGATGGTATACAAAATTGGACAAAAATCGTCAATTTTGGGTTTTGAAAGCGTCAAAATCGTCAAAAACTGATTTTGAAATCGTCAAAAAATCTTTACAAAAAATGTCCTCATTTTATCCTGTATGTAACAAACTAATGCAAAACGTGAAGATAATACCTACCATTGAATCTCTTTCTAATCGGTTTCTATATTTCGCTCTTTCTTCATTTGCCGACGAATGTGGTAGTATTAGAATTTTTTTAATAAGTTTTGTTAAAACTGAAAAAAGTAGTTTAGTGTCCGCACGTCTTAGCTCACAGACTGTTTTCAAAATTTCAACAAATCTTCGTTGTTACTATTATATATATTTCTAAAATCTATCTGGGATACTTCGCGGAATTCGGAGTCTAAACTTTGCAGTTCATCGTATTCAATAAAATGTTGATACTCTTTTACAATAATAGAAAAAGACTGTTCTGGACCATTTATTAATACATTCGGATTAATTAAGTTTAATGATTTAAATTTATTTTCAAATTCATTGAAATGAAACATCAAAAGGCAATAGACAAAATTCGATGTCTTAAAACAGTGAGATTCGAATGAAATGAAATAAAAAGCATAAGGTAAAATCTTATATAGTTGTCTCTCTTTACAATGTACACCACAAGTGTATCAAAAAGTATTGTTGTTGTATTGTAATGAATTCAGTATTTTTTTGGCATCACCAAGCACAAACTTGGAAAGGAAAGTTGTAATTTGTAAAAATCGTCATTTAAGGGGTAAAAATCGTCAAATCGTCATTTCTGTTTTTTTGGACAAAAAAACGTCAAAATGACGATAAATCGTCAAATATACCATCACTGCCCACAGATATGATTACCTTGCTAAGTTTCGTAACTACATATCTTTATATTATGGTATATATTTTGTTATACATATACAAATTTGTTATTATACCATCACCTTTAGGGATGAGGGTATATATCATTTGATACAAGAACCAGTACAGAAATTTCAGTCAGGTAAACTTACTGATAAATACCATCACCCAATAAAAGATATTGTTTAAGTCTTGAGTTGTTGAAATTAATAGATTTTTAAAATAAAATTACTTATGTATTATTTTTTGTCTGCATGTAGAGCAAAAACATACAAAATATGATCTATTTGTACAGAAGGTACAATTAGGGACAGCACAACATGTCTGATTTTTTTTTCGTAAATCAACGTTCAATGATCGCTTACCTTGGCAAAATTTGTCTGAATTCAGTGTACATACCAAAATGATACGTATTTAAAAGGGGAAATATCCCATATATTTATATGGGAGGTACCAGAAAGGGTGTGCCAAATAGTTAGAGTTGCTAAGGCTTCGCCTGCTATTACAAGATAAATTAACTGACCAAATTTGATTATACCCCCAGGTGACGGTTTAGAAGTTATGGGAGAAATATAAATTTTCCAAACAAACTCATTTTGTATGGGAGGTACCAGAAGGGTGATCCGATATAGTCCATATTCATTTCTGATTAAAATCTTCATAACCGCAAAATTTTACTGAATTCAGTGTACTTACAAAAAAGATATGTATGTGAGGCTTTGGGGGTGGGTTCGGTCATTTGTATGGGAGGTACCAACAGGGGTGTGTCAAATAGTTAGGTTTTCTGAGGTTTTGCCTCCTATCAGACGATAAATGTACCGATCAATTTTCATTACCCTCCAAGTGTCTGTTTGGAAGTTATGGGAGAAATATTAATTTTCCAAAAAAAGGTAATTTTGTATGGGAGTTACCCGAAGGCGAGAACCGATATAGTCCATCTTCATTCCTGAGTCTAATTTTCATAAGCGAACATCATACGCAAAATTTGAGTGAATTCAGTTTACTAACAAAAAAGATATGTATGTAAAACTATAAGGGTTAATTCGGTCATTTGTATGGGAGGTACCAGAAGGGGTGTGGCAAAGGTTTCGGGTTTCTTAGGGTTTGTCTACTTTTGCAAGATAAATAAACTGACAAAATTAAAACATCCTCCAGTTGTCCGTTTGGAAGTTATAGAAAAATATTAATTTTCCAAAAATAGGTAATTTTGTATGGGAGGTACCAGAAGGGGTGCGGCTATTCGGCCCATTTACAATCCCATAATTTCGATTTGAAAAATATTAATGCTGGTAAATTTTCATACCGATCCGTTAAGGATTACTCGAGTTATCCCGCAGACCAGCCATCCAGCCAGCCAGACTGACGGACATAGCTCAATCGTCTTAAAAAGTCGTGATACGAATTTTGATACGAATCGTGAATGCTTTTGAATAATTGGAATAATCATTTATTAATATTTTTGCAAAAATTTTAATTGTTTGTCCGTCCATGGTGTTTGGCATTTTTATTTTTTCAAAAATGTAAACAAACAACGAAAATAGTGGTTGCCGGATCAACATTGTTGAAAAAATCGCTTAAATTCAGCTATTCCAGAGTAGAGTTGGGCACTCGTCACGTGATTGGCGTGATTCACTCGTGAATGTGAGTAAGTTGGAAATTTGCTAACGTGAGCGTGAGTGAACGTGATCATCAAAAAAATCTTCGTGCATGAGCGTGCGTGAGTGCATACTTTGCGTGAATCACGCTACTCACGCAAAGCAAAGCAAAATGAGCTTAACACAGAATTGGTTATTTGCATTTGTTATTACATTTATAAAGATGAAAATTTTTGTGTGAATGTTTTAGGAAATTGTGACTAATATTTTATTATAATATAAAATAATAAATACCGCAAACCAAACGGCCCCAAACCCAACGGCTCTATATGGACTTGACGATTTTAATTGCTACTGGAGGGATCTGCGCAAAGACCCATGCTACTTTTCTAAGATGAACTTCTGTGGTTGGCCGTTAATGGTTGAGGTGGATTCTCTGAAAAATAAATTTTTGGGCAGGCATTTCCAAGCTGTCGCATTACCCCGAAGAGTATGAACTCCGAAGAGACATACTGAAAATTAATTTATTGCTCTTCTTGAAGCGAAACCAGGAGATAAATTAAATTTCTCAGCAAAAGGTTGCGTCTACTCACTCCAATAAGGGTACAAAACGTTGGGTTCGGTCAGATAACGTTGAAGTCTTAGAGGGACCAGCGTGTTTCCATGACATGAACTCCATTGAAAATATTCGGGGCATACTTGTTCTTGAAATGTACTCCAACAACAGGCAATACAATAGCTTTGCAGAGCTAAAATCGGCAGTAATAGCGGCTTGAGACTCCTTAGAAAGTTCAACGCCGAAAACCCTGATAAATTGTATGACCGAAAGGCATTTTTGAATTTTTTCAAAATAAGAGAGAGATTATCACATAGTATTTTTTATTTAAAATTTCCTTTTTGTTTTAATAAAAAAATTTTATTTCGTAATTAAAAATCACTGCGTTTAATTCCATGAACACCCCAAAATGAAAAAAATGCAAAAAACATAAACTAATAGCCTTTTTACACCGGAACGCATTTAACATATTTACGCGTTAATTCGCATCTTTGATGGATGCGGCCAAAATGCTAAAATTTTTACATGTATTTTGTTGTTGGAAAGATGTTAACATATTTTCGCATCCATGAAAGATGCGGAAAAATACACTGAGTTGTACTCTGAAAATTGGAATTTAAGCGATTTTTCTCAGTAATGTTGATCCGGCAACCACCTTTTTCGTCGTTTGTTTACATTTATCTGAAAAAATTCCAAACAACATGGACGGACAAAAAATTTAAATTGTTGCCAAAATATTAATAAATGGTTATTCCAATAAGTAAAACTATTCGCGCTTCGTGGAATACTGCCTCCGTAACATGTTAATAGGTTTGTGGCAGGAAAATATTGCAGTTTTACAAGGCAAATGGAAAAATTTTGGTGTAAAAAGGCTATTAACTTAATACAATTTTGCTGTTGTTGGTCGTAAAAGTGTAGTTTTTGATTCTCTTTCATTCCTCATTTTCGGTTTTTAGATTATGACCACTTAAAGTTCATCTGCATCGAAATTAGGCTTGCCAGATTTAAAATTGTAAAATTCTTGACATTCACCAAAAAATATCTTGATTGTGAAAAAAAAAATCTTGACAAAATAATACTCACACGTTAGAGTTGTTAATACTTCAATTTAATTTTTTTTAAACAAAAAATATAATTTCTGTATTAATAGTATACCAAATATTAAATAAATCAAGTAAAGATATTTTAGTCAGATGAACTGACTGATAAATACCGAATGAGTCTTTTTCGCATAACAATTTCCATAGAATTCCTAATTTACCTATGATTGCTAAATATTAAAAGTAAACTATTTTCAACGCCTTGAGGAGTTTCTTTTAGAAATTATTGAAAATATATAAATTTCGTGCATATTTGTATAGAAGGTATCAGTAGGGACAGAAAAAACGTCCGATTTTTTTCATAAGTTCTCGTTGAATAAATTTTTACCTTGCGCAAAATTTCACTAAATTCCTTGTATTTACAATAAAGATATGCATGTAGAACTATGGGGGTCTTTTCATCAATTTTATGGTTTTATTCGGTTAGAACATCCTAAAACAAAAAAATACAATTCTTTCATTGTCGGCTCCCCTCGAATGTTGTTGACAGCAACTTCGCAGTAATAAGTGTCGAGTCCATTGGCATGTCTAGCAAGAGCTTCTCAAAACAGTGACGTTCGCATTCGTCGATAAACAAGTAGGTGCGGTTAGTTGTGAATCTAAAAATATAAAGCGTGTTAATTCACAACAACGCGAGAAGCTACCCCATACCTCATTCATGGGGTGTAAAGGGAAATTAAGTTTAAGTTTACTAGAGGAGGTGTGGCAAACTATCTCAACATAAGTAAACTGACCATATTTAAGAATCCTCCAGTTGTTGGTTTGGAAATAATGACAATAATATAAATTTTCCTAAAAAATAGGTTATTTTGTATGGAAACAAATCAGATGGGGTCGGCCGAAGTAGTCCGGAGTCAAATTTGTATTATATGCTTAAATTCAGTGGACTTACATAAATTATATGTATGCAAAATTTTGAGGGTGAATTCGCCCATGTGTATGAAAGGTACGAGATGGGGTGTGGCAAACGTTTTGATTTTGTAAGGGTTTGTCTACAACGACCTTATACCGATGGGTAAGGTTTTATAACAAATATAATGGAAAAACTGATGTTTATTTTTTTTATTTTGCGACATTGTATAATTGCCAAATTTAATACTTCCAAGCACAAAATGAGAAAAATTGCAATTTGACTTGTAAATACAAAAAAAGGAAAAATATCGATATTTTCCAAAAAGATATGCTTCAAATGCACTTTAAACCTCCAGGTTGCATCAATGTCGAAATAATCAAAGATCATACATGAATGATAATTAAATCCCTGTTTATAATAAATAAACAGTTTTTATCTGACTTGTCCTGTTTATTACTGTCATCTTTAAATCCAGTCAGCAGAAATAAAAAATATCGGAATTTTTTAAAAGTATCAGCTAGGCTTTTAATTCAAGCATTTTTTTGTTATATGATCAACCTAGAATACAGCGGCTTTTCCACTTTTTAGCGTCATTTTCATGCAACCTAAAGTTGCTTTACGCCTACATTGAAATGCTTAAAATCAAAAAATTTACCATTTTTAGTGTCCTCTTACAAAATGTGTCTCCCAATTTTTATAAAATATGGCGGAACCGGCTGTGGCATAGTGGTTAGAACACGCGACTACCATGCGGGAGATCACAGGTTCAACTCCTGGCTCCAGTCATCTTAAAAGAAAAAAAAATAAATTTTCTTTCATTGTCGGCTCCCCTCGAATGTTGTCGACAGCTACTTCGCAGTATTAGTGTCGAGTCAATCGGCGTGTCTAGTAAGAGCTTTTCAAACAGTGACGTTTGCATTCGTCGATAAACAAGTAGATGCCGTTAGTTGTGAATCTATAAATAGAACCTCATTCATGGGGTGTAAAGAGAAATTAAGATTTTTTTTAAGATAGTCGAATCGAACCTATACTGTCCAGTTATTGTATTATTTTGTAAAAAGACTTCATTTGTTAGTTATAGAAACATAACAATACAATTTTGTTACTTTTTATTTGGCGTGATTGTCGTGATTCACGCTCGCGTTCACGCACGCGAAAGAATCTTCGAGCGTGAGCGTGCGTGAGTGAATTTCAATCACGTGAGCGTACGTGAACCTGAGTCAAATCTACTCACGTGCCCGTCTCTAGTATCTAACGATTCTCTTTAAGTGCTGCTAATGTTCATTTGTCGGATTCTGTGGAAACGACCAAGATATCCTATCGGAAAGCATATATCTGGCCTGGGGCCTAACAGTATGTACATAATACCTCCAAGAAGCTCGCGGTAGGGTTTGTCTGTAGGTTCATTTAATGTGTTAGATTCCAGTTTTATCTCTTCTCCATAGGTGATTTCACTGCGTTGCAGTTCAGCATTTAAAATTTTTCTAATATTTTGCGTATATTGTTTTTTTGTGAAATGTATAGGTCACCATCCTAAAAACTCATCGTCATACCAAGGAAAATTTTTATAGGACCACAATCAGACATTTGGAAATTCTTTGATATATTACTTTTCAATTTCTCTATGCTCCCAGAGTTTTTTCCCACTATCAATAAATCATCCACATACAATATACGAAACATATAATATATAACATCATGTATAAACAGTAGTCATGCTTTGGTCGTTCAAACCCCAGAGATATTATAAATTTGTTAAACTTCTCTTTCCAACATTTTGGTGATTGCTTAAGTCCATACAGCGACTTTACTAACTTGCTGCAATGGCCTTCTTCACATTCTACTCCTTTCGGCACAGACATGAAAATATCATCTTCCAACTCTCCGTACAGAAAAGCAGCTTTGACATCAAGCTGATGAAAATGATAGCCTCCTTGTATACCAACACCAATGTAATAGTATTGAGCTTTGCAACTGGTGCATATGTGTCATAGAAGTCAACGCCATATCTCTGCAAAAAACCTTTTGCTACTAACCTTGCTTTGTACTTTAAAGGATTTCCTTGTGAACCTCCTTTAATTCTAAAGACCCATTTGCCCTTTAACAATTTGGATTTAATTGCAATAGGAACTAACTTTAAAACATGATTGACTTTTATAGAATGAAGATCTTCTTACTCGTTCACTTTGTCGTTGTAATTGTTCTCCTTGCTCTTTATATCTTCAAATATATTTTCATTCGAAAATTCATTCTCTGGATCAATTCCTCTGCTCATCAGAAAAACTATTAACATCATCAGAAACAGCAATACTACCCAGCGGTAAATGAAACGAAGTACCTATTTAATAATCCATGACATCAGTATGACATTGTAAGCGAGGATCTAAGTACTAAGAATGTAATGTCTGTGTAATGTATAAAATATCGTCCACTCATTATAACTCCGATTAAAATGGCACCTACTGACATCGTCACATATTTCGTAAACAAGCGTGTTAGCATAAAACTTCACTTATAATGTAATCGCAACTGAAATGGGACTTACTGACAAAAAGCAAAAGCGCACCGATTAAACGGCCAATGACACTCCCGTGTAAATGTAAGGCGGAACATAAGCGTGAGAATCACCACTGATTGCTACTAAATATAGCTGACATCAGCGATTACGGAATAGGTATTTTTACCGCTGGGTACCTTCAATTTCAATAGCATCACTCTGCCCATTTGAGTAACTGATAATATCATCAGACACAGCAACGCTATCTTCCCCTTCTTGCTCGTTGACATCCTTGCATGGGAAAGAAAATTCATCAAATTTAACATCACGGAATAAGATTACCTTTTTCGAATTGATATCCCAAAGTCGATATTCATTTGGCGCATAGCCAACCATAATGGTTGTCTTACTCTTCGAATCAAGCTTTTTCCTATGTTGGCCAGGTATCCATGCAATAGCTTTATACCCAAATTGTTCTAGCTTTGGTTGGACATCGTGTCATAACTCCGCTTGTAAGTGCTCTTGTTGGAATACGATTTTTTATGTAAACAGCTGTAAGTGCAGCTACATTCCATAAATTTTTAGGAACTTCAGACGAAAACATCAACGCTCTTACTTTTTCACAGACTGCCCTATTGAATCGTTCGGACACGCCGTTCTGCTGGGGCTTGTAAGCTATAGTCATTTCGAAGGTTATGCCTTTTCTTTTATACCAGTTATGCTGATCAATTGATACGAAATCTCTGCCTTGATTTGTCGTCAATGTTGAAATTTTATTTTAAATTATTAAAATTGATATTCCCTCAATTTTTCGAAGACTTCAGAATTCTTTTTCAAACAGTACAATACAGCAAAATGTCTAAAATCTTCAATAAAGAATACGAAACAGCGGGATCTATCCCAAGCGACTAGTTTTATATGCCCACAAACATCTGAATGAATCCTTTGCAACATGCGACTTGCTCGGGGTCTCGTTCCATCAAAAGGACCTCTACTTTGCTTGGCTTCTACCTCAATATCGCATAGAATCTTTTCGCTCAGCTTCAATTCATGATTTAACATATTCTTTTTAATTAACATATCCATACCTGATTTTCCAATATGACCCAACCTTTGGTGCCATATGTCTACTTCTTGAGCCTTACAGGAAAATGCAGTTGTATTCATAAGACTCATTTCCAGTTTATAAAGTCCGTTATGTGGGTATTATTAATCAATATTATTATATTGATTATTTTTCTTTATAAAAGCACCATTTTTAACAAAATTCACTTCTAGTCCTGATGATATCAATCTTCTTGCTGAAAGCAAATTATCTCTTAGGTCTGGAGCAAGCAGAACATTCTTTATGTTTATCGCGACACCTTTGTTACTAACAACATTAATGTCACCAATATATTTTGCCATTATTGATTCACTGTCTATCGAAACATTTATTTCCACCGGGTTAACGAATTCTTTTAAGCTTAAACCAGGAGTTTTCTCTCACTAGATGAAAATAAATATGTTGTATTTAGAACACTAGAAAAGATTAAAAACAACAAAATTACAACAAACTAAAGAACACATGTTTATTTATTTTTACATTACTAGAATACAATAATGATAACTATAATTTAAAACGAAGTTCTTACAGACAAAGTGTTAAGATAAGTCGGAAGTGTGATGCAAGGGAAAGCTTCTGATCGGTTTAGCTTGGCAACCCATAGTGAAGAAGTCCTCGAAGAATACAAGGCTGACATAACCGCTTTACAGGAAATCCGGTGGACGGGACACGGGTGCTCGCGCATGATGACGTGCGACATCTACTATAGTGGCCATGCGGACAAGCACGAGTTTGGATGTGGATTTGTGGTTGGCAAGAGACTGCGACACCTAGTCTCAAGGTTCAACCCGGTGTGTGAACGTATAGCCACCATAAGAGTCAAAACAAAGTTTTTCCACATAACACTTATATGTGCCCATGCTCCGACAAAAGAGAAAAGCGATGAGGACAAAGACGAGTTCTACGAGAGCCTAGAAAATGTATATGAACGTAGCGCGAGCCATGACATCAAAATTGTACTAGGCGATTTTAATGCTAAAATAGGCAGGGAGACCGCATTTGAGCCTACAATCGGGAAATTCAGTCTGCACACCGAAACGTCGAACAACGGCATCAGCCTGATTAATTTCTCAGCGGCAAGAAATATGGTAGTTAAAAGCACTAGATTTGACCATAAAAATATTCATAAGGCAACATGGCTATCTGCAGATTAATTGACGAGGAATCAGATAGATCACGTGGTCGATGGAAGGCACGCATCGAGTGTTCTGGACGTACGAGTGATTAGGGGTGCGAACATTGACTCCGATCACTTCCTTACCGCAGTTAAGGTACGCACTAGGCTAAGCATAGCGAAAAACGTCCGTAACCCGGCACAACGAAAGCTGGACATCGGTAAACTGCGGACCACAGAGGTAGCGGACGTCTAATCCAACCACCTAACTCAACTACTGCGGAATGCTCCAACCCCAGATAATATAACCTCGCAGTGGCAATATATAGCCGACTCTATAGAACGGACTGTGAGAAGCGTACTTGGGTACTCAAAGCCGTCTCAAGAAGATACCTGGTACGATGATGAATGTCGCAATGCCACGAGAGAGACGGATGCTGCATACAGGGCAGCCAATGGAAACGCGAGCTGTTCGTGAACGGCACAGGGAGAAAAGACAAGAGGCAACTCGTCTTTTTAGAAGAAAAAAGAAGGAGCTGAATAAGAGGCAGGATGAGTGCACTGAGTTGCTCCGAAGTAGAGGGGAAGCCCCGAAAATTCTACAAGAGAGTTAAAGCGAGGTTGCCCTCCTGCAAGGACAGCGATGGTCAGCTGACGGACCCGGATAACGTTCTAAAGATATGGAGAGATCACTTTAGCAATTTACTGGATACTGACACTACTCCAGAAGACCCCGCTCCAATCCATGACGATGTTATTAACTGGCCACCTCCGAGCCAGAGCGAGATACGTATGGCCATCTCCCGCCTTAAAAACAACAAAGCTGCTGGAGCCGATGGCCTCCCAGCTGAATTGTTTAAGGCTGACGGCGTGGAGCTGATTAGGAGCATGCATCAGCTCAGGGAAAACATCTGGCTGAAGGAAAGCATGCCCGGGGATTGGAGTCTCAGTCTGTTATGTCCCATATACAAGAAAGTAGATTACCAATTGCGTATAAGGTCCTTTCAAGCATATTATGTGAACGTCTAAAGCCAATTGTAGAAAAACTAATTGGAACATATCAGTGCGGCTTTAGACCTGGTAAATCCATGTCGGATCAAATATTCACTCTACGACAAGTCCTGGAAAAAACTTATGAAAAGCAGATCGACACCTACCACCTCTTTGTCGACTACAAATCTGCCTTCGACTCTCCGATAAGGAAAGGGCTATATGAGGCCATGTCTTAGTTTGGTATTCCTGCAAAGCTAATTCGACTCTGCAGATGTACCTTGGAAAACACCAAGTCCTCGATTAAGATTGGTAAAGATCAGTCTGAACCATTCAACACAGAAAGAGGTCTCAGGCAGGGTGATAGCCTGTCCTGTACAATATTTAATATAGTTATTGAAAAGGTGATGAGAAAGGCTGCTGTCAACATGTCTGGCACCATATTCCACAAAAGCCACAAGCCTACGCCGATGATATAGATATCATTGGCCGGAACCTGCGGGACGTTACTGCAGTTTTCTCATCACTTGAAAAGGAGTCGGCAAAAACGGGTTTAGCGGTCAACGAGGACAAAACAAAAATAATGATTTCGGCGAACAAAGAGTCCTCTCGATGGGGACGCAGCGTCAACTTTGAAAATTATTGTTTTGAGGTAGTGGATGAGTTTACCTACCTCGGATCTTCCGTCAATAAGAAAAATAATGTCAGCCAAGAAATTAAGCAGAGAATAGTGCTAGCCAATAGATGTTTTTACGGACTTTGGCAGCACTTTAGTAACACCACCTTATCTCGGAATACTTAGAAACAGCTTTACCAGGTACTAATCTTACCCGTTCTTTTGTATGCTGCCGAATCATGGGTGCTTACGACAACGGACATTCAAAACCTGGGAGTATTCGAGAGAAAAGTACTCCGAAAAATTTATGGACTTATCTGTGTCGGCGACGAGTTTCGCCATAGGATGAACCATGAGCTGTATGAGCTTTACCACGACATCGACGTAGCTAAAAGAGTCAAAATGCAACGACTACGATGGCTGGATCATGTTGCCAGGATGGATGTAAATGTTCCAGCAAGAAAGGTGTTTGAAGGCGAACCTGAAGGACGGCGCAGAGCAGGGAGACCCAAACTCCGTTGGAAGGACCAAGTGGTAGGCGACGTGCCACAATCTGGTAGGACTAACTGGAGAACACACGCAGAAGACCGAAGCGTGTGGATTTCTTTAGTACTTCATTCCTCAAACTTATGAACCACGTTCATAAGTTGTAATGAGCCACTTAAGTATGTATGTTAGTAAGTAAGTATTATAAAAGACTTAATAGAGTCTGGGGATGTGGAGAAGTCGATAAATTGATAAATGTCATTGTATTCAAAACACATTCTATGCAAAAAGTTTATATACTAGACAAGAGGTGCCAACGTGGTAAAACTGTTCAACGAACATAAGCAAAAGTAGTTGTAGTACACTTTTTGGTTTATATATTTTGGCTTATTTAATAGAAGATATAGCTTAATTATGACGTCTTAAACAAATGTAGAGGGGTCTGAGATATCTAGAAGACCTAAATGGGATATTGAGGTAAACTCGTGCAAAAATATATTCCGATCTTATATCACCTCTGAGAATTTTATAAATCGTTAAAGAATTTAAAATTTTTCGCCTGCCAGATAGAGTAGGCAATTTTTATTAGAGACAGTCTGCTGACGTATGGTGGGAGATTGGAGTTAGGATCCCATCGAAGATCCCTGAGATAGAACAGTAGAAATTGTTTTCGAACCGACTCCAACATATTGATATAAACATCATATTTTGGATGCCATACAACCGATCCATACTCCAGAATGGGTCTTACAAGTGACGTAAAAAGTTGCTTCGTAATATACGGGTCAGTAAATTCCTTTGCACAACGCTTTATAAAAAAAAATGTGATTATTGAATGTTAAT
This sequence comes from Muscina levida, assembly GCA_964034835.1. Taxonomy (NCBI): domain Eukaryota; kingdom Metazoa; phylum Arthropoda; class Insecta; order Diptera; family Muscidae; genus Muscina; species Muscina levida. Next base: position 125,725,640 of record OZ035880.1, on the reverse strand, counting down.
TTTCTATCAAAAAATATTCCTAGATATAGAAATGAGTCAACTAGTTCCAAAGTGGAGCCTCCCAACCTATATTGGGAAGAAAAGTTGCGTTAACGTTGACATCTACAATTTCGGCTCCGCGATCAAAGCGGATGGATGGATCGGTTTTGGCAGTATTCGAGAGAAAATACTCCGTAAAATATATGGACCCATCATCCCTAAAGGGGAGTAACGACATCGTATGAGCATATGAGCTAAATGTCGACATTGACGTGGTCAAACGCTAAGTCAGGTTGTAAGCAAGAATTAAAATGCTACAGTGAACTCGGTGAACGGCACAGAAGAGGGCGGCCAAAACTAGGATGGGAAGACCGGGTAATTGAATTGACTATTCCAATTTTTGTTTGTTTTTTTTGAGCAATTTGAGAAAATAGTTTTTTAGGTATGCCCCTATATATTTTACTCGAAATGTTGATGCATATTTGAATAAATGCTAAATTTTAAATGGAATAATCAAGTTTTGTTATGATATCTAGTGTTTTCTAGAAAAAACCAGTACAGAAATTTCAGTCAGTTAAACTGACTGATAAATACCATCACCCAATATAATATATTGTTTAAGTCTTGAGTTATTGAAAATAATCGATTTGTAATTAAAACCAGTTAGAAAGTTTCAGTCGGGCAACCCGACTTACATTTACCCTTACCCTCAGTAAAACAAATAATTTTCTATTTTATTGATATTATTACTCGATTTCGAAATTGGGCGGAGTGATACATTTATATGGGAGGTACGTGAAGGGGTGTGTTTAGGCTCCAGATTTATTCTCCATAACTTTATCCTGTTATAGCTTTACTAAATACCGAATTTGCGCACGATTGCGTTGGGTGTACTGATATTATTACTACATCCCAAAAGTGGGCGGAAAGGTACATTTGTATGGGAGGTACCATAAGGGGCGTGTCTAGACTTCCAATTTTTTCTCCAAAACTTTGTCCTGTTATAATATAACAAAATACAGAATTTGGGCACGATCGTGTCGAGTGTATTGATATTATTACCCTATTTCTAAAGTGGGCGGAGTGGTACATTTGTATGGGAGGTACCAGAAGGGGCGTGTCTAGACTTCCAGATTTTTTCTCCAAAACTTTATCCTGCTTAAACTTTACCAAATACAGAATTTGGGCACGATCGCGTTAGGTCTTTTAATAATATTAATCGATTTCTAAAGTGGGCGGTACCAGATGTGTATGGGAGGTACCAGATGGGGCGTGAATAGACTTCCAATTTTTTTCTCTAAAACTTTATCTTGTTATAGCTTTACTCAAAATAGAATTTGGGTACGATCACGTTTAATTTATAGATATTATTTCTCCATCTCTATAGTGGGCGGAAAGGTAGATTTGTATGGGAGGTACCAGAAGGGGCGTGGCTAGGCTTTCAAAATTTTTTCCAAAACTTTATCCTGTTATAGCTTTACTAAATACAGAATTTGGGGACGATCCCTTAGGGTGTATTGATATTATTACTCGATTTCTAAAGTGGGCGGAATGATGTATTTGTATGGGAAGTACCAGAAGGGGCGGGGCCATGTAGCCCATTTGCAATACCGTAAGTAGTTTTGAGAAAATAATAACTCGTGCAAAATTTCAAAACATTTGGTTGCGTCTTTCGAAAGTTATCGTGCGAACCAGCCGGACAGGCACCCGACAGACAGACAGACAGACGGACATGGCTCAAACGACTTAAAAAGTCATGAATCGAATTTGGTTCAAAGAAACCTAGGGTCTAAAGTGACTCCTTCTATGTGTTACACTTTTGGGTCGTATCAAATGATATATACCTTCATCCCTACGGGTGATGGTATAAAAAGTATTAAACATGTTATGTTGAACTTTAACTTAACTTTAATTAACTATTGATTTAATCATATTTTGTTCCAAAAATGTTTATTTCATATGGTTTATGTTATTTTGAAGTGGAACTAGTAAGGCGGTTATCTTCAGCTATGCCGAAGCTCAGATATCCTTCACCATACCTTCATCCTTAGGGATGAAGGTATATATCATTTGATACGACCCAAAAGTGTAACACATAGAAGGAGTGACTCTAGACCCTAGGTTTCTTTGAACCAAATTCGATTCATGACTTTTTAAGTCGTTTGAGCCATGTCCGTCTGTCTGCCTGTCTGTCTGGTGCCTGTCCGGCTGGTTCGCACGATAACTTTCGAAAGACTCAACCAAATGTCTTGAAATTTTGCACGAGTTAATATTTCCCCAAAACTACTTTCGGTATTGCAAATGGGCTACATGGCTCCGCCCCTTCTGGTACCTCCCATACAAATACATCATTCCGCCCACTTTAGAAATCGAGTTATAATATCAATACACCCAACGGGACCGTACCCAAATTCTGTACTTAGTAAAGCTATTACAGGATAAAGTTTTGGAAAAAAATTAGAAGTCTAGCCACGCCCCTTCTGGTACCTCCCATACAAATTCACATTTCCGCCCACTTTAGATATGGAGTAATAATATCAATAAATCCATCGCGCTCGTACCCTAATTCTTAATTTAGTAAAGCTATAGCAGGATACAGTTTTTGAGAAAAAAATTGGAAGTCTAGACACGCCCATTCTGGTACCTCCCATACAAATGTACCACGCCGCCCACTTTAGAGATGGAGTAATAATATCAATATTCTCGACGCGATCGTGCCCCAGTTCTGTATTTTATTAAGTTATAACAGGATAAAGTTTTGGAGAAAAAAATTGGAAGTCTAGCGGCGCCCCTTATGGGACCTCCCATACAAATGTACCTTTCCACCCACTTCAGAGATGGAGTAATAATATCAATACATCCAACGCTATCGTGCCCAAACTCTGTATTTAGTAAAGCTATAACAGGATAAAGTTTTGGAGGATAAACCTAGAAGTCATGACACATCCCTTCTAGTACCTCCCATACAAATTTACCACTCCACCCACTTTAGAAATCGAGTAATAAAATCAATATAATAGCAATTTTTTTTTATTTTACTGAGGGTGATGGTATATGTAAGTCGGGTCGCCCGACTGAAACTTTTTTACTGGTTTAATAAACTTTGTACCACAAAACAGGTAAGTTGGTGAGAAGTGGACGTTACTTTTAGCTTCACACATCCATTTTGTCAGTAATTTGGTATCGATTTTATTCGATTTACCGATAAGTTTATGAGTTGGTGAGTTGGAGGTTATTTTTTATGAATTTTGTAACTCCCCAAAAATGCTTCTAGACAGAAGCTTTCATACTAAATTTCAGCCCGAAAGCTCATAAACTATAGGGACATACAGACGGACACACCCAAAAAGGGAGAGTTTGTATGGAAGGTGGGAGAAGTATTCGTCAGATATTGCTCATCTTACAACGTAAACTCCTATTATAGGATTAAAGCTTGCATATACAATTTTAGCTCAATATTTCCTAATCTACGACTATATTCGCGGAGGCAGTTACGCGGACACCCCAAAAAAGGTAGTTTGAATGGGGGGTGGGAGTAGTTTTTGACCGACATTGCTTATCTTAGAAATTGGCCTCCGCTTAGATATTGAATCTTGCCTACAAAATGTCTGCTATATATAGGGTAGCCAGATATTTAAATCGGAAAAACAGTACACTAGTGAACAAAAAACAGCAAAACGAAGAAAAACCAGTACATTTTAAATAAATAAGCATCACATATTTTGAGAAGGAACAATTGACAGATCAGGCCAACGAGTACATCCAGTCGGTTGCACGATGCTTGCAAATGATGCTGCGTATTGACGAATATCGCTTTGCTTTCGTAGGTGTTGACGGTATAAGCGCATTGGAACGCATTTTGTCGTCTCGTGTTAATTTCCAAGTGCAATATCAATTGGTATTTTGTTTGTTGGTCTTGACGTTCAACCCTTTGTTAGCTGCGAAAATGAATAAATTTAGCATAATACCGATTTTGGCTGATATCCTTAGCGATTGTGCAAAGGACAAGGTCACGCGCGTTATATTGGCCGTATTTCATAATCTAATTGAAAAGCCCACGGATAACCAAGTTGCAAAGGAACATTGCATTGCTATGGTACAATGTAAAGTTTTAAAGCAACTGTCTATTTTAGAACAACGTCGTTCCGACGATGAAGATATTGCAGCGGACATCGAATTCCTCACAGAGCAATTGCAAAACTCTGTACAAGATATTTCTTCGTTTGATGAGTATGCAACGGAATTACGCAGTGCACGTTTGGAGTGGTCTCCAGTCCACAAATCGGCCAAATTCTGGCGTGATAATGCACATCGTTTGAATGAAAAGAATTATGAATTGTTGCGCATTTTGGTGCACCTATTAGAAACGTCGAAAGATGTTATTATTTTGTCCGTAGCCTGTTTTGATATCGGGGAATATGTCCGTCATTATCCAAGAGGAAAACACGTATTGGACCAATTAGGAGGCAAACAAATTGTGATGCAATTATTGGGTCATGAGGATCCCAATGTTCGGTATGAAGCTTTGTTGGCTGTGCAGAAACTTATGGTTCATAATTGGGAATATCTGGGTAAACAACTCGAAAAGGATAATGAAAACCAGAAACAAGGAGCCGCACTCATCAGTGGTAAAGCCTAAATATTGACGCCAACCCACAAATAAAGTGGATAGCTGAACATATTGTTTTGATGGTACAACACTAATAAATCATTTAAATAGATTGCATCAATCAATATAATTGTTGTCTAAAGTTTGATAAAATCATTCCAAATTAAAATTTTGTTTTTATTTTTTGTTTGAAATTTTTTATTGATTTGATGTAATTTTAATCCTTAATTAGTACGTACCGATGGTTAAAAACAAAAAAGTATTAATAAAATAATAATCTGCTGAAAAATATGTATTTACATAAATAATTTTGTTATTCGATTCGTCACTTTAATAAAAGAAAAAAAATAATTAACCCCTTGTGGACATCATTAACTGTAAAAAAAAAAATTATATTCTATCATATGCGCATTAGTAAATCCATTTCAATTGCACCAGTTAGACATGAACCCTATTGAAAATGTATGGGGCGTACTTGTTCATATAATGTACTCCAACAACAGGCAATACAATAGCGTTGCAGAGCTGAAATCGGCAGTAATAGCGACTTGGGACAGTCCAACCCCAAAAACCCTCATAAATAGTATGACCGAAAGGCATTTTTGTACTTATTAAAAAGAAGGGAGGTCATACGTATTATTAAAAAGTGGTTTTTACTTTAAATTTGGTTTTTGTTTTAATAAAAAGTCTTATATCGTAAAAAAAACCTTTGCGTATAATTTCATGATCACCCCACAATGTAAAAAATGCAAAAAGGGTAAATTTACCTAAGTACAATTTTGTTGCGGTTGGGTGTAAAAGTGTAGTTTTTGCTTCTTTTTCATTCCTCATATTCGGTTTTTGAATTATGACCCCTCAAGTACATCTGCACCGAAATATAGTGGACGGTGAACTAAGTCATAAGTGTGGGAGGTACCAGAAGGAGTGTGGCAAATGTTTTATAACTTTATACTTTTAAAAGGTTATTAATCTGACGAAGTTAAAATACCAAGCGGAGTCTCGTTTGGATATTGTAAAAGAAATATAAATGTTTCAAATATAGGTGATACCAGATGAAGAAACTATTAACAGTAGTACATTTTTATTAGGATTAGTGGAGGTTCACTTGAGTTATCGTCCCAGCCAAGCGGACGGACATTGCTCAATCGTTTTAATAATTCAGGACAAATTTTGTCTTAAGACACTTGATACTTTCGCGTATCAAATGACATTTACTAAGTGTGTGGGTATAAATGTATCTTACCGTGATATTAAAATGCAATTTTCAAACTTATTTAAAAATGTTATGTACCCAAAACAATAACAACATTGTAAACAAATTATATGTTTACTATGGTAGAGTGTTTTATTATCTTCGGCTATTTTTGTAGACTATACGAAACATGTTTTATCAAATATTGAAATGGATTGTTATATACATATCAGTAAAATAAAAAAAAACAGTAAAAGATTTGAAAAACAGTACTTTTGCGTACTGTTTTACGTGTTGTGCATAAAAAAAGTACATTTACAAAAAAACAGTACATGTACTGCTAAAAACAGTACGTCTGGCTACCCTAGCTATATACCTCTTAAAATACGGCTGCAATCGCAGGGACAAACCCAAAAAAGGGAGAGTTTGTATGGGAGGTGAGAGTAATTTTTGACCGATCGGTCTCATTTTAATACTCAACCTCCGCTTAGAGCAGAAAAGCTTTCATACAATATTTCAGCTTGATTTCTTTTTAATGACTACAGTAATCGCGGGGACTGACATACGGACACCTCCAAAAAAAAGGATTTTGTATGGGAGGTCAGAGTAGTTTTTGACCGATCGGTCTCATCTTACTACTCAACTTCCGCTTAGTGTAGGGAATACAAAATTTCAGCTTGATTGTCCATTAACTACGGCTGTAATCGCACGGACAGACCCCAAAAAGGGGGAGTTTGTATGGGAGGTGGGAGTAGTTTTTGGCCGATCGGGCTCATCTTAGAACTTAACCTTCGCTTTGAGGATAAAAGCTTGCATTCCAAATTTTATCACTTAAACTGCGGCTGTAATCGCAAGGACAGACAGACGGACAGACGGTCACCTTTAAATCGACTCAGATTTCGATGCTGATCATTTATATATGTTTATTGTCATACCTACCATGCCTCCTAATGGGCGTTACAAATGGAAGAACAAAATGAATATACCCTTCACTCCGTTCATGCGCATGGTGAAGGGTATAATAAACAACTTTTGATGAAATTATGCCTTTTTGTTTTCTGGTGTAATAATAAAGATTTGGAACAATGTTGTTTTTGCTGAGTTTTCAATTCAATGTAACCAAACAAAAAAAGTTAAAAACACAGGTCGGTCAATAGTGGAATATTCAAGTTTTGAAAAGTACCTCCTTAATTAATGTGTCACATTGCTGATGTATTACAACATTATCCCAATTTTATAAATGTAACCTAAATAACACCGGTGTAACTGTTGTTTTATTCTTATTCGTATAAACTGAGATCGGATTTCTTCAAGAGTCCGTCATACTTATTAATGTATTTCCTATTGTAGGTGTTTTGACCACACAGTTGGTGTCGCGGCGTCGGCTATTAAGTTGACAACGTCCGTGATTTTTATTTCCATACATTCCCAATTAATATGAACATTTGTAGTTTTTACTCGTTTAGTAGGTAATATTTGATAAAAATATTAAAATCGAATATTTTATAAAGTTACCTAACGCTGGGTGACAACTAACTGAACGGCCATCCAAATACGAATACAAGCGAATGCGTATATGTACTTCGCGTGTGTGTAAATATAAAATCATATAGAAATACTTGGACATTACATCATTATGGTGTTTTCGAATGGAGTACGCTCTCCAAAATATGACAGTCATAAAGACAAAAATGTGCATTCCAAAGTAATTATTAATCCAAACTGGTGGTCATTTAACATTACCTACTGTACTTTTTTTCATTTGGGGTGGGCAGTGTGGGGAAAAGGGGTTAGAATCTTGCAAACCATATTTTATGGCATAGCTATCCAAACATGGGCAGTATGGATGTCTTCTTTTTTTGACTATTCAGTTATGAGTTTTATTAGTGATAGTATTTGGCACCGGAAACAGGTCCACTATGTCCAATCCAATAGCTTCCAGACGGAATAGAAAATAAATGTTAAGCATATTTCATTTGTCGAGATCGAGAGAGATAACAACAAATTGGTTATAGTTAAAAGGAAATCATGAAATATGGTCAAATTGAATACCAAACCAAAAAAAAAAACAATATAAACGCCTTTCTTGGAAAGTTCTTAGGTTACAAGTGGAAAATACAATGTTAGTGGCACCGGAAACAAGAGCCTATGTACACGTACGTATCACGGAGACTACTTCGCTCTAGCATGAGCCTTTGTATGGGAGCATCGATGGTTATTATGCTCGATAGGTTACCAACACAAATCTCTAAAGAAATGTTAACCAAGTCCAACGGCAACATTTATAGTGAGAGAGTGTCAATTGACAAAATGAATCGGCAACTAAATATTAATTACAAATGCAGATCAGGTACTCGACTATATGAAAAAAAAAATACTAATAAAACGGCAGCACGCATTTACACAACCGTACTAAACTGACGAACTGATCATGAGACCGTGTTGGTGGTGGTGGTCGTTGTGGTGTCCGTGTGTTTGAGCATACTCATCGTCAGTTTTACCTGTATTGTGTTGGCTTACAAACGGATTCCAGAGTCATAGACATGGTAGCTCGGCCGGTTCGGTTTGTTGGCTGTAAAAGAACAACTATTAGTAAATCGGAGAGTGTGAGTTCCTTTGCACCTTCTACTTGTGCTTCGTCTTGGAATTAAGACAATTTCGGTCGTCATGTATTATTGACTTCTTCGTCGCATTTTCGTTTTTTTTTTTTGTTGGCTGGCTAAAATACCAAGTAGTATTTTTCAATTGTTATTTTGAATTTTGTCAACACGTACCACTCACCCACACAGGCGAGTAAATGCCCGGCTGGAGAGTGTGTTAGTGTTTCCAATATGGAAAATAAAAAAATCAAAAAATGGCTTGAGGTGTGGTGCTGAGCTTGTCTGGGGTCTTCTAAGTTAGTTGCCAATAAGACTTCGTCATCATCGGATCAAAAATGCAATTTAAAATTGGTTGATTTTGAAAAATGTTTAAAAATAAATATCTCAACAAATAGCAACAAGTAGTAAATTGATGTGGTATTGAACAAAAAAAAAGAAACAAGTGCAAGTGTTGTGAAAGGAGTTATTAATAAACATCTATTGGTCAGTTGGCAAGATGTCGGCATAGCTGAAATATATCGATTATTTGTTTTCAACATACCGCTATGCTGCATCTAGTCAATTATTTCAATGGATCATTCATCGTGGGATTACAAACATTTGCAAGCGGAATCCTTTAAAGCAATGGCGAACAGCAGAGTATTCATTTGACTTTTTTACATACCTTAAATTATGTAACTGCAATAATTAACTTTACATATTTTATACAGATAAAAAGTACAGTCCAAGCGATTGTGACACGCTTTATGGCGAACTGGAAATGTATATGATACGTCAAAAAGGATGCGATGGAATAAGCATGAAAGCGCAAAAGAGCATGTAAGAAATTGCCGAAGAGGTAAGTTGAAACTGCAAATAAATGCAACGCGACACGTTATTTGCTCGCAAGTCTCGTACTTATTGATACATGGATGGCACCATAAATAGTTCCTTTTGGAACTAATGAAATCAAAAAACAGCCAGAATCGGCGATGGCACTGCTTACCGGGAATAGTTATATCAGTCAAAAAAAGTTAAACGTTGGTGTTTCATTGGTTCAGGTCTACGAATTGAGATATAGCGATTAGAAGTTAGTAAGTACATCGTGTAGGGAAACTGCAATTTTTGTGGGTTTTTCATCATGTCCGAACATTGCAAAGCGATGTTTAGCTAAATTGTTAAGTTCAACGCCGCCTACATCATAGTCAATTAAGGAAAGCAGTATTTTTGATTTTCTTTGAGTGTGAGTGTGAATTTATTATTCATAATTTTTTCGTAAGATACACAACCACACAATGCGTTCAATAAGAATGTGAAGTCCATTTTGTTCCAGCAAGGCAGGATATTTCCCTAACCTCAAAAACGCCAAAATTCGACCTTCCAAAGTTAGGGTTTTTTGAGGTATGCCAAAAACCAGACGTGATTGGGATAAACAGACTTCAGATTCGATTTCAGTGAATTCAAAAATATAAAGTGGACATGGTCTGCATTCGAGCTCTGAACATAATTTTTTAATCGTGCACTGGATTGGTGCCTGTTGTGCACGGGCACACAACAGAATGTTCTGAACTCCAGATCTAACAACGAATACTTTATGTTTTTTGTCGCTGAAACCGAATCTGAAGTCTGTTTATTTAAAAAAAAGCCTAACTTTGGCGTTTTTAAGTTTAGAATAAAATCCTAAGGTGCTGAAAAAAAGAACTTCAGATTCGTATTCTGAGCATCAAAATACGTAAAGAAAGTTGTGTCTGATCCCCCCAACCCGAACCTTTTTATGTGGCCGTGTAAGTACGAAAAACTGATTTTCAAGGGTTTCTTTAATGAAAATCAAAAGATCAGCTATGTTATAGCCAGCGTCAAGCTTTACAATTTGGCTGAACAAATCTTACCAATATTCGGACGTTTATATGGTTAAAATGCATGAAAAAGAAACTAAAATTTCCTTAATCAATACTTACTAACTTCAAATCGAAATATCGCAACCTAAAGTCGCAAAGGGTGTAAGTCGAAAATTAAAAATTGTACAGGAGGGACGTAAAACTTAACTTTATCGTTTAACAACTTACTTTTTCAAAACTTTTAATGCAATTATGTCGAGCCCTTACCGCCAAAATAGTGTAAGCGACAAAAACAAAATTTTACAGGAGAAGGTTTTTTCTAATTATCTCTGCTTTTGGTCTAAGTATTACCGTGAAATTTAATATGTAAGCATTATTTTGTCTAATATTTATGATAAAATTGGTTTTATTTACATATCCACAACTTAACGGGTATTTTTGTCGCTTACATTATTTTCGCTGTCATGCTCACAAGCTTCTGACTAATGTTGTGTCGGTTACGTTAAAATAATTAAAAAAAAAACTTCCAAACAGACACTTTGGGGTTAATGAAAATTTGTCGATAAATTTATATTGTGATAGGAGGCAAAACCATAGAAAACTTGATTTTTTGACACACACCTTCTGGTACCTCCCATACAAATGACCGAACTGACCCCCATAGTCTTACATACATATCTTATTTGTGAGTACACTGAATTCAGTCAAATTTTGGGTAAGTTGTACGGTTATAAAAATTGGACTCAGGAATGAATATAGACTATATCTGTTCACGCCTTCTGCTACCTCCCAAACAAAATGACCTATTTTTGGAAAATTAAAATTTCTCCCATAACTTCCAAACCGGCACCTGGGGGACAATCAGATTTAATCGGTTAATTTATCTTGTAATAGGAGGCATAACCTCAGAAAACCTAACTTTTTGACACACCCCCTCTGGTACCTTCCATATAAATAACAGATATTGCCCTTTACATGCATATTATTTTTTTATGTACACTAAATGTAGACAAATTTTGCCAAGGAAAGCAATAATTGAACGTTGACTCACGAAAAAAATAAGACACATTGTGCTGCCCCTAATTGTACCTCCTATACAAATAAGTCAAATTTTTTCACACATTTTTTCTTCAATATCTTCAAATTCTAAATCAGTAGTCTTCGAAGAAAAATGTTTGTGAATTTATTATTTCCACAGAATCAGAATCGCTGTATGAAACAAGCGATTTTTTGTTGAAAACAAACAGAAATTTTTTTTAAATTAAAAAAAAAAAACACGCTTATCTTAAGTTGATTTAACGACAAAACGAAAAAAGTAAAATCGCGAATATATTGTAATACTTTGTTACAGAAAATTTTAATGTAAGCGACACTTCGCAGTCACAAAAAATGTAAACAAACTAATAATATTCACTTACCTTAAAATTGCTTTTGCTGTAACTTCGTAACGGAACTTTTTACAGTTATAAAATTTTAAGAGATGATGCAAATAGTAGTAAATAATCGATTTTCATCAAAAAACGAAAATCGATAAACGTGTCGCTTTGGCGGTAAGGGCTCGATGTGTACGAAAGGTGACAACGCATATATTTTTGGTGGTTTGTTTCAAGCTAGATGCGTTCTCAATTCATCTTGCGTTTTACATCTAAAAACACATTTAGTCACTTAAAGACTTTAGGTCGCGATATCTCAATTCCTAGACCTGAACCAGCGAAACGCCGAAACACGTATAACTTTTAATTTGTCAATATAACTTTTCCCGGTAAGAAGAACACCCATCACAAGACAAACTTTATGAAAAATTACTTAAAACTAACATCGCGGCCGACCGTGGCATGATGGTCAGAACACGCGGCTCTCATTCGGGAAATCAAAGTTAAATTTCTGACTCATTCATCTATATTTCTTTCATATTTTCTTTCGGCGGCCCCCTAGATGTTGTTGACAGCAACTTCGCATTAAAAATAAAGAAAAAACTTCTCAAACAGCTGATGTTCGGATTCGTCTATAAAATGTAGGTATTGTTGTGTGTGTCTTAGAAGTGGATATTCACAATAATTTTGGAAGCTAGCCAATATCACATTCATGTAGGGTTGCTCGGCACCGAATTCGAAAAGTCGGGAAAACCGAGCCTAAAAAGCGGGATTTGTCGGGACAAATGTAAAGATCAAATTATATAGGTTTTGAAATTTTTTATTATGATTATTAGTCGTTAAAAATAACTGGAATTCTGACAGCTATTATCAATATTCAATCTTATGATTAGTTCAGCCTTTATAAGATTAAAAGACATTTGTTTCTATCTTTCGTGTATAAATTGTTCAAAATACTAAATACTTTTTCGCAATAAGCGTTACTTATCGGTGAAAAAATTTAAATGAGATCAATTTAAACAAATTCAAGCGACCATAAAAAATCTTTAGACATAAACATAAACAGCTCGAAGACTGCAGTAGTCGCTTTACAACATGTCATGGTCCACTGCATCTGATATTTGTAGAACTTTGGGAATTTTTCAATAGTGAGTCTTTTAGATTAAATGCTGCACTTTGTCCAAAAATTTACATTTCTTGAAAGTCGTAATGTTATGAACAGATTAATACCTATGGAAATGGGTAAATGGAAAAATGTTAAGTGCACACAACTAGTTTATGAGAGAAAAGTATTTTTTTTGTACCTTTTATAATACGTTGTTTCTTTGATTATTCTAAGTATAGGTAGAAAATATTAAAAAGTCGGGATTTTCCCCTGAATTACTTCAATACTCGGGACTCGGGATTTTCGCGAGAAGTCGGGAAAATCCCGCCTATTCCCGACCATCTGGCAAGCCTACATTCATGGCGATTTAAGGGAAATAAAGTTAGTATGTAATTCTAATCAGGCCAATAGAATATATGTGCGGTAATACAAATAGTGCAGGTAACCGGTTGTTATCTGATACTAATAAAATCAAAGTTAGTGTTTCGTCTGTTGCCGGTAATTTGACTCTCAAAGAATTTAGTAGAATCATCACCCTTAGGGATGAGGGTATATATCATTTGATACGACCTAAAAGTGTAACACATAGAAGGAGTCACTTCAGACCCTAGGTTTCTTAGAACCAAATTCGATTCATGACTTTTTAAGTCATTTGAGTCATGTCCGTCTGTCTGTCTGTCTGTCTGGTGGCTGTCCGGCTGGTTCGCACGATAACTTTCGAAAGACGCAACCAAATGTCTTGAAATTTTGCACGAGTTAATATTTCCCCAAAACTACTTACGGTATTGCAAATGGGCTACATCGCTCCGCCCCTTCTGGTACCTCCCATACAAATACATCATTCCGCCCACTTTAGAAATCGAGTTATAATATCAATACACCAAGCGGGATCGTACCCAAATTCTGTACTTAGTAAAGCTATTATAGGATAAAGTTTTGGAAAAAAATTGGAAGTCTAGCCACGCCCCTTCTGGTACCTCCCATACAAATTCACCTTTCCGCCCACTTTAGATATGGAGTAATAATATCAATAAATCCATCCCGCTCGTACCCTAATTCTTAATTTAGTAAAGCTATAGCAATATACAGTTTTTGAGAAAAAAGTTGGAAGTCTACCAACGCCCCATCTGGTACCTCCCACACACATCTGGTACCGTCCACTTTAGAAATCGATTAATATTATTATTAGAACTACCGCGATCGTGACCAAATTCTGTATTTAGTAAAGTTCAAGCAGGATAAAGTTTTGGAGAAAAAATCTGGAAGTCTAGACACGCCCATTCTGGTACCTCCCATACAAATGTACCTTTTCGCCCACTTTAGAGATAAAATAATAATATCAATACACTTGACACGATCGTGCCCAAATTCTGTATTTAGTAAAGCTATAACAGGATAAAGTTTTGGAGGATAAACCTAGAAGTCTAGACACGCCCCTTCTAGTACCTCCCATACAAATTTACCACTCCACCCACTCTAGAAATCGAATAATAATATCAATATAATAGCATTTTTTTTTATTTTACTGAGGGTGATGGTATATGTAAGTCGGGTCGCCCGACTGAAACTTTCTTACTGGTTTTTTTGTTCATAAGTCGATAAACAACTTTAAACGCCACAAACGCCGTAGTTTGTCAGTTACTTAGAAAGTCATTCTTTTTTTGGGGGGTGGGCGCCCGCCTTTGTAATTTTTATTTTTGTGAAGTGATGTGTGATGGCCATGCGACTATTACATGTGTGTCACATATTCTAGCCCTCTCACAGTCACCTAGATTTATCCAATGTTTCAGACATCAACTTTCGAATAACCGAGTCATTCGGCATTTGTTTAGTAAAAGTTTCTCAAAATGCTGATATTAGGACTAATCGTTCAAATGTAGGTCACTTTGTGTGAGTTTTAAAATAGAGGCATGCTTACTCAGATCACTCAAATCTCATTGATAGGATGATTAGGAAAATTTGTTTTTCTGGTCCCAGTAGTACCTGTGTCTTGTAAGAATTTATATGTGTAACTCCATAGGCACATTAGGGTGATGACTTTTATACAACCTTGATTGCCGGTATCATATTTAGAAGAGTTTTTATTTAAGATAAGATAAAATCTTACATATAAGGTGATTCGATAAAAAAAACCTCACGCACAAAATGATTTTAAAATTTTTATTTATCAACATTTTTGGCAATTTTATGATGTCACTGTAAGCATACATTTATAAGAGTTTATTAGTTTCCTACCACAATCATAAAAATTACATAAACTTTTGTTTCTCACTATTTTTCTTTAATTCTGAGAATCATAGAAAAAGTTGTCAACTTTTTTTTCCAAAGATTCAAAATGAGATACCTTCACTTTAATCTATATATATAAAAGTGAACATTTGTTTCTACCTATGATAGCTATAGACTTCGAAACCATCCATCCGATGTGCAAAAAACCGGTTTCATTAGAAAGGCAATCTTCCGAGATAACCGCCTTACGAGTTTTTTACTATTATTAAAGTTATTTACTGCTGTAACAAATATTTTATAATGAAAGTGCACTTGTATCATCAGTAAATTTGCTATAAGGTGACCAGATCATTAATGCAATTTTGTAGTCCGTTTAATCATAAATAAAAATAAGATTGAACATTTTAATTTAATAAAATTTAAGTATTTTTGTTTTATTAATACAAGCCAGAATTTATTTTTTTACTTTTTTTTCGATCTCTGTGGAAATACCTATATACATATATGTTATCTCATTAAAATCAAAAGATATTTGAGAAAATAAAATAGTTATGTAATTTTTTGGTCGAGGTTGATTTAGTTTTTTTAAAGTTGTGAGCTCAGTTTTTCTTGGATTGTAAAATGCCACAATTTTTTTTTTATCTTCTTAAATATCTTTTAATCTAAATGAGATAGCGTATATGTAAGCATTTTTTTAAAGGTTTTTCAAAGCACTTTCTTAATGCAAAAAATCTTTTTAATCGGTGTATAGTTATTTGATATATATTGATAAATATAAGTAAAAGATTTTTCCTCTTACCTTAAAAATAGATCTGCTGGCATTTTCATTCAATTACGCTGGTTCCTGAGTTATTTGCTGTAGAATAACCTGCAACGTTGACATCCGGCTTAACGATGCTTATTGTGGGTCCTCGGGCTTTTGAGGGCATTGTCGAGCAGCGAAGTATATTTTCACTTAGCAACGGGTATGAGAAAATAGAATCTGCCATGCATCCCGTCGCACGATGTCCCATGCGAGGTTGTTGCATACGGTTTATCTAACGGATGGACGGTCGATAATTGTTTTTAATTGGTTCATAAGTGCTTTAGACTGGATGTCGTGTACCGATCGGTGAGCAAGTAAGCTGATACGCTGCATCATCCATTTTGATAGTTCTAAAGAAATCCTAATTAATACCCAAGGATTTTTGATCTTCTTGTGTAAATTAGCATTAATATAGATCCAGAGTATATTGAATATGGTCAAGCAAATACTGATAGAACCCAAGATGGCCAGTTTGGTGGCTTGGTTATCCGAATATATGGACTCGTATAGCGTGAGTCATCAAGTGCCGACTACTATCAATTTATGAAATTGTGGACTTTTTGGGAAAAAATATTTTCTTTCTTACAAACTCTGTTTTCAAAATTCAGATCTTTTTAATGTTAGATTCAAGATAAGTTTACGGATTGGCTATCTTCATTTTAAATATAAATAATAATCAATTTGTGTTGGTGTATCAAATGATACATCAATGGGCTAAACGATCAGAAAAGTGTTTTATTGTTGATATTAATGGTCAATTCAGTGTCACGCGTTAGGATGATGCGTTTCGAAGTCCATGAAGATTTTATCTTCAGACCCCTTTGTGACGAATTGCTGCACTATGGTGCATCATCAGCTGTATATAACATACATCTACAACTATGCGCCTGATAGCAATAATAATATAATGTTAAATTTAGAAATAGAATGTCCAATGGAAGTAAGTTCACCAGGAACTTGGCGCCCACAACTTGTGGTATCAAAGAAATCTGAACGCAGCTAAGTAAAACTTGCTGTAAACTTGTCAACTTTTCTCCAGCTCGTAAAATCTTCGGCAATATACTCCATGAGCGGCGCAGGAGGGGGCGGCTGGACCAGTTTAAAGAGCTGTTATATAAGCCTGTTGTGACATCTACGGACCGCAAAAGACCAAAGCACTAGAATTTCTGTTGTTGCTTCCAAGTAAGAAGATGTTAAGATGGAGATGAATTGTCTCATATACAATACAAATTAGTAGATCAAAATATTGCCTACTTGTTTGCGGTATATTTTCAGCAAACTGAAAAAGTGAATTATTTAAGAACTAGTGGGCCCGGCAATGCTTCGCTATTGCATATTAACTTGTAATATATTTCACATTTAGGTCTACAAAGTACTTTGAAAACGGTACTTAAGCTAGACAATAACATGTTGAGTTTATTAACTTATGTAACTAATTTGAAGTAACTCCTTAACATCGAAGTTAACCAATTAAGTTTTGTTGTTGTAAATGCTAATAAACAGTTCATCAGCAAAGTCATATCTATAGTGCCGACATGTAGATTAAGTTTTTTCTGTATGTAGGGCGAAAAACCACTTCTTCCACAAATCGGAAACAGACATTCCTCTAAAGATCAAAATTGTTTATTTTGATCCGTAGAAGCGGGAACCATCTGTATACTAACAATCTCTTTGGTCATAAAAAAACATATTTGTTATGCCTTCTCCTATTGACCGCAAATGAAAATTCCGTTTGAAGCTTCATGCCTTCTGCCATAAAAACTTCTTTTGTCATGTCTTCTTCTCACACGGATCAAGAATACTCCGGAATACTATTTTTGTATTAAACTCGTATTACCATTTTTTTGAGATAATTCGGTCACCAACGTTTGGCTTAACAACGTCATGGTCTCACGCGCTGTATGGCATGTTACACCGTCGTGTTGGAACCATTCTCCATCAAATAATGTGCAATGACATGATAAATAAAAAAAATCAATTGATCGTCCACTGGCTCTAGTTCTTTTACCAGTTGGATTTTATATGAATATAGGCCAAGATATTTCCTCAGTATTTGCAGAGACCGAGTTGCTGAGAAAGACGTCGGTTCGATAAATTCGAGTCCCCTGTCACACTAACGTCTACAGCGTCGATGGCTTCTATTAGCTGCTCAGATGGATCATTATATGCACCCTCAACTTCACAAAGGGCTCCATAAGTTTCGCGAACAGAATGTGCATTTTGAAAATATATTTGCAATATTTGTAAACGTTGTTCTTTTTAAGTTTTTACATGGTGATTTTCAAAGTATACTGAAAGAAAGTCTATCACACTTCATTAGTATGACAGCTAGATTTACACTTATACCTATCAGAAGTTCTGTATGTCAAGAAAAATACCCCATGCATAGGTTATTTATAATTGTTTGCTAATGTTACCTCTGATATACTATAAAAATTTAACCATTGTAGTTTAACTACAATGAATATTGCTTAATTTTTATATTTATATGATTTATTACCGATTCGCTCTCCTGAAAAGTAATTGAAAAATACATACCTGTAAAGTAAATTAAAAAAAATCACTATTTTAGTCTGCGCATCCTCAACTGCCTGGTGTACGGACCATTATTTGATACAGTTAAAAAGTTAACTATTGAAGTGCGTGGGCAGCGCCTCGGCACTTTTAACTCATTTAGTTCGTAATAGCCAATTAGTTCGAGTAAAAAAAAACGTGTTAATCGTATATCAGAATTGGAATGTACGAAGAATTCTTAGAAAATTTCACTAAAAAACTATATGTCTAAAATCAATTCATAGAGAAGCATAAAGATTTCAGGTAGAGATATTTTTTTTAGCAATGGGCAATTATTCAGTTACTTCAGACCTATGGGCCCCGGCTCTAATTTTTACCTCTCATTCCAATGTTTGGAGACCAAGACGAAAAGAAAAGTATATTTTTGATTTTTTTATTGGGATCCCGCCCTATATTCTGAAAAATGATTTTTAAAAATTTAATTTCTGTATGCCAACTCTCAGAGGCCATAACTTTTTAACCAATACATAGATTTGCTTCTGTAATACCTCACTTAGTTTGTTGGGAAGTCAGTTTTACGCAGAAGGTCTCAAAAAAATATATATCTGAAGTTTTCGGTTTGTGCTCATTTAAAAACAAAAAAAATCTTTATTTGAAATCTTCATGCTTTCCAACGCGAGCTAGGAATTGATTTTAGGCACAAAGTTTTTTGGTGAAATTTTCTTAAGATTCATCGTAGATTCCGATTTTGGTTACAATTTTTGCGAATAAAAAAATTGGCCCACCTTACTGTTCATATCTCTAGGCGAACAGCAATATTCTGTGGAATTTTGACAGTTTTAACCGTTTGTTTTAAAAAGGGTGTGGAACAGCCCATGTCCACCCTTACTGTAATTCATATTGCAACAACAACATATGTAACAAATCTCATCTTCATCTTTGATAGTTCATGAGATATAGTCCTTTTAATTTTCAAGTTGAATGGGCGGTACCACGCCCCTTTATCCAATCACAACCAAATATAGCCTGGGACTATCAACAGGTCAACAGTACCACTTGGTAAATTTTTCGTATCAATCGATCTATTAGAAAAGCCGTTAGAGCGATTTTTGAAAAGTGGGTGTGGCACCGCCCACTTCCTCCCTGGATGATATTAATACTGCAACAACAACATATGTAACAAATCTCATCTTCATACCTCTTATAGTTCATGATATATAGCCCTTTTTATTTTCATGTTGTATGGGCGGTGCAACGCCCCTTTATCCAATTACAACCAAATGTAGTCAGGAACTATCTACAGGTCAACAGTACCTCATGGTAAAATTTTTGTATCAATCGATCTATTAGAAAAGCCGTTAGAGCGATTTTTGAAAAGGGGGCGTGGCACCGCCCACTTCCATCCTGGCTGTAATTTATACTGCTCCAACAACATATATACCAAATCTCATCTTCATACCTCTGATAGTTCATGAAATATAGCCTTTTTAATTTTCAAGTTGTATGGGCGGTGCCACGCCCCTTTATCCAATTACAACCAAATGCAGTCAGGAACTATTTACAGGTCAACAGTATTTCATGGTAAAATTTTTGTATCAATCGGTCTATTAGAAAAGCCGTCTGAGCGATATTTGAAAAAAGGGGCGTGGCGCCGCCCACTTTTTGAAAAAATGAAACCTTTTAAACCATCCGGAAGCTATAGCGAACAAAACAAAAAAAAAATTTTGAAAATCGGTCCAGCCGTTTTTGAGTTTTAGCGAGACAACTGCACAGCAATTCATTTTTATATATAAGATGTAAAGCTATGTTACGGCATATTTCAGCAAACATTCGTTTAAAAGCTTTAATGTTCGCAACAGAGATTATTAACCTACCTTATTTAGTCAAATATGTGTTAATTTTTATCCACCAGTGTGTATAAATGGAGTATTTTTCTGTCAAACTACTATTTGTTTTTTGCGAATTGATGTTATCCATAGAACTTGACGGCATGGACGCTGTACATATACCTATGTTGCAAAGCGGAACTAAAAGTAAACAAGCTGAAGTTAGTAGCGGTTATTGCACGACGAAAAATAACAACATTTGGTATAATTATGCGACACGTTTGAATGTTTGTTGGCGGAACATAGTGACTGTTGCTACAGGTAACTGACCACCACAGAGCCCATACGGCTAGAACTCTAGCGAGAACAATGCAAGAGCTAACAATAGTCAGGGTATGTCAATGTAGTACGTTCTTTCGTACGAAACGCGCGTTACTGGGGGAAATTCGAATAAGGGGGAATTGATTACTAACAGCTCTACGGCGCTACCACCACCAAAAGGGCCCACAACCAACAACAGGGAAAACAGTTATCAAACAACACTTGACGGAGAGAGTTATAAAATTAAACTATAACGGAAACTCGTCATAGGCCAAAAGTCGGCCAAAATTAAAAAGAAAGAAAAAACTTTTGAAATAAAATTGTTCGGTAATGTGTGCAAAGAAAAAATGTCTACCTGTATATGCGAAATAGTCGTTGCACTTCTGCCATTGTGTTAATAATATGACATCGTGCTGAAATAAGTGTTGCAGTGAAAGTATTTCGAAGAATTTAAATTACAATTATGAAGTTGAATAAATGTTTGTACTGCAGACGATACTTAAAGGAATTTCAGTGTAAAGGAAGTGCACACTATTACAGCAACAACACAACCACTATCAATACCACCACCACCTCAACCAGCGTCTATAGTACAAGTTTCATTGTTTGCGATTGACGTCAAAAATCATTAAGAGTTGCTTACAAAACAAGTGAATGAAAAATAAAACTGTGATTACATCTATGTTGTTTAGTGAAAAATTGTGTTTTTATTTTACGTTCTCAGCAAACAGTTAAAATGATTTCCAAAAGATATATCAAATGTTTAATCATTATTTTTGGTTTTACATTGAAATTTCTCAATTGTTATGGTGATGTCGGTTTGCCGTTGATACAAATAAGTCATGGTACGTTGCAAATATGGTCAATATTATATAAACACATATATACTTACATACATAGTACGGTCAAAACAGTCTACATCTATGTGTTGTGTAGTGAGTCGTTTCTAAACTAATTTTGATAACATAACCAAAACGTCCGCCCAAATATTGTAGTTGGGTTATAAAAAATACACCAATTAATGAAATAAACACAAAAGATTTAGACGGCTATACTACTTTTATTCCAGTTATTAGTGCAATTTCTGATTTCAAATGCAGATCTTCGGCGATGAATAAGATAATGTAATTGTTTCTACGACATAGTAAAAGTGACAGATTTGATCGAAATTTTCATATTGTGTTAATTCGTATCTTTTTCATGTTTCATAAAAAAGCATTCAATAAATTACAAATTGACCTTGCACTTTTGATCATTGGTGAAAATAGTGGAAAAAATATAAATATATATAAATCTGTTGTTGAAAATAAACTGAAATAATTACTGAAACTTAATATAATATAGTTAAACAGTTGATTAGGCTATAGCCAATAAATGTTAAGTGTTAAATTTAATACCTTTGGGCATATGATAATTTTTTATGGTGGTACCGGAAGGGTCCTTTAAGGTACCATCTGATAATCAAAGTAAAAGTCTATTATTAATTCGCACAAAAATCTCAAAAGATTTCCAATGGATGTGGTAAACCTTCCAGTTTATTAGGTATCACATTTAAATACAAAATATTAAAAGTGAAATTTTCTCAACGGAAATAGGAGATGCCAGTAAGGCCACAACGTGTCCGACTTACTTACAAAAGAGATATACCTACATGTAAAACTATGGGAAAGATTTGGGTAATTTGTATGAGAGGTTCCAGAATAGATGTGATAAATGTTTCGGTTCTCTGCGGTTTTGCCTATCGTTACAGTATAATTAACTGACAAAATTCAAATATCCAGTAATTCAGAAGTTTGTGGGGAACTATTAATTTTCCAAAAAAAAATTTTTTGGAATGGTAGCAACCAGAAATTGTCGGCCGATACAGTCCATATAAATTTGCTGAGTCAAATTTCAATAACCTTATAACGAGGGAGTTCAACACCGAAACCGAAAAAACGTAAACCGGTTTTTTTTTATTTAAAACCGTCCCAGCCAAATGTGAAAAATGTATGTACTTGTCGTCAAAACACTCGGTTGACGACAAGCTGATCGTGCATCAAACAAAAAAGTTCAATGTCACGGAACAATAACGACATAAAATTGAAGAGAGGAAAGTATAACTAAAAATTTTTAGTTTGTTGGAAACATCAGTGCGTGACGGTTCATGTATCGCACGTTTTCAATTAAACTACTTCAATTTGTTATTTAAAATTTTTAAGCACTGGTAACGACAATTTGACCGACATTGTCGGTCATTATGTCGCTCATGATTGTGTAGACGACATGTCGCTTATTTAGGCATCAACGAAAATTTGACCGACATTGTCGCTCATCCGGTCGTGCGTGACAAAGCGGACACTTGTATGAAAATTTCGTCGACGATTTGTATGGACGGTCCTCTACGTGTCATCAACGATTTACTATGGTCGTGCACCTATCCTTGAGGTTGTCTTGCAGACACTTCCTACTGGGGTATGCCAGTTTTTGCAAAAATGCAATTTTCGAGTAACCGGTTTAACCGAGTTTTTTACTCGGTTTTTTTTAAATTGCTTTGTTACTAAATGCTTCCAGTGTGCTAAAATTTTGAGCTGCAGAGGATCTTCGACATCATCTCTCATCAATCAGCAGCAAAAAAGATTGAGATTGAAAAAAGAAAAGTTCCTGAAGTAGCGCACTCATCAAGTCCTTTGAGAAAATATACTAGAAAAAAATAATTGCTCGATTTGTTGAAGATAGGATGTCAATAAGATGATAAACAAGTTGCAGTCAATAATAGAAAAGAAGATGTTATGATCCGGAAAAATAAAATCACGAGCTTTTTAATCTTGGATTGGAACAGTTAAAACATGCCGGAACCGGTAAGAAACTTTCAGTCGGGCAACCCGACTTACGTACACCCTCACCCTCAGTAAAACAAAAAATGTTCTATAATGTTGATATTATTACTCGATTTCTAAAATGGGCGGAGTGGTACATTTGTATGGGAAGTACTAGAAGGGGCATGTCTAGACTTCCAGATTTTTTCTCCAAAACTTTATCTTGTTATAGCTTAACAAAATACAGAATTTGGGCACGATCGTGTCGAGTGTAGTGATATTCTTACTCCATCTCTAAAGTGGGCGGAGTGGTACATTTGTATGGGAGGTACCAGAAGAGGCGTGTCTAGACTTCCAAATTTTTTCTCCAAAACTTCATCCTGCTTGAACTTTACTAATTACAGAATTTGGCCACGATCGCGTAAGGTCTATTAATAATATTAATCAATTTATAAAGTGGAAGGTACCAGATGGGGCGTGGCTAGACTTCAAATTTGGATTTATTGATATTATTACTCCATCTCTAAAGTGGGCGGAAGGTACATTTGTATAGAAGGTGCCAGAAGGGGGGTGGCTAGACTTCCAATTTTTTTTTCCAAAACTTTATCCTGTTATTGCATTACTAAATACAGAAATTGGGTACGATCCCGTTGGGCGTATTGATATTATTACTCGATTTCTAAAGTGGGCGGAATGATGTATTTGTATGGGAGGTACCAGGTGCAATACCGAAGCCAGACAGCCTGACAGCCAGACAGACAGACGGACATGGCTCAAACGACTTAAAAAGTCATGCATCGAATTTGGTTCAAAGAAACCTAGGTTCCAAAGTGACTTCTTCTATGTGTTACACTTTTGGGTCGTATCAAATGATATATACCCTCGTCCCTAAGGTTGATGGTATAAAAATCATACGAGCTCATTAAAAACGTGTCTCAAATTATCACAAAATTACGGAAGCATGTTAATTCATTTAACAAGTCGAGCGAAAAACAAAAATAATTCCAGAGCTATGTTTTCCAGGAGCACAATAAAGAACTAAGGATCACTGTCGATGTGAAACACCGGTGGAGCTCCTTATCTGCAATGATTGAACAGTTTCTAAGAATTTATCCATGTGTCAACCATGCGCTAATAGATTTAGGGGTAACTCCATTCAGCTCAAAAGAAATAACAGTTTGGGAGATTTAAGCTCAGCGCTTCAGCCTTTAGCGCTCGCAATCAAAAGATTATCAAATGTTTCAGCGACTTTTATCGATGCTGAAGTAGTATATGCGTTTATACTGAAACAGCTCAAAAATATGGACTCCGCATATGCTCGGGTGCTGCTAGACAAAATTATTGCAAGATTTAAGGAAAGAAGAATACAAACATAGAATACCTTTATTATATATCTTAGCTCTGGAAAATATCCTACAAGCTCATACTGTGTAAAGTATTCTAAAAATGCGAAAACGATGGAATACGCGAACGAACTTTTTAAAAGACTTAATCCTGCAATTTTCCCAACAACAGCAGAGTCTAGTTACAGTTCAGATTGTAAGATGAAGGAATCCCCTAATGGTAGTCTTTGCAACGATTTGAACAGTACAATAAATAACATCCCAAATCGACCAGTGAAAACAAATTGCAATGACTATTTCAACTATTTCGATAGATTTAATCAAAGGGCAGAAAAGCTCAACATCCTTCTAAACGCGCTTTTGTCAATAAATCCTACTTCCACAACTACACTCAGAAAAAAGTGAACTAAATTGAAGTAAAATTGAACTAGAATTGAGTAAAATGAGTCTTCATATGGCGCCAAGTAACACAGTACTCAAATTGAGTTTGCAAATTTCTTTAATATAAGTCTACAATGCGAACTAAAATATAGTATACATTTCTTTGTTTTGAGTACAACACGACTTATTTTTGAACACATTTTGAATCAAAAGTAGTAAGTTGGTATTACAAATAAGTATGCACTAGGAGAAACATGTACTAAGTTTAAGGAAATATTTACTAAAATTGAGTAAGAGTGGCCATCAATTCGGAGTCAAGTATTACGGTTACTCAGATTGAATTCATTTCATACTTGATTTCAGTAAAGTTGTTACTACATTCAAATACATTTGGAATAAAGACAAGTAAAAGTTACTGAATCTTAGTCGACATATACTATACGCAAGTATTATGTGTCAATAATCAAGTATGCACTTACTCATTCGTAGTTTTTTTTGATACGATTTGAGTGCAAAATTTTTAAAATAAGGAGAAACGATGTTTCACTGAGTATGCACATCTTACATTTTACTACCGATATTCAGAAAATTTCCTAAAGTCAACCACAAATTGACTTGAAATAAGTACACGCGGCAATCATGGAAGTTTGCATCGTATTCAAAAAAAGAAAAATGTGACTTACTACAAAGCAAATTTTCTAAATTGAAGACCGCATTTTCTCCGTATTAATGCAAATTAAACTACATTTAAGTACGAGACATGTTAATGCGTATTGGAATTTAGTATAGTTGAACATAATTGAAATCACAAACGAAGTAAAAACAAGTATGCTCTCCTAGAATTAGCGAGAATTTACTTAAATGTACAACTAATCAGATCTGAAATTGAGTCAGATTGTACTCAAATTGAGTTAACTTGTAGCCAATATGAACATAAATGTCTTACACTATAAGACTGAATGTACTATATTTGAGTTTAGTGTCAACTTGGCTCAAGTTTATCTATCCTATTGTGGAATACATATGTACAATATTTAAGTTCGTCCAGACTTGCTTGTATGCTTTTTACCCTTAATTGAAGTCACAAAGAATTAAAACAAGTACGCTTTCTTGAAATTAACGAGAATATACTTAAATGTACAACCAAACGGACGGAAAATTGGATTTATTGTAATGTAATATTTGCATTTCCCCCAACTAGCTTTAATTTTTTTTTAAATAATTACGTTATATAAGCTTATAAATAATTTAAATGAAAGAAATTGCTGTCAAAATAAAAAACTTTTATTTTATTATTATTAATAAATTGTTTTTGCAATTGACTGATATTGCAGAAATGCCGTGGTCATGTCTGATGCTAGAACACGCATGCGTACAAGTAGTTATTCATTTTAAAATACAATTATTTTACATAACTAATACATACCACTTCCAACTGCAGATATACAAATGTCAGCAAATTGTACGTCATCTCTGCAAAAAACGACTTCGCTGCCTTCAAAATTTAGGTAAAGGAATTTAAGTTAATGTTTGGCCCACATGCTCAGAAAGTTGAGGAAGGATTGGGGTTTATAATATTAATTATATATTCGAATATATTATATTATTCGAATTTGTCATTAATTTGCGCAAATACACGTTCATTAGATAAAATTATTTTAAAAGAATACTACAAATCAAATTCCATTAGCAAATATAAAATAATATGCCGCGTGGAGGTTTTTATTCAAATGAAAATCTAACTCAATTATTGAATTGTGTTTTTCTCTAAATCAAATTTGGCGAACGGCAAAGTTGACTTTAAAATACAAATTTTTAAGTCAAAAGAAAATTTAGAAGCAAATTGTCTACAAAATGTTCACATGAACTATTTTACGTATGGTTACATAGATTTAATATTTGACTTGATATATAATAAAGGTATTGATCTTAACAATTAGAACCTGCTCTTTAGGTTTCCCCGCGGCATAATAAACTGCGTCAAAGTCTCATCATTGTCAGTAATATTGCAAACGGTTATTTGTTTACACGAGTAAACTGCTTCAAGCATAATAGAGGAGGTCTCAAATCATACGTAGCCGTGACACAGACGAGCCTCCCCGCCACACGCTAGAAGTCTAACTATCTGACAGCAAACTGAACTATTAAAATAATTTGCAGTATTATTACGCGAAAGCCAAGAATAAAAATTATCTAGATCATGCCAATAATAAATATCTGTCTAACATTACAATATATGAACTAACGAAGATAAAATAAAATTTGTATAGTCTAAGAGGTTTGAAATGAAATAACTAATAGTATTTCAATTGATATTTGATCCCAAATTCAAAAATGTTTTTTAATATTTTTTTTCGAGTACAACATATCCCATACTTAAATCAAACAGTTAAAAAAAATATTTTGTTGTGGTGTTGTTGTTAATTTGGAATTTGGATTTGAAGATTGCGTTCCTCGAAAAACATTAATAACTTAACCATTTGTTCACCAATTTTTACAAACAAATATGCGTTTTACAAATGGCTAAATGCACTTTCTGAATAATACAACAAACATAAGGGTAATGTAACAAAAATCAAACAGTTAAAGAAAATATTTTGTTGTGGTGTTGTTGTTAATTTGGAATTTGGATTTGAAGATTGCGTTCGAAAAACATTAATAACTTAACCATTTGTTCACCAATTTTTACAAACAAATATGCGTTTTACAAATGGCTAAATGCACTTTCTGAATAATACAACAAACATTAGGGTAATGTAACAAATTAGTGGCTAAAAACTTCTGCAAACTTCAAAAATAGTGAACAAAATCAAAAAAGGTTAAAATTGGGGGCAAAATCAGACAAATGTGGCAAGTTATCTATAGTAAAATATATATATTTATATAACGTTGGAAAGGTCTCAGATTTAAATAAATTCATAATTGGTTTAGAACTAACTGAGTTATTAGCTCAAAAGTGATGAAAGACCCGATATTAGTCTTAAAAAGATTCTTTGGTTAACAATAATCATGATGTATTCGACTACACCTACATCATGCACTGGATCTCTCCCCAAGTTCCTTAAATTTTTTCTATTTTTTTTTTTAAACAAATTTAATTAACGGCAAAGATGACTTCAGAATAACAATTTGTAAGTTATATGAAAATGTATAAGCCAGTTGTCTACAAAATATCCAGATGAACTATTTTCCGTATGGTTACATAGATTTAATATTTGACTTGATATATAATAATGGTATTGATCTAAACAATTAGAACCTGCTCTTTAGGTTTCCCCGCGGCATAATAAACTGCGTCAAAGTCTCATCATTGTCAGTTATATTGCAAACGGTTATTTGTTTACATGAGTAAACTGCTTCAAGCATAATAGAGGAGGTCTCAAATCATACGTAGCCGTGACACAGACGAGCCTCCCCGCCACACGCCAGAAGTCTAACTATCTGACAGCAAACTGAACCATTAAAATAATTTGCAGTATTATTACGCGAAAGCCAAGAATAAAAATTATCTAGATCATGCCAATAATAAATATCTGTCTAACATTACAATATATGAACTAACGAAGATAAATCAAGTTTTAATAGTCCAAGGGGGTTTGAAATGTTTAGAAAACGAAAATAAAATCTATTCAGTTTAACAAATTGTATTTCAATTGATATTTGATCTAAAATTCAAAAATAATTTTGAATTCATGTTGTACGTTTATTTGGAATTTGATTTGTGATTGAATTTAGAAAGAATAAATTCCGATTTGTGATTAGTAATTGGATTAGAATTTGTTATATCGAAATGAACTTAAATATTCAAATTGCACTCTTGAAATTCAAGAATAAATTCAAATTTGTAGTTATAATTATATAAGTATAAGTAAACGGAAATTAATAATCAAAAGTGAATTCACAAGTTAGTTGTAGTTTAAATTTGAAATTCAGCAATAACCTTCAATTTAAATTAGAATTTGTAATTTGATATTCACAAATTAATTTAAATTTTTAATTGCCTCTAAAATTGAATTTTGTTATTGTATTAAGAATGAATGAAATCATAATAGCAATATAATTCAGAATAAGTATTTTATTTAAAATTTTATATTCTGATTTCGAATTGTCATTCATTCTGCAATTTTAATTTTCAAAACTTAATTTTATATTTAAATTTATTTTTTAATTTTAACTCAGATACTGACTGCATATTTCAAATTATAATTAGAAATTGCATATTTTTATTTAAATTCCGATTACAAATTGGAATTACATAAATCTAAAATTTAAAATCTTAATTTAAATGACACCTCTAAATTTTAATTTGAAATTTGCACTCCAATACCCATTTAAATTCCATTACAATTTGGAATTCATTTAATTAATGCAAATTACAAATTTTAATTCAATATTCAATAACAAATTATAAACTGTTCTACACTTTTAGTTAAATTTTTTTGTAAAATACATTTGTAATTTTTGAAATTTAAATTTAAATTATTATTAGTATTAGAAATTGGAGTTTGGTATTCAGAAATTTATTCAAATGTGCAATTGACACTTGTGGAAAGAATTCCAAATTAAAGGAACTTTTATATTTAAAAACGAATTCGAATTCAAATGACAAAAATGAATTTGAATTCATTTTTCCACACTAAATTCCAATTACTAATTGCAAGTCAATTTGGATTTTACTATACAATTTGTAACATAAATTTTTGCACACATACACACTACATACGCGTAATTCTTTAAAAACCAGCGCCATACAATTTGAATTTCTTTAGTAGCATTATTTGTAAATTTGAACTCATTACATATTATTGAATTTGCAATTGGAGCTTCTAATGAAATTCAAATTGCTTGTTATTTTCGCCGGTCACACACACACAACAACAATGAACGAATACACAATTGTACTTACCCATTTTTTCCTATTGAAAACACCACGGTTGAGAACACCACCGCAAAGACTTTTTCGCCAACAATCTTGTTAAATTATTCACATCTAAAATTGATAATTAAGGTTCTTATTATCACTTACCTTTTACAAAGTCTCCGAAAAACACTTTTTCACTATTTAATTTCTTTTACAGTAACATGACACTCCAAATAAACACTTTACTCCTAAACCTCTTCAACAAAACTGTTCTAAACGCAACAAATACCAGCTTATATGCGCACAAACACTTATACACACACACACAAATCACATAGTTCGATCGCTGTCGAATGTTTGTCTCTTTTTGTTTCACAGTTGTTAAATGCTGCACATTATGGTTTCATAGAGTTTATCTCTTTCACTCACATTTTGTGTGTACTTATGAGAACACAGAGCTGTATTTCTGGGAATGAACTTAATTTGAGTACACAGTGAACTAAAATTAATTACAAATGTATTCAACTTTAGTTTGACGCTACTCATATTTACAACTATATCCCTCAACTTGAATACCCTTTTTACAACAAATTTGGCACAAAGCTAAAGACTTTTTTACTTCAAATAAGTATTTTGTTACTATTGTTTATTCAAAATGAACTTAAGTTTAGTTTAATGTCTTATTTTTAAGTAAATGTTTACCTTATTTGAGTACGCATGCTTACTATATTTGATTATTTTTCGAACTACCATTGGGTAATATTCTCTTTTAATATAAGTTGAGCATACTACAATTAAGTTTTTCGTCCCCAAATTCTAGTTTATTTTGAATAAAAATTTCTGTTACAAATGTATTATTTTTACGTAGTTTGCTTGTCCATTTTAAGTCTACAATATCCTATATCTTATTATTTGCAACCTAAAATTGAGAAAATCGTACTCAATTTAAGTACGATATTCCTGAAGATAATCTTCCTTTATTTTAGTACACCGTAACTCAAAATTACTACATCTATACTTGAAACGATCATACATGTGTACTCTGTTCTACAACTTCTTTGAGTAAATTGAAGTACAATGCGAACTAAACTTACATTCTTCCATACAATTTTGTTTTCAACACTTTGCAAACTTAAATATTTACATGCCATACTTCAAACGAATAATATTTTCCTTAAGGCGAGTAAAATTTTACTCATATTGAAGAATACAATTTGAGTAAAATTTCGTACTTATATGAAGTATGCACTTTTTCAACGCATACTCAAATCCAGTACAACATATTCGAATTGAGTATAATTTATTCATTTTAAGTACAAATTTACTAGTTTTGAGTAAATTTTGCAAACTCAAATCTAGTATGTTTTGTACTTAAATTTAGTACGGACTTTTTTCTGAGTGTAGTGAGCGCGTGTATTCTATATCAAGCTTTATAAAAACGAAACAGAAGAATAGACTCAAAATTGAATACTTAAATTGAGAGATTCCAAAAATTTTTTAAAAAGTAAAAACACATAGTAAAACAACACATTTCTTATTTTTTGAAAATAAATGCAAATTATTTTTTTTTATTTTTATATTTAACTTTTTAGGAAAAAACCGGTTCAACCGGTTTTCTTTTAATGCCGTATTCGAAATTCGATTTTTCTAAAAATTCAATTTTTCGAATAACTTGGAAACCGGGATTTTTAAAAATGGAGGTATTTATAACCTTGCTCAAGATACGACATTTCAAGGTACTTTTTTGCAAAACCAGTTTTTTTTTTTGCAGATTTTGCAAATATCGATGTTGGATTTTTGTCGCTCTGACTCCCAAAAAAGGGAAAGTGTTTGCTGATTTTGGGATAACCAAAGTTTGAGCATGATTGGAGTATGTAAACCAGTGCCGTTTTGGGCTTAAAGTTTTTAAACTCCTACAGCCATGTTTGGGAGGTATAACTAAAGCTCGACTAGTCCAATTTCTAAAATAACTTAAAAACTTAATTTCCCTTTGCACCCCATGAATGAGGTATGGGATAGCTTCTCGCGTTGTTGTGAATTAACACGCTTTCTATTTATCGACGAATGCGAACGTCACTGTTTTGAGGAGCTCTCACTAGACACGACGATTAAATCGACGCTTATTACTGCGAAGTTGCTGTCAAACAACATTCGAGGGGAGCCGACAATGAAAGAAAATTTTCTTTTTTCTTTTAAGATGACTGGAGCCAGGTTTGAACCTGCGATCTCCCGCATGGTAGTCGCGTGTTCTAACCACTATGCCACGGCCGGTCCCAAATAAATAAAAATCCTAAATTCACGAATTAAAATTTCTTTAATCTGTTCATATATAATTTCTCCATTTTCATTTGAAAGTTAATTTTTTATAAGCGTACATTTTACGCAAAATAAGACTGAATTCAGTGTCGTTAATTTTTATGGGAGGTACCAGAACAGCAAAGGTTTCGGTTTTGTGAGGGTTTGTGTACTATTATTGGTGAAATATGTTTTTTTTGGTTGGTTTGCTGGTATATTTTCCGTAGAATAAAGGATTCCATACCGATGTCTGCCGATGTACAACAAAGATAGTTCTTCTATGCCACTTTAGATAGGTTTTCCCAAGGTTTACAGTCTCTTTCTGCATAGGCCTGGGCAGTCAGATATAATATGGTCGGTAGATGGTTCACTGCAGTTGATGCACCTATGTGTACATGTAATGCTCGCCATTGGCGTATTTCCTCCATGATGAAAAAAATTGCTTATTTATAATGAAAGAACACATTAGGTTCGTTTAGTTGGGCTTTAGTCTTTCACATAACACACAAGACATGGACTAAGCCGTTTTCCATCAAGGCTGTCATTATTGTCATGCGATCTGTTTAACATCATAATGGAGATGATGATTATCTAAGCTTGGTGAGACAAACTATCTACGGTGCGCAAAAAGCCGAAGTGCTTGGAATTCTTTTCTAAGTGCAACTACTGATGAATGAATTTTTGTTGCTGAATATCCTTGCAGTCTCCTGAAATATTACAGCAGCAGTCAGCGACCTATTTTCCTTCGTAACGCTTTTTTAAAGTTAGAATGTCTTTGTGGAACCTTTCACCATATTCACGTCTCTGCAGCATTTAGGAAGAAATCTAAATTAAAGTGCAAAAAAATTCAAAATCAAGGACATGTTGCATCCCAAGCTTACGTTGTATAAGGTGAAAATAAAGTATAATATGGCGATAATTGTAGATGAACAGGCACGTTGCTGATGTTGCCATCTGTTTCTACTAAATTTTTCATCAATCGCCTTTATTACACTGTTCGACAAGGGTTTTTTTCTTGTGTTTTATTATGTGTTTTTAAGACATGGGAAATATAAATACTTAATCAGAATTTTGCTATCAGGCATTGTTTTTTGGCTATTTGCAAATAAGTTTTGTTTTCCATTAAAAATTTGTATGGAGGCGATTGATGAAAAATTTAGTATAAACAGGTGGCAACATCAGCAACATGCCTTTTCGGCTGCAATTATCGCCCTATTCTATTTTATAATCGACTTATTCTCTTTTTAATATTCTACGTAAAATTAGGATGAAACATGTCCTTGAAAGTGCATTTATGCCCTCTTATTTGGATTTCTTTTATAAATGCTGCAGCGAAGTGTCCGATGAATATGGTGAAAGGTTCCACAAAGACATTCTTACTTTAGAAAAGCGTTACGAAGGAAAATATATGCCTACTATATTCCCTGACTGCTCCTGGAACATTTTAGGAGACTGCAAGGATATTCAGCATAATGCAAAATGTATTTTAATGCAACATAGAGAAAGCTGAAAAAAATTAAATTCAAATAACTAAAAAACTGGGCCTGGTGAAAAAAATCTGAAAACATATTTGAAATCATGATATTAAAACCATAGGAATCACAATTCAGATACCCAGAAAAATATTCGCTGGCTGCTTTAGAACATTTTAGGACACTGCAAGGATATTCAGCATAAAATAAATAAAAAAAATTCTTAACTAATAGAAAATAC
Source organism: Muscina levida (assembly GCA_964034835.1). Taxonomy (NCBI): domain Eukaryota; kingdom Metazoa; phylum Arthropoda; class Insecta; order Diptera; family Muscidae; genus Muscina; species Muscina levida. The sequence goes on along the minus strand of OZ035880.1, from coordinate 125,691,879 downwards.
ATATTTGTACTCCTCATTTTTCATGTTTTAAGCTCTACTAGTTTCGGTTATTGTATTTAGAAAAGATTCTGTTGGATCAAATAAAGTTTTCATTACATTCATGCAAAATGTATTTTAATGCAACATAAAGAAAGCTGAAAAAAATTTTGAATCCAAATTACTAAAAAACTGTGCCTGATGAAAAAGGAATCACAAAATAGGAATCACAATTCAGATACCCAGAAAAATATTCGCTGGCTGCTTTAGAACATTTTAGGACACTGCAAGGATATTCAGCATAAAATAAATAAAAAAATTTCTTAACTAATAGAAAATACATATTTGTTCTTCTCATTTTCCATGTTTTAAGCTCTACTAGAAACGGTAATTGTATTTAGAAAAGATTCTGTTGGATCAAATAAAGATTTCATTACATTTATGCAAAATGTATTTTAATGCAACATAAAAAAAGGTGACACACAGAAAAATTTTTTTTTTTGTATAACAGTGTTTTTAATGAAAAAATCAAAACTTTTTTTCAAATAACTTAAAAACTATGCTATGGTAGCAAAATTCTGATTTCGTAATTGAATTTCGCATGTCAAAATCTCTTAGAAACACATAATGTAACCCAAAAAAAAAATCCTAGTCGAACAGTGTTATTATTTCTTCCATAACTCGACGAATCGTGGTTTTTTTACATCTTTGCAAATTTTTCGAAATTCTTGGTATAATATTTGACTCCATTAAGCCACCCTCCCAATCTTGTTATAATTGGCATTGGAGAATGCGAAATACCAGGACATCTTTCATTCAAAATCTGAACATGCGAAGGCGTTAAAAATATATACATTTTTTTAATTTGATATAAGAGAAATTATTTCAATAAAACTTCCGTTAATAAACTTCAATTCTTTAAACAAGTCACATGCAAAAGCATTGAAACCTCTTCGTCGCTTTTACCATGTAGGCGTTGCATTGGTTAGAAAAATAACTTTATGTGTATGTCTAAATCCTCACCGAGCCAGGCAGTTGTTAATTGGTTTATTGTATTGACTTTGAGCAAAGATTTTTTGTCGCGCAAATCGTCTTTTCACATAAAGCTCCCACAGTAAATTTGGCTTCCTATATCCTCTGGATATTGGTGTGAAAATTTGGTAAAATTTTTTTGTAATTCAGATGAATATCGTGAAATAGATTATAAAGATACTTTTAATCAGAGATGTTCTACAAAAACTTAAAGGCGTTTTACCTTTTAAACAGGTTGTTAATCAAAAAAGCTAAATTATACAAAATGCATTTATTGTCAATATGCGAAAACACGTTTTAGAGGTAAAAGTAATGGATCAATCGTGTTTGAATTGTAACAGTACGAAACATTTGTATCAATAATTTTGGAGGCAGGACGATGTCTGGTCCTGGTTGTCAATTGTATTTGCGATCTAATATTCTTTTAACTTACATATAAAACATTACTCCGTGGTGTGTGGTTTAAATGATATGTAGATAATCCAGTACAAAATGAAACGAAGACGATTTAAACTTCTAAATCAAAATTAAAATCTTGTGAAAGTTACAAACATCAATATCTAGTTCCACATGAAGTCACTCTAACATTAACTACATAAATAGAACAAATCCATAAAATATGAAACATTTGTTCGCATTTGTGTGTTTTTTTGTTGGTTTTGCAAACTTCATGTGCCCGTATGTTTGTACAATGACCCAAACTGTCCTATACTCCAGTCAACCACTACTTTACATTCAATTGTGATGATGTTCTGCCATTACCATTGTTTTATTTTGACCTCTGATGTTATAAGTCAGGCATTTCGGGCTTTCTATTATTTTTCTTTTTGTAACTATTTATTTATTTCGTACATATCATGTGCGTTCTATGTGGGCCAGGTGTCTCATTGTTAATTGTAATATTATATAATATATATTTATATACTTTTGTCGTACTAAATTCATACAACTTGTTGTTTGTTTCCTAACCATCGATGTCGATTTAATTACGGTGGTTAAATTAGAGCGGGAAAAAATAACATATTTATTAAAACATTAAGCACAAATGTTGTTGCATTTGTATTTAGTTGTTAATAACAAAGTTTGCGGGTATGGTTGCTATAAGCCATTTCTGTGATTGTTTCCATGAATACGTAGATATATTGACATGAAGCGACGACTCTCATTCTTAATTTGCCTTATGTTATAGAGTGCTTGTTGTTGTGTCAACATTATACGCATATGCTGATATTAATACATATAAATACACATATATATATAAAACAAGTTACTAACCTTTATATATTATAGAAGTGGGTACCAGGTTAGGGGTTTTTTAATGTTATGCCAAATCCGAAAATTTGCAGTTTGAAGAATAAGTTCAAATACAAAGCTGTATGCGTTAAGTTTTAAAGAGCTGTGTTAGGCCCTAAGTATCTTAAGAGACAATTCGTTTCAGAAAATTTTACGATGTTTGAGTCATGTCCGTCTGGCTAACTGGCTTGTGTGCATTATAACTCGAGGAAAAATTCTCAGATCCTTATGAAAATTGTTCAGTATTTATATTTATACCATCACCCTTAGGGATGAGGGTATATTAAATTTGATACGACCCAAAAGTGTAACACATAGAAGGAGTGACTTTAGACCCTAGGTTTCTTTGAACCAAATTCGATTCATGACTTTTAAAGTCGTTTGAGCCATGTCCGTCTGTCTGTCTGGCTGGTTCGCACGATAACTTTCGAAAGACGCAACCAATGTTTTGAAAATTTGCACGAGTTAATATTTCCCCAAAACTACTTACGGTATTGAAAATGGGCTACATGACCATGCCCCTTCTGGTACCTGCCATACAAATGTACAATTCCGCCCACTTTAGAAATCGAGTAATTACATATATCAATACATCGAACTCGATGGTGCCCAAATTCTGTATTTAGTAAAGCTATAACAGGATAAAGTTTTGGAGAAAATTTCTGGAAGTCTAGACACGCCCCTTTTGGTACCTCCCATACAAATGTACCACTTCGCCCACTTTAGAAATCGAGTAATAATATCAATATAATATTTTTTTTTGTTTTACTGAGGGTGATGGTATATGTAAGTCGGGTTGCCCGACTGAAACTTTCTTACTGGTTTTTAAAATGAAGTTATGGGATTATCAATAGGCAGAACAGCCTCATCCTTTCTAGAACCTCCCTTACAAAATTAAATTTTTTAAGAAAATATTAGATAATTGAGATATTAAAAGTTGCCCGCCTAATTATTTTGTAATAGTAGACAAACCTTTACTTTTTGGTTGAAGGACATTCTTTAAAATCTTAAAAAAAAAATTCATATTGTGATGTTTTTTCTATCGACCTCAAGTTTTTATTATGCGACAAATTTAAATAGATTTTTTTTATATGTCATAAAAAAAGGGCCTCGCTTGACAAGTATTCCTACTACTACGTACATTGATCAAACAAACGTTTTTAGCGCACATTTGTATGTATGAATTTCAAAAACAAACAGTTAAACTGTATTAGACCCACATAACGTTGGCAACTACTTCACAAATCGTCTACATATTTGCCAATAACAATGTCGACGAAAGTACGTCGAAAACATAAATCGTTTAACACTGTACGAAATTTCTATAGTAACGAAAACTAACCAAAAAATTATAATAAACACGAAATTTATCATGTCTGCATCAAATAAAACTTTTTTTCAATACATATTATAGATGACGATGACTTTGGTGATGATTATCCGGAACTTCGTGAGGAAGTGCATTTGGAAGATTTCTTTTGGACTGGCTCTGGTGACGGTCCACCAGACTATTTGAAGAAAGTTCATACCGGCATAAGTAAAGGGAAAGATGTTGTCGTTAAAACGGAAACTGTTGTGGCAACGGTATATGTGGATGGAAATAATGTAAGTACATCTGTAGTGTATATAAAAACAATTACAACTTGCAGTAAATATGATTTATATGAAAGTGCCTCATATATAAAAAATTGCACTTTTATGAACGTTTTATATTTCAATTTATATTTTTACTACAATTCTTTTTATATCTTCTGTATGTTTTTCAAACGTTTATCTGCTGTTTTTTTTTTTAGCGAGACACATAAATTACAAATTGTTCTTTTTAGGCTTTAACATTTTTATGATTTATATTATAGTAATTCTGCAAATACTTAATATTTCATTTTTATGTTTTCATTATACCATCACCCTTAGGGATGAGGGTATATATCATTTGATACGACCCAAAAGTGTAACACATAGAAGGAGTGACTTTAGACCCTAGGTTTCTTTGAACCAAATTCGATTCATGACTTTTTGAGCCATGTCCGTCTGTCCATCTGTCTGCTGTCCGGCTGGTTCGCACGATAACTTTCGAAAGACGCAACCAAATGTTTTGAAATTTTCGAGTTAATATTTCCCCAAAACTACTTACGGTATTGAAAATGGGCTACATGGCCACGCCCCTTCTGGTACCTACCATACAAATGTACAATTCCGCCCACTTTAGAAATCGAGTAATAATATCAATACATCGAACTCAGTCATTCCTAAATTCTATATTTAGTAATGTTATAACAGGATAAAGTTTTGGAAAAAAAAATTTAAAGTCTAGCCACGCCTCTTCTGGTACCTCCCATACAAATGTACAACTCCGCCTATTTTAGAGATGGAGTTATAATATCAATACACTCAACACGATCGTGCCCAAATTATGCATTTTGTAAAGTTATAACAGGATAAAGTTTTGGAAAAAATTTTGGAGGTCTAGCCACGCCCCTTCTGGTACCTCCCATACAAATGTACTTTTTCTTTTTTACTTTAGATATGGAGTAGTAATATCAATAAACCAAGGCGATAGTACCCAAATTCTTTATTTTAGTAAAGCAATAGCAGGATACAGTTTTTGAGAAAAAAAAACTGGAAGTCTATCCACGCCCCATCTGGTACCTCCCATACACATCTGGTACCGCCCACTTTAGAAATCGATTAATATTATTAATAGAACTAACGCAATCGTGCCCACATTCTGTATTTAGTAAAGTTCAAGCAGGATAAAGTTTTGGAGATAAAATCTGGAAGTCTAGACACGCCCCATCTGGTACCTCCCATACAAATGTACCACTCCGCCCACTTTAGAGATGGAGTTATAATATCAATACACTCGACACGATCGTGCCCAATTTGTGTATTTTGTTAAGTTATAACAGGATAAAATTTTGGAAAAAATATTGGAAGTCTAGACACGCCCCTTCTGGTACCTCCCATACAAATGTGCTTTTCCGCCCACTTTAGATATGGAGTAGTAATATCAATAAATCCAACGCGATCGTACCCTAATTCTTTATTTGGTAAATCTATAGCAGGATACAGTTTTTGAGAGTAAAACTGGATATTTAGCCACGCCCCTGCTGGTACGCCCCATACTGATCTGGTACCGCCCACTTTAGAAATCGATTAATATTATTAATAGACCTAACGCGATCGTGCCCAAATTCTGTATTTAGTAAAGTTCAAGCACGATGCAGTTTTCGAGAGAAAAACTGGAAGTCTATACACGCCCCTTCTGGTAACTCCCATATGTACCACTCCGCCCACTTTAGAAATCGAGTAATAATATCAGTATAATAGAAAATTTTTTGTTGTACTGAGGGTGATGGTATATGTAAGTCGGGTTGCCCGACTGAAACTTTCCTACTGGTTTGATTTACGCAATGTATGCATTAATTAGTTATAATTTTTTGTTTGTAACAACCTAAATTGCAAAGAAATGAATATGTGCCAATAAATTACCAAAACTATCAACAAATTATCTGAGTTTGGAAACTGCTATTGTTTTATTATATTACAAATCGATATTTTTGTGATCAAATATTTCGGGAAAGCTACCGTACAATTACTGAATAAAACAGTTTATACCATACAAAATAAAATAAAAACTTATATTAACCACGATATTGAGGTTTTAATAGACATCCGATTTAACGAAATCTTTAAACTCGATTTTCTCAAAACACCAAAAATAAAATACTATTGTTTTATTAAAGGTACTATATGTATGTAAAACTATGAGGTGAAATGCGGTCTTTTGTATGAGAGGTATTGGAATGGGTGTGGCTAACTAACTAATAGTCTTAAACAGTCCTGTAACGAATTTGGTCTTAAAATACATGGGGTCTAACACGTCTCCTTGTAATGCGTTACACTTTTTCTCGTATCAAATGATTTATACCGGCGGAAGAATTTTTCGTTACCAGAAAAGGAATGTAATCTCATTACGGCCTTATTTGCAGGTTTCGAAGAATGTAACTCCCATTTTGGAGTTTTTAATTTAATTCCAAATTTTGTTAGCTACCGGCCGTGGCATAGTGGTTAAAACACGCGACTACCATGCGTGAGATCACAGGTTCAACTCCTGGCTCCAGTTATCTTAAAAGAAAAAAAAATTAATACATTTTTCTTTCATTGTCGGCTCCCCTCGAATGTTGTCGACAGCAACTTCGCAGTATTAGTGTCGAGTCAATCGGCGTGTCTAGTAAAAGCTTCTCAAGCGGTGACGTTTGCATTCGTCGATAAACAAGTAGATGCCGTTAGTTGTGTATCTAAAAATAGAAAGCGTGTTAATTCGAAACAACGCGAAAAGCTATCCCATACCATGGGGTGTAAAGGGAAATTAAGTTTAAGTTTTTTAAGTTAGCTATCCAATGATGTAGATTTGTAATTTACTATTTAATATTTATGTAGTTTTTTGTTATTATATAGAAAACATTGCCAAGCTTTTTAATAACGCTTTTGCTTATCATGACTCTATTTTCCTCACCTTGGTGTTCTCTGTGCAGGAAGTGGATATTCCCATTTGCTTGGATTGCTATGGCGCTGGCACAGTGGGTATTGATGGTTCTTGGACTGGATCTAGTATGCCGCCTTTAAACTTTTCAGCTACAGATAGGCGATATTGGCTCCTGACTGTAATGTCTGGATTTTATACTCAAAAGGATAATCCCATGTTGGAAGAGAGATTGGCGAGGTTATATCGTTTGGCATTCACAAGGTATGTTCTTTGATTTCATTTGGTTTATTTACTTAAAATGCAATATCTGTTGATTTTTTAGGCAACAAAGTAAACATTTGGGTATAAATGGTGGACAGCAAATATCTGGTATTTCAATAACTGCCGGACGTGATCGAAGACATTTCACATCGAATGACGAGGCTGAGATATCAACCAGTGGTAAGAATAATATTAACTTTGCACACAAGTTGATTGGGAAGCATAAGAATATGCAATAAATAACGGAATTTACAATTACAATTTAATACGCATATATTAAAAAATTAGATATAAGAATTAAAAAAAATTTAATAATTATTTTAGTTGTATATAAATATTTATAACACTATGTCACAAAATTTCAAAAGTTTCTGTATCCGGGACATTTAATAATACATTTTAATGTAAAATTTCACGCTGAATTCAAATCTGCTCTCAGATATGTGGAAAGTAGAACAGATTTTGAGATATGGTCAAATTTCCATTTTTAGGGTTTTGAAAAAAGGTAGGTCTACTAAAATGCCATTTTCTCCGGCTTTAATTCACCGATTTTACTGAACTGTGATAAAAATAAAAGATTATACAATTATTTCTTAAAAAACGATAATTGATTAAAATCCAATCATTAATGACGAAGTTATGCCACTTCAAAGTTGGATTTTTGAAAAAATGTTAATGATTTTTCAAGATTTCTCTGCCTTTAATTAAGTTTTTTTCCATGTTTCCGTAAAAATTGCTCCGGTTTCAGATTATTGCATGATAGAATAATATGTTACGAAAATTTTTTGCCCTTGGTCATCAAAATCGGTTGAAAAATAAACGATACATTCACAATTAAGTACAGATACCTCTTCTTGAGAGTAGTAGTAATTGTTGTTTTGCTTGCCCTCTGAAATATAACTCAAGTTTTTGTTAAAAAAGTCACATAGGAATATCTAAAAAAAAATTTGGGTTATTTCGCCAAATGCTGCAAATGCGGAAGTATTTCATATCCGATTTTGATGATCAAGGGCAAAAAATTTTTGTAACATATTACTCTATCATGTAATAGTCTGAAACCGGAGCAATTTTTACGGAAACACGGAAAAAAACTTAATTAAAGGCAGCGAAAACTTGAAAAATCATTAAATTTTTTACAAAAATCCAACTTTAAAGTGCCATAACTTTGTCATTAACGATTGGATTTTAATCAACTATTGTTTTTTTAAGAAATAATTTTATTATCTTTTATTTTTATCACAGTTCAGTAAAATCGGTGAATTAAAGCCGGAGAAAATGGCATTTTAGTAGACCTACCTTTTTTCAAAACCCTAAAAATGGATATTTGACCATATCTCAAAATCTGTTCTACTTTCCATATATCTGAGAGCAGATTTGAATTCAGCGTGAAATTTTACATAGGGATCAACTATTTAGAAGCCGGGATCAAAAATTTGTTGCATTGTGTAATTGAATAAATGAAATTGAAATTAATTGATGTGGAATTCAACTCATCCATTCGATGATTATTAAATAAATAAAGAAAAATATTTTAATATTTATAAATTGCTAACAGTTATTGCGCTCGGGAATTAGTTTATATTCGAAAATTATAAAAGTCAATAAAATTTTGGCTGGTCCAAAGTATTTTATATATAACTAAATAAATTTATTAATCAAGTCACACACGATTATTTAAATAATATGTGTAGTTGTAAGCCCAAACAAGATATACATAATCTTATGCAATTTATCATTTTAATTATATTTAATTCTTGCAAACTTGTATCTAAAATAAACTAAGATATTACATTACAGTCTTAAGTTATCTTTAAATCTATGTAGCTATGACTCCGTATCAAAATAACATTTTAAATATCTCAATAAATTTAATTTAACCTAACTTTTTAATAATATTATTTTTACTAAAAGACTTACCTAAGAAGGTAATTATTCTCTTTAAACAATAACACCAGTTTACAAATCTTTATTTTTTGTCATAATTTTTATAATAATTTTTTTCTATAGATTTCGGCCTCCTAAACACGAATATGAGATTTGAAAAATGGAAAATATCGACATTTTTTAAAAATGTAGGCTTAAAATGCACTTTAAATCTCCAGGTTGCAGCAATGTCAAAATAATCAATGATCATGCATAAATCCCTGGGACCGGCCGTGGCATAGTGGTTAGAACACGCGACTACCATGCGGGAGATCGCAGGTTCAAACCTGGCTCCAGTCATCTTAAAAGAGAAAAAAAAGAAAAAAAAAAAAAAAAAAAAAATTTTCTTTCATTGTCGGCTCCCCTCGAATGTTGTTTGACAGCAACTTCGCAGTATTAAGCGTCGATTCAATCGTCGTGTCTAGTAAGAGCTTCTCAAAACAGTGACGTTCGCATTCGTCGATAAATAAGTAGGTGCCGTTAGTTGTGAATCTAAAAATAGAAAGCGTGTTAATTCACAACAACGCGAGAAGCTATCCCATACCTCATTCATGGGGTGCAAAGGGAAATTAAGTAAAAGTATGCATAAATCCCTGTTTGTGTACTATTATAATAAATAAACAGTTTTTATTTCATTCGTCCAGTTTTTTTCTGTCATCGTTTAAAAAGTAATAAGACTTTTGGTCCAGTCGGCAGAAATGAAAAATATCGATATTTTCTTAAAATGATCAGCTAGGATTTCAAATTAAACATTTTCGTGATGCATGATCAACCCATAATACAGTGGCATTTCCAATTTTTATCGTCTTTTTCATGCAACGTAAAGTTTAGCTCTAAGCCTACCGTGATATGATTAAAATCAAAAAATTTATAATTTGTAGTGTCCTATTTAAAAACGTGTAACTCTCCCTCGTCGGGAGTGTGATGCAAGGTAAAGCTTCTGATCGGTTTAACTTGGCAAACCCAGAGTGATCCTTGCCAATTGCACTTCAAGTCTACTCACAGAGCTCCGTATTCGTAGTACTACTGCGGACGGAGTACCTCCACGTGGTGATGCCTGGTAGCGTGCCTCTGACACCCGTCAGAGCACGACTAACTGTGAGGGGCGAAACCTTAAACCCAGGCACGTCTGCTCAGAGTGAGCGGTACCCTGGTCAGCGTCTGACCCAGAATGGGCGGCTGTAATAAAATCCTGGCAGGAGGAGAAAACTGCGACGTGGTGCGCTGGGCTTGCAACCCGCCACCGACGTATAAACTATTGCAATGAAAAGAAGTAAGAAAAGAATAAAATGGACACCCCAAAATGTTGACGACAACCGCAAACGAATTAAGGACCATGATTTAAGGATATGCACCTGGAATGTTAGAACACTGTATAGACCAGGTGCCTCTATCCAACTGGCGGAAGTCCTCGAAGAATACAAGGCTGACATAACCGCTTTACAGGAAATCCGGTGGACGGGACACGGGTGCTCGCGGATGAAGACGTGCGACATCTACTATAGTGGCCATGCGGACAAGCACGAGTTTGGATGTGGATTTGTGGTTGGCAAGAGACTGCGACACCTAGTCTCAAGATTCAACCCGGTGTGTGAACGTATAGCCACCATAAGAGTCAAAACTAAGTTTTTCCACATAACACTTATATGTGCCCATGCTCCGACAAAAGAGAAAAGCGATGAGGACAAAGACGAGTTCTACGAGAGCCTAGAAAATGTATATGATCGTAACCCGAGCCATGACATTAAAATTGTACTAGGCGATTTTAATGCTAAAATAGGCAGGGAAACCGCATTTGAGCCTACCATCGGAAAATTCAGTCTGCACACCGAAACGTCGAACAATGGCATCAGACTGATTGATTTCTCTGCGGCAAGAAATATGGTAGTTAGCAGCACTAGATTTGACCATAAAAATATTCATAAGGCAACATGGTTATCTCCAGATCAATTGACGAGCAATCAGATTAATCATGTGGTAGTCGATGGACGGCACGCATCGAGTGTTCTGGACGTACGAGTGATTAGGGGTGCGAACATTGACTCCGATCACTTCCTTACCGCAGTTAAGGTACGCACAAGGCTAAGCATGGCGAAAAACGTACGTAACCAGGCACAACGAAAGCTGGACATCGGTAAACTGCGGACCACAAAGGTAGCAAACGCTTACTCCAACCACCTAACTCAACTGCTGCGGAATGCTCCAACCCCTGACAATATAACCTCGCAGTGGCAAAATATAGCCGACTCCTTAGAACGGGCTGCGAGAAGCGTACTTGGGTACTCAAAGCCGTCTCAAGAAGATGCCTGGTACGATGATGAATGTCGCACTGCCACGAGAGAGACGGTTGCTGCATACAGGGCGAAACTGCAGCCAATGGCAACGCGAGCTGTTCGTGAACGGCACAGGGAGAAGAGACGACAGGCAACTCGTCTTTTTAGAAGAAAAAAGAAGGAGCTGAAGAAGAGGCAGGATGAGTGCACAAAATTCTACAAGAGAGTGAAAGCGAGAATGCGTGGAACAGGGTTGCCCTCCTGCAAGGAAAGCGATGGTCAGCTAGTGACGGACCCGGATAACGTTCTGAAGATATGGAGAGATCACTTTAGAAATTTACTGGATACTGACACCACTCCAGAAGACCCCGCTCCAATCCATGACGATGATATTAACTGTCCACCTCCGAGCCAGAGCGAGATACGTATGGCCATCTCCCGCCTTAAAAACAACAAAGCTGCTGGAGCCGATGGTCTCCCTGCTGAATTGTTTAAGGCTGGCGGGGAGGAGCTGATTAGGAGCATGCATCAGCTCATGGAGAACATCTGGCAAGAGGAGAGCATGCCCGGGGATTGGAGTCTCAGTCTGTTATGTCCCATATACAAGAAAGGAGATCGTAGTGAATGTAAGAACTATCGTGGAATAAGCCTATTACCAATTGCGTACAAGGTCCTTTCAAGCATATTGTGTGAACGTCTAAAGCCAATTGTAGAAAAACTAATTTGACCATATCAGTGCGGCTTTAGACCTGGCAAATCTACGACGGATCAAATATTCACCTTACGACAAATCCTGGAAAAAACCCATGAAAAGCAGATCGACACCTACCACCTCTTTGTCGACTACAAAGCTGCCTTCGACTCTCCGATAAGGAATAGGCTTTATGAGGCCATGTCTGAGTTTGGTATTCCTGCAAAGCTGATTCGACTTTGCAAATCTACCTTAGACAACACCAAATCCTCTGTTAAGATTGGTAAGGATCAGTCTGAACCATTTAACAGGGAAAGAGGTCTCAGGCAGGGCGATAGCCTGTCCTGTACACTATTTAATATAGTTATGGAGAAGGTGATGAGAAAGGCTGGTGTCAACATGTCTGGCACCATATCCCACAAGAGCCACATGCCACTAGCCTATGCCGATGATATAGACATCATTGGCCGAAATCTGCGGGATGTTACTGCAGTTTTCTCATCACTAGAGAAGGAGTCAGCTAAAATGGCTTTAGCGGTCAACGAGGACAAAACAAAAATAATGATTTTGACGAACAAAGAGTCCTCTCGATGGGGACGCACCGTGAACGTTGACAATTATTGTTTTGAGGTAGTCGACGAATTTACCTACCTCGGATCTTCCGTCAACAAGATAAATAATGTCAGCCAAGAAATTAAACGGAGAATAGTGCTAGCCAATAGATGTTTCTACGGACTTCGGCAGCACTTTAGTAACACCACCTTCTCTCGGAATACTAAGAAACAGCTATACCAGGTGCTTATCTTACCTGTTCTGTTGTATGGTGCCGAATCATGGGTGCTTACTACAACGGACATACAAAACCTGGGAGTATTCGAGAGAAAAGTACTCCGAAAAATATATGGACCTATCTGTGTCGAAGGCCAGTTTCGCCATCGGATGAACCATGAGCTGTATGAGCTTTACCACGACATCGACGTAGCTAAATGAGTCAGATTCAACGGCTTTGATGGCTGGGACATGTTGCCAGGATGGATATAAATGCTCCAGCGAGAAAGGTGTTTGAAGGCGAACCTGAAGGACGGCGCAGAGCAGGGAGACCCAAACTCCGTTGGAAGGACCAAGTGGTAGGCGATGTGCCATCATCTGGTAGGACTAACTGTAGAACACACGCAGAAGACCAAGGCGTGTGGAATTCTTTATTACTTCAGGCCTCAAATTTATGAACTACGTTTCGTAAATTGTAATTGGCCACTTAAGTAAGTAAGTAACTCTCCCTCTTATCACCCAATTTTTATATATGATGGCTTGTTTTCCTCGGGAAAGTCCAATCTTTATACTTAATTTATTAAATTGGATTTTTTTTTGCGTTTAATATTTTTAATAAATTTAATTCAAAACCATGATTTTTACACAAAAAAATTTGTTTTTAAACTTTAAGTGCTCTTACCATCAAAACTACCCAACCGATGTTAAAAGCTTGTATAGAAATATTTTAGGGGAGCACATAACCTTTAATTAAAGACCACTCTTGTTCAAATCGTAAGACGAGTTTAAGAATTATTCTCCTATAAGCTGATGCATCTCATACAAAATTTGCAAAATAATTCAAAAATTCATATCTTGAAAACTAATCAGAGGAAAAATTTCAAATCTCATATTCGTGTTTAGGAGGCCGAAATCTATAGAAAAAAATTATTTAGAACTCTGCAGCAAAATGGCTGTAAACTAGTGTAACTATTGTCTTTGTTTGATATTGGTACTTCTGTCACAATGCGACAATTTTGTTTGTTAAATCAAACAATTGAGCCACAGATGTGCTTCGTCAGGCGGCATGAAACATGACCCCAAAAATAAAACTAAAAAAATCACCCAAAACCAAATCACCCAAATGATAATAAATAACACAGTGCAACACACATTTTTGGGGGTGAACCAAATAAATATCAAACGATAGCATTTGACCTCAGTAACAAAACCCTAAACTCCATTTTGCTCCACTACGTCACAAATTTTTATAACCTTTGACTCGTAGAGGCTATTTGTCTTCGGTGACTTTTAGTGAAGTTTTCCGGAAAATATTTTTATAGAAGATTCTTAAGTTGACATATAAACAGTTTTTCAAAATTGGGCCAAAAATGTCTCACACGGGACATAAAATGTTCTGAGGAAATATTCCCCTGACAGTTTTAGTATAGGTCTCCGACGACATGAAATACCCTAAATGTACTTATGTAGATGATTTTTCATATTCTTTAAATCCACTTTTGACCAAAAAATTCAAACTTTAAACCACTGTAAAAAACAATTGTGACGTAGTGGAGCAAAATGGAGTTTAAGATTTTCTTACTGAGGTCAAATGCTATCGTTTGAAATTGGTTTGGTTCACCCCCGAGACAATGACCCTCAAATTGTGTCATAGTGTTATCAACTTTAGCCCGAAAAAGGACAATATTATAAATAACTCATCTTTTAATGTCATTTAGGATTTTCCCGGCGTTTTTAGTTTCTTTCTGCATGGGGCTAGGCAATCACATATAATTTGGTCGGTACAGGGTTCAATGCTGCTATTTCCGCAGTAGATACACCCGCTTTACGTTGAGAATCCCATTCTGCTCGCGTGTCTATCTATGGGCTCATGTCTCGTTAGGCAGGGAATAATTTTCCTAATCTGGTCTATTTCGAGATTTACTATGATCGATGTACTTCCTTAAGTGGCCCATTTCAACTTACGAACGTGGTTCATAACTTTGAGGGCTAAAGTATTAAAGAATTCCACATGCTTCGGTCTTCTGCGTGTGTTCTGCAGTTAGTCCTACCAGCTGGTGGCACGTCGGTAACCATTTGGTAATTCCAAAGTTTGGGTCTTCCTGCTTTGCGCCGTCCTTCAGGTTCGCCTTCAAACACCTTTCTCGCTGGAGTATTTACATCCCTTTCTGAAATCATGTCCCAGCCATTGTAGTCGTTGGATTCTGACTCTTTTAGCTACGTCGATGTCGTGGTAAAGCTCATACAGCACTTCCCAGCAGAAAAAAATGGGGCTTTGCATGCCTTCTTACAGGCCTGCAAAGGCAGTCAGAAGCCCTACCCTTCAAATGCAGTCTTCATTTCAAATTAACATAGGGTGTCATAGGCAGGCAAGGCCTGCACATTCCCTTTCTCATTGAAGGCGTTTCAGTAGGCATGCCTAGTATGTCCTGCTTAGAGTCCAAATAACAAGGGCCTTCTATGAGGCATTGCTACTGCAGACCAGCTTGCAGGCCTGCAAAGAGCATTTATAGAAGGACTTAAATAAAAAAAAACATATGCGAATTATTTTCATATTAAATTATTTCCTACTTTTTATAAATTTTTAATACAATATTTATTACAATTTACAATTAAAATTTTTTTTTAACTCCAGCAGCGGGAATTGAACTCGCGACCTCAGTACTCATAGTTGGGCATGCTACCTACTCGGCTATCACGTGATATAGTTGTTGTACGATAAATAACATAATTGTGGTTTTCATAAACAACAGCATCTGTCTTACCTTCCCTTAAGAGGCCTGCCAACAGGCCTAATCGGAGAAGTGACAAGTGCATGGCTATGAACGTCAATTCTGCCTTCTACTAATAGGACTGTCAACAGGCCTGTTTAAGGCAAGAAAGTTTGCATGCCCTTTGAGAACATCTATGGTATTTTTGTGGGGTACACAGTAGGGCTGCTCACAGGCCAGTTTTAAGAAGGGAAAGAGGCATGTCTGCGGGATCTATTCTCATCCTAGTAAGAGGCCTCATTGCAGGTCTCATTTGAGAAGCGAAATGTGCATGGGTATGGAATTTTTTATAAGGCTTAGTGAAGGACTTATTATAGCCTGTATACATGCCTGGAAAAGGAAGGCGTATTTGAATGTCAACAAAATGCCTTTGAAGGCATGTTTGCAGGCATATTTTTACAATGCCTCGTCTTTTCCGCTGCTGGGTTGGTTCATCCGACGGCAAAACTCGCCATCGACACAGATAGGTCCATATATTTGTCGGAGTATTTTTCTCTCGATTACTCCCAGGTTATGTATGTCCGTTGTCGTAAGAACCCATGATTCGGCAGCATACAACAGAACGGGTAAGATTAGCACCAGGTATAGCTGTTTCTTAGTATACCGAGGTAAGGTGGTGTTACTAAAGTTCGGCCGAAGTCAGTAAAAACATCTATTGGCTAGGACTATTTTCCGCTTGATATCTTGGCTGACACTATTTTTCTTATTGACGGTAGATCCGAGGTAGGTAAATTCATCTATTTACTACCTCAAAACAATAATTGTCAACGTTCACGGTGCGTCCCCATCGAGAGGACTCTGTGTTCGTCGAAATCACATGTTGACAGCCAGCCTTTCTCATCACCTTCTCCATATATATTTTACATAATGTAAAGGACAAACTATCACCCTGTCTGATACCTCTTTCCGCGTTGAATGGTTCAGAGCGATCCTTTCCAATCTTAACCGAGTATTTTGTGTTTTCCAATGAAAAAGAAACTCAGACATGGCCTCATATAGCCTATTCCATATCGGAGAGTCGAAGGCAGTTTTGTATTCGACAAAGAGGTGTTAGGTATCGATCTGCTTTTCATGAGTTTTTTTTCCAGGATTTGTCGTAAGGTGAATATTTGATCCGTTGTAGATTACCAGGTCTAAAGCACACAATACAATTGGCACAATATGCACGAAAGGAACTTGTACGCAATTGGAAATAAGCTTATTCCACGGTAGTTCTTACATTCACTACGATCTTCTTTCTTGTATATGGGACATAACGGACTGAGACTACAAACCCCGGGCATGCTCTTCTCTAGCAAGATGTTCTCCATGATCTGATGCATGCTCCAAATCAGTTCCTCCCCGCCTGCCTTGAACAATTCAGAAGGGAGACCATCTGCTCCAGCCACTTTGGATAGGATCGGGGTCTTCTGGAGTGCTGTCCGTATCCAGTAAATTTCTGAAATTATCTCTCCAATCTTCAGAACGTTATCCGGAACTGGCACTAGCTGGCCATCGCTGTCCTTGTAGGAGGGGAACCCTGTTCCAAGTATTCTCGCCTTAACTCTCTGGTAGAATTTTGGGGCTTCCCTTCTACTTCGGAGCAACTCTGTACACTCATCTTGCCTCTTCTTCAGCTCCTCTTTTTTCCGTCTAAAAATACGTGTTGCCTCTCGTCTCTTCTCCCTGTGCCGTTCACGAACAACTCGCGTAGTACGTTTCGCATTAAGTCAGTTTCAAGTGAGATATTGAGTTGGTTTAGGGTCCTTGAGTGTTCAAATTATTGATCCTGGGTTTCTATCTCGTTTATTTATATAACTGATTTGAGAGCAATGTATTTGTATATCAATTTAGGTCTTAGTTGATTGAGTATTGTGTAGACTGCCTTAGAGGGGGTTGACCACTCTCATCCGGAGAACACGATCCAATCCAAACTTGCTCTTCTTACTGAGCACATACCAGCAGACTATGGAGCCCTATTGAAGTATTGGCTTTGGTTGTAAATTTCCTGCATGTGTATAAAGCTGTAAGTACCTTTTGGGATCTGCTTTCTATGTTTTGACTTCAATTGAGCTTCTGTCCAAGATTACGCCTAGGTAGTTCGTCCTTTCGGAGAAATTAAGTTGTTTGTTGCTGGGCTCTCTCTGTTTTCCACTGATTAGCACTCATTCTGTCTGGTATAATAGCCTCATCCCATAGACGTAGTGTTCTATGTCGTCGGCGAACGCTACTCATCCGACTTCAGTTGTTTTCGCACGCTGAAATCGTGTCAACCACTTCATATGTTTTTAGTAACGATTTCCGCCAGTTTTCGGATTCGATATAGGAAGACATTTTCCTAAAGATTTCAGACAGAAAGCGGTACGCCGCGTCGGCAAAAACATCCAAATCACTTCTGATATTTGGTAACATATCAGTTCTAATTCGTAACGATGCGTCGAATTTCCCTTCAGCATTTCCCTCGATTTACATTCACAAATCGTTCCGACGTCGGTACGACATGTCGTACATACATCAGATTTCTCTCAGCTGCGTCGGTCAGACTTCGTGTCAAGAAGAAGACCCATTTTTTTTTTTAATTTGAATGCATGTATCATTTGAACAGATATATAGTGTCCGGATGTTGCATATTCCACAAGTCATGGTCGTAATAATAATGGCCATAGTTTTTAGATGGGAACCAACTTTGAGTTTACCGCTTTTAAATTATGAACTATTATTAATTGCTATAAAGAACAATACATACAATTTATGAATTAAAAATATCAATTTGTATGCGTACACTTTGTCATAATTTCAGATTCCCCCGAATATGACGTTGAATTGCTTGATATGGCCACCACCAACAATACCCCAATTAGTAAACAGCATTTACCTCCATCTTCCACATATCCTATTAATACCAAATCAGAATTGAATACATCATCTGAGGAGAACAATACCGACACAACAACGATGGGCTACCGCAATGCCAATACAGATTTGCAAGCAGAATCATCGGACATATCAACTCATGTCACAGTGGTACCCTGGGAACTAATACAATCAAATGCCAAATCGGAGAAACAAATGCTGGAGCCACTAGTGAGACCACCCACAAGGCATTTGATGCACCCACAACAAACGCCATCACCATCACAACCACCACCACCACCGTCACCGTTACTCATTCGTGACGATCAGGTGCGTGTTGTCATTCATAATATAACGCAACTAACGGAGGAGGATGTAGAAAGGGGTAATGTTGGTAGTGATACGGGAACAGTTGGTGCTTCCGGCATATATGATGAAGATATTCATGACCAAATGTAAGTATGTGTGGGCATAATGTGAAATTGCGGTATTAACGCACAGATAGAGTAGATATAATGACATTCGTGAACAATTTGGATAAATAAATAGAAAATGTTTGAATTTTAAACGCATTTTGGTATTCTTAGAAATTTTACAAAAAATATCAGCAATTGTTTATAGTGCCGTTGACATCAAATACATGCGATTACCCTCACAATTTATATGCAGTGTTTTATACGACATTATTTTGTATGTAATAAAATACTTGTCCATATAATTATGTGGAATTAGAAAGCACTTAATAAACATTTAATTAAAACATAAGTCGTTTTTTACACAGTCCATAAAGCGGACCTGCAAACACAATTGTTTACAAGGCCTGCCTCTTAGCTCCTTTGCGAAACGGAGCTGAATCCTTTTAAAGACGGAGGCAATGACTGCGAAAAAAGCTTTGGAAAAAGTTATATTTTTCAAAACACATATACTGTATTCAAATACAGAATTTACTAATTCTGTGTCATAAGGTGTTGTTAAAATGTATTGAAAACTCATTTCATTCCTATCGTGGCATACAAATTACCTAAAATACCCAAAGCTTTTTTACTAAAAGCATATCTTAATGTAATTGAAAAACAAAACCAGTAAGAAAGTTTCAGTCGGGCGACCCGACTTACATATACCATCACCCTCAGTAAAATAAAAAAATTACTATTATATTGATATTATTACTCGATTTCTAAAGTGGGTGGAGTGGTAAATTTGTATGGGAGGTACTAGAAGGGGCGTGTCTAGACTTCTAGGTTAATCCTCCAAAACTTTATCCTGTTATAGCTTTACTAAATACAGAGTTTGGACACGATAGCGTTGGATGTATTGATATTATTACTCCATCTCTGAAGTGGGCGGAAAGGTACATTTGTATGGGAGGTCCCATAAGGGGCGCCGCTAGACTTCCAATTTTTTCTCCAAAAATTTATCCTGTTATAACTTAATAAAATACAGAATTGGGACACGATCGTGTCGAGAATATTGATATTATTACTCCATCTCTAAAGTGGGCGGCGTGGTACATTTGTATGGGAGGTACCAGAAGGGGCGTGTCTAGACATCCAGATCTTATCTCCAAAACTTTATCCTGCTTGAACTTTACTAAATAAAGAATTTGGTCACGATCGCGGTAGTTCTAATAATAATATTAATCGATTTCTAAAGTGGGCGGTACCAGATGTGTGTGGGAGGTACCAGATGGGGCGTTGGTAGACTTCCAGTTTTTTTTCTCAAAAACTGTATCCTGCTATAGCTTTACTTAATTAAGAATTAGGGTACGAGCGCGATGGATTTATTGATATTATTACTCCATATCTAAAGTGGGCGGAAAGGTGAATTTGTATGGGAGGTACCAGAAGGGGCGTGGCTAGACTTCCAATTTTTTCCAAAACTTTATCCTGTAATAGCTTTACTAAGTACTGAATTTGGGTACGATCCCGTTGGGTGTATTGATATTATAACTCGATTTATAAAGTGGGCGGATTAGTATTTGTATGGGAGGTACCAGAAGGGGCGGAGCCATGTAGCCCATTTGCAATACCGTAAGTAGTTTTATATTAACTCGTGCAAAATTTCAAGACATTTGGTTGCGTCTTTCGAAAGTTATCGTGCGAACCAGCCGGACAGCCACCAGACAGACAGACAGACAGACGGACATGGCTCAAACGACTTAAAAAGTCATGAATCGAATTTGGTTCAAAGAAACCTAGGGTCTAAAGTCACTCCTTCTATGTGTTACCTTTTGGGTCGTATCAAATGATATATGCCTTCATCCCTAAGGGTGATGGTATAATAAGATGAGCTGTTACCAGAGATGGTATATCATGTACCGTGACGTATGTGACATTCGTATACAACGTTGTAAAATTAACTTTGTTATGAATGGGAAATATATTCGGCTTTCCGATAGTTCAAATAGTCCATTAATTTTAACTTCTTGCCGATTTAAACAATAGGTTTTAAAAAAATCTTTCGGAACTGTCAACATAATTTGTATTCTCTTTACCTTATTTATAGTTGCTTAAAGTAGTTACTTTACTAATATCCTCATAGTTGCGGCTCTCTTTTCAAAGGAAACAATACTGGGAGCAGCACTATTATGAGAGTGAATCAATTTCTCTCATATGAACACAAATTTTAGTCTCTAATAAAAATTATTCTCTCAGTTACATTTATTAAACTAGACTTGACAAGTTTTTAAAATGTACTTCTCTTCTTCTTATTTGGCTGCAGAAACAGAAATTTATTTATAAGTAGCCGCGCGTAAAAAAAAATTCAAAGTCCTTCGGTCTTTACCAAAGACTTTTCGAGTTGGAGCATTTTCAAACAAAGTGTCCAAGCCAGCGCATTCCTTATATTTGATATTTGAATTTGACGACGGTACTCGCCGTTAACGATGATGGCTCTAAATATTTTGCGAAGTATTTTTCTCTCACAGACTCCCAGAATAGAGCAAAACATGTAGTATCAGTGTCTGGTAGAGTTGGACCTTTGTTCGTCGAGAGAGGGCTTTGGCGTTAAATCGATTGCTTTGCGCATGGTGGCAGCGGTTTGTGATCAATACTCTTCTCTTGATTTTTAGGCTGATATTATTATTTTTGTATACGGCGGAGCAAAGGTAGACAAAATCATCTACCATTCTAAGTTATAGTTTTCAACGTTCACGCCAAATTTGCCAGATACACCATTTGCCGACTGCATCTCAATGCTTGAAAAGGCCGCAGTAACACCCCGAAGTCATCGGTCAATGACATCTATATAATCGGCGTACGCGAGCTTCGTAGAAAATGGCTATGTCAGATTTTTGCCAATTTTCACTGAAGACTGTGTCAGTATCAGTTTGGATACCAAACTCAGCCATAGCATCTAATAACTTCTGTCGTATCTGAATACCGAATGCAGGTTTGTTAACGATAAATAGATGGTAGGTGTCGGTTTGCATTTCTTGGGTCATTCCAATTATCGGGCATGCATTCCTTGAGCCAAATCATGTTTATGAGCTGGGGCATGCACGATGCCAGCTCATCGTCGCCGGCTTTAAAAAGCTCTGCCGATAGTCTATCGGCTCCCGCAGCTTTATTATTTTTAAGCCTTGCGATCGCCGAGCTGATCTCATTTTGGCTCGGTGGTGGACAATCTGCTCCGTCGTCTATGATTGGTATGGTTTCGTCATTTATGCTGCCTTCGGGAAAGAGTAGAGATCGAAAGTGTTCCTTCCATATTTGCAGCACACTCTGAATGCCAGTGACTAGTTTTCCGTCTCTGCCCTTATAGGTGGGGATCCCTGTTCCAAAACCTATACTTTTTACCTTTTGGTAAAACTTTCAGGCTTTAGCTCTGTCTCTGTAGTTTTTGATATCCTGGCTTTCTCTTTTCTTCCACAGACGCTTTTTCCGCCTCAACAGGCGTTTCATCTCCCTCTTTTCATATTATAACGCACCGTCATCGCACGCATTGCCATTTGCTACAATTTTTCCCTGTATGCAGCATCCTTTACATCAGACATTTCGCGACATTCATCATCATTCATCATCTTACCAGGACTTGTTTGAACGTGGTTTCTCATAACCCAGAACGGTCGTTGCGGCAGTGGTCATACAATTCGCAATATGCTGCCACTGTGTGTCGGGAACATCACAATTAGGGGGGTTTGTTCGGAGTAATTGAGAGAGTCGTTTGTAGTAGGCATTGGCTATCTCAGTGGTATGCAGCTTTGTGATGTGATCAATCACGATTACCACGTGATCAATCTGGTTTCTTATCTTTTCGGTCAGCGGTCATCTATTTCCTCCAGGAACTCATAGAATGCATCTTCAATGTCCTCGTCTTTGTCTTTCTAAAACGTGACAAATTCCCCTATACGATACTTACTTACTTCTTACATAGCTGGTACTTCTATGCAAACCCAGTGGATTATATACCGCACGTAGAAAAATATTATAAGCGCCTCGATCTTCTACGCTTCTTCTCCAGTTAGTCACACCGAGTTCTGTAAGGTTCTCAGTAGCCTGGTCTTTGTAACGGAGTTTTGGTTGCCCTCTTCTGCGCCGTCCATCGAGTTCATTGTCGAAGACTTTTCGAGCTGGAGCATTTTCGTCCATGCGTACAATATAACCTAACCAACTTCCTGAGAAGGCTGCAGTCACATCCCGCAGTTTTCGACCGATGATGTCTACGTCATCAGCGTAGGCGAGTAGCATGTGGCTTTTGTTGAATATAGTGCCACTCGTGTTTACTGCAGCTTTTCTCATTATCATCTCCATCACAATGTTGAAGAGATCGCACGATAGGCCGTCGCCTTGTTTTAGGCCTCGTCTGGTATAGAATGGCTCCGTAAGGTCCTTGCCAATCTTCACTGAAGACTTCGTGTCAGTCAGCGTCATTCCGCAAAGACGTATCAGCTTCGCTGGAATACCAAACTCAGCCATGGCTTCAAGTAATTTCTGCCGTATCGGGCTGTCGAAGGCAGCTTTATAGTCGACAAAAAGATGGTACGTGTCGATCTGTTTCTCTTGGGTCTTTTCCAGGATTTGCCGAAGTGTGAAAATCTGGTCAGTTGTTGATTTTCCAGGTCTAAAGCCACACTGATAAGGCCCGATCAGGTTGGATAACACTGGCTTTAGTCTTTCACATAGCACACTCGACAGGACCTTATATGCGATGGGTAAAAGGCTGATCCCGCGGTAGTTGGAGCACACACTTGGATCACCTTTTTTCTGCATGCACTCTTCAAATCGATATTAAATTATTATGGCATGTAACTTGACAAAACGAATGATGCAGAACTTGTTCTTTTTGGGGCTACTTTCACGTGCAGTTCTCAGAATTGAGACCCAAATCAATGAGCTGAAAAATATTGTACTGTGTTGTATATAAGAAACCTGTTTAGTTGTTAAATTGCAACTACGGCATCGTTTCTTTGATACACAGCTAGAAATTAAGTTTTAAACCATGATTACTTTAATTGTTTAAAAAAATATTAGCTCAGTGTAGTATGTATTTCAGACGAAGATTTTGATAACTTAAAATTTGAATGTCCTTCCAAAATTTCTATAACATTCTTGCATTTAATTTTAATTTCTAGAGATGACAGACCGATTGCAAATCAAACCGAACTAATTTACTCGGTTTTTGTTAATGGTCGACCGGTGCTGGCGGTAACAGCAGCTAACGATATGAAATTGGTGAGCGAATCCGAAGTATCGACTGTAATGGGCAAAGAGATTTTCATGAAAGCCGAGCGTAAGTGGTCGCACAATAGTCTGTTATTTTAATATATTTGTTATTCATCTTTAACAGCTTATCTTCGCGAGCCTCAAGCCACCCCATTAGCACCGGCCACGCACAGTGGTACGAATGGCATCATTTATTCTATACAAAACAATCCAATTTTGGTTATTGTAAGCTCTATTGCAATTTTACTATTGCTTCTATTACTCATCGCTTTGCTGTTGATGGGACGATCTCATGTGCGACACAAAAATCAGGAAAGCAATAGGTAAGACAAACAATTGGCTAACTTTGTTAAAACTCATATTAACTTTTTTTCGACTTTTCAGCAGAACTACCAGTCGAAATGAACTGTTGTCCGAAACGCAGTCAGGTCGACCTACATCGAGTGTAACAGCTTTAGATACCGGACGTGCTACGGCCCAGTCACGAGATGTTGGCATACAAAATTTGTCATTCGAAAACGAGAATGGGCATAACACCCGAGAACCACGCATACATTTCCCTGGACCTCCTGCACACAGTGTACGCAGATCTTCAGTGACATCCTCCGATAATACTTCAGACTCGTCTGTTTACTGCCCCATAAATCCACCAAATGCCGATGTTCAACGTATGCTTGATGACAGAGCCACAGGATCTTCTGATCGTCACAAGGTCCGACGACACAATCAATATGATAGAGCTGAAGATAATGAGGAGGCGGTGTACACAACGGTCATTTCGGAAAAGAAACGCGACAAGTCTCGCCACAAACTTAAGCGCCGATATTTATCGGAAAATCGAGTGGGCTCTTTAGAAACGAGCCCGGTTCAAAGCCAACGCGATTATTCCGGCGATGGTGATAGATCTCCGGAATTGGGACGATCATATGCAAATTTTGAACGACCAAATGAAACATTTAACCATCACAACCAGTATCATCGCAATAAATTGCTGCATCAAAAAACTATGTACACCGACAGAGATGGTGATGATCCACAGCCTTCTTCGGAGGCCATTAACAAAGAGATTATTCGAGCTCTGCAGCCTACCGAGAAGTCCTCCGATTCGGGCAGCATCGGTTCATTTTTGTCTATGCAATCGGTAAAGGCCTTTCCCAAAACTACTTTACCCGAACCCTTAAATCGTGTCTTGGAACCTGTGTTTGTCACTTACTACGACAATGTCGAAAATGTTCACCAGTCATCGGCTAAATTTGGAAAACATCACTACAAGAAACGTTCATCGAGAGATGCTCTTGATGCTACTGGCATTGCTACAATAGAAGGTTTTCCTACTCCCAAAGCCCCACATAAAGTACCCAGATTTGCTTCTCAGAGTGATAACCCCGATCCGGGTGTAGTGGGTCCCATAGTGTGGGAAAGACACAAGAAACGTTTAAGTGCAGATGATGTCTTAGACAATGGTAATTACGAAAGAAGACAACGTTACTAAAAATCTTTTCATGTTTTCCACTTTTCCATCTTTCCTTTGTAACCCCAACTCGACTCGCCTGGCCTAGACTTCGATGGCAATGATAAAGGCAAACGCACAATTCCAGACTATTACAGTCCCTCGCGAGATCCGGCTGCAATGCGTAATCATTATGAAGGTTTGCTGGAAGGAGCTATACAAATGTACTCCAGTCAAGACGATCTACCAATGCCACTGCCCAATCGAGATTTCACCAATCATCGTAAGCCAACAAAACGTGAATTGCGCGGTTCGTCAGCTGGAACATCCAAGTAAGTTCAAAACACAAGCGTGATGATCCGACTATAAATTTACATGACATTTCTAACTATTTGCAGTAGCAATATAAGGTCGCTGACTTCTGATAATCGACCATCAACAGCTCAGCCAGCAAAAACATCAAAATCCAACCATTCAACCCAACCACCATCACCTACTGTTGGTGCCTGGGATGGGCTAAGTGGGCATGGGTCCCATTCACCGCTTGTTCGGCCGATGAGCGCCGGCCCGTTCCATCGTCCTGTTGAATTCCAGGGTAATATGCCCGCCCCTACACGTCACGTTCAAGATCTTTCCACAGCACCCTTAATAGAAGCCATACAGAATGAATTGCGTAAATTTCAAAAGGAATCTAACTAAATGAATAAATAATAAATCACTTTTATTTTAATACGTAGTTTTTATCATGCATATAGTTTATAAATTTAAAATGCATTTAAGTAAAATCACATGTTTAATATGATAATGATTGAGATGTATTGTGTGTGTTTTTAAATATTGTTGAAATTGGGGCCGCTGCCCCAACGATTTGAAAACAAACGGTTGTTTTCAGCACTAACACTGCTTCATGAAGTATCGGTTGTGAATTTAAAAAGTAACGAACGTTTTTAGAATTTAACATATCGAAGGGTATTAATAAGAAATGTTATATATTTTTTATATATCTAAATCCGGCTATACAGGCCATTGGGTACGACACAGCACCCACTATTGTTCCAACGTGTCGGACATCAGAAATTTCTCTTAAATTTTACTATATAATTATTAACTTCGCCGTAAGTTTTATTGATGTATTCAAGTTGGGTTAGGTTAGTGACACGTGCGGTTCAGCTTACTCTACACTCGGTGATCGATTAAGCCATTATGATTGTCCGATGAAAAGGTAAACGTAAAGTAAATGTAAATAAAACGTATAGATATTAAAGTGTAATGAAAGTATTTTTAGATATTGAAAGAAAAGAAAAGAGAATGGTTTAAAACCACTTACAAAATGTACCTTAGCCAGTCATCTAAGTCCAGTAAACCATGATGGATAACACAATATATATATGGCGGATTTCATGTCATGTGACCCAACTTTTTAAACCGATGCCTTCCAGTCGGGATGAAATTTTGCTAGAAACAGTAGGTAATAAGTTACATGGATGAGATTGGTGATGCTACAGGTAAATGTCCAAGTTGTATGGATACAGTTTTTGTTTCTATGCCATATTGGGGCCAGTAGACCAAACAAAAATCTTGCCTTGTTTATTTTATCATCTACATGTTGATTAGAACCTCTATCAGCATCAATCTCACACTCCAGGTAGCAAAAGAAAGGGGCATTATTGGAAGCTTCATCATCTATATCGTTGTTTCGACTCCTTTGCTGAGAGTCTTTGTTTTGCTGAAGTTTATTTGAAGACCCGCATATTACAGCTCTTCCTGAAGATCTAATGTCCTTTGCTTCAAAATAGGCCTCAGTTTCGGCGATCACCTCTTCATTCGACAAAAATTTCTTCCCAGCGGGCATTCTTGTGAGATCTGAGAACAGGAAATAGTCGCTGGGAGCCAGATTTGGAGAATACGGTAGATGTGGAAGCAATGCATTGCCTTGAAGAAGCAGCACTTGAAGAAGCAGCACTGAAATGATGGAGCCATATTTAATCCATTGTCATATATCGACGCAAAATCTCGGGTTTATTACAAACTCGTCGTTGTTTTTGGTCAAAAGTGAGCGCGGCCCCCACTTTTTACAGAGCTTTCTCATACCCAAATATTGGTGAATGATATTATGTAAACATTCAGTTGATATCTTAAGAGTGGTTGCTATTTCATTAAATTTCAATTTACGGTCATTCAAAATCATTTGTAGATTTTTTTAATGTTTCCGTCGGTAACAACCACTGCGTTTACCGCCTTCGGTGCTCATTTCACCACGTCTAAACATATCATACCACTCCTTGATGGTTGATTTCCTGGGGCAGTGTCCGGAAACTCGTCATCAAGCCAAGTTTTTGCTTCAACTGTATTTTTTCCCTTCAAAAAGCAATATTTTATCAACACGCGAAATTCCTTTTAATCGATTTTTTCACAATAACAAAAGCTGCTTCACTCAAAATGCTTTAATTCACAAACTAATGATCAGACAGCTGTCAAATTTATACACGCGTCTTGTTGACTTGCCATTGTATACCTTGCCTTCTGTTCCCTATGGAGCCGACAACATCTTTCATAACTTTTAGGAATAAGAGAGGTGATAATATGCATCCCTCACGTACTCCACATTGGACATGGAATGGATCTGAGAGCTTCCTTTGTGAAGATTAATAGTGATAGATTAATGTGGTAGTCAATGCAAGGCACGCATCGGGTGTTTTAGACGTACTAGTGATCAGAGGTGCGAACATTGGCTCCGATCACTACCTCCGCAGTTAAGGTACGCACAAGGATAAGCATGGCGAAAAACGTACATAGCAAGACACAACGAAAGCTGGACATCGGTAAACTGCGGACCACAGAGGTAGCAGACGCCTACTCCAACCACCTAACTCTACTGATAATATAATATAACCTCGCAGTGGCAATATGTAGCCGACACCATACAAGACAAAAAGAGATGATGAATGCGTGAAACAGGGTTGCCCTCCTATAAGAACAGCGATGGTCAGATATTGACGGATCCGAAAAACGTTCTGAAGATATGGAGAGATCATTTCAGAAATCTACTGGATGCGGACACCACTCCAGCAGACCCAGCTCCAATTCATGACGATGGCATTAACTGTCCACCTCCATGTCACAGCGAGATATGTGTGGCAATCTCCCGTTTTACGACAAATCCTGGAAAAAACTCATGAAAAGCAGATCGCAACCTACCACCTCTTTGTCGACTACAAAGCTGCCTTCGACTCTTCAATAAGGAATAGGCTATATGAGGCCACGTCTGAGTTTGGTATTCCTGCAAAGCTGATTCGACTTTGAAGATGTACCTTGGAAAATACCAAATCCTCGTTTAAGATTGGTAAAGATCAGTCTGAAATATTTAACACAGAAAGAGGTCTCAGGCAGGGCGATAGCCTGTCCTGTACACTATTTAATATGAAGAAGGTGATGAGAACGGCTGGCCACTAGCCTATGCCGATAATATAGACTCATCACTAAAAAAGGAGTCAGTAAAAATGGGGACGCACCTTGAACGTTGATAATTATTGTTTTGAGGTAGTCGATGAGTTTACCTATCTCAGATCTTCCGTCAACAATGTCAGCCAAGAAATTAAGCGGAGAATAGAGCTAGCCAATAAATGTTTCTACGGACTTAGGCAGCACTTTAGTAACACCACCTTATCACGAAATACTAAGAAACTGCTATACCAGGTGCTAATCTTACCCGTTCTGTTGTATGCTGCCGAATCATGAGTGCTTACGACAACGGACATACAAAATCTGGAAATATTCGAGAGAAAAGTACTCCCAAAAGTATATGGACCTATCTGTGTCGACGGCGAGTTTCGCCATCGGATGAACCATGGGCTGTATGAGCTTTACCATCACAGCAGCGGAAAAGAAGAGGCTTTGTAAAAATATGACTGCAAACATGCCTTCAAAGGCATGAAATGAAGACTGCATTTGAAGGGTAGGGCTTCTGACTGCCATTGCAGGCCTGTAAGAAGGAATGCAAAGCTCCATTTTTTGCTGCTGTGATGTCATCGACATGTTGATGTAAATGCTCCAGCTAGAAAGGTGTTTGAAGACGAACCTGAAGGACGGCACAGAGCAGGGAGACCCAAACTCCGTTGGAAGGACCAAGTAGTAGGCGACTTGCCACCATCTGGTAGGACTAATTGGAGAACACACGCAGAAGACCGAAGCGTGAGGAATTCTTTAATACTTCAGGCCACAAATTTAAGAACCTTTTTCGTAAGTTGTAATGGGCCACTTAAGTAAGTAAGTAAGTACTAGGAATCTTATCTATTTTACAAAAACCCTTTTTTGTATGCATACATTTACTTCAAATAATTTTGTCAGCCCAGATCGGAATAATACCCTTCTGTGCGACCGTTAGAACGGGAGACCAGGGTTCGATTCCTATCTCAGTCATCATTGACTTCCCTCTCGATGATGTTTATGAATAATAATCATAAAATAATGAAATAGTAGGTTTCACTGTTTGAGTCTAAAAATAAAAACGTTTTAATTCACAATAATGCGAGTTGCTCTCATACATATATCTCATTCATGGAGTGTTAAGTTTTTCTAAGTAAGACTTGTTTGGCTGTTTCCGTTTGCATTACCTGCTAAGCGTTTAAATCAAACAAATTATTTAGTGTTTTATTGCACTTCTCGTAGATTTTTTGTTATATCTTATTTATTAGTTTACTAATGTGTGGTGACTTTTTCTTGTAATAGTATTTGTTAATTGTTCGTATAATTATATAGCTTATATAATAGATATACATTCATATCAAATTAGTACATTTACTTTTGTATTTACAATACATTTTTTGTTATCTAAAAGTTCCATAATTGTTACGAGTGATGCTCAGTATGAAATTAAAATAGTATGTATGTAGGTTTGAGCGTTTCTTTATATATTGTATATGATAAGTAACAAAATAATAATAGACTTTCATAAAACATTACACGTAAATGAAAGCTACATAATATTTCATGAAAGCCCACACCAGCCCAATTGAAATTAAAAAGACCTGAAACATCAACGATTTAGCTAAAACTATAGTAGAAGATAGATGATGTTTTTTTTTGTTTTATTCTGTGGGGAGGGGTTAATAAGGCTTATTCATATTCAATAGGTATCTTAACAAAAAATTCAAAAATTGATCTCTTTGCAATATCTTGCTACCGGGGTATATTTTTGCATTAAATTGTATATGTGTAATTGTATGTACTTATGTATTTACACCAACTGTATTGGAAATTCATATACATTTATATAGTCTTTTTTTATCCATGTTTGTAATACTTGTGTGTAGAAACAAAATATTAATTCATAGCGTAGTATTTATATGTTTTCCTGTTTTTGTAAATATTTCGTCTTAAGTCATTTTTATGATTGCCAAGGTCGTCAACGTAATTATGTGTGAAGTGGATTTGTTACATGACACTGCTGCCATTTACTTAATACTCTTCTTTCTGGCCCTCGGAGTTATCCACTTTCTGACTCTCGACACTGCGTTTTCCCAAACGGGGACCAAACCAAACTCCGGTGGTAGCACTGGGTCCAGCACGTTTGTCGAGTGCCTGCTGCAATGCTAAAAATCTCGCCCATTTCCGTACTTCGGCATCAGTGCGTCCCACTCTGGGAAAAGCTATTAAACTAGCCCGTTTAATATCTGATTTAGGGTATTCTGAAAAGGAAGAAGACATAAAGAAATATGGTTTTTAATTTTGTCAAAATTTATCAATATTAATGAAATATTAACAGAAAATTTAGCCTCAATGTATTATAAATGCATTCATGTTATTAAAACTGATTTGCTCTGAAGACATCGAGTGTTAAGGAGAAACTTCCTCCAATTGTCTTACAACATCTTATCTCTGACTTCATATACATACATTTAACTTCGTATGTTAAGTTAAGAAGTAGTAAAATAGTTATCATCGTTTTCGTTAAAATACTAATAACATTTTGCGTTTTACATAATGATAAGTACCATGAATTCTATACATTGTCTTACCTTCGTATTCCTCAAATGATGACGGGTACAAGACATCAAATGCGGCAGCAGCAGCTGCGGCATTTTCCGCATCCGTGTTGTGTAGGTTAGCATTTGTTAAACTGGGATCGCTGCGGCCAACACGAGGAAATGCGTATAGACCCGATGTGCCACCACCACCACGGCGATTCTTGGTTTGTTCCAGCTCTACATAAGGACGAAAACAGAAAAAAGGCAACGGATGCATGTTTGTTACTTAAACCTTATACTTTGTAAGCGATTTCAAATATTTAAATTTAATTTGTACAGTTTTTACAATAACTGTAGATATTTCAAAGAAGCATTTATTGTTGGAATCACTTACGAAATTCATAAGTTAATAAATTTTGAAAACACTGCATGAGAAATTGTTAATTGTTTCAATTTGCGCCTGTAGCTACAATTGCGAGCCTCCATCTAAGGTATATGACGACTTATGAAAGTGGTACATTGTTGCCGAGTCATGAACGGTCATTTGTTGATCTATCAGTTGAGCATAAGACATTACAACATTTTTCAGCTCATTGATTTGGGACTCAATTCTGAGAACTACACGTGAAAGATGCCCCATAAAGAAGAAGTTATGCATCATTCGTTTTGTCAAGTTACATTCCGCAATAATTTTATATCGATTTAAAGTTAGTAAGTATCGTATAGGGGAATTTGTCACGTTTTAAGTTCTTTTGTTTGACATAACTCGAGAGCCACTAGTCCGATTTAGCTGAAACAATTTGGTACCACGGTTTAGTGGTATTTCTCGGGGAACACGTGATCTATCAGACGTTGTGAGCTGCTTGGTGAATAACAATCATAAAACTCTGGATATTGCAATGCTGCAAACGCCAGAGATAGCCATTGCCTACTGAAACCAGCTGTCTCACAGCGCCTCTACTTTTGACATTCCCGAGTTACACAGTTACAGCACATATCGCATTTCATGGCATCCGCCGTAGCAACCGTTATTGGATATGAAAAACGGCTCTCAGACAAACAGTGGTAGGATAAAGAATGTCGCATAGCATCCGAGGAACAGGATGTTTGCTAACTGAGAAACGCTACAGTCAATTATAAACCGGGATTTTAAGGAAAGGCACAATGAGGCAGTAAAAGTGAGATAATTTCAGATGAAGAATAGGTACAGGGAATAAGTATAGCGAGAATGGAAATCTAGTTACAGATACGCAAAATGTGCTGCATATATGGTGAGAGCACTTCCATAGAGAACAAAAGCCACGAAATATATGTGTAAAGTCTTTGAATGTATAACTTGGAAAGTTACCAGTAGCATCACCAATCGGCTTTAAACTATTGCCAATCGATGCCTTATAATAATAAAAAAACTACCACTGGCAACGGAAATTTTTAAGCGTAATTGACAGTGGATTGGACATACTCTACGCCGAAATGACGACATCGTGGCTAAGCAAGCTCTTAAATGGAATCAGGCAGGTCGACGGCCTGAAAGATCACATATAACATGGCGACGATCCACCAAAGCAAATTGAATAACCTCGGCCTATCCTGGAACAAACTAAGATTGATTGCACAAAATCGTGTCCAATGGAAGGCTGTAACTGACGCCCTATGCTCCAATGGGAGTTAGAGGAACGCATATATGTGTATCAGAGAAAGGCAAGGGTACACCCTAACAATAAATGTACCCGAATCATTTGTGCGTTTACGACACTTAGAGTGTGATCGGCACTCTAAAATAAGGTTTGTTGCCTTGTACTGATAATTTCGAACATGCTCATACGCACAATCGCAAACCGATTTCGTGCTCTTTTTCTGCATGTATACATGAGTTGAGCCCGATCAAAATGCTAAAGCAAACGGAATGAACGAAATTGAGAGCACAACAATTGAGACAAACAATATGTGAGAGACATGTGTGTTGTTGTTATTCTTGCATTAGCTTCATACATGCATACATATTTGTTTTAGAATACCCAGCTAGCATTTGGACGTTTGTTGGACGATCACGATTGTTTCGCGACTGGATTTCCAACGATTGTCCGAGCAGAACTCGATATCATAACTGTAAAACATGAGCGTTTCGCTCACAGCGCATATTGCGCATTGCTTTTTGTGATCTATCGTTGCTTTTCGTACATTTGCTTTGAGTGCACTGTGCCATTCACTTATCTACGCAAAATTTGTGGGTGTCTGGTGAAATAGAATCGACGCTTACTGTTTGAATGAGTGACGAAATGCAAAAACACGAAACACGGAAAGCGATTTGTGCGTTTGGGTGTGTTATTCTTTTCTTGCTGTTTGTGAGTGCGACAAGCACTCCAAATTTATAAGTGTGATTCGGGTGCCAAAAAGTGACACCCTTTACGTTCTCTGATGTGTATACTTCCACTGGTTACAGAATGCAGAATAAGTAAAGATATCACTCCAATTGTCGGCGATGGATTAGATTGCCTGTCACCAAGCTAAACGCAACTGAAAAATAACAAAACAGACGGTGCCGATCGACTTTCGACAGAGCCCTTCGGCGGTGATAACAGCATTCACCAACATCTACGCACGGTTTGGCTTACCGAGTACATGCTCGATGAGTAGTATCTAAGCGTTTTATCTCAAGAGCTGAAAAAATGTGATTCAAGTGTGTGCTCCAATTACTGCGGGATTAGCCTTTTACCTATATAAGGTCCTTTCGAGTGTGCTATGTGAAAGACTAAAGTCAATCTTATCCAGTCTGATTGAGCCATATCAGTGTGCCTTTAGACCAGGTAAATAAACAACCGAATAGATATTTAAACTGCGACAAATCCTGGAAAAGATCCACGAGAAACAGATCGACTTTTCGTCGACTAAAATGCTACCTTCGACAGCCCAATAGGGCAGAAATTTCTTAAAGCCTTGGCTGAGTTTAGTATTCCTGCGAAGCTGATACGCCTTTGCGCAATGATGCTGACTGGCACAAAGTCTTCAGTGGAAATTGGCAAGGAACTTTCTTACTAAGTCATTTTATACCAGACGAGGCATAAGACAAGGCGATAGCCTATCGTGCGATCTTTTCAACATAGTGATGAAGATAATAATAAGGACAGCTACAGTAGACCCTAGTGGCACGATATTCAACAAAAGCCACATGCCTCATAGGTACGTTGATGATATAGATATCATGGGACGAAAACTGCGGGATGAGACTGCAGCATTTTCAGGTATACAGATGGAACCAGAAAATATGGGTCTAAAGGTGAACGAGGACAAAACTAATTTATTGGTTTCAATGAATAAAGAATCTACTCGTTTGTGACGCCAAGCGGATGTATCTGTTCTGGCAGCATTTAAGAGGAGGATACCGACACTGACGTGGTCAGATGCATTAAGGAACACTTCGTTACCTTATGCTTGGATCTAAGCTCCCCATCCGGCTGGCATCATCAATTTATAACTCAAGGTTATCACGCTTTGGACATCACATAAACATAAAATGAATGGTTACTGCCCGGCTTAATAGGAAGAGCTCAAAGAGTCTGACACATTTATATTCTTTCGCTTTGTACTGGAACTAGTCCGTAACAATGTTTCTGCAATCGCTGTTACACCCTTATTAAGGTTTGGTGCTATCCCTCTCCAAGACGCTGAGAGTGCAACTCCACACTCAACTAACAATC
This sequence comes from Muscina levida, assembly GCA_964034835.1. Lineage (NCBI taxonomy): Eukaryota > Metazoa > Arthropoda > Insecta > Diptera > Muscidae > Muscina > Muscina levida. The sequence continues at coordinate 125,656,793 of OZ035880.1, read as the reverse complement.
TGTAAGATTCACAACGAGAGATGGAAGACTCGTATGGTGTCAAGAGATACCCAACTCAATTTCTCTCGAGCATCAAATACTTAGCTTACAAGCGTGTCTTTTGGTCTAACCACAGCCACTATGTGGCACAGCAAAGTTGTTCATTACCCAATAGGGCAGACAGGCGGTTTATCAAGGTCAAACCGCCCAGGGCATACCTGACTTCCGGTAGCACCATCTTTAGACTCCAGAGTCGGAGTTCGTAAAAATGTGGTTCCCTCGGGTCCGTGGGGTAGGAGACCTGCCTGCGGGGACGCATTAAAGAACAGTAGTTGCATTGGCTAGAGCATATTGTACTCATGGATGAAAATGCTGCAGCTCGAAAAGTCTGCGACAATGAATTCGATGGACGGCGCAGAAGAGGGCGACCAAAACTCCGTTGGGAAGACCAGGTTTAAAAAACCTTGGAGAATTTGGTGTGACTAATTGGAAAAGATACGCAGAAGATAAGATAAATAGTTACAAAATCCGCTGGATATCTAGGAAAAAAATTACGTATACATTTCCTCTGCAGGGACCTATTTGGCTTCAATTTCGGAACTTATTTGGCTTAGAATTTTATTTTCGTTGTTCAGTTCCACAGTTCTACAGTTATTTAAAGTTATTGAATGTCAAGCTCAGTAACAAACCGAAGCATATTGATACCAGGAGTCATTTTAAGAAGTATTACATCGACATGTAGAACATAATATGGAATTGTTGCATTAGCGAGTTAATGGTAGCCAATGTGATTATAAAGGAGATGTTACGAACACACATTGGCTTGGCAATCGATTATGTCAGGACGTTTCAATCGACTTATTACAAAACCACTTTGAAATATACTTTAATATCAATTCAATATTTATTTAGTTTAAACATTTTATATGTTGCCAGTACGAAAATATCGTTTGTTGTTAAATCTTTGTTAAATCTTGTTAAATCTTAACAACTAAAGATAAACCATGAAAATGTAGTATCTTTAGAAGCAATTCATAGTGTTCAACATGTATTTTCTCAAAATCTTTTTACTAAACAAAAGTGTTTCATGTTAAACCTTGTAATGAACATTGCTTACCAATATTTTAAAGTTCCTACATTCAATCTCATTGTCGCATTGAATGAATGTTAAAATGTTTTCTTTGAATGTTTTCAATGCTATTACATGGAGTTAACAAAGCATAACACGGAGGGGTGGAAGTTAAAAACGTTGCTAATATATGCAACAATAATAATGTTAGAAATCCTTAGGGAATACTAAATGTATATATTTTCGTCAACAATTTGTGTTTAATGGCCCACCACTTACTCAACTGAGAGGAAGAGAGTACAGCAGCATTTTTTGTAAAAGAAAAAACAAATGGAAATCACTGCTACCACAAGATATTACACACAATGTCTCGTAACACCGATTAATCTCCAATGGACATCTGTTGCGTTGATACCAATCTGATGGACTATTAAGCCATGACAATCAATTTGTCCTTAGGCTAATCCTGTTCAAGCATTACATGGTATTATACCACCTACAAAGTGCTCAGCTGCGTTGGTGGTAATTTCCTTATAAATATACTATAAGTGTGTGAATGTGTGAATGTAAGAATGTCTTAGTTCCACATTGAGATTATGAAGAAAAATCGTTGTTGACATGACCATTTAACTTTGTTTAAATTCGCATATTTTTGTTATATTACACATTGAATTGTTTCCAAACAATCATCAGCAATCATTAGCCGTGGCAAGTCTTTTGTAAGAATAGCATTTAAATGCATTCGTGTTTGACTCCAAAATTTAAATGGTATTCAGAAATGTAAATGGAAGAAAGTAAAAATTAATTCAACTTTGAGTTTTAAAAGGGCAAATTATTTCCAAGTATGTAACGTATAATTTTGACACGTGTGACATGATAAATTCAAATACACAATTGTGTGACTTGATTTGCGTGTTTATTGTGTCACATTTTGCCAAACCGCAACATGTTGCAATTTTACATATTTTTTGGTCCTTCATAAATGTTTAAATTGAATAAATTACATTATCGCCTATAGTAACAATCTAAATAAATCAAAAAGAAATACATTATGAAATGTAAAATAATTCAAAGCCTTACCGGGATGGCATGAAAACAATTTAGCTATTTTAGAATTTGTTTTTAAATTATCCTTAGAGTTAAAAATCAACTTTATAATTCGTATTTAACTACGAAAAGTTTCGATCGAAAAAAAAATTACCTATAGAAAAAATTACCAATGCGACTGCCTATCGAGCGATCTCCTCAACATAGTGATGGAGATGATAATGAGTAAAGATGCTAATATGTTCCATTCACGTACCGAAATCTTTTTAAAAATGTTTTTAAAATAATCCTTCAATAGAGACGCCATATTTTTTTTCGTTCAGCAGTCGGTGAAGGTGATGCGTGTGCTAAGGATATAAATAAATAGACCGAATATTTATTTTCCGTCAGTGGGCGAAGGACGCCTTTTTTGTCTTTTCTATTTTTAGACGTTTTAGATTTACAAAGGACATTCATTCATCTTCGCTCGGAGTTTCTAATCTAGGCACCCGAATATGCTCATACTGAATATCATATATGTTTATATCTTTGGTGATATATATTTGATCTGAAACCGAATCGCGAAATACTCTCATATGTTGGTCATATATTTCTATGGGGCTATGGGTTGATGTAAAGGAACGGAGTGTGCAATCTTGGCCCTTAGCATCATATATGTCGCATATCGTCAACTGAAATGCAAAAAGCCCTAACTAACTGCAACCAAATAAAAATTTTATTAACGAAATCCAATAGGCTTTAGCTACAAGTGTTTTCTGCCAATTACTAAGTTGTTTGCTTCTCCTGTAAAATAATCAAAATGTTAGTTAAGGCCGTTTACATTTCAGCTGAAGCTATACATTGTTCACAGAAAAAAATGACGACAAATGAATTGTCATATTAAATACCATTTCGTCAATACAATTAAATATTTAATTAAAAAGGCGCCAACAACCGAAATTGTAAAAACAATGAACAGTGTTGTCACATTTACAATTTTTTTATTTTTGTTGAATTTTAACAGTGGTAGAAAATTTTTAAATATGACAATTTACAACCACTCTCAAATGGAAAAATTGTTATAAATCAAAATTGAATGCTAACAATTTTATTTAATTACTTAACAGCAAATGTGTTTTTTTTTCTGTGTTGGTTGATAAGCTGTGGATACGTATTCGCGTGTGTGCTTCAATCTTCTGCGTTTCTTCTCCAATTTTGCGCACCATATTCTATAAGGTCTGGCCTTTCCATCGGAGATATGGTAGCCATCCATGCGTACACTGCAGCTTAATGTGTTTGACCGCGTCAATGTTTCATACAATTCATACGATTCGACGTCGACTTTCATATATTTAACGATGGGTTCATATATTTTACGGAGTATTTTTCTCTGGAAATCTGCCAGAACCAATTCATTCGCTTGTGCCATTACCCAGGATTCTGTGCCATTCATAAAGCCAGGTAGAACCAGTATCTGGTATAGTTGGAATTTTGTTAGTCGAGAGAGCGCTCTGTCATTAAATCGCTGGCTTAGTACGTAATAGCATATATTTGCAAGTAGAATTCTTCTCCAGTTTTCAAGGCTGACATTGTTTTTTTCCAATCATCTACCACTTCGTAGTGGTAGTTTTCAACATGCACGCAGCGTCCCAAACGAGTCCTCATTTACCTTTAGACATATTACATCTGATTCCTTCTGTTTAGCTGAGAAGGCTGCAGTTACATCTAGCCGTTTTCGGCCAGTGATGTTTATGTCATCAACGTACGCAAGTAGCATATGACTTTCGTTGAATATGTTGCGACACGCGTTTACTACAGCTTTTCGCAATATTACAATGCTGAAGAGGTCACACGATATTATGTCGCCATGTTTTAGGCCTCATCTGGTATAAAATGTCTCTATAAGGTCCTTGCCAATCTTCAATGAAGACTTTTGACTTCTGCCGACTGCTTCTTAATACTCCAAGAGGTCGCAGTAACATCCCGCATATGCACACAGCATATGACTTTTATTAAATATGGTCGTGTTTACGGCAGGATGACAGACTACCGTCTTGTCAATTTCACTGACGATTTCGTAGCCATCAGCGTTATTCCGCAAAGGCGTATCAAGCTTCGAAGGAATACCTAACTCAGTCGTGGCTTCCAGTAACTTCTGCCGTACCTAGTTCTCGAAGGCAGCTTTATAGTATATGTCGATGGTATATGTCGCATATGCAGCTTTCTAGTCGATAAACAGATGGTACGTGTCGATCTGTTTCTCTTGGGTCTTTTCCAGGATTTACCGAAGTGTGAATATCTGGTCAGTTGTTGATTTACCAGGTCTAAAGCCACACTGATAAGGTCCGATCAAATGACTGTAGTCTTTTACATAGAACACTCGATTGGACCTTATATGCGATAGGTAAAAGGCTGATCCCGCGGTAGTTGGAGCACACACTTGGATCACCTTTTTTCAGCACAGGAAATAATACGCTTAGGTTCCAATCGTCGGGCATGCACTCTTTAAGTCAAACCGTGCATAGGAGCTGGTGCATGCTCGTTATCAGCTTCTCGCCACCGGACTTGAAGAGCTCTGCATATATGCAGCACATTCTGCGTATCTGTAACCAGATTTCAATTCCTGTCCTTTGCAGGAGCGGATACCAGTACAGTTACTTTTACCTTTTGGTAGAATTTTAGGGATTCACCTCTATCCCTGAACGTCTCTATATCGTCTTTCTCCCGTAACTTGATCTGACGCTTAAATAGCTGTCTCACCTGTTTTATTGTCTTCTTGTGCCGATCCCTTACATCGCGGGTTCAAATTAATATTAGCGTTGCCCTTTAAGCAGCATTCTACTGTTCAGAGACTGTGCGACATTCTTTATCGTACCAGGATTCGTTTGAGCGCTGTTCATATCCTCGCACCGTTGTTGCCATGAAATGCGCAATAGGCTGCCACTGTGTATCGGTAACGTCAGAAGTAGAGGCGTTGTGTTAGAAGTTAAAAGAGCTGGTTGGAATAGGCAGTGGCTATCTCTGAGGTTTGCAGTTTTGCGATGTCCAGCTTTCTCTGTGATTGGTTACGTGCGTTTTACGCTCTGCTTGATCATGTGCATACCTTAGCTGCAACCAGGAAATGATCCGAGCCAATATTAGCACCACAGAATACGCCCTGGATGCATACCTTACATCGGTTAGCACACGATCAATGTGATTTTTGGTTTTTTCGCCGAAGGATAACCAAGTTGCCATGAGGATATCTAAGGCTATAGTCGGACGTTTTGGTATGTAGGCTGAATTCACCCTGAATGAACTGAGAACATCCTCTATTCCAAATTTTGCATTAAAATCCCCCAGGACATGTTTGTAGCCAGGACAGTGGTCGTAGAATGCATCTTAGATCTTATCGTCTTTATATTCCGTCGGGGCATGTGCATCAGCGTGTTGAAGAAATAGTTTACATTGACGTGGATTGTGGCTACTCCATCACAAACAGGACATGATTTCTGAGTCTTTGGCCAATAACAAATCCACATCCAAATTCGTGCTATTTCGCTGGCAGCTGTAACAGATGCCGCAATTTTTACGTGGCGACAATCCCCGTCCTGTGTATCTCTTTCCTGGATGGCTGTAACATCAGCCTTGTATTAGTCGAGGACATCCGCCAGTCGGATAGTGGCAATTTCTCTATAGAGTCCCCCCAGGTGGGGGTCGTCAACATTTGGGGTTTCCGTTAATTACTTTTTCTCTTTCGTGTTTTCATAGCCAGTATAAGACCTGAAACCGGGTGGCTAGCCCAACCCTCAGGGTTTGTCCCTCACTATATGTCGCTGCTCATGATAGAAAGCAACGTTGACCAGGTGCAACCTTATGGATGTTGTGAGTCGCCTTGAGATGCTACTTTTACGTTGCATTCCCTATACTTTGTGACTTTGGATATATCCTTCATACCGGGGTGATCAGCTCTTAGTTTAAGTAACGAGATCAATGGCGTGATGCAAAGGAATCTCATTCATCCGAATAACTATTCAAATTCTCATTATCACATACACCGCAAATGGATAGTGATAAATATCTGATGTTTGTGATACATATCGCGTGATGCAAAGGATCTTCATTCGCCTTACTTTCGTGCTAAAGTATACATACATAAGTATATGAAACATATTAGACAATGTCTTATACTATCTGCATAAACGCTTAACACCGGCTATAGGGTTTTGAACCCATCCCACACATTATTTCACATAACTAGGAAATATGTTAGCAGCATAACTACTTAAAGGATTTTCTTGTTAAAAGAGGTCATTGTCGTCGTGTCTTTCCTTCATCATTAACGTTTTTCATAATGAAATTTAACATTGCTTCCCCTTCTAACCAAATTCCATTGCAACACCATTGTTAACATTCTAATTACTAGTTGGTTAGATGGACACATTTGTGCTATATAGTACTGAGGTGTTGGACAGCCAACGAATTGTGTGACGCAATTGTGGCGCAATAGCCAAACACCCTAGTGAGATTGTGTTTGGCAATGCATACAGGTGTGATGAGCACAGGAGTGTGTGATTGCCCATAGTGTTTTCTAATCTTCTTTAGTTTACGTTACGTGTCATTTCTGTCAATTATTGGAATCTTTATTAATGTCTCATTTAGCAAACATTTCTGTAGCTGAAATGGTATTTTAAGAGTCTTTAGACTGACTGTATGTAAAAAGGGAGGAAATATATGTATGCAACAGGTTGAAAACATTTGTTTAGGCAACATGACAACATGCTTATCATAGCAGAAAGATATGAAATATTTAGTAATTCTTTGTTTTATCTAAACAATTTAAAGGGTAGAAATAAAAGCATAAGATTCAAAATGAAATGTTTATATTATATAACATAGTTGAGAAAGATAATTGGGTTTTACAAGTACTTGAGTTCAAGTAATGAAGTTTACATACGATTTTCACAAGAAAGACGCTATTTTTTGCGATAAGTTTAGAATTTGTACAAATATGAGAGTGACATTCACTAGTGAAACATCCTTTGGTTATAGTTACTTTGCATTGAACTCAATGTTGTTTCTGTCACTAATTTGCTTACAAATAACAAGTGAAATACATGTTTGAAAATAAGAATAACAAATTCCATCATTGCATTATATCCTTTCAATAGCAAATTTAATAAGCTATTAAAACTAAATTGATTGATGGTTCATGTTTATAACAACATTTCAGAAAATTTGTTCCAAAAAAATGTATGACATAGTCTAGACTCTTTACTCGAAAACGACCTAGCCTCTTAAATGTACCCAGAACATCTTTAAACTGAATTGTTCACATAGATTTACATTTACATCCTTAGAAAATTTACGTATTGCCGCAAACGTCATAAGGATCATGATTAAAGGATATCCACCTGAAATGACCAAACTCTCTACAGAGATAGTGCCTCTATTCAATCGGCGGCTATGCTCGACAAATACAAGGCTGACATCACCGCCGTACAGAAAATAAGATGGATGGGATAGAATTGTGAAATTTTTTAAAGCTGACATGCATAAAGATGCGAATTTGGATATAGATTCACAGTCGGCAAGAGACTTCGATATCTGGTCTCGCGGTTTAACTCTGTAAGTGACCGAATAGCCACTATTCGCATCGAGGAATGTCGCTTAATGTCTAAAGAAATGGATGCTGCATATAAGGCAAAAATGCAGCCATGCGTGCAGTGATGGAACGATATAATAAGAAGAGTAGGGAGATGAGACACCCCTTTAGGCGGAAAAGGCGTCTATGGATGAAAAGAGAGAGCCAGAATATCGAAAACAACAGAGATATACGTGAAGCCTGAAAGTTATACTAAAATGTAAAAAGCAAAGGTTTTGGAGGGCCCATCAATTTGGGTTATTTTTTATTTGAAATATTGCGCCCTTTTGTCGATTGGTCGTTACCAAACGCAAAGGATGTTAGACATCCCAAATAGGCATACCACCGAGATAACCAATGCCTAGTCCTACTCCAACTATCTCAATTACTAAAAACAAAGCCACCTAATTCTGATGTTCCTGACACATAGTGGCTTCATATTGCGAATTCTATGACCGCTGCTGCATCGACCATACTTATGTGTAAAGAAATGGATGCAGCATATAAGGCAAAAATGCAGCCATGCGTGCAGTGATGGAACGATATGATAAGAAGAGTAGGAAGATGAGACGCCTCTTTAGGCGGAAAAAGCGTCTATGGATGAAAAGAGAGAGCCAGAATAACGAAAACAACGGAGATAGACGTGAAGCCTGAAAGTTATACTAAAATGAAAAAGCAAACGTTTTGGAGGGCCCATAAATTTGGTTTGTTTTTTATGTGAAATATTGCCTCCTTTGGATCACGCCAATCATCGACGACCGTGATATTGTCCACCACCGAGCCAAAACGTGGTCAGCACGATAATTGCACGTCTTAAAAACAATTAAGCTGCGGGAGCCGATGGACTTTCGGCAGAGCGTTTTAAGGCCGGCAGCGATGAGCTGGCAACGTGCATGCACTAGCTCATAAACACCATTTGGTTTAAGGAGTGCATGGCGGATGATAAAAATCTGAGTACCAACTATCGCGGCATAAGTTTTTTACCCACCGCATATTGGTCCTGTCTAGTGTGTTATGTGAAAGACTGACATTCTGGCGAACCTGATTGGACTTAATCAGTGTAGCTTTAGATCTATCGATATTCGACCGACCAGATATTCACACTACGACAAATCCTGGAGAAGATCCAAGAAATGCAGATCGACACCTACCATCGGTTCATCGACTACAAAGCTGCAGTCGACAGTCCGATACGACAGTAACTATTATATGCAATGGCTAAGTTTAGTATCCCCGCGAAGCTGATACGACTTTGTGGGATAACAATGACCGACACCAAGTCTTCAGTGAAAATTGGCAATAATCTGATAGAGCCATTTTTTATTAAGCCAGGCTTTGGACAAGGCGTTAGTAAGTCATGCGATCTCTTTAACATCATAATGGAGATGATTATGCGGAAGGCTGCAGAAAATACGACTGGTACCATTTTTAATAAAAGTCACATTGCTGCTAGCGTATAAGAATGATATGGATATCATATGCCAAGGACTTCGGATTGTTACTGCGACCTTTTTCAGTATTCAGAAGCAGTCGGCAGAAGTGATCTGGTGATAAATGAGGACACAACTAAGTTATTCGATATATCAAGCAAAGAGTCTTCTCTTTTGGGATATTGACTACGATAACTATGAAGTGTTAGACGATTTTGTCTACCTTGGCTCCGCCGTAAACAAATATAGTAATGTCAACCTGGAAATCAAGAGAAAAGTATTGAGAGTATCACGAACACCGCTGCAACTATGCGCTAAGCAATACTAGGCACTGATCCTTCATGTGTTACACAACAGCGAAGAGAGTCTTCGAGAGATAAATAGTTCGCAAAATATCTGGACCCATGATCGTTAACCGCGGGTACCGTCGTGCGCCATGAGCTGTATGAACTGCATAACACATCAACATCGACGTGGTACAGCGCATTCAAATAGATCGAATACGCTGGCTGGGACAGGTAGTGCGAATAGTTGTAAATGCTCCAACTTAAAAGTTCTGCGGCAATAAATTCGATGGGCGGTGAAGGATAGGGTGACTAAAACTTCGTTGGATGGACCAAAAGGAAGAATTGTTATCTAATCTTGGTGTGACGAACTACCTACGGAGCGCAAAACGCCAAAGGCTTAGAATTCTTTTCCATGTGTGGCTACTGATGGATGAATTCTGTTGTTGCTGCTAAATAAAGAAAAAAAAAATGCAGAGCATCACGAACACTTGTTAAGCTGTCATGGACTATTTCGGCTCCAGGAAATTATAAAATACTCCCTATTTGTGTACTTTTATACTAAATAAACTGTTTTTAACTCATTTATATAGCTTTTTATAAAACCGTGTGAAAAGTAAAATACCTTTTGGTGTATCTTTAATAATTTGTAAAAATTTTTGTATATCGACAAACTCATAGTCCACAACTACACAAAGATTAAAATGAACATCTGTTTTTTGATACAATAGAAGTTCCTTCTAATAACTATCAAAGTTTCTATTACCTACAAGAAAAAAATATTCATTACTAAAGAAAATTTTTGTAACTTTTTTAAATTAAAAGAACAACGATTATTTTAGGTTAGAATTTTTCGTAGTTTTTTTTATGTTAGTTTCCTTTTTCATATAACTTTAAAAACAAAGATTTTCACAGTATTCATAAAAAAACTTAATCTCCCTTTACACTCCATGAATGTGGTGTGGGACAGTTTCTCGCGTTGTTGTGAATTAACACGCTTTCATTTTTAGATTCACAGCTAACGGCACCTACTTTTTTTATCGACGAATGCGAACGTCACTGTTTGAGAGGCTTTTTACTAGACACGCCGATTATCTCGACAACATCGAGGGGGCCGAAAATTAAAAAAAAAATTAAATGACTGGATCCAGGAGTTGAACCTTGGATCTTTCTCATGTAAGCGCGTGTTCTAACCATCATGCCACGACCGGTCCCGGAAATAAATATATAAAGGGAGATAAAATAGTACCAAGAGAATTTATTTATATGACTTAAAAAATATTTTTTTTTTCAAAACTATTTTTTAGGATTCTAAAATTGAAGTGATCCGATTCAGAATGCAACATTATCTATGTCCCTTAAAATACACCAGTACTATTTAATAGATAATTTGCACTTTAAAATGTTTTGTTTTCTTTTCACTTTTTTGTTGGGTTTAAAAAAATCTATAATAATATTTAGGTTTAATCGATTTCCAACTCTAAAACGTCTTTCTTTTGCTCATTAAGCTTTAGATATTGTTCTTACCTGCTTTTGAGTATCCCGCTATGGTCATAAATAATACCGAACACAATAGAATATCCACACAATGCAATGACTTTACCATTTTTCTAGATTTGTTATTCAACTGTTTGTTTGAGTTGGAAATGACAGCAGAAACTTCAATTTCACTTTAGACTTGGAAACAAAAGAACTGATATCCTTGTTTTGTTCTAAGCCGAAGTAATCACAAACAGCAAATCTTTTTTTGTTATTTGTATTTGTTAACTTTTTAGTTTTGTTTTCTTCGGTGGTTTTTGATTTTTTGTATTTTATTTATTTATTAAAACAAACTAAAAGCACAAAACATTAGTAGGATCTGGTGCTGTAGTTGCCTTTTGGTTTTTGCTGTTTTTTTATTTTATATTTTTGGTTTAACAACAGTAACTGTGTGTTTTGTTACACGTTCAAACAAATTATGCTTGAAACTGTTTCAAAAATGTCCTTTTATATGAAAAAGACAAAGGTATGGCCCTAAGCAGCAACAGCAACAGCGTCATCGGCATCATAGCCAGCCCAGCATCAGCACCAGCATCCATCGCGTTGTCATCGTCATTCCACTGCTTCTCAACATTAGCATTAGGATAAACAACAGCAACAACAACAACAACAATAACGTTCGAAAGAGCAACAGCAGCCAAAAATAACAACAAAAGGAAAGTGTAACACAAACTACCAATTGAAAGACATTTCTGTGGTGTTGGTGTTGCTGTTGTTATCATTTAGGTTCGTTTGTTGTGTTTATGTTCCCTCAGCAGCAAGAAATGGAAAAATCACAGATCAGGGATAAAAATGGAAATATTTCTGTATGCAAAAAAAAGTACGATTCGTACTTAATTTTGCTAGGATATCCCTGTGATATTCCTGAAATTGTGGAAGATCTGACAAAGATATTGGAGTTTTTAGAAGGCAGTAACAACATCGTCCATTTTTAACATGAGATTTTTCGAAACGTCCTTAAGGGTAAAAAAAATAAAACAAATGATTTTTTATAATACAGAGTGGGTCAAAAGTCCTTATACATTGTTATCGGTAGTTGCATCGAGCAGCCATACGAATGAATAATGTGTAAGAGCGTCTTGTGATGAATAACCTAGACTCTCTACTTAAAAGAGGTCTAGCGTCTTAAATGTACTCATACCATCTTAAAACCGCTTTCTTTACAAAAACTTACATTCTTATTCAAATGGTACAAGAATTTAAGACACAAGACGGTGCTCTTCGCACAGGGGTGAATACAATGCGTGGACCAGCGCCCCTGGCGAACTAAGTACCAGATTCGAAGTTATGTGTTTGGGCATAACTTCTCCTTGAGGGTCGGAGCCTATCTCCTGTTATTCTATGGGTCACGACACCCGGTTGTTGGATAACCCACGCAACACCCCGCCGCGCCCAAGCCCTATTCGCGATTTGGGTATAAACCACAGCCACCACGATACTCCCCGAAGGTCCACCCAGTCGGCCTGAAATGAGAATTCCAAACCTATCTTACCGTGGTACCGGAATTAAGTCTCCGGTCACAACTCGTGATCGACCCACTACCAGTTGATCCCCAAATAGGAGAAACCTAAAACCATCCATCATCATTTACACTCTTTGACCATAGACACACACTCCTTACCAATACATCCCACTCACTCTACACTCTCGACATCACTCATATAGCAGTAGGTAGTCCTACCTATCGCACTACTGTTCCATCTAGATTGCTATCTAGATAGGACACATTCATCCAAATACCTCTTTCGCTCACTCACACTCATACCTACTGCAGTCTCATACCCAATACAATCATTCTGCAGCACAGTTCCCCTCTTGAGACCAAAAATATTGCATTTACGCATTACCAACATGCCTGAGTACGACTTCTGACAATTTATTTGTATAAATTGCCTAGCTATTCTTAATGTCTAGCCGCCGCCCGCACCATCAAAGCGGCAAAGTAAGAGCATTCCGCAAACATCATAAAATGCCCTAACGGTCTACCCTTAAACCCACAATTCGACATAAGAGTGCATTGCTGCACCCTCTTGGCGATGTAGCAGGTCATCCTCACTCATTGTGCATTCACTCATCCTATGGTCAAAGTTCATACACCTTTGGCAACTCATAATAGGCTCGTATTCACGAACCCAGTACGAGAACCACTTCAAGTACACACTCTCCGCCCTCAAAAGAGCATTCATGGCAACGAGAGTGTCCTCCACTAAAACACTGGCCGTGCTCTTGTTGCAGCCCCAAGGAAGTCGCACCAGCCTTACACTTCTCCTGAAGAGATCCAAAGACATTTTGTTCTTCAGGTTTTTATCAAATAGTTTACTCATGAAATCATCAGGAGTGAACTCCGAGTCAACCTGTTGGACTACCACCCTTGAACCTAGCTTCAGGTTGGGGCTGACATCCATGTAAAATTCGCATTTGCCGCAATTTTTTCCCTCTTAGCAACAGGGGGGGTCCGAATTACGGCTCCGCCTGCCTTGATAGGGCGGACCTCCCAACCTTGGCCACACGATCATCCTCTAAATCCGTATGACGGACCCGAGATTTCACCCCCCCAGGCTCATATCCTTCGCCTCCCTCTTCGCAGAAACGATTCTAGTATCAGTACCATTCGCAACAAATTCTAAAAAATTTTCTTAGTTTTGCTTGCTTTTGTCCTCATTTATCACCCGATTCACTTCAGCCGACTGCTTTTCAATGCTTGAAAAAGCCGCAGTAAAATCCCGTAATCTACGACCAAAGATATTAATATCATCGGCATACGCGAGCAGCATGTGACTTTTGTTGAAGATGGTGTTTACTGCAGCCTTTCGCATGATCATCTACATTACGATGTTAAAGAGATCGCAGGACAGACTGTCGCATTGTCTAAAGCCTCGCTTGGTAGAAAATGGCTCCGCCAGATTTTTGCGAATTTTCACTGAAGACTTCGTGTCAGTTATGGTATACCAAACTCAACCGTAGCATCTAACAATTTCTGTCGTATCAGACTGTCGAAGGCAGCTTTGTAGTCGTTGAACAGATAGTAGGTGTCGGGTCTTCTCCGAGATTTGTCGTAGTGTTAAAATCTGGTCGGTCGTGGATTTATCAAGTCTAAAGCCACACTGATTAGGTCCAATCAGGTTCGCCAGAATGAGTTTTAGTCTGTAGTATATGAAAGACCTTATATGCGATGGGTAAAAGGTAATCCCGCGATAGTTGGTACACACACTTGGATCGCTTTTCTTAAGCATAGGGCATAGATCTCAGATTCCAATCATCGGTCATGCATTCCTCGAGCTAAATCGTGTTTATGAGCTGGTGCATGCATGTTGCCAGCTCATCGCCGCCGGCTTTAAAAAGCTCTGCCGGTAGTCCATCGGCTCCCACAGCATTATTGTTTTTAAGCCGTGCAATTGCCGTGTTGATGTTGTTTTGGCTCGGTGGTGGACAATCTACTCCGTCGTCTATGATTGGTGTGATTTCGTCACTTATGCTGCCTTCGGGAACGAGTAAAGATTGAAAGTGTTTCCTCCATATTTGCAGCACACTCTGAGTGTCCTTGAACAGATTTCCGTCTCTGTCCTTACAGGTGGGGATTCTTGATCCCTAAACCTTTTGGTAGAACTTTCGGGCTCCACCTATATCTCTGTAGTTTTCGATATCCTGGCTCTCTCTTTTCTTCCACAGACACTTTTTCCGTTTCATCTCCCTCCTTTTCTCATTATAATGCTCCGTCACCGCACGCATCGCCATTGGCTGCAGTTTTTCCTTGTATTCAGCATCCATTTCCTCAACTTTTCGCGACATTAATCATCGTATCAGAGCTTGTCTGAGCGTGGTTTTTAATAACCCAGTACGGTCGTCACGGCAGTGGTCATAGAATTCGCAATATGCTGCCACTGGGTGTCGGGAACATCAGAACTGGGGTATTTGTTTGGAGTAATTGAGAGAGTTGGTTGGAGGAGGCATTGCCTATTACGGTGGTATACAGCTGTGCGATGTCTTTCCTTAGAGTAGGCATTGGCTATCTCGATGGTATGCAACTTTGCGAAGTCTTGCTTCTTTTGCGTTTGGTTACGAGCTGTTTAAGCGCACTACTTAATCGCATGCCTACCTTGGCTGTAACTATGGTCCGGGTCAATATTTGCAACGCTTTAAACATGCCTTGCATCGATTACTATGTGATCAATCACATTCCCTGTCTTTTGATCGGTGAATATCCAGGTTGCTTTAAGGATATCTTTATATGAGAATCTGATTCCACTCACTACGTGAAGCTAACAAGTCTAAATCCGTTGTCGAATGTGGGGTCATGTGGATTGAATTTTCTGACTGTTGAATCAAGAGCATCTTTCCTTCCTATTTTAGCATTAAAATCTTTTAGAACAATTTTAAGGTCATTGCCAATGCCACGGTCATGTATTTCTTCCAGGCTATCCTCGTCTTTGCCTTCCGTCGGGGCGTGTACACAAATCTGTGTAATGTAAAAATATGAAGACTCTTGGCTACTACGAATCCGCATCCAAATTCGTGTCTTTCTGCATGACAGCTGTAAAAGTACTCACAGTTGTTTCTTCGGGTGCATTCCTGTCCCGTCCATTGTATTTCCAGTATGACAGTGATGTCAGCCTTGTATTTGTCGAGGACATTCGCCAATTGTATAGAGGCATTATCTTTGTCTAAAGAGATCACCTTTCAGAGTACATATCCTTATATTATGGTCCTTATAACGTTTGCGAGAGTCGTATTTTCTTCGTGTTTCCATAACAGTTTTATTTCCATTTAAGTAGAATGACTTAGTAGGTCACTGCTTCCGATCCTATCTCCTTGGGGCTGGCAAAGCCACTAGGAGAGCATTTGTGTTGAGATTCAGTAACTTCTGTTACCTACTCCCTAACACATTTGCTACCACTGAACGAATGTTTAGTGGCATGGACGGGGATCTTTAAAAAGTCATTCTGGTTGTTCTCAGTTGTATAACGACTAGAAAACGAAAATTAGATGCAGAACTGCAGAACTTCTTCTTTTTGAGGCTACTTTCACGTGCAGTTCTCAGAATTGAGTCCCAAAATCATGTGTTGTACTGTGTAAGTGTCGAGATAATCGGCATGTATAGTGAAAAGCTTCTCAAACGTTCGTATTCGTCGACAAACAAGTAGGTGCCGTTAGTTGTGAATCTAAAAATAGAAAGCGTGTTAGTTCACAACAACGCGAGAAGGTATTTCATACCTCATTCATGGGTTGTAAAGGAAAATCAAGTTAAAGTTTTAATTGTTGTTTGTTATTGTTATTGTTACAATGCATTGACATACATTGTGTATTATGTGCCTTAATTTTATGACAAATTAGAATCATTGTGTGTTCGTAAAATGTCGACAAACAAATATACTGTATATTGTACTATCTGTTAGCATTGTTCCATCCCTATCACAGCTAACAGTATATTTTCTGCCATCTGCTTGTGTGTGTGCGTGTATTGTTTATAAATCCATTTTTGTGTAAAACATGGCATAAACATGTACATATCAATATACATTCAAACAACTAGACCTATGAACCTCACAGACATACAGATTTGGGATAATGATATGCTACTTTCTCTTGTCGTTGTAATGTTGCGTAGGTTACAATACAACAATCTTACAACATAGATTTTTATGTTTAATTGGTTATCTGTTTATGTTTTAAAGATTCAAATCTAGATATCCTTTTTTAACTTTTTTTTTGATAAATTGTCTGTTTGTTTATTTTACCAAAATGCATTTTGAATTAATTACAACCAATTTTAGATACTTTAAATAAACAATGCGCAGGCGTTTCTATGCAATATTTCCATATTGTTAGTTCGCATCAACAGGTGAATGTTGGGCAACATTTTGTAATGGTTTAATGGCAACATGTTGCTGAAAGGACACAATTGCCAATACTGAGTTAATGTCTTTGTTCCATTCAAAGCGGTTGGTCATCGGATTTATATTGTTAGCGTTAGGTTTAATGTGTGTCACAATAATATAAAGGAGATTGTATACGACTTTCATGTGAAATATCAAAACAAGTATGAAACTTTCAAGATGTTTAAGAGTTAGAAAAATGTATTATTACTTATATTATGCCAGTGTCATCGTACAAATATTTTTTGTATTTCCAAATATTTGTATACAAGAGGTTACGTAATAATAAATTTACAATAAATTCAAGTAATAAAGTTTATTGTTTCAAAGCAGCCGAATTCTCTGATACACGCTTGTGTTACTACATATTCTAGTTATAGTATTAGTTGCGTATTGTTGGTAACTTATGTATACGCGCTAAGCCATATAAATGCTAACGGGGATACATTTACATGTTAAGATGAACGAGTTGTTGAAAAAATTGTTAAGAATTAAAAATGTAGACAAATTTTAAATTGCAAATGTAAACAAAAAATAAAAAAAGAGAAAGTCAAATAAAATAATTTTCATTTGTATAATTTTTTTAATGAAATGTTATTTTACATACATATATTTTTTTGTGGAAACCTTGGGAAAAATATTTCAAATTATGGCTTAAGATCTCTGTGGAACATAAGATACTAAGAAGAATCATGTGAATTTTTATTGTACTCAAATAAAATGCTCCGTCAGGCAAATACAAATATTTATTTTGTTTAGGAAATTTGTTGACAACAAATCTCAAAATTGCAATTAGTATGATATTTACGAATGAATAAAAAGAAAAACAAAAACAGTTATTTGACATAAATTACTGTGCTGGTCACCGGTCTCCTATATAGTATACCAAAAAAAAACACAGTAATTGTTAATTTGGATCATGGGCAACAAAAAATGTTTAACGATTATACGCTGCAGTTTTTTTTTAAACGACGATTATCGAAAAAAAACAGTAAGAAAGTTTTAGTCGGGCGACCCGACTTACATATACCATCACCCTCAGTAAAATAAAATAAGTTGGTATTATATTGATATTATAACTCGATTTCTAAAGTGGGTGGAGTGGTAAATTTGTATGGGAGGTACTAGAAGGGGCGTGTCTAGACTTCTAGGTTTATCCTCTAAAACTTTATCCTGTTATAGCTTTACTGAATACAGAGTTTGGGTACGATAGCGTTGGATGTATTGATATTATTACTCCATCTCTGAAGTGGGCGGAAAGTCTGACAGACAGACAGACAGACACACAGACAGACACACAGACAGACAGACAGACAGACAGACAGACAGACAGACAGACAGACAGACAGACAGACAGACAGACAGACAGACAGACAGACAGACAGACAGACAGACAGACAGACAGACAGACAGACAGACAGACAGACAGACAGACAGACAGACAGACAGACAGACAGACAGACAGACAGACAGACAGACAGACAGACAGACAGACAGACAGACAGACAGACAGACAGACAGACAGACAGACAGACAGACAGACAGACAGACAGACAGACAGACAGACAGACAGACAGACAGACAGACAGACAGACAGACAGACAGACAGACAGACAGACAGACAGACAGACAGACAGACAGACAGACAGACAGACAGACAGACAGACAGACAGACAGACAGACAGACAGACAGACAGACAGACAGACAGACAGACAGACAGACAGACAGACAGACAGACAGACAGACAGACAGACAGACAGACAGACAGACAGACAGACAGACAGACAGACAGACAGACAGACAGACAGACAGACAGACAGACAGACAGACAGACAGACAGACAGACAGACAGACAGACAGACAGACAGACAGACAGACAGACAGACAGACAGACAGACAGACAGACAGACAGACAGACAGACAGACAGACAGACAGACAGACAGACAGACAGACAGACAGACAGACAGACAGACAGACAGACAGACAGACAGACAGACAGACAGACAGACAGACAGACAGACAGACAGACAGACAGACAGACAGACAGACAGACAGACAGACAGACAGACAGACAGACAGACAGACAGACAGACAGACAGACAGACAGACAGACAGACAGACAGACAGACAGACAGACAGACAGACAGACAGACAGACAGACAGACAGACAGACAGACAGACAGACAGACAGACAGACAGACAGACAGACAGACAGACAGACAGACAGACAGACAGACAGACAGACAGACAGACAGACAGACAGACAGACAGACAGACAGACAGACAGACAGACAGACAGACAGACAGACAGACAGACAGACAGACAGACAGACAGACAGACAGACAGACAGACAGACAGACAGACAGACAGACAGACAGACAGACAGACAGACAGACAGACAGACAGACAGACAGACAGACAGACAGACAGACAGACAGACAGACAGACAGACAGACAGACAGACAGACAGACAGACAGACAGACAGACAGACAGACAGACAGACAGACAGACAGACAGACAGACAGACAGACAGACAGACAGACAGACAGACAGACAGACAGACAGACAGACAGACAGACAGACAGACAGGGGATACATTTACATGTTAAGATGAACGAGTTGTTGAAAAAATTGTTAAGAATTAAAAATGTAGACAAATTTTATATTGCAAATGTAAACAAAAAATAAAAAAAGAGAAAGTCAAATAAAATAATTTTCATTTGTATAATTTTTTTAATGAAATGTTATTTTACATACATATATTTTTTTGTGGAAACCATGGGAAAAATATTTCAAATTATGGCTTAAGATCTCTGTGGAACATAAGATACTAAGAAGAATCATGTGAATTTTTATTGTACTCAAATAAAATGCTCCGTCAGGCAAATACAAATATTTATTTTGTTTAGGAAATTTGTTGACAACAAATCTCAAAATTGCAATTAGTATGATATTTACGAATGAATAAAAAGAAAAACAAAAACAGTTATTTGACATAAATTACTGTGCTGGTCACCGGTCTCCTATATAGTATACCAAAAAAAAACACAGTAATTGTTAATTTGGATCATGGGCAACAAAAAATGTTTAACGATTATACGCTGCAGTTTTTTTTTAAACGACGATTATCGAAAAAAAACAGTAAGAAAGTTTTAGTCGGGCGACCCGACTTACATATACCATCACCCTCAGTAAAATAAAATAAGTTGGTATTATATTGATATTATAACTCGATTTCTAAAGTGGGTGGAGTGGTAAATTTGTATGGGAGGTACTAGAAGGGGCGTGTCTAGACTTCTAGGTTTATCCTCTAAAACTTTATCCTGTTATAGCTTTACTGAATACAGAGTTTGGGTACGATAGCGTTGGATGTATTGATATTATTACTCCATCTCTGAAGTGGGCGGAAAGTCTGACAGACAGACAGACAGACACACAGACAGACAGACAGACAGACAGACAGACAGACAGACAGACAGACAGACAGACAGACAGACAGACAGACAGACAGACAGACAGACAGACAGACAGACAGACAGACAGACAGACAGACAGACAGACAGACAGACAGACAGACAGACAGACAGACAGACAGACAGACAGACAGACAGACAGACAGACAGACAGACAGACAGACAGACAGACAGACAGACAGACAGACAGACAGACAGACAGACAGACAGACAGACAGACAGACAGACAGACAGACAGACAGACAGACAGACAGACAGACAGACAGACAGACAGACAGACAGACAGAAATTTCAAAAGTATAATTTAGTGTTAATTGTAAAATTTTTGTGTTAATGCCGACCAGAATTATGCATTTTCCTCTCCATCCAATAAATGAGAGATAAGTGAGCTTCTTGGTACTTTATCAAAGACTTCATTTTAAAAGTGAAATAAAAAGAACTACTGTCATTGACACGTCCATAAAAGTCACTTTATTATAACGACTAAAACACCTTAGGTATGTTCGATTTTAAAGTTATATATCTGGCAGCTGGATCAGCTTTTGTAAACTACTAACTATTATTGGCCAACTCACCAAAAAAACTATCCTCGGTCCACAGCCCAAAATGTACATTCGTTTGTTTTATGATGAATCCCTAAAAATTTCGTGCATAGGATTAAGATCCAGTGAGCTGGACTGTTTTTAAAAATGGTATTTTTTTTTTGAGTCTTCCGAAGATTTTTGATATTTAACTAAAGACTATATGCGCAATATTAGTATCATAGGAAAGAGTTTTTAAAGACGCATCCAACGGTAGGGAAAACATGCCCACAAATGTCCTGACAAGTCCATTTTTCAGAAATATTTTGCAAAAAAAAAACGATTTTTTTTAATTTTACGTAGACATTTTTCAGAATTAAATGTCAGATTGACATATATTTATCCTTAGTCGATTTATGTAAAAACGTGTTTCACCTTTTTTCTCTAAAATCTTTTTTAGTGTATACTGTACATTTTAAATATAGGTTTCTGATCCCCACGGCAAAACCTAAATCGTCAACTAAATAATTCTTTAAGTAAATACAATTACTTGTGTAATTAAAAAATATGGCTTGTCTAAATATGAAAAATGCCGCTAGTGAACCCAATTGGCAATTGTGTGTCGGCTAGATTCATTCCGAAAAGTCGTATAAGTTTCGCGGGGATACCAAACTCAACCATAGCATCTAACAATTTCTGTCATATCGGACTGTCGTATGCAGCTTTGTAGTCGATCAACAGATGGTAGGTGTCGATCTGTATTTCTAGGGTCTTCTCCAGAATTTGTCGTAGTGCGAATATCTGGTCAGTAGAGGATTTATCAGGTCTAAAGCAACACTGATAATATCCAATCAGGTTCGCGAAAATGGGCTTTAGTCTTTCACAAAACACACTAGACAGGACCTTGTATGCGATGGGTAAAAGGCTAATCCAGCGATAGTTGGTAAACACACTTGGATCGCCTTTCTGAAACACAGGGCATAGAACACACAGATTTCAATCATCGGGCATGCATTCCTTGAGCCATATCGTGTTTATGAGCTGGTGCATGCTTGTTGCCAGATCATCGCTCTGCCGGTAGTCCATCGGTTTCCGCAGCTTCGTTATTTTTAAGCCTTGCGATCTCCTTGCTGATCTCGTTTTTGCTCGGTGGTGGACAATATACTCCGTCGTCTATGATTGGTGTGATTTCGTCACGTATACTGCCATCGGGAACGAGTAGAGTTCCTAGAGATTCCCTAGAAAGGGTTGAAAAAAAAGTTTATGTTTTCTTCTTTCTGTTTTCAGAATAGTTTTTATTTTAGGGTAAGTGGTAAGCCAGCGCACCCTTTCCTAGTTTCTTGGGACTGCCAAAGCTACTAAGAGAGCCGTTGTGTTGAAATCCAAGTGAATAGTGATCAGAAAACTTAAACTAGAAAATACTCTATTCCCCCATTTTCATACTACATCTCTATAAATATGTCCACATCGAAAGTTATACTTGGTCACATATTTTAAATATAAATTGCTAGAAGTATAAGTTAAACGTTTAAAATAACGGAAAATGTCTTCCAATCCTACCGGCTCCCAAACTAACAATGGCGTATGAATTAAGTTTGTTAGTAAGGCCTTAATAGCGAGAAGCAAGCCGAAGAGAATAGATTTTTTGCAGAGCTGTACGACAACACTTATGAGAAGTAACAAAAATATTTGTTTCAAAATATTAAAAAAAAATACCAAAATACATTTAAATTAAAAGATTAAAAAATTCTGTGTTGGTCGATGATATCTCTTCAAGGTCATTGACTAATAAGTTGGTTGTCGCTTGAAATTAGAGATTAGAAGAGTAGGCCACATGTGATGTATGCCAATTAAGTATTGTATATTCGATTAATTTAGTTTAGTACATATTCAGCTTTAAAACGCAGCGGACAATCTGTGGTTGTGAAGAGTAAGTAAGTAGTACAAGTGATACTGTTTAACGAGACAAACAATAAATAGCTTTGAAGCATGTATTTCAATTTACTCATTCGTAAGCTGCCCTTAAAAGCAACAAAAGAAAATAGGCAAGTTGATAATCTATTATATTGGAATTCAATAAGTTAAATATGGTCCCCATATATTGTATATATATGGAACATATAAATTGTTGGCAATTACACCGCAAATTTTAGTAACTAAACTCTGTACAGTATTGTAGATAGTAATTTGCTTGATGGTAGTAACTTGGTGCAGGCGTTTTAAATTACATACCATTACAATGAAGAAACTACATTATTATTATAATTGTTTATCAAATAATGTAAACAATAAAATTATATTAAATCGCTTTAAGTGTGAGTGCATCATTGTGTTAAGCCAATGACAACTAGTGGTTAATGTTGTTTATCGACGAATGCGAATGTCACTTTTAACTGGGTAGTTTTTTTTTAGTCGTCTTCATGGTCGTTTGCTATTGTCGCGAGGCTATGGGATGCCTATCACTGTTTTATATTAAGTGGTAGTCAGCTAGTCTATAGTTGTAGACAACATAATTTTGTTGTAGTGCCACAATTACACTGGTTCCATTTATCACATAATTGATACTTCCAACATCAGTATAATGTCAGATGAGCGGAGGATTTCTAGTAAAGGGAACTAATGTTATCCGCATCTGAATCGAAAGAAATTGGTAGAGTTTGTTTGAATTTGTTGCACCTGACACAGATTCGTGTTTAAGTTGCTGCGTTTGAGAACAATGTACTTCTACTAAAATACCAAATTTATTTATTTAAATTGCGAGAAATTATGATAAATATATAATAACTTAGAATTTTTTTTTTAATTTTCAGATCATGCTATTCATGCGGACATTATTAATTTTATTGATGTTGTGCGGCATCTTAAACACTTGCTACTCAAATCCAACGAAACAAGAACATACCGAATATCACAAAACGGAAAATGATATCGATGAAAATATAATTAAAGATGAGGACAATTATCTTACCGAATACTCCAATCTAATGCAATCCTATATGAATCTGTCAGTTCAACCTTGTGATGACTTCTATGAATACGCATGTGGAAATTGGAAGAATACAATTAAGGAAAAACACTCAGTGAAGCATCGATTTAATGTATGGGAGATCAACTTCAAAATGGATGATATAGTTGAGGAATTACTTCAAAAAACCGATATTGACGATGTGGCACCGGATTATGCCCAAGAATTCGAACTGGCGAAGAAATTCTATAACAATTGCCTCGAAACAAAGTTATATCCAATGCAGAATTCTTCAACATTTTTAGAAATTATTCAAAACATTGGAGGTTTTCCAGCGGTGGATCCCAAATGGAACGCTTCGCAGTTCAGTTGGCTTAATATGAGTGCACATATGACCAATTACGGCATTGAAAATTTTATAAAAGAGGACATTTATCCAGCTCATCCGTACTTGCCATATTTTCTATTGCCTACATACGGTTTCGATATTGAACTTCATTATGATAATATAGGAAATGTTTCTTGCAATGCCTATCAACTTAACTACAAGCGAATGCACAACATTTTATCTCTGTATGGAGTGGACCAAGGAAAAAGAGATGAAGTTGTATCTGGAATATTAACACTTTTGACTGCTATTTTAAAACTGAATGAACAATTTGAGGGATCTCAGATTAACTGTGAAAAATATTCCGAATCTTTGGATAGTTCAGTCGGGGATGAAATCACTGAACAGTTTAAAGCTTACTTTGACATTGCGTGGATGAGAAAATTTGACGAGGTGCCCAAAGAATATATGCCATGTCTATACTTCTATAATGAATTGAATAAGATTTGCGATGCACACAAAGAATCGGTGGCCAACTACTTGTCACTGAAGTTTTTGTATCATATGGATGCTGGTCTTAAAGATTCCAAGTTTGGCAAAGATTATTGTAAGAGAGAAATCCGGAATAGTTTCAGTTTAGTCTTCGATCACTTATACATGAAGGTAAGCAATATGTAAGATTGTGTAAGACAGTGATTATGCCAATAGTAAGATATTGCTCTTAAAATGTGGAGAAAGTTTGTACTGAACAGATGATAGCTTGCCAAAACTGGTTAATTAATACTTAAATTTCCGAGAGTTAAGTCGTATACTCCAATCTGTTATTAAATCAAAAATCCACAATATTGGAATGATGTGCGTATGATTAATATAAAATCTGCTTGAATAAATATTTCTCATACGTTGTTCACCAATATTAGTATCTAATACCATATGCAAACTCGCTACATAAATACTGTACAGTATTTACTTAGCTCAGGGTCGTCATTCAATATCATCAGTATTAAACAGTTTCATAACACATTACTTGAAATCTACAGTTTTAAGGTTAGTTTTTGCTTATAATAA
Organism: Muscina levida; assembly: GCA_964034835.1. NCBI lineage: Eukaryota > Metazoa > Arthropoda > Insecta > Diptera > Muscidae > Muscina > Muscina levida. Next base: position 125,631,611 of record OZ035880.1, on the reverse strand, counting down.
TGAAACCTTCATATTCTATATTATTTTAGATATTTTTTAACAAAGAAGTCGCCGATGATGTCGTTGCACTGTCAAAGGAAATTCGTCGAAGCTTGCGTTCCCTTTTGGAAGAAGCCGACTGGTTTGACGAATCAACAAGGGAAGCTGCTCTCCGAAAAGAATCAGCACTTAGAATGAATGTTGGGAGATATGAAGATGCGAAAACACAAGAGCTTCTTCGAGGAGCTTTCAAAACCCTACAGTTTGTTGAAAATAATTACGATGCTAATAGAGCGAATTTAAAGAAGTTCCAAATGTACATAAAACGATACTATGGTCTTCACCCTGAGCTCATTGGCAATGATGCCAAACCCTTGGATTTCATGCGAGCAATGGTAATAAATGGTTTCTATTTCAATCTCGATAATACGATGTACATTGCGGCTGGTTTGCTGCAGCCACCAGCCTACCATAAGAACTGGCCTCTCTCTCTAAAGTATGGCACACTCGGCTTTATGTTAGGCCACGAAGTTGGCCATGGCTTCGACACGACAGGAGCTAATTTTGATCATAATGGAAAAATTAAATGGTGGTGGTCTGATGAGGCACATAAAATATTTCAAGAGCGCGCACATTGTTTTGTTGAGCACTATAACAACTATATGGTGCCGGAAATTAATAAAACCATAAATGGAGAATTGACAAACGATGAGAATCTGGCCGATCACACTGCCTTAATTACGGCATACATGGCTTTTAAACACATAGAAAAGGCTACGAGCAAGTCCGATGATCCTTTGTCTGCCCTAGAAAAGGAGAAACGAATGCCCGGGTTGGATTTATCACCGGACCAACTATTCTTTTTGGGTGCAGCCCAATTGTGGTGTTCAGATTACAATGAAGCACAGTATTGGAAAGGACTGACAGATGATCATACAATCGATAAATATCGTGTGCTAGGTATGGTTTCGAATAATGCTGATTTTGCAAAGGCTTTCAAGTGTCCCGCTGAAAATAATGATATTGCTTCCACTCAAAATAGTTGTCGGATGTGGTAATATGCATTAGAATATTATACAAATAAAATAAAAGAAATATTGAAATTAAATTTTTAAAAAATTCTCTTAAGAGTTAGAAATGGAGTTACATTGTGCATTGTGCCTGAAATGTAAAAATGCGTAACCCTCATTTACATAACTTTACAGAATGAAAAGTGTTTAATTTGTATACCGTCATCCTTAAGGGTGATGGGAAAAATTGTAAAGCATTAAAGGAAACGAGTTAGACCCCAAGTATCTTACGACTAAATTTGTTGGAGGCCTTTTTAAGACGATTGAGTTATGTCCGTCTTGCTGCATGGCTGGTGAGCAGGTATGAAAATTTACCAATTTTAACATTTTCCAAAATGAAAAAACGGAAGCCTTTAAATGGGCCTGTACTTACCACACTAGGGGTGTGATGCTCAGTGACTGGCTGGTTTCGCAAGAAGTTCGTGCTTAATGAGCCTAGCGAGCTGTATACGTTTGACGGGCCTAACGGGAAGAGTGATATTGATGTCACAATTGTGAATGAGGCAGTAGTGAGAGCGTTTGGTTGTAGGTAGTGTGTGTTTGGATCAAGTTCCCAGCAGCAAAAAATGGGGCTTTGCATGCCTTTTTGCAGGCCTGCAAAGGCAGTCAGAAGCCCTACCCTTCAAATGCAGTCTTCATTTTAAATTAACATAGGGCGCCATAGGCAGGCAAGGCCTGCACGTTCTCTTTCTCATTGAAGGCGTTTCAGTAGGCATGCCCAGTATGTCCTGCTAAGAGTCCTGATAACAAGGGCCCTCTATGAGGCATTGCGTCTACAGACCAGCTTGCTGGCCTGCAAAAGAGCATTTATAGAAGGACTTAAATAAAAAAAAAACATATGCGAATTATTTCCATATTAAATGATTTCCTACTTTTTATAAATTTTTAATACAATATTTATTACAATTTACAATTAAAATTTTTTTTTTAAATCCACCAGCTCGCGACCTCAGTACTCATAGATGGGCATGCTACCCACTCGGCTATCACGTTATATAGTTGTTGTACGACAAATAGCATACATGTGGTTCTCATAAACAAGAGCATCTGTCTTACTTTCCGTTAAGAGGCCTGGCAACAGGCCTCGTCCGAGAAGTGATAAGTGCATGGCTATGAACGTCAATTCTGCCTTCTACAAATAGGACTGTCAACAGGCCTGTTTAAGGCAAGAAAGTTTGCATGCCCTTTGTGCACATCTATGGTATTTTTGTGGGGTACACAGTAGGACTGCACACAGGCCATTTTTAAGAAGGATAAGAGGCATGTCTGCGGGATCTTTTCTCATCCTAGTAAGAGGCCTTATTGCAGGTCTCATTTGAGAAGCGAAATGTGCATGGGTATGGAATTTTTGTTAGGCTTAGTGAAGGACTTATTATAGCCTGTATACATGCCTGGAAAAGGTAGGCGTATTTGAATGTCAATAAACTGCCTTTGAAGGCATGTTTGGAGGCATATTTTTACAATGCCTCGTCTTTTCCGCTGCTGGGTTGTTATCGCTTGTGCCTGTGTGGTGATGAATGATGTGAGTGTGAGGAGATGGCGTACGATGCGTGCTTGTGAGAGATAGGGCACTTAGTTTTCATATCTCTAGTTTTTGTAGAATTAGTGGTGATCAGCAGATCATGTGCATAGAAGAGTGGGTTTTTGGTTGTTCTGAAGGCTTAACTCTGGTAGGGTTAAGTGGTGGACTGCGGAGATGACTGCTAAGCGCAGAGCAGTAAGGTGGCTGCGTAAATGCTTTCAGCGAGCCAGAAGAGTGGGTGCGGCTGATGTTGCTCAGCACAGAGCTGCCTATAGGCGGTGCCAGGCTGAGTACAAAAGAATGCTTATGAGTCTGAAAGAGGCTGAATGCAGAGCTTTCTCTGAGGATCATAGAAATGATTCCAAGTGTGTAAAGGAAAGGGTAGTCATGTGGATGCGTGTGACCACCAGGTTGATGGAAATTTGCTACCGACTTGGAGGAAGTGTGTTGATGTGATGTTGCGTGAGTTCTGGGGGTGTCGGACTATCCACTCTTGGAGGAACACGAGTAAAGTGAATGTGTGAGTATGGTGCGGTGTAGGAAGTCACTAGGTATTGATGGGTTGACCTGTGAGATGTGTAAAAGCTTCTTTAATGCCATTCTTGATCAACTGATGGCTTTGTATGGTAAGTGTATGAGTTAGTGGAGATACCCAGAGTGGTTGTGCATTTGAAGTCGACCGATAGAATTAGGAACAATCCTCGATGCTACCGGAGCACCAGTCTGCTTCCAGTACTTGAAAAATTGGTGGACAGGATAATGGAGCACCGACTTAAGGAGAGTATGAATACCAATTTGGTTTCAGAAATGGCAAGTGTGTTGGGGATGCGTGGATGTATGTTAAAAGGTGTGTGAGTGAGAGTGTTGGTAAGTATTTTTTAGGTGTGTTTCTGGATTTTCAGGGTGCTTTTGATTATTTGTATTGAAATAGCGTGTTGTGTAGAATGCGTGATGCGGGCTATCAGGAATTCAGTCTTTGGCAAACCCTATTTTTCTGTCCGGCGAGCGTGTGTTGTCGGTGTGAATGAGTCTGTAAGTGTGAATGTGGTCCGTGGGTGTCCTCAATAATCCATTTGTGGTCCATTTATTTGGAATCTTATGATGGAACCACGCCTGAGGCAGCTTGGACAAGTGTGTAAAGTGTGTGCGTATGCAGATGATCTGTTGGTGTTGTTTGAGGGTCAATCTCGTTCTGAATTAGAGCGAATTAGCCAGAGTGTGATGACAAAAGATGAGAATTTGGCCGACCACATAGGTTTAATTACTGCATACATAGCTTTTAAACACATTGAAAAAGCTACGATCAAGCCTGCCTTAAAAAAGGAAAAACGAATGCCCGGGTTGCATCTATCACCGGACCAACTATTCTTTTTGGGAGCAGCTCAATTGTATTGTTCAGTTTACAATGAAGCACAGTATTGGAGAGGACTGACAGATGTGCATACAATCAATAAATATCGTGTACTAGGTATGGTTTCGAATAATGCTGATTTTGCAAAGGCTTTAAAGTGTCCCTCTACTCAAACGAATATAAATAAAATATGTAAATTGTACTCTAAAAATTCTCTCATGAGTTAGTGTGAAAAAAGAAGTACGCTGTGTATCGTCACCTAATATGTAACTAGTAATGTAATTCTCTTCGGCTATGCCGAAGTTCAGATACCCTTTACCATTTGTAAAAATTACGATAAAACTGGTTATTTGCACTACAACTATATTTTAATAAACTTGGTACCGTAAAACCAGCGGGGGTTTATATGAGAGTTGAACGTTACCTTAAGCCTCTCGCATTCATTTTGTTGTCATTAATTGTTCACTGAAATATTAAATACTGCACAAATTTTTACGAAACACTGCTGTAGAAAAGGATCTTCTATGATATTTGTGTTATTTTGGGCAGATTGGTACAATGTAAGTAAAAATAATGAAAGTTTGATCTACATTTTTTTTTTCAGGTAATCACTGTTAATATGTTCTGTTGGAATGTATGCAATGCAATTTTCCTCACATTTGCTTTTGACCATCCGAAGCGAGCAACAAATTTTGGTGTCTCAGATGTGACGTGACGATGTGTGATGCCTCACTTGTTTCTATGTCAAGCTAATTCTTTTCACAACTTCAAAGCCAACAACAACCAGAAGGGTTATGTCAAATAGTTAGGATTGAGGTTTTGCTTCCTATTACAATATAAATTAGCTGACCAAATTTAATTAATCGGCAGGTGTCGGTTTGGAAGTTAAGGAAAAAATATTAATTTTCCAAAAATAGGTCGTTTTGCATGGGAGGTACCAGAAGGGAAGTGTCAAATGTTTAGTTTTTTTGAGTTCTTGCCTCCTGGGCAAAAATGTTGTTTTGAAAAATGTTAACACTGGTAAATTTTAATACCGATCCATTAAAGTTTACTTGAGTTATCCTGCTGACCAGCCATCCAGCCAGCCAAACAGACGGACATAGCTCATTCGCTATAATAACTCCTGAAACGCATTTCGTCTGAAGATACTTGGGGTCTAACTCGTCTCCTTTAATGCGTTACACTTTTTTTACTCGAGTTATCCTGCTGACCAGCCATCCAGCCAGCCAGACAGACGGACATAGCTCAATCGTCTTAAAAAGTCCTGAAACGAATTTGGTCTTAAGATACTTGGGGTCTTACTCGTCTCCTTCAATGCGTTACACTTTTTTTCGTATCAAATGATATATACCATCATCCGTAAGGGTGATGGTATAAAAATTTTATAGGTACCAACCAAGAATTGGGTGGTTCGCATATAAATCCTGTTACTTAGGATGACCATTAGGGTGGGACGATTTGAACATCTTAATGGGCACTTCGCGTTTCTGATTCTTGGGATTGTACTGAGTCCACTAGACCATACGTGTACGATGAAAATCGAGCTTCCAGATTTTGACTTGCAGTTTTTTCTCAGACTTTATTTACGTAAGAAAGTTTCAGTCGGGCAACCCGACTTACATATACCATCACCCTCAGTACAACAAAAAATTTTCTTTATACTAATATTATTACTAGATTTCTAAAGTGGGCGGATTGGTACTTTTGTATGGGAGGTACCAGAAGGGGCGTGGCTAGACTTACAGATTATTTCTCCGAAACTTTATCATGTTATACCTTTACTAAATACAGAATTCGGGCGCGATGGCGTTGGTTGTATTGATATTATTACTCCATCTCTAAAGTAGGCGAAGTGGTTCATTTGTATGGGAGTTACCAGAAGAGGCGTGTCTAAACTTCCAGATTTCTTCTATAAAACTTTTTCCTGCTTGAACTTTACTAAATACAGAATTTGGGCAGGATCGCGTTAGGTATATTAAAAATATTAATCGATCTCTAAAGTGGGCGGTACCAGATGTGTATGGCAGGTACCAGATGGGGCGTGGATAGACTTCCAGTTTTTTTCTCAAAAACTGCATCCTGCTATAGCTTTACTAAAATAAAGAATTTGGGTACGATCGCCTTGGATTTATTGATATTACTACTCCATCTCTAAAGTAGGCGAAGCGGCACATTTGTATGGGAGGTACCAGAAGAGGCGTGTCTAAACTTCCAGATTTCTTCTCTAAAACTTTTTCCTGCTTGAACTTTACTAAATACAGAATTTGGGCAGGATCGCGTTAGGTATATTAATAATATTAATCGATCTCTAAAGTGGGCGGTACCAGATGTGTATGGCAGGTACCAGATGGGGCGTGGATAGACTTCCAGTTTTTTTTTCTCAAAAACTGTATCCTGATATAGCTTTACTAAAATAAAGAATTTGGGTACGATCGCGTTAGTTATACCATCACCCTTAGGGATGAGGGTATATATCATTTGATACGACCCAAAAGTGTAAAACATAGAAGGATTTTGCATTTTTCAGGTCATGTTTTATGCGCATAAAACACGATTTTTAGGGCATATTTCCGGTTGCCCTGGTATCAATCTATTCTGGAAGTCTTCGAGAGAAAAATACTCCGCAAAATATTTGGACCTATTTTCGTTTACGGCGAGTACCGTCGTCGAATGAATCATGAGCTGTGTGAGATGTACAACGACATCGACGTAGTCAAGCGCGTTCAAATAGACCAAATGCGCTGTCTTGGACACGTTGTACGAATGGACGAAAACGCTCCGGATCGAAAAGTCTTTGGCAATAAACTCGATGGGCGGCGCAGGAGGGGGCGACCAAAACTCCAAAGAATGGACCAGGTGAAAGAGCTGTTAACTAAGCTTGGTGTGACGATCTATCTACGGAGCGCAAAAGACCGAAGCGTTTGGAATACTTTTCTACGTGCGGCTACTGATGGATAAATTTCTGTTGTTGCTGCCATTAAAGAAGAAGAAGAATAAAAGGACAGAAAAGCTCAACATCCTTCTAAACGCGCTTTTGTCAATAAATCCTACTTCCACAATTAGTAAGCGCGTGTTTTCTGTATTAAGCTTTGTAAAAACGAAACAGAAGAATATACTCAAAATTGAACACTTAGATTGCATAATATTTCTTAAATATTATTTTACAAAATAAAATGAATGAGATTCCAAAAATTTATTAAAAAGTAAAAACACAAAATAAAACAACACATTTCTTACTTTTTGTAAATAAATGCATTTCTTTGAATCAAATAAAATAAGTTTTAAGGAAAAAAACCGAAGAAACCAGTTAAACCGGTTTTCTTTAAAATGTTGTATTCGTCAAATATGTATATTTTTCATAAGTTTATTATACGAAATTTAAAATACGCCCCAAAATACGAAAATCGAGGTCAAAGTTGGCGATAAGGCCCGGGGGCCAAAAAAATGGGCCCCTTGGGTTCTATGATGACTATGATGTGGGTACTCAAATGACAGATATTTTCGAGACGAATCCAGCGATGTTTTTTTAAGTTACTACGGGTCTCCTGGATCGAGTTAGAGCCATTTAAATTTCCGGGATATACCAAAAAAAAAAAAAAATTTAAAAAATGTGAAAAAATCTTGGAAAAAGTTAGAAAAATTTAAGGAAATAAATTGAAAAATTCTAAAAAAAAAAATATAAAATCCAAAAACCGCGCGATTTTAAAAAAAAAATTATTTTTTCTGAAAAACCCCGTAAAAAAAATGGGAAAAATCAAGGAAAATTTTAATAATTTTAGGAAATGAATTGAAAAATTTTATAGAAAAATTAAATGTCATCAAAAATGTGTGAAAATTTTAATTTTTTTTGAATTTTTTAAGGTTTTTAAAGAAAAATTTCAAGAATTATTTTAAAAAATTCAAGAAAAAGTCCAAAGAGAAATATGTGAAAGAAGAAAATTGATTTAAAAAAGGTTAAAGTGGAAAAAATAAAGAAAAAATTGAAAAATATTTAAAAAAGGTATATATTGTAATAATTTTTTTTTGTTTTCGATATATCGCTTTAAAATATTATTTGTTTTTTAAATTAGTGTTGTAACGGTTGAGATGGCTGCAGTTGCGCTGCAGACAAAATTTTTTTTGGTATATTACGGGAAAAATATATTTTTTTTTGTAATTTAGAGCGAAAATGGATATGTTGGGCATAAAAGCGCCGCAGGCAAAAATTATTTGTAAAAAAATCGCTCATTTGAGTACCAACACCTGGGGGGTCATCATAGAACCATGGGCCTGAGCGCCAACTTTGACCTACCATTCCGATGTTTGGGGACCAAGACGAAGACAATGGCATATTTTTTTTTTAATCGGGCTCCCGCCCCATATTCTGCACTTCAGCCAAAAGTTTTAACAATATTCATTAATGTAAGATATGTAGTTTTCATATGTAGTATTTATATCCCCAGACATATTACGTCCTTCTAAATAAATAAATCAAAATATTTGAACCGAGTTTCCAATACCCGGTTCAGAAAACTGGGTTTTTCAAAACACGGGTTTTAACATCTCCAACAAAACTAAGATCATTAAAGGAAATTTAATAATAATAGTACAAACCACTGTTGACATCAAAATCTCATTCAAAATAAAGGGTGTCCCAACGAGAGCGCAATTTTTAAATTTTAAATGAATCACAGATATTTAAAAAAAAATCGTGAAACTTTATTATATCGTAAAGTAGACAGAATGAGGTTATGTATGGAACAATATATCGTGCAGATGGCCGCCGTGGCTTTGCTGGCATGCACGCGATCTTTTAATGAAATTTTCAATGACCGTTTCGCATAAATGCTGCGGTATTTCATTAATGCAGCGTCCAATTTCCTCTTTTAAGGCTTGAGTCGTCGTCGGCTTATTCGCGTAAACCATCGACTTCAAAAAACCCTAAAGAAAAAAATCTAATGGTGTTAAATCGCACGATCTAGGCGGCCAATTCAGATATCCAAAACGCGAAATGACACGACCGGGAAATGACTGATGCAGCAATTGAATTGTTTCTCTGGCTGTATGACATGTGGCACCGTCTTGTTATAACCACATGCCTTCCACATTCATTTCTTCAATTTCGGTCGATCGACCTGGTCTATGACGCGTTGTTGTCTTTACATCACTAACAGACCCAGTTTCGACAAATTTATCCATTAATCTCTTTACAGTTGACTCTTTTGGAGCATTATTGTGACCCCAAATTGATCGCAATTTGCGAACTGTAGCCGCAAAACTTTCACCATTTTGGTAAAACAATTTCACAATGAGAATGCGTTGTTCATTCTTGTAGCGCTCCATTTTTACTAACCTCGTACCTTCTACTAGCAAACAGCAATTGTTCAAATGTCAAACAATGACACTTCGAATGTTGCCAGATTTAAAAATTGCGTTCTTGTTGGGACACCCTTTACAATATAAAAACTATATTTAACGAGGTTGATGTGTAAAATGTAGAATATCTCCTGAAAGAAGCATTAGATAGTAATGGTTTTGGTGTCATTAGAAAGAAGGCACAATGTGTATTCGGGAACGGATAGAGATATTGAAAATATGCTAATATAATTTTTTATAGATTTTGACCTGATATATGCTAAATTGTTGAAATATATGGTGGTCTGCAATAATATACATTGTAATACAATTGTAAAATTTTTTTCTATTTTTTTTTGCTTCAAATATCTCGATATCTATAAGAGATATGATAAGTTCAAACATATACTTTTAAAGGTCGTCACTTCAGCTATTCAACGGCATATTACGAGTTCGTCTATCTACAACAACAAAATTATTCAGCGACGATAAACTGAATTGAAGACAACATTAAACTTTGACCTCTTTGCGGCACACCCTAATGTCTAACTATCGATGCGAAATTTCGCACAATATATTCGTAATTTTGTAAACAACAAACGAAAGGTGGAGCTCGATGTTCAACTTCGCTATTAATAACTTTTTTTTAACGAAATTCCCAAAAATCCTATATAAGGAATACCCTAATTTACAGCTATACTTCGCTCTTTTATTTTCCTCTCTACCCATCTATTATTCTGCTCTCTACCAATCTATTAGTGTCGCTTGTTTATGTGTGCACATAATCTTTGAGTGCTCAGCAAAAAATGGTAATAAAGAGTTTTGTTATGTGTTGACTCTGTGAGCGGAGCTTCTTCGATCATTAAACTCTTGTGTTTTAAGTTCGCCTGCGCACATTATCGACATTTTAAATGTGTTGAGCAGAGTGTTTAAGAGTCTTTTTAATCACAGCATTAAACATGAGTTTCGTTTAATTCAAAAAAGGTTTAATTTAATGGGAAAAAGTTTTCATTTAATCTGAAAATTCTATATTTTGATATCTTTTAGATGTTAAGAAGTTATCAAAAGAGATTCTTATAAGATTCTTCTTATTTGGCAGCAGCAACAGAAATGCATCCATCAGTAGCCGCACGTGGAAAAAAATTCCAAGCGCTTTTGCGCTCTATATATTGTTGTTCACACCATGCTTAGATAACAGCTACTTCACCTGGTCCATCCAACAAAGTTTTGTTAGCCCACTCCTGCGCCGCCCGTGAATTGTGTGCATATGTGGTATATTCCAGATTTTCCATTTAAATTGACATTTTTTGAACTTCAGATTTTAAATCATTTCCGTTACTATAGCTTAAATACAAATCATTTGAAGAATTTGATAAGGTCATACGCATAAATAAATTGCTATCACAAAATATTGAATATATTTTAAATAGAACATATAATTGACTTAATAGATTAAGAAATAAGCACAACATATACATCTGATATCTCTTTATAATTGGTGAATTATATGTGTTCTATAAATAAATATAGAGATTAGAAGATGATGCGGCTTCTTTACTTTGTACCAATAAAGAAACGAATTTTTGCATAATGTGGTTCAGTATATATTCAGATTTAAAACGCAGCAGACAATCCAAGGTGAAAAGAAAAAGTACGTATTAAAAAATTATGAAAGATGAAAATTGCGGAAGTGTTTAAATTCGTTTTTTGGAACTTCTAACCAAATTTAATCGTATCGATTCGGTTTGAAGCATGTGTCGATGTTACTGTCTAAAAAAAGAAAATAAATCTAAAAAAATGTATTATTGTTGCGCAATGATAAAATATTAATTTAACATTGGAGGAAACTCTAGCATTCAACTATATTTATCTATATATCTTTTGCTCTTTCGGTAAAAATTGTGATTAAATAAAATTCAAATTAATTATTTTACATATGGAAAAGAAATTCTAAAGTAAACACTGTTACAAAAAAGTTATTTCAATTGTAATAGAGCTAAGTTTTCCAAGAGCGAGTATAGACTGTGTAGGAACTATATGAAATTGTATATTTCGAACATATTTAAAATGAAAGTGCTTAATATGTTCTAAAGGGTGATGATTTTTTCGAAACTTGATCATCCACTGTTGCCATTTCTTCCCACCATTCTGACCATTAACGACGTTTGGAATAATTAAGAGGCTTTAGTTCTTGAGTCAATTGCACCTTGTAAGCGCGTAAATGCAAGTCTTTGTGCAAAATGTTTATCAACGACGAGTGTGAGGTGCAATTGTTGGGACGAGGTGGCTCTTCAGCTTCTACTTGACATGCCGATTGACTCGACACTTATACTACTTAGTTGCTGTCGACAACATCGAGGCGGCCGGCAATGAAAGAAAAATGTAGATGTTTGATGGCGGGAACCGAAACCGTGATCTCCCGCATGGTAGTCGCGTGTTCTAACTACTATGCCACGGCCGGTCCCTTTATATATAACGTTATCTTATAAGTCACAAGGTAGTGCGGAGCATTCCCATAATAACGCTGATAGTAAAAACAGCCATAAAATTAATAGTCATTATTATATTAAACTATATAATTATAGTCTTAACTTAACTTTTAACTTGTACGCTGTGGAAGTCGAAAAACTAAACAAGGCCAGCGAGGACGGTGTAACCCTAAGTCAGTTTTTTACAAATTTAACATATGAATTTTAATTTTAGGCTGTTATCCTCCGGGATAGTGTGTAACACATTATAGGAGACGGGTTAGGACCTTAGTATCTTAAGACTAAATACGTTTCAGGACATTTTTGAAGACAATTGAGCCATGTCCGCTGGATGGATGGCTAGTGGGCAGGATAATTGAACCTTGTGGAAATTTATTTGAGTTTGAAACTATGGGATGGTAAATAGGCTTAATAGTCCTACCCCTTCTGGTACCTCCCCCACCAAAGTTGGTGTATTTTGATAGTCTCAATGAAATATTGGAAGAACACAATATGAAAAATCTGATGAGATTCGCTAATTGTTTAGGCAGGCTAATGAACAGAAGACCATAGTGACTGAATGTATATTAGACCGGGTCGGTTCCCATACAAATTTTTTTTTTCTCCAAAGTCGAGGGCAAATATTAAAGTTCACCTCGAGACAACTTAAAAAAGTTGTCCTCCTCCTCCCCCACCCCCGGAAAAACAGCCAAAATGGTTTTTTTATCACTGCTGTTTTGTTTGTGGCTCAATCGTTAAATAAAAGTTATCGGTGTATAGGTCTCGACGAGTACTACATATGTCCTATAGATGTCGCTGACATACGACATCATCTTGTAATGATGGCCTCATTTAGAGCAATTTCTACCCCTAAAATTTAAAAATATTTTTTCTCAGAATTAAAGTCCTTTAAAAACCAAGAACATTTTGCTTTGGAAGTATACAGTTTTATTCAAAAACAAAAAAGTTACGTATGAAAAAATGTATTTACAGTATCAACACTAATATTTTTTCCTGTTGTTTGCATTATTACAGAAAACTATTGCATACTTGTTAGCGCTGATACAAAATGTTTATAAAAATGATTCTCTACTTTGTAGCTCAAATTGTTGCATTAGTCTTAACGACATCGAAAAAAAATTAAGAATTTTCTCGAAATAATTCATTTTTAATCTAGTTACCGACGAAATATAATTTTTATTACAAATAAAATCCCAAAAAGAGCAAAGATATGTATGTTATTACAGCAAATATTGGCGCGACTCAAGGTCCGTTCACTACTTTCTAGTTTGGCAATAATTTTTCATTTTGATTAGTCATTCCAAGCGCTGATTTACTTAAATTTCGCACAAATGTTCAGTGTTGCAAATTGCATGGGAAGAATACAAGTGTATATTAATGTCTATATTTTATTATTAATACTTCCATTTTGCACCAGATATCTTTATAATTTCGTTGCTTGAATATTGGTGACGCTGAATAACTTCATCCGCATGTTTGAAAACACTGTTTGCGCTAAAAAGTATGCAATAACGTGTATTTAATTTTTTTTCCAAACGCTAAGAAGAGTGCAATAGTTTTCTGTAATAATGCAAACAACAGGAAAAAATATTAGTGTTGATGCTGTAAATACATTTTTTCATTTTTTTTTAAGTTGTCTCGAGGTGATCTTTAATATTTGCCCTCGACTTTGGAAATTTTTTTTCGCGACCCGGTCTAATGTATATCATGCCTAATCTCACTACTTTATATATATAAGTTGAAAGAGAGAACTTTTCTTACTTTATTTTTTATATCTTTTGTATTTATTTTAGCAAAAAAAAAAAAAAAAAACCTGAACTGATTAGAATGTTGAAAGCAAGTAGCCGGGATAGCTGAGTTCGTTAAAGGTACCCTGCACATTGGTCGGAAATATAAATTTTCTGGTCGAAATTCAAAAAATTTAATTGTCCAATTCGTATATTTTTTTTTTGTTTATATATAAAGTAAACACTTCAATGTGATAAAAAATGTCCTCCATTTTGTATCCGGTATTTTGCTATTTCAAATTTTGCCTCCAGATTCGAAATCAGCGACACCTTAAACCCCCATAGGCATAATATCGGCTAAATTCCAGATATTTTTTAAAAAAATGTTCACCATTTGTTTTTATACACTCACCCTACTAGTAGGAGTATATATATTATTTGATACGACCCAAAAGTGTAACACATAAGTTTCCTAAGTTTCCTTGAACCAAATTCGATTCATGACTTTTTAAGTCGTTTGAGTCATGTCCGTCTGTCTCTCTGGATGTCCGGCTGGTCGGCTGGTACGAACGATAACTTTCGCAAGACAAAACCAAATGTTTAGAAACTTTGCACAATTTAATATTTCCCCTACATTACTTACGGTATTGAAAATGGGCCATGTATGTCACGCCCCTTCTGGTACCTCCCATACAAATGTACCATTCCTTCCACTATAGAAATCTATTAATAACGTCAATGCACCCAACCGGTTCGTACCCAAATTCTGTATTTAGTAATATAACAGTATAAAGTTTTGGGAAAAAAATTGGAAGTCTAGCCACGCCCCATCTGGTGCCTCTAATACAAATGTACCTTTCCGCCCACTTTAGAGCTGAAAATTCTTTTTTTAGTAAAGCTATAGCTGGATACAGTTTTGGAGAAAAAAACTGGAAGTCTAGCCACGCCCCATCTGGTACCTCGGATACCCATCTGGTACCGCTCAATTTAGAAATCGATTAAAATTAGTAATACACCCAACGCGATCGTGCCTAAATTCTGTATTTTGTAAAGCTAAAGCAGGATAAAGTTTTGGAAAAAAATTTGAAGTCTAGCCACGCCCCTTATGGTACCTCTCATACAAATTTACAATTTCGCCCACTTTAGAAAACGAGTAATAATATTAATAAACCAAACGCTATCGTTTCCAAATTCTGTATTTAGTAAAGATAAAGCAGATAAAAGTTTTGGAGAAAAAATTTAAGGTTTTGTCACTCCCCTTCTGGTACCTCCCATACAAATGTACTTTTCCGCCCACTGTAGAGAAGGAGTAATAATATCAATATAATAGAAAATTGTATGTTTTACTGAGGTTCAGGGTATATGTTAGTCGGGTTACTTGACTGAAACTTCTTTACGGGTTTTTTCAAAATGTTACTCTGGGTTTGAAATCAGCGACCTCAAAAACCCCATTGTACCATGTTTTATACCTATTGGATGTATCCATAGCCAATTTTTTCACCGATCTGACCAACGTGCGCCTTTGATGAGTCTCTACCCAAAGACGAAACGCGTAAGGCAATGGGTGCCGGTTCTATTCCCAGTTCGGTCACTTGATTTTTCATAGATGCAAATTAAGTCACATGTAGAATTACTGTCTTACTCTCTCCTTCATAATTATTTTTTTTTTCTTTTTCGAATTCAAACAATAACAATAAATCATAATTGTCTCCGAGTGCTGTAATAACAAAGTCACATGAATGAGTTATTACCCTTCAGAAGAAAGTAGTGCTGTACTCTTCCACTAGCCCCAAAGCGATACCGACTAGTCACTCTTCATTTCCCCGTTAATGCTTTTAAGTGACGATTTTAACATTGGGCTGTCATACGAAAACCACTACTCGCTATTTCAGCATTTGCGACTACTCTACCAGTACTTGCCACACGTCTATAAAGCGTATCCGTTTTATTCCAGTATATCACCACTCGTTAGGCGTCAATGCTTCTACAGGACAAGTTCAAAAAACTAGGTCAGCATTTGCGACTACTCCACCAGTACTTGCCACCCGTCTATAAATCGTATCTGTTGCGACTACTGGCCTTTATTCCAGTATAGCACCACTCATTAGGCGTCAATGCCACTACCTTTTTCTGCAGGGTAGTTGTCTTCAACCCAACCAAGTGTGTATTAAACGTATACATATAAAGTAGTCAATTGCACGAACATTAATATTTTTCCAATAATTTCCTAAAAAAATATCTTCAAAATGTTGAAAATACTTTACTTTTAATATTTTGTATTCATTATTTAAAATGATAATTTCTTCTAAGATTTCTGTTTGAACTAACAAGAGACTTTTTCCTTAGTTCGCATTTGGTACCTTATATGAGACTATCAGTACATCCGTCCAAATTACCTTATTTCCAGTACTATTGAATGTGAACTTTTTTACATTTGCTGTTAAATTCAATTACTGTTTTTACGCAGAAATCTGT
This sequence comes from Muscina levida, assembly GCA_964034835.1. Classification (NCBI taxonomy): domain Eukaryota; kingdom Metazoa; phylum Arthropoda; class Insecta; order Diptera; family Muscidae; genus Muscina; species Muscina levida. The sequence goes on along the minus strand of OZ035880.1, from coordinate 125,615,664 downwards.
TCTACAGTTTTACTACATGTGTGTTAATGTTTGGTCACACGACCTAAAGTCCTACCTCCAACCTTTTACGATTCACAAATAGGCAAATATGAATCACATAAGTAATTTAAGTAATAAAAAATCGTTTACTTTCAATAACCTAAAAATTAATCAATATTAAACATAAAGTATGGTTTACACGCTATCTATCCATATCTACTCATATCGCCTCAACAACATAAGCGAGATAGCCTAATTAGAAATTATGTAGGAGTAAGCAAAGACAAACACAACAAAATTATAACAAAGTAATATTGAATTATAGGAAGGTGGATAGCAAATCAAAATGTACTGATTTGACAGTAGATAGAGGATATGGGTGGATAGCGTGTAAACCAATCTTTAAGGTGCGGGTATCTATCAGTCAGCTCACCTGAAATTTCTATACTGGTTTTATTGTCTAATGCCATTAAGCTTCTACGATTTTCATCTTGAGTTGTTAATTACTGTTATCATTTGTCATAATTTATCATAATTGGCTTTTTTACAGGTAATTTGCAATGATACGAAATTTATTGTTTATGTTCGGCTTTGTCAGCATCTTAAATTTTACAATCTCGAAGCCCACAACAACGAACGGAGATGTAGTGAACAATTATCGTGCCCAATATGCTGCACAAATGCTATCGTTTATGAATCTCTCCGTCCAACCCTGTGATGATTTCTACGAATACGCATGCGGAAATTGGAAAAATACAATTAAGGAAAAACAGACAACAACGCAACGTTTAAATCTATATGATATAGAGCATAAATTGGACGATATTGTGAATGATATACTGCAACAGTCGGATATCAATGATGTAGCACCGGAATATGTGCATGAATTTGAATTGGCCAAAAAGTTCTATCACAATTGTCTCGAAACAGAAATATATCCCATGCAGAAATCTGAGTATTATTTGAGCATTTTGGACAACATCGGAGGTTTTCCGGCAGTAGGCACAAAATGGAATGCTTCGCAATTCAGTTGGTTTAATATGAGCGCACACATGAACAATTACGGTGTTGGCAGTTTTATAAATGAAGAAATTTCCAGCGATTACCCCTTTCTGCCGATGTTCCCACTTCCAACGTTTGGCTTTGATATTGAGCTTCATTATGATAATATAGCAAACACCTCTTCCAATTGCTATCAAAAGAACAAAAAAAGAATGCATGATATATTATATCTGTATGATGTTGACGAGGACAAAATTCAGGACATCTTAGAGGATATATTTACATTTTTAAAATCTGTCTTGGATATGGTTAATACATTCGAAGAATCGCAGGTGAAATGTGAAGAAATTTCTAAATCTTTAACTAGTTCAGACGAGATTGCAATAAACGAACAGTTCGCTGCCTACATTGATATCGTGTGGATGAGGAAATTTGATAAGGTGCCAGCAAATTACATGCCATGTCTATACTTCTACCATGAGCTAAATAAGATATGTGAAAAACACAAGGAGGCGGTGGCCAATTATTTGTCACTGAAGTTTCTGTATCACATGGATGATGGCGTTCAAAAGCCTTCCTTTCACCAGGATTATTGTAAGAAGGAAATTCGAAATGCGATGAGTTTCTTTTTTGATCATTTGTTTATGAAGGTAAGCTTAATTTGTTGCAATGATAATATATATTATAAAATCATATATTAAGTAGATATCTCTAAAAAGTAAGGATGAGGGTATATATCATTTGATACGACCCAAAAGTGTAACACATAGATGGAGTCACTTTAGACCCTAGGTTTCTTTGAACCCAATTCGATTCATGACTTTTTAAGTCGTTTGAGCCATGTCCGTCTGCCTGTCTGGCTGTCCGGCTGGTTCGCACGATAACTCTCGAAAGACGCAACCAAATGTTTTGAAATTTTGCACGAGTTAATATTTCCCCAAAACTACTTACGGTACTGCAAATGGGCTACATGGCCACGTCCCTTCTGGTACCTTCCATACAAATGTACAATTCCGCCCACTTTAGAAATCGAGTATTAATATCAATACACCCAACGGGATCGTACCCAAATTCTGTACTTAGTAAAACTATAACAGGATTAAGTTTTGGAAAAAAATTCGAAGTGTAGCCACGCCCCTTCTGGTACCCCCCATACAAATGTACCTTTCCGGCCACTTTAGAGATGGAGTAATAATATCAATAAATCCAACGCGATTATACCCATATTCCTTATTTAGTAAAGCTACAGCAGGAGAGAAAAAACTGGAAGTCTATACACGCCCCATCTGGTACCTCCCATACACATCTTGTACCGCCCACTTTAGAAATCGATTAATATTATTAATAGAACTAATGCGATCGTGCCCAAATTCTGTATTTAGTAAAGTTCAAGCAGGATAAAGTTTTGGGGAAAAAATTTGGAAGTCTAGACACGCCCCATCTGGTACCTTCCATACAAATGTACCACTCCGCCCAATTTAGAGATGGAGTTATAATATAAATATATTCGACACAATCGTGCCAAATTTATGTATTTTGTTAAGTTATAACAGGATAAAGTTTTGGAAAAAATATTGGAAGTCTAGCCACGCCCCATCTGGTACCTCCCATACACATCTGGTACCGCCCACTTTAGAAATCGATTAATATTATTAACAGAACTAATGCGATCGTGCCCAAATTCTGTATTTAGTAAAGTTCAAGCAGGATAAAGTTTTGGGGAAAAAATTTGGAAGTCTAGACACGCCCCATCTGGTACCTTCCATACAAATGTACCACTCCGCCCAATTTAGAGATGGAGTTATAATATAAATATATTCGACACAATCGTGCCCAATTTATGTATTTTGTTAAGTTATAACAGGATAAAGTTTTGGAAAAAATATTGGAAGTCTAGCCACGCCCCATCTGGTACCTCCCATACACATCTGGTACCACCCACTTTAGAAATCGATTAATATTATTAATAGAACTAATGCGATCGTGCCCAAATTCTGTATTTAGTAAAGTTCAAGCAGGATAAAGTTTTGGGGAAAAAATTTGGAAGCCTAGACACGCCCCATCTGGTACCTTCCATACAAATGTACCACTCCGCCCAATTTAGAGATGGAGTTATAATATAAATATACGCGACACAATCGTGCATAATTTATGTATTTTGTTAAGTTATAACAGGATAAAGTTTTGGGGAAAAAATTTGAAAGTCTAGACACGCCCTATCTGGTACCTCCCATACAAATGTACCACTCCGCCCACTTTAGAAATCGAGTAATAATATCAATATAATAGAAAATAATTTGTTTTACTGAGGGTGATGGTATATGTAAGTCGGGTTGCCCGACTGAAACTTTCTTACTGGTTTTCTCCTTTATTTGGTTTTGAACTTCAAACTCTACAATACTAGTTTTCCCTTTACCTAGTTTCCCCCTAAAAGTGAGCATCTGTAGAAACTTTAATTATGCTTATTGCCTAAAATTTTAATGCATATTAATCATTTTCTTTAATAAATAATTTTTTTTTTGCAGAAATATTTCAACAATGAAATCGCAAATGATGTCAAAACTATGTCGAATGAAATTCGAGAAAGTATGCGTATTATTTTGCGTAATGCTGATTGGTTGGACGAATCGACACGGGAAGCCGCCTTGCTAAAAGAATCGCTACTAAAAATAAGTATCGGCAGATACGAAGATAGTGAAACACAAACTCTTCTGTTGGGAGAATTGAAAAATCTAAAATTTGTTGAAAACAATTACCAAATTAACAGAGCCAATTTAAAGAAATTCAAATCAGCTATAAATCGTTACCAAGGTCTACATCCTAAGTTTTTCAATGAACAAAACAAACCATTAGACTGTCTGCGAGCTATGGTAGTAAATGCCTTTTATTACATCCTTGATAACACAATGTACATTGCTGCTGGCGTATTGCAGCCACCGGTATACCACAACGATTGGTCATACCCGTTGAAATACAGTACACTTGGATTTACTATAGGTCACGAAATTGGCCATGGTTTTGACTCCACGGGCAGGAACTATGATCATGAAGGAAAATTTATTAAGTGGTGGTCTGAAGAATCGGAACAAATATATGACGGAAGATCACAATGTTTTGTTGACCATTTCAATAACTATACAGTACCGGAAATTAATAGAAACATCAATGGAGAACTTACAAAAGCTGAGAATCTGGCCGATGCGACTGGATTAGCTGCAGCTTACATGGCTTTTAAACGATACGAGGAAGGCATAAGCAATAATATTGATTCATTTCCAAACGATGGTAGAATGCCTGGACTGGATTTGTCAAATGATCAGTTATTCTTTCTAGGTGCCGCCCAAATATGGTGTGCCGATTACAGTGAAGCAAATTATTGGACGCAATTGGCAGATACGCATACAATTGATAAATATCGCGTATTAGGAATGATTTCGAATAATGTTGATTTTGCAAAGTCTTTTAACTGCCCATTGGGTCAAAATATGCATTTATCGGAAGATAAATGCAGAATTTGGTAGTATTGTTATATAATTAAGGAAAATTAAATAAATAACAGTATAGTTAATAACATTGTATAGTGCTATAAAAAATAAATAAGAATGTGACGTCGTGTATTTTTTTCTTCTTTATATTTTAGGCGCATACCATGAATGAGTATCCTAAAATGGTGGTTTTTTCAAAAATAGTTTTAGTTAAAATCTAATTTAGGCTGGACAGGACCTTCCCAGAAACGGTTTAGTTGTTAGGAAGTCTTGTTGTGATGCATGCATTCCGTACAGTACAAAAATTTCAGTCATGTGAACTTACTGATAAATACCCTCACTAGGGTGTTCAAAACCGAAACCGAAAAACCGTAAACCGGTTTTTTTTATTTAAAACCGTATGCCGGTTTTTGCAAAAGTGTCATTTTCGAATAACCGGTTTAACCGAGTTTTTTCCTTCGGGTACTCGGGTTTTTTAAAATTGCTTTGTTACAACTCTAAAAGGAGTTATTGAAAAAGTAAAAATTTTAAAATTGAATTTGAAATTAATTTAGAGTAAACTTTTTACATTTTGTAACCGAGAATGTTTTAGAAGCTTTGTAAAATTTTAAAATTCAATTTTAAATTAATTTAGGAAAACTTTTTACACGTTGTTTAAGTGGATCCACAATTCGAAGTGAATCTCGCCGACGATGATAGTGATGATGATGATGCGGTGAAATAGTGGAAGGCGAAAAATCATACGAGCTCATTAAAAACGTGTCTTAAATTATCGCAAAATTGTGAAAGCATGTTAATGCATTTAACAAGTCGAGCGAAAAACAAAGAAAATTGCAGAGCTATGTTTTACAGGAGCAAAATAAAGAACTAAGGCTCATTGTCGATGTGAAACACCGGTGGAGCTCCTTATCTGTAATGATTGAACAGTTTCTAAGAATTAACCCATTTGTCAACCATGCGCTTACAAAAAATAACAATTTTGAGAGATTTAAGCTCAGCGCTTCAGCCTTTAGCCCTCGCAATTAAAAGATTATCAAATGATTCAGCGACTCTAATCGACGCTGAAGGGGTATATGCGTTTATACTGCAACTGCTCAAAAATATAGACTCGGTATATGCTCGGCAGCTGCGACACAAAATTATAGCATGATTTAAGAAAAGAAGAATACAAACATTGAATAGCCTAATTATATATCTTAGCTTCGGAAAATATCCTACAAGCTCATCCTGTGTAAAGTATTCTAAAAAGACGGAAACGATAGAATATGCGAACGAACTTTTTAAAAGACTTTATCATGCAATTTCCTCAACAACGGCAGAGTCTAGTAACAGTTCAGATTGTGAGATGGAGGAATCCCCTAATGGCAGTCTTGCAACGATTTAAACAGGACAATAAATAACATCTAAAATCAACCAGTGAAAACCAATTGCAATGACACAAGACTATATGATGATTTAAACTATTTCGATAGTTTTAATAAAAGGACAGAAAAGCTCAACATCCTTCTAAACGCGCTTTTGTCAATAAATCTAACTTTCACAATTAGTGAGTGCGTGTTTTATGTATCAAGCTTTATAAAAACGAAACAGAAGAATAGACTCAAAATTTAACACTTAAATTGCATACTATTTCTTAAATACTGTTTTAAAAAACAAAATTAAAAATATTCCAAAGATACTACTTTAAAAAATAAAATGAGAGATTCCAAAATTTTTAAAAAAGTAAAAACACAAAATAAAAAAACACATTTCTTATTTTTTATAAATAAATGAATTTTTTTAAACCAAATTATTTTTTTTATTTTTAACTTTTTAGAAAAAACCGAAAAAACCCGGTTAAACCGGTTTTCTTTCAAATGCTGTATTTGAAATCCGAGTTTTCTAAAAAATCAGTTTTTCGAATAACTCGGAAACCGGGTTTTTGAAAAAAGGAGGTATTTGAACACTCTAACCCTCACACTATGAATGATATTGTTTAACTCTATAGTAATTGCAATTAGCCATTTTTTAAATTAAATTACACAGTACAACACATGATTTTGGGACTCAATTCTGAGAACTGCATGTGAAAGTGGCCCCATAAAGAAGAAGTTCTGCATCATTCGTTTTGTCAAGTTACATGCCATAATAATTTAATATCGATTTGAAGTTAGGAAATATTGTATAGGGGAATTTGTTACATTTTAGGCTCTTTTGTTTGGCATACAATAAATACTATATGGTGGCGTATGATTATCATACGTAAGTAAGTAAGTAAGTAAGTAATATTCCACGTAAATCATTCGCCACGGAGTACGGCAGTTTAATTGTAACTACTACACAATAAATTCAGTTCGTAATCATTTGATAAATTTAAAAGTAAAACTGTTGCTTATGAACCAAAACGTTATATGAACAGATTAAAGAAATTGTAATTCTTAATTTTTTTTTAATTTATTTCACCAGGGCGTCGGGAGTGTGATGCAAGGTAAAGCATGTGATTCGTTTAACCTGGCAAACCCAGAGTGATCCTTGCCAATTCCGCTTCAAGTCTACTCACAGAGCTCCGTATTCGTAGTACTACTGCGGACGGAGTACCTCCACGTGGTGACGCCTGGAAGCGTGCCTCTGACACCCGTCAGAGCACGACTAACTCAGAGTGAGCGGTACCCTGGTCAGCGTCTGACCCAGAATGGGCGGCTGTAATAAAATCCAGTCAGGAGGAGAAAACTGCGACGTGGTGCCTTGGGCTTGCAACCCGCCACCGTCATTTGAACTATTGCAATGAAAAGAAGTAAGAAAATAATAAAATGGACCCCCCAAAATGTTGACGACCACCGCAAACGAATTAAGGACCATGATTTAAGGACATGCACCTGGAATGTTAGAACACTTTATAGACCAGGTGCCTCCATCCAACTGGCGGAAGTGGTTGGCATGAGACTGTGACATCTAGTCTTAAGGTTCAACCCGGTGTGTGAACGTATAGCCACCATAAGAGTCAAAACAAAGTTTGAGGACAAAGACGAGTTCTACGAGAGCCTAGAAAATGTATATGACCGTAGCGCGAGCCATGACATTAAAATTGTACTAGGCGATTTTAATGCTAAAATAGGCAGGGAAATCGCATTTGGCTACCATTGGCAAATTCAGTCTGCACACCGAAACATCGAACAATGGCATCAGACTGATAGATTTCTCTGCGGCAAGAAATATGGTAGTTAGCAGCACTAGATTTGACTATAAAAATATTCATAAGCCAACATGGTTATCTCCAGATCAATTGACAAGGAATCAGATAGATCATGTGGTAGTCGATGGAAGGCACGCATCGAGTGTTCTGGACGTACGAGTGGTTAGGGGTGCGAACATTGACTCCGACCACTTCCTTACCGCAGTCAAGGTACGCACTAGGCTAAGCATGGCGAAAAACGTACGTAACTAGGCACAACGAAAGCTGGACAGCGGTAAACTGCGGACCACAGAGGTAGCGGACGCCTACTCCAACCACCTAGCTCAACTGCTGCGGAATGCTCCAACCCCTAATAAAAAAAACCTCGCAGTGGCAAAATATAGCCGACTCCTTAGAACGGCCTGCGAGAAGTGTACTTAGGTACACAAAGCCGTCTCAAGAAGATGCCTGGTACGATGATGAATGTCGCAATGCCACGAGAGACGGTTGCTGCATACAGAGCGAAACTGCAGGCAATGGCAACGCGAGCTGTTCGTGAACGGCATAGGGAGAAGAGACGAGAGACAACTCGTCTTTTTAGACGAAAAAAGAAAGAGGCTGAAAAAGAGGCAGAATGAGTGCACAGAGTTACTCCGAAGTAGAGGGGAAGCTCGAAAATTCTACCAGAGAGTTAAGGCGAGAATGCGTGGAACAGGGTTACCCTCCTGCAAGGACAGCGATGGTCAGCTAGTGACGGACCCGGATAACGTTCTGATGATATGGAGAAATCATTTCAAAAATTTATTGGATGCAGACACCAGTCCAGAAGACCCTGCTCCATTCCATGACGATGGTGTTTTTTGTCCGCCTCCGAGCCAGAGCGAGATACGTGTGGCAATCTCCCGCCTTAAAAACAACAAAGCTGCTTGAGCCGATGGTCTCCCTGTTGAATTGTTTAAGGCTGGCAGGGAGGAGCTGATTAGGAGCATGCATCAGCTCATGGAGAACATCTAGCTGGAAGGAGAGCATGTCCGGGGATTGTAATGTCCCATATACAAGAAAGGAGATCGTTGTGAATGTAATAACTATCGTGGAATAAGCCTATTACCAATTGCGTACAAGGTCCTTTCAAGCATATTGTGTGAACGTCTAAAGCAAATTGTAGAAAAACTAATTGGACCATATCAGTGCGGCTTTATACCTGGCAAATCTACGACGGATCAAATATTCACCTTACGACAAATCCTGAAAAAAACCCATGAAAAGCAGATCGACACCTACCACATCTTTGTCGACTACAAAGCTGCCTTCGACTCTCCGATAATGAATAGGCTTTATGAGGCCATGTCTGAGTTTGGTATTCCTGCAAAGCTGATTCGACTTTGCAAATGTACCTTAGACAACACCAAATTCTCGGTTAAGATTGGCAAGGATCAGTCTGAACCATTAAACACGGAAAGAGGTCTCAGGCAGTGCGATAGCCTGTCCTGTACACTATTTAATATAGTTATGGAGAAGGTGATGAGAATGGCTGGTGTCAACATGTCTGGCACCATATCCCACAAGAGCCACATGCCACTAGCCTTGGCCGAAATCTGCAGGATGTTACTGCAGTTTTCTCATCACTAGAAAAGGAGTCAGCAAAACTGGGTTTAGCGGTCAACGAGGACAAAACAAAAACAAAAACAAAAAAATAAAGAGTCCTCTCGTTGGGGACGCAAAATAATGTCAGCCAAGAAATTAAACGGAGAATTGTGCTAGCCATTAGATGTTTCTACGGACTTCGGCAGCACTTTAGTAACACCACCTTCTCTCGGAATACTGCTCTGTTGTATGCTGCCGAATCATAGGTACTTACTACAACGGACATACAAAACCTGGGAGTATTCGAGAGAAAAGTACTCCGAAAAATATATATACCTATCTGTGTCGACGGCGAGTTTCGCCATCGGATGAACAATGAGCTGTATGAGCTTTACCACGACATCGACGTAGCTAAAAGAGTCAGAATCCAACGACTTCGATGGCTGGAACATGTTGCCAGGATGGATGTAAATGCTCCAGCGAGAAAGGTGTTTGAAGGCGAACCTGAAGGACGGCGCAGAGCAGGGAGACCCAAACTCCGTTGGAAGGACCAAGTGGTAGGCGATGTGCCATCATCTGGTAGGACTAACTGGAGAACACACGCAGAAGACCGAAGCGTGTGGAATTCTTTGTTACTTCAGGCCTCAAATTTATGAACTACGTTTTGTAAATTGTAATTGGCCACTTAAGTAAGTAAGTAAGTTAAAAGCTTACGATACAGAATTGCGCTTTGCATAATCATTCAAGATTTTGTGAAATAACATTAAATAACCGATTGCATCAACATTATTGTAGTCTTTATTGAAGAAATAATAGGGAATATTAAATAAATGGTCTGACATATTACATTGACTTTGATGGTAAGGAAATTAGCTGTATATTATTTATACCGGGTAGAAATAGAACAAATCCAAGTGCAGATATGTTGCAACAGCAGATAAAGAAAATATTATTTTTAATTTTTTGTTCAAAACAAATAAATTAAAATTTTGTCTAAAATTCTACATTAGTTGTTCAGACTTTGACAAAAGAAGTTCCCACCCGGTCTAATATAGTATATGCATTTACGATTTTATTTAATGGGTTACATTTTTTATATATAGTTTTAGTTTTTTTTTAAAAAAATATCAGTTATTTGTCTTATGTCTTATATAATAATATTAAATAAATTATCTTATGCATTCTTATAGCCATCCAGATATCATGCGGCCGGTTACACTGGATTTGCCGCGATCGCCACCGGCAGCAGCACTACTTTGACCCACTTTCATAACCGGCTTAGGAGGACCATCTTTTTTATCATCGGGTTTTTTGGCACCTGGCTTCACATCGTCGGGCTTCTTGTCGTCGGGTTTGGTTTCACCTGGTTTCTTATCGTCTGGTTTTGCATCATCAGGTTTCTTATCGCCATCTTTCTTGTCGTCAGGTTTTTTGTCATCTGGCTTCTTGTCATCTGGTTTCTTGTCTCCGGCACCATCTGCAGCTTTGGTGCCGGCTGCTGTGGCTGGTTTGGTAGCTTCGGCGTCAGTCTTAGCATTAGCATCTGGCTTAGCAGGTGCAGCAGGGGCAGCAGCTTTGGTAGCTGGGGCTCCGGATGCAGGCTTTGCCGCATCAGTTTTAGGTGCTTCCTCTTTCTTTGCTGCTGCATCCGGCTTGGTCGCTTCACCCGGTTTAGCGACAGCAGGTTTAGCGGCAGCGCCATCTGGTTTGGTGGGTGGAGCCGGCTTGTTTTCTCCGGGTTTACCAGGAGCTGCTGGAGCAGCTGGTTTGCTGTCGCCCGGCTTAGGCTTTTCGGCAGCTGCACCCGCTGGCTTGGGTTCTTCAGCTTTCTTTGCATCACCTTTGTTATCGCTCTTTTTCGACTAGAAGTTTAGGATTATTAAATAATGTATTCTGTGTTCAATTGAGTAGTTTAACGGTATTACCTCTATACGTTTCATAGTTGCCGTAAAATCAGTTTTAGGTTTTTCATCTTTAGTTGTAGCTTCAGGAACAGCAGTTTCTTCATCGGCCACCATCTTCTTTTTCATGAATTTAACATACGCTACACGCGTGGCCCTAGTCACATCTCCCAGATTAGGATTGTATTCTAAAAAATATATCAATAAAATAATGTGTATTTTCTTAATGAATCCTAGACATAATATGTATCGTACCGAGAAGTTGATTCTGGTTCATCTTTAAGCCTTCATTGGCATTCTCGATGATTTGACGCCTCAAACTGCGCTGCGAATGTCTCTGCATTGATGAGCGTTTTGTACCTATTGGGTCTGAACTCATAGTATTTTTGCGAGCAATGGCATTCCAGTCCTTATCACTGTAAGAAGAACAGAATAATAAAGTTAATGAACTGGGGATATCTACAGCATATAGGTTTTTATTATATGGAGGAGACGATATCTCTGTGGTCACAAGTCATAACAGCCTAAGGTATTTTAATTTTTTGTTGTCATAACTCGTGTAAGGCTCTTATGGTTTTGATTTTTTAATGTACATACACACAATGACAAATTATACCTTAGAAAATATTTCTTACCCTTTTTGAGATTTCTTCTTGCCCATGACTTTAGCTAAGGACGAGAATATATCACCACCAACAACTTCAATTTCCTGCTTGAGATTTTCAACAAAACCTATTTGGAAATCTTTTAATATACGACGTTCCATAACTTTGCCCTTCTTGGTACCAGCAGCTGAAAATATTAATCGAATATTAATTATTTTTATTTTTGTCTTCAGAGACTTACACACTCATCTAGGTCGTTCATGTTAAACCCATGAAGTTTTTACATATTATGATTTGCTTGAAACTTAGTGCATAAGTTATACTTTTGAGAATTATTTTTTCGTATTTTGAAAAATCTGTACAGATTGTTAAATACAATATATTTGGAATATTTGAGTAATACATAATGGTTAAACATAGTTTTGGAGGTGTCAGTGAAGGCGTGGCCAACTAATGTAATTAGTAAAAATTTATAGAACACAAATTAACTTAAAGTTTGATTTTTTTCGAAAAACAGTTAATGTCGTTCTGTTAACTTCATTAGCTTAATTTGATGAAAACTAAGTTCAAGAACTACTCCCCACTTCCATACAAACTGTCCCTTTTTGGGGTCTGTCCCTGTGATAACGTCCCTGCGATTGTGTCCGTCTCGAGTAAACCTTAACTGCACTAATATTTTCCAATCAGTTGATTCAGATTCCGTAATATAGTTATGATCGATCATAACTTCAGCTGTAAATTATTAGTTGATCGATTCACCTTCGTGGGTCATGCTGTAAACGGATTTATACGAATGCAGTTCTCCACCGATTTGACTTTGAAAAATGGAATTCAAGCTATCGTAGTTCTTTTTCTTTGCTGCTAGTATTGTCCACCATCAACAGAAATTTGGCCATTGACAAGCGCCAGCTGTTGTCTCAAGAATACAGCTGCCGATGGGAGTTTCTTCAATGCGACTCTCATTTTCGGTGTCAATTTCAACTTCTTGACATTGACGTAAATTTCAAGCATGCTTTAAATGATAACGGGAATCTCCGGATAGCAATATTACGGCTCACCAAATCATCTCAAAACACCTCGTAAATACTTCATCGTTCGGTCAGCTACCCAGTGGTAAAAATACCCACTACCTAATCGCCTATGTCAGCTATATTTAACAGCAATCTGTGATGATTCTCTCGCTTACATTCCCCCTTATATTAAGCATACGAGTCTCATATGCCGTTTACTCGCTAACAAATTGAGAGACGATGCCAGTAAGTGTCATTTTAGTTGCAATTACGTTAAAAGCGGAGTTTTAAGCGAGCTTGTGACTCCGATGATCACAAACAATGTCCGAATATGATTCGCAGAAGCAGAAATAGTATATATATATCATTTTCTAGCATATTTTATCGTTGGTAAGCCTCTCGAAATGCAGCGCACAGCACACCATCCACAGAACGCAAGGAATTAAGGATAGCGAAGGCAGAACGCGATTTAATTTGATCGTCTAATAGGAGGCATTTGTTAAACAAATAACTATTTCTAAAAAACTACAGTCATTTGTGACTAAACGAAAAATTTATTTAAAACTAGTAAGGCGGTTAACTTCGGCTATGCCGAAGCTCAGATACCCTACACCATTTGTAAAAATGGTGGTAAAACTGGTTATTTGCACTACAACTATATTTATTAAACTTTGTACCACAAAACGGGGGAGTTGGTGAGAAGTGGACGTTACTTTTAGCTTCACACATCCATTTTGTCAGTAATTTTGTATCGATTTTATTCGATTAGCCGATAAGTTTATGAGTTGGTGAGTTGGAGCTTATTTTTATGAATTTTGTAACTCCCCAAAAATGGAAATTTGTGTGGGATGTGGGAGTAGTTTAAATCCGATCATGCTTATCTTAGAACTTAACCTCTGCTTCTGGACAGAAATTTACATACCAAATTTCAACCCGAAAGCTCATAAACTATAGGGACATACAGACGGACACCCCCAAAAAGGGGGAGTTTGTATGGACGGTGGAAGAAGTATTCGTCCGATATTGCTCATCTTACAATGTAAGCTCCTATTATAGGATTAAAGCTTGCATACACAATTTCAGCTAAATATTTCCTAGCCTACGGCTATAATCGCGGGGGCAGTTACGCGGACACCCCAAAAAAGGTAATTTGAATGCGAGGTGGGAGTAATTTTGACCGACATTGCTTATCTTAGAAACTAGACTCCGCTTAGATATTGAATCTTGCGTACAAAATGTCAGCTATATACCTCATAAAATACGGCTGCAATCGCAGGGACAAACCCAAAAAAGGGAGAGTTTGTATGGGAGGTGAGAGTAGTTTTCGACCGATCGGTCTCATTTTAAAACTCAACCTCCGCTTTGAGCAGAAAAGCTTTTATACAATATTTCAGCTTGATTGCTCTTAAATTACTATTGTAATAGCGCGGACTAACATACGGACACCCCCAAAAAAGAGGGATTTTGTATGGAAGGTGAGAGTAGTTTTTGACCGATCGGTCTCATCTAACTACTCAACCTCCACTTGGTGTTGAGATACTTGCATAAAAAATTTTAGCTTGTTTGCCCTTAAACTACAACTGTAATCGTAGGGATACCCCAAAAACGGGGAGTTTGTATGGGAGGTGGGAGTAGTTTTTGGCCGATCGGGCTCATCATAGGACTCAACCTCCTTTTGGGGCAGCAAAGCTTGCGTACAGCTTGATTGCCCTTAAACTACGGCTGTAATCGCAGAGACAGACCCCAAAAAGGGGGAGTTTGTATGGGAGGTGGGAGTAGTTTTTGACTGATCGGGCTCATCTTACTGCGGCTGTAATCGCGGGGACGGACAGACGGTCACCTTTAAATCGACTCAGATTTCAATGCTGATCATTTATATATATATACATTGTCATACCTACCACGCCTCCTTATGGGCGTTACCAATGGAAGAACAAAATTAATATACCCTTCACTCCGTTCATGCGCATGGTGAAGGGTATAAAAATTACTTAATTAATGCCCCCAATCCAATTTCATAACCTCATTTTTACATGTAAACTTATTTTCTAGAAAATTTATCAAATTGATAAATATTGAATTGAATATGAAATGTGATGCGCGATATACCACTATCGGGAATCAGTGTAAATACCTAAAGCTCAAAATAATTGCAGCAAGCAAAATAACACATTTGCTCAATGTCAAATTGTAATTTCGTCTGCATATTCATATTTGTGTTGTCGACTATTATTTTTATTTCTCTGGGGCTAAACATAGTTTGGTCACACCTTCTCCGCCCACTAATACAAAATTAAAAAACTTCGTCCGCATAATCATATTCGTGTAGCTGAGTACTATTTCTGAGCGTTGTATTATTTCTCTACGGCTAAAATACAGTTCTGCCACACCCATCCGCTTACCGGCCCAAAATTAAAATTTCGTCGGCATATTCACATTCATGTTGTCGAGCACTATCTGTGTATCAAATTGTATATCCCTAGCTCTAATAATATGTTTTTCTACTCCCAATCCGCCCACTGGTCCAAATTGAAAATTTCGTCCGCACATTCATATTCGTGTCGTCGAGTACTATCTGTATTTTAAATTTAATCTCCCTAGCTCTAAAAATATGTTTCGCCACGCACACTCAGCCCACTGGTCCAGCCCACTGGTTCATATTCGTGTCGCCGAGTGCTAGCTGTGTATCAAATTTTATCTCCCTAGCTCTAAAAATAACTTTTGCCACGCCCATTGGTTCAAAACTAAAATCTCGTCCAAATATTTATATTCGTATTGCCGAGTACTATCTGTTTATCAAATTTTATCTCCCTAGCTCCCTCTGCTACACCCCTTGTGGTAACTTCTATGCAAATGGCCGAATTCCCCCACATACATTTACATTCAGACGTAGTGCAGGCCTCGAGCTGTACTTGTCAGTCAATGTGGTACCCTTGCAGAGACATGTCCAATTCCCAGGCCTAAACGGCATCATTGTAGTCGGTTCTTCAGGGGTGGAACCCAGCATGTAAAACCTATGTGACAACAGGCATCAGTCTCTCCCCCCAATTGCAGCCTTAAATTTACAATAATAATGTCGAATCTGAGTTTTTGAGAATTTTTTTCTAGACTATTACTAATTGACCTGACTACTCGGAAATATAGGTGGCTGTGACAGCCATGAATCAAACCCAATAAATGTTAAGCCTCGTACGGAATCCCAACCCTATGCACATAGAATTTTGCTGTATGCTATACTATATATTTTAAACTTGAAATTCAAAGATTTTTAAGGACTTGAAATTTCAATGCCCAGTTATTTAAGTATTTCGTTAAGAAAATGTTATGTCAAAGCCATTTTTTTTTTGTTTTAAATTAATACACACATATTAGGGTACGTTAAATTGGTGATGTAAAAACGTGTTTTGTTTAGCATAAAATGACTCATGTACAAGTATTTGCTTACGAACTTATTTAGTTAACTGCAACAGTGTTATGAACGCTTAGGTCACATACCTGCTGTTTTCTTTTCAATATCCGGTACATTAAAGCTGTTATTTTGAAAGATGTCCAAGAGCTCAAAACGTAACGAACTGATATCCTGACGCACTTCAATGATGTCATCTTCGGTAATACCGAAATCGTCACGACGCCTTTGTTCGGCAGTGACAAAACGTCTTATTAATAGTTTCATTACACGTTCATGCAGAGCCAGTGCCTTTTCCATCGATTTTCTCTGTAGGATAAAAAAAAAGAAAAGAAAATAACAAGGCGATGCAAATTGTGTCATGGTATTGGTAGATTTCAATGGTAAATAGCCACATCGAAGAAAACACAGTGTTTAGCAAATTTCAATGTTAAGGCAATATTTTAGCTATAAACATTTTTAAAAATCTTAATAAGAGGAATTGTTTACAGCATATCAGTATTGACACTAAACATTTCTCTAAGATATATGTATCTAAATAAACCAGTACAGAAATTTCAGTCAGTTAAACTAACTGATAAATACCATCACCCAATATAAGATATTGTTTAAGTCTTGTGTTATTGAAATTAACCGATTTGTAATTAAAATCAGATAGAAAGTTTCAGTCCGGCAGCCCGACTTACATTTACCCTTACCCTCAGTAAAATAAATAATTTTCTATTATATTGATATTATTACTCGATTTCGAAAGTGGGCGGAGTGGTACATTTGTATGGGAGGTACGAGAAGGGGTGTGGTTAGGCTTTCAGATTTATTCTCCATAACTTTATCCTGTTATAGCTTTACTAATTACAGAATTTGAGCACGATTGCGTTGGCTGGACTGATATTATTACTACATCCCTAAAGTGGGCGGAAAGGTACATTTGTATGGGAGGTACTATAAGGGGCGTCGCTAGACTTCCAATTTTCTCTCCAAAACTTTGTCCTGTTATAACATAACAAAACACAGAATTTGAGCACGGTCGTGTCGAGTGTATTGATATTATTACCTTATTTCTAAAGAGGGCGCAGTGGAACATTTGTATGGGAGGTACCAGAAGGGGCGTGTCTAGACTTCCAGATTTTTTCTCCTAAACTTTATCCTGCTTAAACTTTACCAAATACAGAATTTGCTCACGATAGCGTTAGGTCTTTTAATAATATTAATCAATTTCTAAAGTGGGCGGTACCAGATGTGTATGGGAGGTACCAGATGGGGCGTGGACAGACTTCCAATTTTTCTCTCCAAAACTTTATCCTGTTATAGCTTTACTAAAAAGAGAATTTGGTTCCGATCACGTTTAATTTATTGATATTTTTTCACCATCTCTAGATGGAAAGGTAGATTTGTATGGGAGGTACCAGAATGGGCGTGGCTAGGCTTTCAAAATTTTTTCCAAAACTTTATCCTGTTATAGCTTTACTAAATACAGAATTTGGGGACGATCCCGTAGGGTGTATTGATATTATTACTCGATTTCTAAAGTGGGCGGAATGATGTATTTGTATGGGAGGTACCAGAAGGGGCGGGGCCATGTAGCCCATTTGCAATACCGTAAGTAGTTTTGAGAAAATAATAACTCGTGCAAAATTTCAAAACATTTGGTTGCGTCTTTCGAAAGTTATCGTGCGAACCAGCCGGACAGCCACCGGACAGACAGACAGACAGACAGACAGACAGACATGGCTCAAACGACTTAAAAAGTCATGAATCGAATTTGGTTCAAAGAAACCTATTGTCTAAAGTCACTCCTTTTATGTGTTACACTTTTGGCTCGTATCAAATGATATATACCTTCATCCCTAAGGGTGATGGTATAAAAACGCAAATCCTCTATATGCCCCTTGTATGTAAGGGAATACACAAGGAATAAAAAAGATAAGAATACCCCAAATGTTGACAACCTTCATAAACGTTATAAGGACCATGATTTAAGCCACTATTCAATTGTATGACGGATGTTCTCAATAAACACAAGGCTGACGTCACCAGGAAATGCGATGGACGCGACATGGATGCACAGGACGAAAGAATTGTGACATCGTTTGCCGCATATTGAAATTTTGAAATTTTAATTTTATGTTGTGTGAAATTTAACATTTTTATTTTGTTTGTGATTTTTAATCAATATCAAGAACATACTCAGAATGAATTATTCTTGTATCGAATGTAATTTATTTAAGTGAATTTTTTATTACCATCAAATACTTGAGCCAATGGACACTGTGCTGTAAGTAAACACAAAGTGGATATTGTGGCATTGCAACAAGTCTGTATGCAAATTAATCAAAAACAATGCTGCGGCGCCATTATTATTATTCTTTCCAATCAATTCGGTACTCATCTCTATATAATGACGTCCGTTGTTCTGTTTGACTTGGGTTTTCTAGGACCACTCGGTGTTGGTTTATTACAACGAATGCCCACCATTATTTATTCTCGATAATCCTTCAATTCCTTGCAACAAACACTATTGATTGTTTGTATGTTTTATTACGATGATTTCTATTGACGTGTATTGAAGTTAAAATTATTTATCTAAACATTTTATATATGTGTTAAGGGTGTGATGTAATCGCTTCTTGCAAATGGTGTCTTAAGTTTTGTTGCGAAAACTGTTTCAGATTTTAGTAGGAAATAAATTTGCAAATTGTATTGACATAACAATGAATTGATGCTAACAATATCTGCTATGTATAAGATGCTTAATTTGGTAATTGTATCTCGAATATTCCTTAGTATCCTTTATCGGTCTCATTAAGGTTTTTTATATCAGAAGTTTAAACATCAAAAAACGGCAGTCTAATTTTGCAAAATATACCAATCATAAATACAAATTGCTCATAGAGTCGTCAGTTCCAGCAAGGCGTCAACTGAAAGTTATGATGAAAAATTAAAAGTTTATGCTCGAGTTATGGAGACCAGTGTTCCTTGACATGGTCACTCTCGCATTTCTAATGTGCATCAAATATAATTTTAGTTGATGTGGCGTTTCCGGTGATTCCTAATGGTGATGCAACATGGAACAGGTCACAAACTGGCTGGTGTTTACAGCGAAGACCTGCAGCTAAGCCTATCTTTTAGGCCACATAATGAATGCAGCGTTTTTCAGGTTGAGATGTTAGCCATTCAAAAAGCTGCGGATGCTATTATGGTATGTGGAATTGATACTAGCAGTCGGATAAACATATGGGTGGATAGCCAGGCTGCAATAAAAGCGAACAATTCTACATTGTGTAAACAAATTTTGGTGAATAAATGTAAGGAGAAGTTGGATGGACTAAAGCCTCTGGATGTCAGCCTTTGTTGTATTCCAGGACATTGCGAGATTCCTGGTAACGAATCAGCAGACCTACTGGTCAGAGGTGGCTGTACTATATCTGATCATGACTCTCTGGAAGATGTTTATCCTCTCATTTGTTACCTTCATGACTTAGTGGATTTGGGAAAAAGCCAGCAGACGTTGGATCTCCAGAACCGACTTCACAACGATCAGGTTTGCCTGTGTAGGTGTGACCTTACTCTGGCCTGTTAATTGCAATATCGAGCACCTGACAGGCAAATGGGATAGATCCATACCGGACTACTGCCGTGTGTGTGAGAACGAGGAGAAGTCCGAGTCGATGGAATATCTTCTTTGTAGCTGCCCGCTCTAGCCCCATTACACTTAGTGAAGAGTTACATAGAAGTCTTAAAATCTCTCTCTTCAGTCTCAGTAGAAGATTTAATACATTTCTTTCTCCATGGCTAACTGGGCTAAAACAAAAATTGGTGTTTCCACGACTTACTCTTCCTTCTCTATCGCTCCCCTCTTTCCTTCTTTCTCCACTCCCTTTCTTTCTAACGGTCAATCACATTGGACTACCGGATTACACGTGTGCACAACCTAACTTAATCTAATGTGGCGTTGTATTTCAACACTTTGAAGGATAATATAAAACTCCTTACCTTAAACAAGGGTGTATCTAATACCGCAGAAAATTAGGTAAATTGGAACGTGTTTGTGCCTGACAAGTAGTTTATTATATCCCAGCCTGATGGGCAACCGATAGTAGTAATTTAAATTAGTTGACCAAGACAATGTGTAGCCTTTAAATCGGAAAATTTGAAGGAGCTTTTTAGTCGAATCTACATAGTCTTTTTAAGAAGTGAATGTGGTACATAGCCATGGCCATGTCTGTGAACCTGGCACGGTGTTAGGCTCGAAGAATGTTCGGAGGGGTAGAGTCCAATGCGATATGGACTAACAATTTAAAACAATTTAGTAATTACTAATTACTTTAAGTAAACTATCTTAAATATGACATTTTCGACACACAGTGGCAGCATATTGAGAATTCTATGACCATTGTCGCAACGACTGCACTGAGTTATGAAAAACTACACTCTGGTTTCCTCTCGGGAGGAATGTCGCGGAATGTCTTAGGAAATTGATGCTTCATACAAAACTGCAGCCAATGGTAAGGCGTGTGGTGACGGAACAATATAATGAGAAGAAGAGGGAGATGAAACACCTATTCAGGCGGTAAACCGACTACGGAAAAACGTGAGAGCAAGGATATCGAAAATTACAGTGATAGAAGTGAAGTCCGAAAGTTCTACCAAAATGTTACAAGCAAAGGTTTCGGAACAGGGATCACCTCCAGTAATGACAGAAATGGAAATCTAGTCAGGGAAACACAGAGTGTGCTGCAAATGTCGAGGGAACATTTTTTTTCAGCTCGTTCCGGAAGGCAGCATAAGTAACGAAATCACGACGGAGTAGATTGTCCACCACTGTGTCGAAACGAGAGCATCGCGGCTATTTCACGGCATACAAACAATAAAGCTGCAGTAGCCGATGGACTGACGGCCGAGCTTTCTATGACCGGCGGCGTGGAGAGTGCAAACATGCATGCACCAGCACACAAACACATATTGGCTAAAGCAATACATACCCGATAATTGAAATCTAAGTGTTATATGTCCTATGCTTAAGAAAGGCAATGCAGGATCAGCCTATTAGTCATCGCATACAAGGTCCTGTCTAATGTGTTATGTTAAAGACTAAAGCCAATCCTAGTAAAACTGATTATACCTTATCAGTGTGATTTTAAACCAAATAAATCCACGATCGACCAGATATTCACACTACGACTAATCCTAGAGAAGGCCCAAGAAAAGCAGATCGACACCTACCATCTGTTTATCGATTACAAAGCTACATTCGACAGTCTCACACGACAGAAACTATTAGATGCTGTGGCTGAGTTTGTAATCCCCGCGAAGCAGATACAACTTTACGAGATGCAACTGACTTTCACGAAGTATTGAGTGAAAATAGTCACAAATCTCACGGAGCCATTTTCTACCAAGGAATTGTCATGCGATCTCCTTAACATCATAATGGGGAAGATCATGCGGATGGCAGCAGAAAACACGACTGCTGTACAACAACATCGACGCAGTCAAGCGCGATTAAGTAGACCGAATGCGCTTGCTTGGACACGTTGTACGAATGGACGAAATTGCTTCGGCTCAAAAGGTCTTCGACAATAAACTCGATGAATGGCGCAAGAGAGGGCGACCAAAACTTCGGTGGATGAACCAGGTGAAATAACTGTTATCTAAGCTGGGAGTGACGAACTATCTACTACTACATAGCTCGCATTTAGTTCATGTCACCTATAGTATAAGGATACGACATTTTTTCACAACGATCATCGGAGACTCATCCAAGACGAAGTTTATTGCCAAGTCAAGGAATGTTATCTGATCTCCTTGATCCTGGGATTGTACAAAGACAAGCATCTTTGTTTAACGCACAATTAGTCTGTATAACCGGGCAATAGGCCTGTACAATCGGGCAATAGGCCTGTACAATCGGACCAACGAGTCACTACAATCAGACTATAGGCCTGTGCAATCGGACCATGAATCTGGACAACCGCACAATAAGTCTGTAAAATCGGAGTTTGGATCTGTACAATCTGACAATAAGTCTGCACAAAAGGGTAATAGGCCTGTACAATCAGACTTACGAGTCTGTACAACGGACAACGTGTCTTCGTAGTTGTAAGGACAGGGCCTATTAATAGTTGTTCTTATTCTATTGTCACAGGACCTTTGCAAATCTCACCAGAAGGTCCTACCTAGTTTACCTGTGAGTCTTCGACGTCCGACGAATTACCGCAACCCGATCTGTTTCCAATCACAGAATTACCACCGCGTCAAACCCATCCTGTTTCCCGTCACCGAATTACCGCCGCTCGTCTAAGGACCGCATCTCCGTACAAAAAGCAACAACCCCAAGCACCGCAACATATTACACCAGACACCATAAACGATACGAGGCCACCGACCAAACATCATTACCCACCATCAAACATCTTAAGGATATCAGACCAGTGACTGCACTTAGCTTAAGAATTCGGAGTGTGTTTGTTCTATTTAAATTTTGAGGATTATAAAATAAGGGAAAAAATATATAATATCTTGCCCTTGTCAGGGAATATCCACTCTTTTATTTGTAAAGTTTTGAGGGTCCTTGCGAAGACCATGGAGGCGGCTGAGCTACCTTAGCCTAAGATAAAATCCCCGATAAAGGACGTTGGAAATCGCAATAATAGTGTGCGTTTCGACTTTCTCTTACTATTTAGTAACAAATTGGTCGCCGATTTTCAGTTCGGTATATGTTGCTAATATATCCTATTAAACAATTTCCGAAAATATATAATGTTCCGGTTCTAACTTAAGAAAACTATTTAAACTAGTAGCTGTCCAGTCTTCTTGCAACTAAACTTGAGTTTGACCATAACCAAAAATCAATGATAACATTTATTTTATGACATAGGTTCCCAATAAATTTATTATAAAATACTAGAGTATTGTCCTTTGAAACGTCTAAACAGGTTTGATACACGGAATATTGACAAAAAGACAAATTGAACATAACATTAAAGCACTGTACTCTTCGATATAAAAAAAAAAACTTAATTTCCATTTGCACCCCATGAATGACGTATGAGCTTCTCGCGTTGTTGTAAATTAACACGCTTTCTATTTTTAGATTCACAACTAACGGCACCTACTTGTTTATCGACGAAAGCGAACATCACTGTTTAGAGAAGCTCTTACTGAACACGCCGATTGACTCGACACTTATACTGCGAAGTTGCTGTCAACAACATTCGAGGGGAGCCGACAATGAAAAAACAATTTTTTTAAGATGACTAAAGCCAGGTTTGAACCTGCGATCTCCCGCATGGTAGTCGCGTGTTCTAACCACTATGCCACGGCCGGTTCCACTTTCTGATATAGTAAATAATAATAACAACCATAGTAACAATCATGAATTAATATAAATTCATACACCTTTGTGCAATAATTTCTTACCATAAAACTTTTCGTTCGCTTATGGGTTTCCTTTCCAAAAGCTTTCTTCAACAATTTCACAGATGGTATCATGTTAAACGGTGGTGGAACAGTGCCGCCATCTTCAAAGTAGCTCATCCATAACTGCGAACGGGCAAATTTCCACTCAACATCAGCGCGTTCCGAAATAATTTGGTATGAGTTGGACATCATGGCAATCAACATGTTGAGTAGGACAATTATATTGATTACCGAGTAAGATCCGAACATCAGCAATGCCCAGAAACGTGTAAAACTTTTGATACCAGCCAAATCGAACGAGACTAAGTCGACCAAACCGAAAGAAGCCCAAAATAGAGACTGTGATGTTTCAAAGAGACTGAAAACGAACATAACAGTGTAACAAATTGTATCATTTGACCGCAAATTAATTAAAGTAAACTCACTTTGAAAAACGTCGCCATATGGTACATGCTTTTTCCTGATCATCGAAATCTGCTACATCTGGATGTAAGTGATAGCATTTATGCTGCTCCAATTCTGCATAGTACCAAAGCAATTGATTTAGACCGCATCCAAAGGCGAACAACACTAATGTATATATGAAGAAGAACTTAATGATATCGATGATCATGCGACCCAAAGAAACTTGCAGTGGTCCCAAATGAGGGTTAATGGAGAAGATGTGAACCAACTTAAGGTAAGAGAAGACCATGCCTGCAGCGAAAGCACCTTCCGACAAGAGCATAGGATCGAATGGATGCCAGTGTTCACGTGGAAAGTATGGATCTATATCACGGAACCACAGATCACGCTGAAAAGAGGAACAAACGTACATGAAACACATGCCCACAATAAAATGCAATCGTACGTTTTAAATATCTAACTCACATGCACTACAATCCAGGCCGTAGCCCTACAAAGAATCCAAGTGACATAGAACATGTTCGAAATGAAATCAACTATATTCCATAAATCCTGTATGTATTCCAATAAGCCATCTGAATATAGTGTTTTTAATTCACCAAAAATTAAACCTAGAATACAAATAAATTACAAAGATGTTGAATTTTGTTATTGTTAATTAAATTATTTAATAATTCAATATGATACATAAAATATTACACAAATTAAAGCAACCAGGTGTATTTATTTGTATATATACTTTTGTTCTAATCACATACTTGATATATACGTTATGACGCCCAATTCGATTGGTCCAGGTAAAGAGCCTCTTTCATGTTTACGCCAATCCTCTAACATACGCAACATCCATGGAAATGCCAATAACTCAAACATTATTTGTACAATACGCAAAGAAGCCGCACCCAATAGTGCTAAATTACAAACATTAGAATCAGTTAGGAATCACAATAGTACAAATGTTGATTTCACCAATTAAACTTACTTAAGAACACCATATATGAACACGAATGTGATATGAATTTTACAAACGGCTTTTTCATAAATTTTCCAGCATCCGAGTCAGGGCACATTAAATAGTTCATACTGTTAATTGGAAACATGCACCCTAGCTTCATCACCTCCATTATTTGTTGAGAAGTTTGTTTGCGTCGAAATCCGGGTAAACCTTCATACCAGATGGCGGCCAATAGCTGTTGTACATTGGGATGGGCCACAAACTGTGAGGAGGAAGTTAAGAAAAATTTGTATTAAAAACTGTTGATATTAACGCAAATGATGAATAAACAATTAAAAGAAATCTATCTGTCTGGCTGGTGGACTCTAAATATTTTAATAAAGGGTGGTTAAATTTTATGGGCCGATGTAGATTTTGTATAAAACACAAATTACACAATGCAACACATTTTTGATCCCGGCTTCTAAATAGTTGATCCTTATGTACAATTTCTCGCTGAATTCAAAACTCAGAAATATGTGGAAAGCATAAAGGTTTTTGAGATATTACAAGGTAATAAAATTATTTCTTAAAAAAAAGGACGGTTGTTTAAAATCTAAACATAAATGGTTCCAGTTTCAGACAATTAAATGATAGAATAATATCTGACAAAAGGTTTTTTGCCCTTGGCCGTGGCATAGTGGTTAGAACACGCGACTACCATGCGGGAGATCGCAGGTTCAATCCTGGCTCCAGTCATCTTAAAAAAAGTTGTTCTTTCATTGTCGGCTCCCCTCGAATGTTGTTGACAGCAACTTCGCAGTATAAAGTGTCGAGCCAATCGACGTGTCTAGTAAAAGCTTCTCAAACAGTGACGTTCGCATTCGTCGATAAACAAGTAGATGCCGATAGTTGTGAATCAAAAAATAGAAAGCGTGTTAATTCACAACAACGCGAGATGCTATCCCATACCTCATTCATGGGGTGAAAAGGGAAATTAAGTAAGTAAGTAAGTTTTGGCCATCAAAATCGGATGTACCAATTCTGCTTATTGACGAATCCACTGAGGTGAAAATGTGCCTCATCACTGAAAATAATTTTCTTCGAAAATTGATCATCCACTGTTGCCATTTCTTGCCACCATTCTGACCATTAACGACGTTTGGAATAATCAAGAGGCTTTAGTTCTTGAGTCAATTGCACCTTGTAAGCGTGTAAATGCAAGTCTTTATGCATAATCCCAGCAAACCAAAACTTCCGACGTGTCGAAAATCAGATATTTCTCTTACATTTCTTCAGAAAATTTGCCGAAAATAGACGATATCGTCATAAATGCCTTCAGAAACAAGACCGAGTTTTTCTGCACACTCTTCCGAATTTTGTCCGCGAAGTCTGCTCGTTCTCTGAATATTTTACATTTTAAACGATTTTGTCTGCACATTCTCTAAAGGGTGTTTTTTGTTCTTCTTCTTCCCACAAGAGAAACCTGTAGCTATGGCATTTTTTGTTTTGTTTCCTCTCACAAACAACAACAACAAAAGCAAACCTGTTAAGCAATTCCTAAAATGGGTTATTGTTGTTGTTGTTTTTCAAGTGCGTTGCGCATTCCAATGTGTGTTTTAATCCCCATTATCAGTTATGATTGTGCAATCAATATATCAAGACGTCACGTCGCAAAATATGTGTCAAATATTTAAAGGTAAATATAGCATATATCAGGAAATAAGAAAAGAAATGTTTTGTCGTCAGGCAATTAGATAAAAATGAATAAAGACGCTGAAGTACTGTTAAAAAAATTTTTGCCAGAAGAAGACGATGAAATTAGTAAATTTAGTAATGAAATTAGTAAAAACTAAGAAAAAATAATTTTTGGAATTTTTGTGTTAATTAAAAAAAAAACAGAAATCTCTGACGATTTTCGTACATTTATTCAGAATTTTGTCCGAAAATCTCACGAATTCTCGTACAAAATATCCGTATACTTTCAGATATTTCTGGTAATATTCGGATTATTTGCCAGTTACTTCAGAAAAATCCAAAAGTCCCTTCGAAATTTCTCCAAATTTCCTTCAGATATCTGTCCGAATTCTGACCGAAAAGGCTGCAAAAGTTTTCGAATTTCCCCAGACATTTCGGTCCGAATTCTTGTCAACCACCCATACAACTTTCGGATAGAAAGCTGACAGAATTCGGCATCAGAATCGGCAACTTGTGCCGACTTTCTGTCAGACATCTGACCGAATTCTAAGAAAATGGTTTGCTGGGTAGTTACATAAGTTAATAAACTCAACATATTATTGTCGAGCTTAAGTACCGTTTTAAAGTACTTTGTAGACCTAAATGTGAAATACATTACAAGTTAATATGCAATAGCGAAGCATTGCCGGGACCACTAGTCTGTTATATATATTTCGGACCTGCTTTATTCAATGGCGTACTTAATTTATTTATGTGTGGCATATTTTTATTCGCAAATAACCGCAATGTTGGCCTAATGTTGGCTTATATCCACAAAGAGGAGTTTAAATTCTACGATGAGCCCGATCGGTCAAAAACTTCTTTCACCCCCTATATAAAGTCCCCCTTCTTTGGAATCTGTCCTCGCGATTACACCTGTAGTTAAGTAGCTGTCGAGCTGAAATTTGGTATGAAAGCTTCTGTCTTCTTACTGGATGTTAATTTCTAAGATGAGTAAGATCGAACATAAACTACTTCCACCTCCCATACAAATTGCCCCTTTTTGGGGCTGGCCCTGCGATTACAGTTGCAGTTGAAAAGGTATCGAGTTGAAACTTTGTATGCAATTGTCTACAAAGTGTAGGTTGAGTTCCGAGATGAGCGAGATCAGTTGTAGAGGCAATAACCAGTTTTATCACCATTTTTACAAATGGTGAAGTGCATTAAAGCTTCGTCATAGCCGATGATAATTACCTTACTTACTTAATTTCCCTTTGCACCCCATGAATGAGGTATGGAATAGCTTCTCACGTTGTTGTGAATTAACACGCTTTCTATTTTCAGATTCACAACTAACGGCACCTACTTGTTTATCGACGAATGCGAACGTCACTGTTTGAGAAGCTCTTACTAGACACGTCGATTGAATCAACGCTTAAAACTGCGAAGTTGCTGTCAACAACATTCGAGGGAAGCCGACAATGAAAGAACAAATTTTTTTTTCAAGATGATTGGAGCCAGCTTTGAACCTGCGATCTCCCGCATGGTAGTCGTGTGTTCTAACCACTATGCCACGGCCGGTCCCCTTACTCGTCTTCATTTTATATAGATGGCAATTGGCTTCATACTGCGTTTTTATACTCTCGGGTAGGAAGGTATATATCATTTGACATTGGAGGACACATTGGAGGAGTCTCTTTAGACCCTAGGGTTCTTTGAACCAAATTCGGCTCATGACTTTTCAAGTCGTTTGATTCATGTCCTTCTGTCTGTCTCTTCGGTTGGTACTCACTATAACATTCAAATTGTTTTGAAACTTGGCATGGGTTAATATTTTCCTTAAAAACGAACGTGATTGCATATGAGCTACATTGCTACGCCACTTCTAGTATCTCCCATACAAATGTACAAACGTAAAGTGGGCGGAGTGGTACATTTGTATGGAATGTTCCAGAAGAGGCGTGGCTAGACTTCCAGTTTTTTTTTTGTCCAAAACTTTTTCCTGTCATAGCTTCACGAAATACAGAATTTGGACACGACCGTGACGAGTGTATTGATATTAATACTCCATCTCCAAAGTGGGCGGTGTGGTACATTTGAATGGAGGGTACCAGATGGGGCGTGTCTAGACTTTTTTTCTCCAAAACTCTGTCCTCTTAAAGTTTTACTAAATACAGAATTTGGGCACGATTGGGTGTATTGATATTATTACGACATCTCTACGACGGATCAAATATTTACTTTACGACAAATCCTGGAAAACCCCATGAAAAGCAGATCGACACCTACCACCTCTTTGTCGACTACAATGCTGCCTTCGACTCTCCGATAAGCAATAGGCTTTATGACACCATGTCTGAGTTTGGTATTCCTCCAAAGCTTATTCGACTTTGCAGATGTACCTTAGAAAACACCAAATCCTCGATTAAGATTGGTTAAGATCAGTCTGAACCATTCAACACGGAAAGAGGTCTCAGGCAGGGCGATAGCCTGTCCTGTACACTATTTAATATAGTTATGGAGAAAGTGATGAGAAATGCTAGTGTCAATATGTCTGGCACCATATTCCACAAAAGCCACATGCCACTAGCCTACTCCGAAGATATAGATATCATTGACCGAAATCTGCACGACGTTACTGCAGTCTTCTCATCACTAGAAAAGGAGTCGGCAAAAATGGGTTTAGCGGTCAACGAGCACAAAACAAAATTAATGATTTCGACGAACAAAGAGTCCACTCGATGGGGACGCAGCGTCAACGTTGAAAATTATTGTTTCGAGGTAGTCGATGAGTTTACCTACCTCGGATTTTCCGTCAATAAGAAAACTAATGTCAGCCAAGAAATTAAGAAATTAAGCGGAGAAAAGTGCGAGCCAATAGATGTTTTTACGGACTTCGGCAGCACTTTAGTAATACCACCTTATCTCGGAATACTAAGAAACAGCTTTACCAGGTGCTAATCTTACCAGTTCTTTTGTATGCTGCCGAATCATGGGTGCTTACGACAACGGACATACAAAACCTGGGAGTATACGAGAGAAAAGTACTCCGAAAAAATTATGGACATATCTGTGTCGACGGCGAGTTTCGCCATCGGATGAACCATGAGCTTTACCACGACATCGACGTAGCTAAAAGAGTCAGAATGCAACGACTACGATGGCTGGGTCATGTTGCCAGGATGGATGTAAATGCTCCAGCGAGAAATGTGTTTGAAGGCGAACCTGAAGGACAGCGCAGAGCAGGGAGACCCAAACTCCGTTGGAAGGACCAAGTGGTAGGCGACGTGCCACCATCTGGTGGGACTAACTGGAGAACACACGCACAAGACCGAATTGTGTGGAATTCTTTAGTACTTCAGGCCTTAAACTTATGAACCACGTTCGTAAGTTTTAAGTAAGTAAGTACAACATCTCTTAAGTGGGCGGAATGGCACATTTGTATGGGAGGTACCATAAGAGGCGTCGTTAGACTCCCAAGTTTTTCTCCAAAACTTTATTCTGTTATAGCTTATCAACATTTAACATTTGTATGGGAAGTACCAGACTTGTAGATTTGTGCTAAAAAACTTTATCCTGCTTGAGCTTTACTAAATAAAGAATTTGGACACGATCGCGTTATATATAATAATAATATTAATCGATTTCTAGAGTGGGCGGTACCAGATGAGAATGGGAGGTACCAGATGGGGCGTGGCTGGACCTCTAGTTTTTTTTTCTCCAATACTTTATCCTGTTATAGCTATACTAAATACAGAGTGTGGGTACGATCTTGTTGGGTGTATTGATATTATTATTCCATCTCTAAAGTAGGCGGAGTGGTACATTTGTATGGGAGGTACCAGAAGGGACGTGGACTTCCAATTATTTTTCCAAAACTTTATCCTGTTATGGCTTTACAAAATACAGAATTTCGGTACGATCCCGTTTGTTGTATTGATGTTATTACTTGATTTCTAAAGTGGGCGGAATGACGTATTTGTATGGGAGGTACCAAAAGGGGCGAGCCATGTGGCCCATTTGCAATACCGTAAGTAGTTTAAAGGAAATTAACAAAGTAATTCTTCGTTTATTGACCGCCACTTATCGATAATCGCTTCTTTGTGGTCAAAAATTGTTTGATTTTGTAGATTTTTCTTATAAACAAGGCGAATTAACAATTCCTAAATGTTATCGAGTGGGCTTTGGTCAGAAAAACACCCAGGCCAATCCATAGTTATAATATTTTAAGACTGGAACCTCTCTTGAGTATGTCTCCTCTAACGTACTGACGAGTTGTCTTGATGGAAAAGAAGTCCTTTATTGGGGTTACTTTCTAAAAGTGACACTTATTTACCCTCCAAGATCTAGTCACATTCCATAGAATTCATACGACAGCTTGAAAATACCTAATCAATCATACCATCACTGCAAAATCCTCCCCATACATGCTGTTGGGGCAAGTTAGTGATGTGAAGAATAAAACCCGTGCACATCGCTCAAGACCAACTGAGAATATTGCTGCTGTAGCCCAAAGTGTTGAAGAAAATCTTTGGAATTGGGCATTCCACAAACGTCATTTCACCGTATTTTGCATAAATACTTGGGTCGTAAGGCTTTTAAAGTTCAGTTAACACAAGAACTCAAGCCGCACAGTGGGGAAAAAAAGTTTTTTTGGACATTTGAAATTTCAGGCCGCAATTCTTGACCGATTTTTTAAATTATTTTTTTGTATTATTGGAAACAAAATTGTACACAGAATGTACGTTTTTTTTTATTCGGAATTCCTTACCGTTATTTGGGTTATTTTTTACAGACGACTTATTTAAAACTTTTCCAGGTTGTAAATTAAGTTTTGTTCTAATCGGATAATTATTGTGAGCAGGACACCGAGTTAAAGTGTGAAAATAGTGCCTCCAAATATTTACTTGCAGTTGAGCCAAAAAAAATTTTTTGTCTTATGTTTTCATTGAGTTTAATTCGTAACATATGTTCACATTAATTAAGGTCAGTTTGAAATTTTTAGGACACGTAACCCAAAAAATATTTGACATTAAAGTCAAAAATTATTTATTCATCGACTTTGACAAATTTTAAAAAAATAACGGTAAGAAATCCGGAATAAAAAAACGTACATTCTGTGCACAATTTTGTTTCCAGTAATACAAAAAAAGAATTTTGAAAATCGGTCAAGAATTACGGCCTAAAATTTCAAATGTCCAAAAAAACTTTTTTTTCCCCACTGTGAGCCGGCCGATCATCAACAACGTCGTGTCTTTGCTGATTGGGTCCTTGAAATGCATGAAAATGATCCGGAATTCCATCGAAAAATCAACATGACTGATAAGGCCCATTTTCACCTCGGTGGCTACGCCAACAAAGCAAAATTGTCGCATCTAGGGCTCGGAAACCCCAAGAATTATTGTTGAGAAGCCTCTTCATCCTCAACGTGTGACTGTTTGGTGCCCCAACAGCCCAGATTCGATTCAAGACCTCAAAGATAAAATTCGTGAGGCTATTGAGGGCAGCCACTTTGCGATTTGGTTATGGAAAATTTCATGAAAAGGATATGGTCCTGTAAGCGTGCTCGTAGGGGCCATTTGGCTAATGTTGTTTTTCATTATTAATTATTTCCTCTTTATTATGAAATAAACATGCGATCATTTATCTCAAAAAAATTCATTTTTCTTTGAATACCAAAATAACACCTCTTATTGGAAAACCCTTTAGAAAAGCTGACATGTTATCGTCAACTTATAATTGATATATATTGAATAGTAGTTGTATGAGAATACATATTAAAGAGTTAGCATTACACTGTACGGATTTTGTTACCCCACACATAAATCTACAAATTAAACTTTAACAAAATTATTTATAAAATATATATTCAATAAATAAATTAACTTTAACAAATATATAAATTTACCGTTTTCTGCTTATATCGTATGGCCAACTTTAATCTGTCTAAAGTCTGCCTCTGTCCTGGTTTCCAAATTGATTGTGTTGGCTCGTGATTGTAATTTAACATGACTTCCAGTTCCGTTGATGTTCTAGCATGATCCAGTAATGACGTTACAAATTCCTGCACATTCGCACGCATTTCCTGTTAATAAAACTTTGTAGGTTATTATTTGCACATATGGTTGCAAGTGACAAATACATTTAAAATATATATTTGTATTTGCGTTCAATTACCGAATATTCTGCACGAAACTCAGATTCCATAGTTTGTAGACGTTTCAATTCCCAAGACAGTTGAAATGCCGTAAGGACTGGATCACGTGAACTAAGGGCAATTAGTGAACTTGAGGATAAGGCACGATATGCATTAATACGGGACTGCGAGTGACGCAACGAATCGGATTCTTGGGATGTAACACATTCGTCACATCCACATCTAAATAAGGAAGGAAACGGCATATGATAACATGTACAAAAAATTACCAAGATGTTTTATTTTTTTATGGTGGTTGTTTTATCTACGCTTTTTTGTGCCTCACTAATAAATTCAATTATGAGCAAAAGGCCATTACTCTTTGCGTAAAAATATGTAAACATATGTCGCGGGCAGTAATTCGTTTTCACGACTTCATCCATTATAGGAAAAGGTCGTGTGAAATGCTTAAAATGTATTAAAAAAAACATTATTATGGTATTAGTATGATAAATTTGGTTGCAAAAGGCGTACACAAGATTTCTTAAAAATTGTTAGTTGGGAATTGTATCTTCAAAAATTTATTTCAGAATTTGCTTGATCTATAAAGTGGAATGCACAATGACATATAACACGTCTCTGGTCTTTCAACCGAAAGTACTATTTCCAACCAATACATGTAAAATTGCATTTAAAAATCGTTTACTTTCAATAACCAAAGAATTTAATAATATTATACATATATGACTGACATTTCTGTACTAAAAAAAATGTTGTCAAACAGTATCTGTGATCGACTCCGTTAAATTTTAAAAGGGTATATTCATTCACATATAGAAAATAGATTACAAACAAATGATGCATATTTATCATATTCTACGCAAAGTTTCATAAAGTATATTCGCATATTACCGGTCATTTTTTATTAAAATAGATTACTGTAGAACTGGTTGATGCATTAGATTTTAATTAGCAAATGATTCGAAATATGAAAGGAAAATAATTTCCGTAGATTATATTCCAAAATTATATTTCTCCATTTAATAAAAAGTTGATATTGTTTTTGAAAACTTCTGTTAAATTCTAACTAAATCATATAAAGAAAATAATTATGTACGAAGTGTTAATTTTTTTATTGGAAAAAATTGTTTTTAAAGAATAATATGAATTTTGCCGCTAATTTGAAATTCAAATTTAATAACTCATAAAGTTGAGTTAATCGATTTGGCAAGTGTAGCCTTTAAATAATGCTCCCTTACAGTTTATGCATTAAACTTACTTGACATCATGCGGCATCGGCAACGATGCTCCACGATCTAGTAGAATTTTTAGGATTTCGTAATTGTTACGATGAGCTGCTAATATTAATGGCGTGATATCAGGTGTAAATGTTGATTTTGAACGGTCAACTGCTTCCCAACTCTTTAAGAAAAATATAAGTAAATAAACACAAAATCAATCTCTGCATATATGTGAGACGGTGATTATATACTTACGTAGGGTGTACCATCTTTGTGATGTGATTCTTCCCATTGTAAAAGTTCTTCTACAGCTTCAACGTATTCTTCTGATATGGCATGCAACAAAGCATCGCCAACTTGAATGCCCTCCTCGAGCAAAAGTATTATCAAATCAAAGTTTTCATTTTCAATCGCCGATATAAGGGCTGAACGATTCATGGGATCGACACAATTTATATTAAATTTGTCCGGTTCTTCCTTGTTTTCCATTATAATTCTGCAATAAAATGAAATAATAATTTTGTGGATTATAAGATAGATAACGATTTGAGCAAAAGCTAAATATGTGTATATATTTTTATGTTGTTGGAGCAGTATTATTAATTACTGCCAGGTAAAAAGAAGGCGGTGCCACGCCCCCTTTTCAAAAATCGATCTGCAGGCTTTTCTAATAGACAGATTGATACGAAAATTTTACTAAGTGGTACTGTAGACCTGTAGATAGTCCCTGGCTATATTTGGATGTGATTGGATAAAGGAGCGTGGCAACGCCCATACAACTTGATAACAAAAAGGGCTATATCTCATGAACTATCAGAGGTATGAAGATGAGATTTGGTATATATGTTGCTGGAGTAGTATTAATTACTGCCAGGTAGGAAGAAGGCGGTGCCTCGCCCCTTTTCCAAAAATCTCCTGACGGCTTTTATATAAGACTGATTTATATGGGCCTATTTTTTTATTCGTAAAAATTGTAACCAAATCGGAATCTACGATGAATTGTTAGAAAATTGCACCAATAAAATTAGTGTCTAGCTCGCGCTGGGAAACACGAAGATTTCAGATAGAGATTTTTTTGTTTTTAAATGAGCACAAACCGAAAACTTCTGCGTAAAACTGACTTCCCAACAAACTAAATGAAGTATTACAGAAGCAAATCTATGTATTGGTTGAAAAGTTATGGTATACAGGAAACAATGTCAAAAATATACCATTCTTTTCGTCTTGGTCTCCAAGCATCGGAATAGTAGGTAAAAATTAGAGCATGGGCCCATAGGTCTGAAGGTTTCAATAGTTGCTCATTGTTAAAAAATATGTCTACCTGAAATTTTCATGCTTCTCAGCGCGAACTAGGAATTGATTTTATACAGATTGTTTCTAAGTGAAATTTTCTAAGAATTCATCGTAGACTGCGATATTGGTATACGATTAATACGTTTTTTTCGACGCGAAAAAATTGATCCGCCCTAATGAACAGGCTATCTGGAACTTAATAAGTAAAAAGTGCCGAGGCTCAGCCCTCTATTCGCCAAACTTACGGAGCCCTTTGTGAAGTTTAGGGTGCATATAATCATCCATCTGAGCAGCTAATAGAAGCCATCGACGCTGTAGACGTAAGTGTGACAGGGGACTAGCATTTATCGAACCGACGCCGTTCTCAGCAACTCGGTCTCTGCAAATGCTGAGGAATGATCTTGGTCTACATTCATATAAAATCCAACTGGTAGAAGAACTAGAGCAAGTGAACGATCAATTGATTTTTTTTTATTTATCATGTCATTTCACATTATTTGAAGGAGAAATGGTTCCAACACGACGGCGTAATATGCCATGCAGCGCGTGAGTTCATCACTTTGTTAAGACACACGTTGGTGACCGAATTATCTCAAAAATGGTAATACGAGTTCAATATATAAAGAGTATTCGGGTGTATTCTTGGTCCGTATGAGAAGAAGACATGGCAAATGAGGTTTTTGTGGCTAAAGGCATGAAGCTTCAAACGAAATTTTCATTTGCGGTCAATAGGAGGAGAAGGCATAACAAAAGTGATTTTTACGCCCAATGAGATAGTTATTATACAAACGGTTCCCGCTACTACCTACAACTATAAAAATTGAATTTTGATCTTTAGAGGAATTTCTGTTTCCGATTTGTGAAAGAAGTGTTTTTTCTCCCTACATACAGACAAAACTTAATCTACATGTCGAAACTATAGATATGACTTTGATAATAAACTTTTTACTATTGTCATAGAGCCTATAATATTTAGAATTTAAAACAATAAAACTTAATTAGTTAACTTCCATGTTAAGGAGTTACTTGAAATTAGTTACATAAGTTAATAAACTCAACATATTATTGTCGAGCTTAAGTACCGTTTTAAAGTACTTTGTAGATCTAAATGTGAAATATATTACAAGTTAATATGCAATAGCGAAGCATTGCCGGGCCCACTAGTATGATTATATAATAAAAAAGTTTAACAAGAAAAATATATTGGTGCCAAAAATTTCACAGTCTTTTTTTGGTATAAATGTTAAATATTTTTTTGATTATTTTTAAATCATTAAAGCTTTTAATGTTGTTAAGCTTAAAAACAACATCCAAAATTACAGAAGATAGTTTCGAACATTTTGCACAGCTCGTGATTTTTTGGACATTTTGAGAACAAATGTTAGGGAAATTTAAATTTATTTTAAGCAAAGTTCTGCTAAGTATTACGTATGTAATGATACCATCGATGACCAGGAATGACACAGTACTTCCTCGTCAATATACCCGCCTGGGTCTCAGGTTTTTTTGTTTGATTTGTTGACGGTTTTAGGAAGAAGAATCTTAGAAATTTCCAACGAAATATATTTATATATAGATATCTTCCTATAACTG
Organism: Muscina levida; assembly: GCA_964034835.1. Classification (NCBI taxonomy): domain Eukaryota; kingdom Metazoa; phylum Arthropoda; class Insecta; order Diptera; family Muscidae; genus Muscina; species Muscina levida. The sequence goes on along the minus strand of OZ035880.1, from coordinate 125,578,843 downwards.
TCTTGTTAAGCGTCAATAATTCATACTTTTCGGATTTTTTCTCTATTTTTTAAGTTTGAAGATGTTTTTGGTATTGTTATTTAGAAAGAGTTTGCTTTAACGACTAAAGCGCATACTTGTTTGTAAAAATCGGTGAACAAGTGGTTAAGTTATTCATGCATATTGAGGAACGCTACTTTCATATCCCATACTAAAAAAAAAGCCGGGAGAACTTAGCATTCAAACACCAAAAACTTCTAACACAGTTGTTGACTTTACATTTCCAGATCAAACACTGAATGGAATTTTTCAACCACCGTTTAACATACCGGTCATTAAATTATTTTTTTTTATTTGCTACAAACACATCAGAGAATAACGGCACTTAAAAAAAAGAGGAGAGTAAACAAAATATGAATATTAATATCTCTGTTTATTTTACTATCCCCTAGTAATGCGCATGAGAGTCAATTGACGCAACTCCCGCTTTTTTTGGATTAATGAAATAAGTATATACGCAGTTAAACGAAATCGTTAATGATGTATACTATGAAAAGTATAAATTAGTAAGTACTGGGTGTTATTATCGACGAAATCATTACAGAAAAGGTGTCTATTGTAGTTTTGCCGAACAAGCGGGTAATTACAGACTGAATTTATAAAAAAAAACCAGTAAGAAAGTTTCAGTCGGGCGACCCGACTTACATATATCATCACCCTCAGTAAAATAAAAAAAATTGCTATTATATTGATATTATTACTCGATTTCTAAAGTGGGTGGAGTGGTAAATTTGTATGGGAGGTACTAGAAGGGGCGTGTCTAGACTTCTAGGTTTATCCTCCAAAACTTTATTCTGTTATAGCTTTACTAAATACACAGTTTGGGCACGATACCGTTGGATGTATTGATATTATTACTCCATCTCTGAAGTGGGCGGAAAGGTACATTTGTATGGGAGGTACCAGAATGGGCGTGTCTAGACTTCCAGATTTTTTCTCCAAAACATTATCCTGCTTGAACTTTACTAAATACAGAATTTGGTCACGATAGCGGTAGTTCTAATAATAATATTAATCGATTTCTAAAGTGGGCGGTACCAGATGTGTGTGGGAGGTACCAGATGGGGCGTTGGTAGACTTCAGTTTTTTTTCTCAAAAACTGTATTCCGCTATAGCTTTACTAATTTAAGAGTTAGGGTACGAGCGCGATGGATTTATTGATATTATTACTCCATATCTAAAGTGGGCGGAAAGGTGAATTTGTATGGGAGGTACCAGAAGGGGCGTTGCTAGACTTCCAATTTTTTTCCAAAACTTTATCCTATAATAGCTTTACTAAGTACAGAATTAGGGTACGATCCCGTTGGGTGTATTGATATTATAACTCGATTTCTAAAGTGGGCGGAATGATGTATTTGTATGGGAGATACCAAAGGGGCGGAGCCGTGTAGCCCATTTGCAATACCGTAAGTAGTTTTGGGGAAATATTAACTCGTGCAAAATTTCAAGACATTTGGTTGCGTCTTTCGAAAGTTATCGTGCGAACCAGCCGGACAGCCACCAGACGAACAGACAGACAGACATACAGACAGACGGACATGGCTCAAATGACTTAAAAAGTCATGAATCGAATTTTACAGGATACAGGAAAAAAATTGGAAGTCTAGCCACGCCCCTTCTGGTACCTCCCATACAAATTCACCTTTCCGCCCACTTTAGATATGGAGTAATAATATCAATAAATCCATCGCGCTCGTACCCTAATTCTTAATTTAGTAAAGCTATAGCAGGATACAGTTTTTGAGAAAAAAACTGAAGTCTACCAACGCCCCATCTGGTACCTCCCACACACATCTGGTACCGCCCACTTTAGAAATCGATTAATATTATTATTAGAACCACAGCGATCGTGACCAAATTCTGTATTTAGTAAAGTTCAAGCAGGATAAAGTTTTGGAGAAAAAATCTGGAAGTCTAGACACGCCCATTCTGGTACCTCCCATACAAATGTACCACTCCGCCCACTTTAGAGATGAAGTAATAATATCAATATACTCTACACGATCGTGCCCCAATTCTGTATTTTATTAAGCTATAACAGGATAAAGTTTTGGAGAAAAAAATTGGAAGTCTAGCGACGCCCCTTATGGGACCTCCCATTCAAATGTACCTTTCCGCCCACTTCAGAGATGGAGTAATGATATCAATACATCCAACGCTATCGTGCCCAAACTCTGTATTTAGTAAAGCTATAACAGAATAAAGTTTTGGAGGATAAACCTAGAAGTCTAAACACGCCCCTTCTAGTACCTCCCATACAAATTTACCACTCCACCCACTTTAGAAATCGAGTAATAATATCAATATAATAGCAATTTTTTCTATTTTACTGAGGGTGGTGATATATGTAAGTCGGGTCGCCCGACTGAAACTTTCTTACTGGTTTTTTTTATAAATTGAGTCTGTAATTACCCGCTTGTTCGGCAACACTACAATAGACACCTTTTCTGTAATGATTTCGTCGATTATAACACTCAGTACTTACTAATTTATACTTTTCATAGTATACATCATTAACGATTTCGTTTATATACTTATTTCATTAATCCAAAGTAAGCGGGCGTTGCGTCAATTGACTCCCATGCGCATTACTAGGGGATAGTAAAATAAACAGAGATATTAAGTTTCATATTTATACCATCACCCTTAGGGATGAGGGTATATATCATTTGATACGACCCAAAAGTGTAACACATAGAAAGAGTCACTTCAGACCCTAAGTTTCTTTGAACCAAATTCGATTCATGACTTTTTAAGTCATTTGAGCCATGTCCGTCTGTCTGTCTGTCTGGTGGCTGTCCGGCTGATTCGCACGATAACTTTCGAAAGACGCAGCCAAATGTCTTGAAATTTTGCACGAGTTAATATTTCCCCAAAACTACTTACGATATTGCAAATGGGCTACATGGCTCCGCCCCTTCTGGTACCTCCCATACAAATACATAATTCCGCCCACTTTAGAAATCGAGTTATAATATCAATACACCCAACGGGATCGTACCCAAATTCTGTATTTGGTAAAACTATGACAGGATAAAGTTATGGAAAAATTTGTTAAAGCCTAGCCACGCCCCTTCTTGTGCCTCCCATACAAATCTACCTTTCCGCCCACTAGAGATTGAGTAATAATATCAATTAATCAAACGTGATCGTACCCAAATTCTATGTTTAGTAAAGCTATAACAGGATAAAGTTTTGGAGAAAAAATGTTTAAGTCTATTCACGCCCCATCTGGTACCTTCCATACACATCCGGTACCGCCCTCTTTAGAAATCGATTAATATTATTAAAAGACCTAACGCGATCGTGTCCAAATTCTGTTCTTGATAAAATTCAAGCAGGATAAAGTTTTGGAGAAAAGATCTGGAAGTCTAGACACGCGCCTTCTGGTACCTCCCATACAAATGCACCACTCCGCCCGCTTTAGAAATAGCGTAATAATTGAGATTGATTGATATTTAATTGAAATACTCGACATCATCGTGCCCAAAATATGAATTTTGTTATGTTATAATAGGACAAAGTTTTGGAGAAAAATTTGGAAGTCTAGACCCTTATGCTACCTCCCATACAAATGTACCTTTCCGCCCACTTTAGGGATGTAGTAATAATATCAATACACCCAACGCAATCGTGCCCAAATTCTGTATTTAGTAAAGCTATAACAGGATAAAGTTATGGAGAATAAATCTGGAAGCCTAGACACACCCCTTCTCGTACCTCCCATACAAATGTACCACTCCGCCCACTTTAGAAATCGAGTAATAATATCAATATAATAGAAAATTATTTGTTTTACTGAGGGTAAGGGTATATGTAAGTCGGGTTGCCCGACTAAAACTTTCTAACTGATTTTAATTACAAATCGGTTAATTTCAATAGCTCAAGACTGAAACAATATCTTATAGTGGGTGATGGTATTTATCAGTCAGTTTATCTGACTGAAATTTCTGTACTGGTTTTACTCTTCTCTTTTTTAAGTGCCGTTATTCTCTGTTTGTAGCAAATAAAAAAAAATAATTTAATGATCGGTATGTTAAACGGTGGTTGAAAAATTTCATTCAGTGTTTGATCTGGAAATGTAAAGTCAACAACTGTGTTAGACGTTTTTCGTGTTTGAATGCAAAGTTCTCCCGGCTTTTTTTTAGTGTGGGATATGAAAGTAGCGTTCCTCAAAATGCATGAATACCTTAACCACTTGTTAACCGATTTTTTCAAACAAATATGCGCTTTAGTCGTAAAAGCAAACTCTTGCCAAATATCAAAACCAACATTAGGGTATTCTAATAAAATTGTGGCTAAAAACACGTTCAAACTTAAAAAATAGTAAAAAAAATCGCAAAAGTATGAATTATTGACACTTAACAAGACAGTTATAGGAAAATATCTGTACATATATTATTAACGAACTAGTTCACTCCACTTCATTATCTATTTCATCATATAATTGGTATCGACGAAAGTTATTACGAATTACCATTAGTGTTTTCGTTAATAGATGGTAAGCGAGAGGGTGGCGATTGTATACTTCCTATGGCATCCCCACGTCAATAAAACGTATGGCGGGTATATTGACGAGGAAGTACTGTGTCATTCCTGGTCATCGATGGTATCATTACATACGTAATGCTTACCAGAACAAGCGGGGAACGTTACCTCCACCTACCCTTACTTTTGTTTCTCATACACAAGTATACACAAAATACACTCGACGCACACGAGGTCAGAAGCCGAAGCAGACTCAACTTAATTATGAAGTTTATTAGCTACGATAATGATCATCATAGATCATCGTGTTTGATCGTTCTTACATTCGTAACTCTTCTAAGCACTGCGGGTGACATGAGTACTCATGTGTACTCATGTACAATTCCATACTCTACGGAACAGAAATAGAAATTTGACATGTATAACTAGCACCCAACACAACCAACACTTGTAACAACATGTGCATCTGTGCATCTTTGCTTAACAAATTGAAATTTTGCAAATAGCATAAACGGAGACTTCGTTTTAAAAAAATAAACTTAATTTCCCTTTGCACCTCATGAATGAGGTATCGGATAGCTTCTCGCGTTGTTGTGAATTAACACGCTTCCTATTTTTAGATTCACAACTAACGGCACCTACTTGTTTATCGACGAATGCGAACGTCACTGTTTGAGAAGCTCTTACTAGACACGCCGATTGACTCGACACTTAATACTGCGAAGTTGCGGTCAACAACATTCGAGGGAGCCGACAATGAAAGAACAATTTTTTTTTAAGATGACTGGAGCCAGGTTTGAACCTGCGATCTTCCGCATGGTAGTCGCGTCTTCTAACCACTATGCCACGGCCGGTCCCGGTCGTTATATTTTCCCAAATAATTATGCAATTAGATGAAATGCTGTTCAAACGCCGGTCCGGGAACGAAGAAATCTAAATTATTTTAATACATTTGTATGCAATTTTTCAGTTTTCAGTAGTTTTGAAGCAAATATCACAAAAATTCGCGGAAATGTTCTACTTATGTTGTTCTTCAATATTGCTAACTCGCGACTCATTTGAAAAAGTATTTTATAAACGCCAGACCGGGATAGACGGGAAAACTAAAAAAATAATATAAACTTCTTTGCTCCCGGACCGGCATATCAGCAGTTCAAAGCAAATATCACAAAAATTATTGGAAATGTGCTACTAATGTTGTTCTACAATATGTTATTACTAACTCGCGACCAGTATTTTAGAGACGGCGGTCCGGGATAGGGGAATGGGACTTTGCCCAGAGGCTGAAAGTTACTGATTGTCACTCACTTGGGAGTGACCAGAATCGGTTCCTTTGCGGCACTGTCCAAGCAGCTAACTACTTCCGGTCTTAGACCACGTATTCCCTGGACAATGACTTTAAGGCAACCGCTTAGAAGTTAGCTAGAGTTAGAAGGCGAAACGTTGAGTAACCTAATCGGCATGCTACCACCGATGCGTCTTAGGAAGTAGGTAACAGAAGTTACTGAAGCTCAACACAGGCTCTCCTAGTGGCATTGGCAGCACCAAGAAACTAGGATCGGGAGCGGTGGCCTAATAAGCCACTCTCCTCAAACAAAACTTATTATGAAAACACAGAGAATAAATAAAACAAGAACCCCCCCAAATTTTGACGACCCCCGCAAACGATATAAGGACCATGATTTAAGGATATGCACCTGAAATGTTCGAACTCTTTACAGAGATGGTGCCTCTATCCAACTGGCGGATGTCATCGACAAATACAAGGCTGACATCACCGCCATACAGGAAATGAGATGGACGGGACAGGGATGCACACGACGAAAGAACTGTGACATCTTTTACAGCTACCATGCAGAAAGACACGAATTTGGATGTGGTTTCATAGTCGGCAAGAGACTTCGACACCTGGTCTCGCGGTTTAACCCTGTAAGTGACCGAATAGCCACCATTCGCATCCGGGCGAAATATTTTTACATTACGCTGATTTGTGTACACGCCCCGACGGGCGTCCTGGCCTGGCCACGACATTAAAATTGTTCTGGGAGACTTTAATGCAAAAATAGGAAGGGAAGATGTTCTTGGTCCATCGATCGGTAAATTCAGCCTGCATACCGAAACGTCAGACAACGGGTTTAGACTGGTTAGCTTCGCAGCGGGAAGGAACATGGTAGTTAGTGGAACCAGATTCCAGCACAAAGATATCCACAAGGCAACTTGGCTATCCCCCGATCAAAACACCAAAAATCAAATTGATCATGTGGTAATTGATGGCAGGCATGCATCTAGTGTCATGGACGTGCGTGTGATCCGTGGTGCTAATATTGGCTCGGATCATTACCTGGTTGCAGCCAAGGTTCGCACAAGATTGAGCAGAGCGAAAAACGCACGTAACCAAACACAAATAAAGCTGGACATCGCGAAGCTGCTACTGCCTACTCCAACCAGCTCTCCCAACTTTTACGACACAACGCTTCTACTTCTGACGTTCCCGATAAACAGTGGCAGCATATTGCGCATTCCATGGCAACCGCCGCAACAACCGTGCTAGGATATGAAAAGCGGCGCTCAGACGAATCCTGGTACGATGAAGAATGTCGCATAGCGTCTGAGGAACAGGATGCTGCTTATAGGGCAACGCTACAGCTAATTGTAACCCGTGCTGTTAGGGAACGGCATAAGGAGAAAGCAAAACGGGCGAGACAGCTATTTAGGCGAAAAAAACGTCAGATGAAGGAACGGGAGAACGAGGATATAGAGCGATACAGGGATAGAGGTGAGGCCCGAAAATTTTACCAGAAAGTAAGAGCAAATGGATACGGTAATGGCCTCCTCACCTGTAAGGACAGTGATGGAAATCTGGTCACGGATACGCAGAGTGTGCTGCACATATGGAGAGAACACTTCCAGCAACTGCTGGTTGCAGAAGGCAGCGCACGTGAAGTTATCACGCCAATTGTCGACGACGGCTTAGATTGCCCACCACCAAGTCAAGCCGAGGTAAGAAGAGCAATTTCGCGGCTAAAAAATAACAAAGCAGCCGGTGCCGACGGTCTGCCCGCAGAGCTCTTCAAGTCCGGTGGCGAGGAGCTGATAACGAGCATGCACCAGCTCCTGCGCACGGTTTGGCTTAAAGAGTGCATGCCCGACGATTGGAATGTAAGCGTATTATGTCCTGTGCTGAAAAAAGGTGATCAACGTGTGTGCTACAACTACCGCGGGATCAGCCTTTTACCCATCGCATATAAGGTCCTGTCGAGTGTGCTATGTGAAAGACTAAAGCCAGTGTTATCCAACCTGATCGGGCCTTATCAGTGTGGCTTTAGACCTGGAAAATCAACAACTGACCAGATTTTCAAACTTCGGCAAATCTTGGAAAAGACCCAAGAGAAACAGATCGACACGTACCATCTTTTTGTCGACTATAAAGCTGCCTTCGACAGCCCGATACGGCTGAAATTACTTGAAGCCAAGGCTGAGTTTGGTAGTCAAACGAAGCTGATACGTCTTTACGGAATGATGCTGACTGACACGAAGTCTTCAGTGAAGATTGGCAAGGACCTTACGGAGCCATTCTATACCAGACGAGGCCTAAAACAAGGCGACGGCCTATCGTGCGATCTCTTCAACATTGTGATGGAGATGATAATGAGAAAAGCTGCAGTAAACACGAGTGGCACTATATTCAACAAAAGCCACATGCTACTCGCGTACGCTGATGACGTAGACATCATCGGTCGAAAACTGCGGGTTGTGACTGCAGCCTTCTCAGGTATTCAGAAGGAATCAGCGAAAATGGGCCTAACGGTGAACGAGGACAAAACGAAGTTATTAGTTTTAACGAACAAAAAATCTACTCGTTTGGGAAAATGTGTGAACGTCGACAACTATAATTTCAAGGTGGTAGATAATTTTGTCTACCTAGGCTCCGCCATCAACAAAGCAAATAATGTCAGCCTAGAAATCCTGAGAAGAATCCTGCTTGCAAATAAATGCTAATACGGACTAAGCAAGCGATTCAATGACAGAGCCCTCTCTCGACGAACAAAACTCCAGCTATACCAGATACTGGTTCTACCTGTCTTAATGTATAGCTCAGAATCCTGGGTTATGACACAAGCGAATGAATCGGTTCTGGCGGTATTCGAGAGAAAAATACTCCGTAAAATATATGGGCCCATCATCGTTAACGGAGAGTATCGGCGTCGCATGAATCATGAGCTGTACGAGCTGTACACTGACATTGACGTGGTCTAACGCATTAAGGTGCAACGGTTGCGTTGGCTAGGTCATGTTGTACGCATGGACGAAAATGCTCCAGCCCGAAAAGTCTTCGACAATGAACTCGATGGACGGCGCAGAAGAGGGCGACCAAAACTCCGTTGGAAAGACCAGGTTACTGAGAACCTTACAGAACTCGGTGTGACTAACTGGAGAAGGATCGCAGAAGATCGTGGCGCTTATAATATTTTTCTACGTGCGGTATATAATCCACTGGGATTGCATAGAAGTACCAGCTAAGTAAGTAAGAAAGTAAGTCCGGGATAGACGGGAAATCTAAAAAATGTTATACGAATGAATGCAAATAATAGAAATTTCTTCGTTCCCGGACCGGCGTTTGAACAGCATTTCATCGAACTGCATAATTTGTTGGGATAATATAACGAAGTCTCTGTATATGATCTCTGCAAAATTTTAAGCCACTCTGTGCATAATTGCTTAACAAACCAAAGAAAAAATCATTTGTTTATTTTCCGGGAATTCCGGTATTCCCGAGAAATATATAATATATATATTTTGTGATATATATATTTGTATATTTTATAATATATATATTTTGTAAAGAGGAACAAATCATTAGTGCTTACCGTTTCCCATGAAATGAGGAGTACTAATGATTTGTTCCTCTTTACAAAATGCTTCGCTCTTAAGCCAATCTGATGGATCAAAGCGTAAAAAATCCAAACGAGCAAAAACTATTTTGTTATGGTAAACACAAAAAAACTTAGATTCTTGGATGCTTGCGGATAAAAAAAGGTAAGTGCAACTTCTTCCTACGGTAAATACCACAGATGGTTCCAAATTCTTTCCAATAGCAGTGTAAATATTTTTTGTAAAGATGCATTTTATACCAAACTAAATATTTCTAAAGGAAACTACAGCTAATGTTCAAAGTAATAATAAAATTACGATACACAAACTTACGACTTAACGCCAGCCAGATCACCACGCTCGCACGCCAATATAAATGATTTTTCTGTTTCCGTTAAAATATATTCCTCAGCATATTGAATATTGTAATTCTCCTCCTCGGCTTTGTCAGCCTTCTCTGCATCCTCCGCCATTCTTATGCTTTTTAAATATTACTATGATTTTGTTGTAATTTTTGTATTCTTATTGTTTTGACTAAGCAATGATTAAAACATTTTTTAAAATGTGTATGGTACGACTGAATTAAATTTAGTTCGGGTATGTGAAAAGAATGTTAATCTTCATAAGAATCTTGTTACAAATGTATCAAGGCTATAGTCGTAGTGTTAAAAATTATGGACAAGGATAAAGGATATCCTTTGAGAAGAATCTAAAAAAACTAAAAAACCCCATTACTTTTTGATGCAAACGTAATTGAAAGTAATAAGTAAGTAAACTTAATGGAGTTAAGTCCACCAACAGTTGTCTGCAAGGATATCTATCCACAGCTCTGCACGAATGCCCCAAACCCAATAAAATTCAGTCGTTTTTAACATCGAAATCGTAGTTGGTTATGTAAATATAATTTTCTCTAAAATTATGTATGTATTTATTTTTAGTTTGGCATAGGCATTGGTTTTAATGATATTTATTGTTATAATTATTTCTGTATTTAGTTTTATCCTTGTTGGGAATGAACTCGTTATATATTTTCAATATTTTTTTCACTTGTCTTAAAAATTCACTTATATGGCTTCCCAAGAATATTTGCGTTCAATTACTTTTTAAATAGCTGGTATTGCTTTAAAACGCTTTAGTTTTTTTACACATCATTATTAAATCACTTTCACTATTATCGGTATCCTTTATCGATCCTTGCGTTGTATTCCAATTATCCTTTTTATTATCCTTTTTTCCGATTTGTATCCTTGAGCAAAATGTTTTGAATTTTATTCGTTTCGCTTTAATTTGAATTTTATTCCATTCAAATGTTACTCATTCAAGAGTTCGAAAAGAACTGTTCAAAACGGGCTAAAACGCCTTGGTATATGCTATTAATTACATTAGCAAGTACCGAAGAATCGGTCATTGGAAATCTAGAAAAATATTCGATTTACCTTAGTAAATGGCGAACGGTGAAAAGAATGTGCAAAGGAACATGTTAAATGCTGGTCAGTCACATGTATTCCATGCAAATACCTGTGGGCATATCTCATTCACGTTTTGTTGTTACATTAAATGCCTCTTTAATCTATTACAATTTAGAAAATGCAAAACAAACTAGAAATAATTCCAATCAAGAGAATGTGGTGTCAGTGTCACAAGCCATGGATAGTTTAGAATAAACAACGTTCATGAAAATAATAGATACAAGTATGATTTCATTGAAACCTTAGTAAAAATATGTTTAAGCTCGTTGTAGAAAATGTAATTTTAGATATGCCAAAAATATTAATGCTGTTGTTTTTGATGTATTGACTTTACTTATCTATATATGTATATATAAATGAATCGAACGTAAAGAGATGCTAAGAACTTGAAAACTCCGGTACTAAATTGGTCACTTCCTTCTGCGCGTTTGTTCGTAAGGTACGAACCTTTGTACGCGAAGGTTTAGCATAAACAAAAGTGAAATATTATCAACAGGTGGTGTTGCATGCGATAACTATATACAACGTTTTAGTTCACGTATGAGTTATATGATAGATATGATATTGACTACATAAATATTAATCATTCGTAAAGGATATCTTTGAATTGTATCTTAAAACAGTTGTTGCCATTTAGAATTTTAAATTTGAATTTGCTATTAAAACCAGTACAGAAACTTCAGTCAGGTAAACTGACTGATAAATACCATCACCCAATAATAATTCCTATTGCAAGATAATTAATTACCAAATTTGATAATCCTCCAAGTGCCGGTCTAGAAATTATGGGAGAAATATTAATTTTCCAAACAAGGTCATTTTGTATGGGAGGTACCAGAGGGTGATCCGGTATAATCCATATTCATTCCTGATTCAAATTATCATAACTGTACAACTTACGCAAAATTCGACTGTATTCAGTGTACTTACAAAAATATATGTATTTAAAACTATGGGGGTATGTTCGGTATTTTGTATGGGAGGTACCAGAAGGGGTGAGTCAAATAGTTATGTTTTGTAAGGTTTTGCTTCCTATCACAAGATAAATTAATTGACCAATTTTCATTACCCCCAAGTTTCCGTTTGGAAATTATGGGATAAATGTTAATTTTTCAAAAATAGGTAATTTTGTATGGGAGGTACCAGAAGGGGTGATCCGAAATAATCCATATTCATTCCTGATGCAAATTTTTTATAACTGTACAAGTTACGCCAAATTTGACTGAATTAATTGTACTTACAAAAAAAGATATGCATGTAGGAGGGTGAATTTGTATGGGAGGTACCAGAAGGGGTGCGTCAAATAGTAAGGTTTTCCGAGGTTTTGCTTCCTATCGCAAGATAAATTTACCGACCATTTGTCATTATCCTCCAAGTGTCCGTTTGGAAGTTATGGGAGAAATATTTAATTTGCAAAAATGGGTCATTTTGTATGGGAGGTACCAGAAGGCGTGAACCGATATAGTTCATATTCATTGCTGAGTCCAGTTTTCATATGCAAACATCATATGCAAAATTTGAGTGACTTCAGTTTAGTTACAAAAAAGATATGTATGTAAAACTATGAGGGTCAATTAGGTCATTTGTATGGGAGGTACCAGAAGGGGTATGTCAAAGAATAAACTGACCAAATTTAAATATCCTACGATCGTCCGTTGGGAAGTTATGAAAGAAATATAAATTATCCAAAAATAGGTAATTTTGAATGGGAAGTACCAGAAGGGGTGGGGCTATTCTGCCCATTTTCAATCTTATAAGTTCGTTTTGAAAAATATTAATGCTGGTAAATTTTCATACTGATCCGTTAAAGTTTACTCAAGTTATCCTGCTGACCAGCCATCCAGCCATCCAGCCAGCCAGCAAGACAGACGGACATAGCTCAATCGTCTTAAAAAGTCATGAAACGAATTTGGTCTTAAGATACTTGGGGTCTAACTCGTCTCCTTTAATGCGTTACACTTTTTTTCGTATCAAATGATATATACCCTCATCCCTAAGGGTGATGGTATAAAAAATGCTAAAAAATTTTTCTAATTGCTGGTTTAATTGTAATGGTTGAACTTTGCTATTAAATAATGCCACACAATATCATTCATATGACTACCACGACTGGCTCGGCTGTACCTCATACGATCAACCCAATGTTGAATTTATATTAAAAATTTTAATCTATGGATAATTTAATATGTACGTCAGACCTTATATTTCCTTGGAAATTAAAAAAATTTAATGTGAAAAAACTTCTGAATTTGATAAAATTTTGCTAACATGCACCTTGAAGAGCGCAGATTCTTCCCATTTACAATCCCATTAGTTAGTTTTTAAAAAAATATTAATACTGGTAAATTTGTATACCCATCCGTTAAGATTTACTCAAGTTATCCTGCTCACCAGCCAGAGAGACAGACATAGCTCAATCGTCTAACTCGTGTCCTTTAATGCGTTACACTTTTTATACCATCACCCTAAGGGATGAGGGTATATATCATTTAATACAACCCAAAAGTGTAACACATAGAAGGAGTCACTTTAGACCCTAGGTTTCTTTGAATCAAATTCGATTCATGACTTTTTAAGTCGATCGAGCCATGTCTGTCTGTCCGTCTGTCTGGCTGTCCGGCTGGTTCGCACGATAACTTTCGAAAGACGTAACCAAATGTTTTGAAATTTTGTACGAGTTATTATTTCCTCAAAACTACTTACGGTATCGCAAATGGGCTACATGGCCCCGTCCCTTCTGGTACCTCCCATACAAATGTACCACTCCGCCCACTTTAGAAATAGGGTAATAATATCAATACACTCGACACGACCGTGCCCAAATTCTGAATTTTGTTATGTTATAATAGGACAAAGTGTTGGAGAAAAATTTGGAAGTCTAAACACGCCCCTTATGGTACCTCCCATATAAATGTACCTGTGCGCCCACTTTAGGGATGTAGTAATAATATCAATACACCAAACGCAATCATGCCCAAATTCTGTATTTAGTAAGGCTATAACAGGATAAAGTTATGGAGAATAAATCTGGAAGCCTTGACACACCCCTTCTCGTACCTCCCATACAAATGTACCACTCCGCCCACTTTAGAAATCGAGTTATAATATCAATATAATAGAAAATTATTTGTTTTACTGAGGATAAGGGTATATGTAAGTCTGGTTGCTGAAACTTTCTAACTGGTTTCAATTACAAATCGGTTAATTTCAATAACTCAAGACTTAAACAATATCTTATAGTGGGTGATGGTATTTATCAGTCAGTTTATCTGACTGAAATTTCTGTACTGGTTTTGTAGGTACACCGTCTTATTTTGTGCACGATATAAGCATATTGAAATTTGACTCAGAAATGTCTATGAAGTATATCGGTATCTTCTATACACATAACCTATTTTTAGAAAATTAATAAAAGAAACCCCAAAACGTTGAGAATATTTTACTTTTAATATTTTGTAATATCAGGTGAAACATAAGAAACAGGGAGACTTAACCCACCCATTAGAAATTATGATTTCTTTTTAGATTTTTGTCCGAATTAAAAAGAGTCGGTTCTTTCACCATATACGCTGAGATATTTTGAATTAATATTTTACGTTTGTTGTATGTATGTATGTATGTAACTTCTTTACAATTTTACGACCGAAAGTCGTACGGGTGATGGTATTTATCAGTCAGTTAATTCATTTGACACAAAATCCTTTTCAGTTTCATTGTACAAAGTTTGTGGTACACAATTTATAATTTTGTTAAATATTCACAAAGGTCATGATAAAACAAATTAAACTTCAAAAAAAACATTACACAAATGTTGACAGCATGACATTACACACACATCATAATAAACGAAATTAATTATTTTGCTTTATATCTTCAAATGTTATATGTCTAAGGCCGTACTTATCTTAATTTAATAAGGTCAATTAAAAATATTTTATTCAATTCCACACCCATAAAAACCACCGGAAGAAAACTAAAACATTTTTTAAAAAACATTTGCAGTGAAAGAGACATGTTGTTGCTGTTGCTGGCGTCTTGGCGAATATAACAGCTTCCAAAGACAATGAATAAAGTTAAGTTATTAAAGCATAGCAAACCAACTATCTTCATGTCACAGTGTCTGATAAAACAGATGTTCAGATTGTAAGACAGCATTTTAAAAAATTGAAATCCCATAATTATAGTACATAGTGTTGCAAAACAAATCGGGTATGTATATTGTTGCTGGTACAGTAAGGTGGCAATTAAATTTATAGGTAGGAAAAAAACCTAGAAATTCTATATATAATTCTATATGTCACACGGATTTGATAATCATTTATATTAACTTTCCTAGCATACAAAAACTGTGAACTTTGAAACCAATATAACACCCCTAAGTCTATATACGGTTAATTCTCTGAATTTAAACGTGAATCTACTACACTACACTAAATTACGTTTTTAGTGTTTTAATTCAATTTCATTATTGAACTAACCAATGTAATCGATGTATTTTACTTTTCAAAATCAGAGATCACATATAAAAACCAATAGAACCCAATCCAATAATATACACGTGTTTGAAAATATCTAAAATCTCTAGCAAATTCATAGTTAGCATTTGTACTTGTGATAGTTGATGATTTCGACATAGACTTTTGCCAGACGTATTTTTGTTTTCGCATTAGCGATACCGCATTTCTATGGCTGCCTGGTGTATACGTTGGAACACTGCCAATGAAAGGTAACTGAATAGAATACGAACACAGGGGTAAATAAACTATCGTACAGGCAGTTAGTTGACTCATAAAATGTGGGTCAATTGGCTTGATGCTTTCCTTCCTACTTGTTATAGCTTTGTATTATTTGCTACAATTGTTTGTCGATTGCTTAAGTTTTTTATTGTTATTTATTTTAAGTACGGAATGTGTAATTATTAAGTGATATACTTCCTAGGTTGTAGCGTATACATTTTCCTTTATTGTACACTTTACTATATGGTTCTTAAAATGTGAAATCGTTTTTGGTTGTAATTCAGAGAGCATGAACTCTTAATTTGCAATGTATATAAAATCCGAAAATTTGTTTATAAAAAACTGTCTAAAATTAATTTTATCCCACACCATTAACAATAACAATAGAATAATCAGCTACACAGGTCGGCAAAAAACAACAACAACAAAAAGTCGGCCGCAAGAGCTTTGTTAAAAAAAGGCTAAAAATTTGGATATTTCCACGCAAAACCAGACAGATGTGACAAGTTACGTATATAATAGTTTAAATGGTCGGCAAATTATGAGATTGACAGAGTTATAATCGTAGGGAAGTAAAGAAAACCAGGTAAATCAATATTTTGAAGGTTTTAGGGACATTTAATATACAGAATTTTTTCTTACTAGACGAGACCTACACCCCCACCAGGTTCCTTAAATTTTTCCATTCTGTAGCAGGATGTTATTTTTTTAGTTCTTATGTAGCTAAAAAACATTCTATAGCATCTGTTACGCCGAGTACATTGTATTTCTAGTGCTATGTATTATGTACATATAAGTAATCTATGTTACAGCGCCTACTCCGCCTATAGGGTTAGCAATTAAGAAAACACTATGTGACTGTCTGACGCACAAACTAACAAACAGACATTTTTATCTTTAATAAGGAAAGGGGATAATACAATTCATTTGGGATGATAAAAGCTTTTACCGTCTAACGCCATCTCTAGGATATTTTAGTATATATACATGTGTAGAGTTTCCGTATTAAGAGCTTAAAAGCTGAGATCCCAACACTTTCAATTTCTATATCATATACTTGCGAAAGGCATTCTTGTAAGCAAAAGCACAAAGTGAAAGCACCAGGAGCTTCCTGTTTCCATATTTCACTGTGTAAGTCACAGCTTACATATACCGGACACAGCAATATATCGTTATATAGATATCTGTATTCATATTATAAATGTGAGTGTTTGTTTGCTTGTGTCGTATTCTATTAACGGCACCATTATGGTTTAACCGATTTTAATGAAATTTAGTAAACAGCTAATGTGCTAATTATAGGCTCACCCTTAGGAATGAGGGTACATATCATTTGATGCGAAAACTAGTAAGAAAGTTTCAGTCGGGCAACCCAACTTACATATCGTCCCCTTAATAAAACAATAGTGTATAATTTTTTTGGTGTTTTGAGAAAATCGAGTTTAAAGTTTTAGTCAAATCGGATGTCTATTAAAATCTCAATATCGCGGTTAATATAAGTTTTTTATGGTGGTTATTTCGACGAATACATAATACCGTTCCTGTTCTATAAACTGACCAAGTTTTATTATTTTACTCATCCTTCAAGACAATAATTATGTCATTCAAAAAGCAAGTACGCCATATGGGCTGTTTTATTTTTTAAAAATTCGTACGAAGTACGTTTTATTCAATAGCAAAATAGCAATTTGTAACAAATAAGTAGAAAATCATTCGTATTCTTTGTCTTTCTCTGCTACATCTGGCTCATCTAAAAAATTGCGCCCATTTCATCCTTGTTATTTAAAAAAAATGACTGCGAGCCACGAGAAATAACATTTTTTTCACAAACTGTTGAGATAAAATAGTGTATATTTTTATAAGCTATTTAACGAGTAAAAGTTTCGATAAATTGTATTTATTTGTACAGACTAAAATGGAGTATGATGCGTATACACTAGACCTGCCCTTATTTCTATGAAGATTTTTCAAAATGGCGGCGCATAGGAGAGTAGGGTCCAAAAAGTTTCCATTTTATGCCACAATGCTCCATGTAAAATTTGGGCTCGATCCGACGACTCTGAGTGGACCCAAAATTGAGTTGAATAATAAGTCAAGGTTCTATTATAAGAAATTAGGGACTTTATTCCGCATTTTTGGAAAAAACTCAATTTTGGTAACAATTTGGTCAATATTTTGTAATTTTCTTATTTTTATGTTATTCTTCACTAAATTACCTTTTCACTAAGCTATTACTCACAAAAATCTGATAAAAAATAATAAAATAACAATATCTTAAACATTAACTAAAGATGTTTTTTTGAAAGATTAATATTTTTTGCGATAAGCTTCAACAACTTGCAATAAGAATTGCTTTTCGTATTCTTTGTTGGTCAGTATCCGAAAAACTCAATTTTGGTAACAGTTTTGTTTATAGGTTGATACAATTATAATGTCAGAACCAACAACATCAAAACCTGCATCGGCTTCTGCATCAGCCATTTCCTCGGTTCAAACGCGTCAAACCGTTCAATCGCTATACAACATAGACTTAGTGGGCAGAACAACGCATCAGATAACCGGTGTCAAACTGCCGTCCAATAGGCAAGTCCTACAGGTCTTCTTTCATAACATACGTTTTGTGAAACTCGACGCAAAGGAAAGTGCAAAATTAACGCTCGATGCAGGGTATATTTTCTGGCAACAAGCCCGAATTCCAACACGATACGGAACAAGATGCGCGGAGAAATTGTTGAAATTGTACAATACGTGGAAAGATATAAAAAAAGTGCCCATTAGCAAGAGATCTGTGGCTTGGAAACAAAAGGAGCTTGCATTTACCAACGATCTGGACAATTTGGTTGATATTGCGACTGCAGATGCCCTAAAAACCATTCGAATTGAAGAAGATAAGAAGTTTCTTCTTCGACAACGACAACCAGGGCGCCCGGGATGCATGATTGGCTGCGATAAGGTTTTATTTCTGCGAGAAAAAAGAGCATCGGAACGAAAGGAGAACGAGAAGCAGAGAAAGCGGAAATTTGAAGAAATGTCCAAGCCGCTTGTCGTACATTGGGACGGCAAAATGTTGGCTGACCTTGTAGGCAGCACAAAAGTTGAGAGTTGCGGTTATGGTCAGCTATGATGGGACTTCGAAGTTCCTTGGAGCACCTCAAATAAAATCTTCAAGCGGAAAAGATACAGCTGACGCTGTTTACAATCTGTTGGTTCGTTGGAACATTGCCGACTGAGTTGAAGCAATGTCATTCGACACGACCTCCGGTAACACTGGAGCTCTCAATGGCGCTTGCATTATCTTGCAGAAACCACAGTATTGCCGTCGAAAACTGCTGCACTTGGCCTGTCGCCATCATATTACCGAAATCGTTCTGCGCCAGGTTTTTGAATTGAAATTGTCGACAAGCAGTGGTCCTGAAGTTCAATTGTTTGAGAGATTCGCGAAAGTCTGGAAGAGTCTTGACCAGACTGCATTCCAGAATGGTGTCGAGGACGAAATCGTTGGTTCAAAAATTCCCCCCGATCAACAAGCTGCCATCAGAAATTACTGCAATCAGCAGTTGAAAGAACGTCACCCTCGTAATGATTATAGATAGTTTCTCCAACTGGTTGCTGTTTTCTTGGGTGAAACGCATTGTGGTAGCTTCCGTTCTCCTGGTGCTACCAGCAACGCGCGGTGGATGGCAAAAGGCATTTATTCACTCAAAATTTTCCTTTTTCGCAACCATTTCACATTGACGGCCAAAGAACTGAGTGGATTGCGCGACGTGTGCATTTTCTTGTCGCGAATCTACATTCGTGCATGGATTGGTTGTACAAATCCAATCAAAGCTCCAAACCAGGATTTCAATTTCATACGAGATTCCATTGAATACGCTCAAATTGATGATCCAGTTTCTGCAGCCATATTGAAGAAGATGAGTAACCACATGTGGTATTTATCAGCAGAACCAATGGCTTTGGCTTTCTTTGACTCGAATGTTTCTCTTGAACAGAAAAAATGGTTGAGCGCCTTGCATACGATGAGCCTATTATTAAAGTGGATCAAAATCGGGCCGTTTCAAAACCGCAAACATTCGCGAACCATAGCTTGAGCGACTTCAATTCCAACAAGACTAACAATTTCTTTGTGCGGTTCGGTTTGTCGCCGGAGTTTTTGGAATCTGACCCATCAACATGGGAAACCAACGAGAGTTTTAAAGAAGGCCGCGTTTTCAGCAAAAATTTAGCCGTCGTTAATGACACCACTGAAAGAGGAGTGAAGTTCATGAAGGACTATAATCGGATACTGACCAACAAAGAAGACGAAAAGCAATTCTTATTGCAAGTTGTTGAAGCTTATCGCAAAAAATATCCATCTTTCAAAAAAACATCTTTAGCTAATGTTTAAGATATTGTAATTTTATTATTTTTTATCAGATTTTTCTGAGTAATAGCTTAGTGAAAAGGTAATTTAGTGAAGAATAACATAAAAATAAGAAAATTACAAAATATTGACAAAATTGTTACCAAAATTGAGTTTTTTCCAAAAATGCCGAATAAAGTCCCTAATTTCTTATAATAGAACCTTGACTTATTATTCAACTCAATTTTGGGTCCACTTAGAGTCGTCGGATCGAGCCCAAATTTTACATGGAGCATTGTGGCATAAAATGGAAACTTTTTGGACCCTACTCTCCTATGCGCCGCCATTTTGAAAAATAAGGGCAGGTCTAGTATACACTATTATTCTTTTAATAACTTTGGAGAGGCAATTTCAAATGAAATAGCGCATTTGAGCTTACATACTTATTGATGGAAATGTTTGAAGAAGAAATTATACACTATTTTTTCCAATGACCTTTTGATCCACTTTGTGAAAGTAGATTTTGACGAAATTTTGACCAGGCATGGAATCAATGATGGAGATTCTAAATATGCAATAAAAAATGTATGAGCACATACACTATTGTTATATTAAGGGGACGATATACCCTTACCCTCAGTAAAACAAATAATTTTCTATTATATAATATTGATATTTTTACACGATTTCTCAATTAGGCGGAGTGGTACATTTGTATGGGAGATACCAGAAGGCGTGTGTCTAGACTTCCAGATATTTTCTTTTCCATGTTATAGCTTAACAAAATACAGAATTTGGACAGGATCGTGTCGAGTGTATTGATATTATTACACCATCTCTAAAGTTGGCGGAGTGGTACGTTTGTATGGGAAGTACCTGAGGGGCGTGTCTACACTTCCAAATTTGTCTCAAAAACTTTGTCCTGCTTGAGCTTTACTAAATATAGAATTTGGGCATGATCGCGTTAGATCTATTAATAATATTAATCGATTTCTTAAGTAGGCGGTACCATATGGGTATGGGAGGTACCAGATGGGTCGTGGCTAGACATCCAGTTTTTTTTCTCCAAAACCGTATCCTGCTATAGCTTTACTAAATTAAGAATTTGGGTACGATCATGTTGGATTTTTTGATATTATTGCTCCATCTTTGAAGTGGGCGGAAAGGTATATTTGCTTAACTGATCCGTATGAAAATTTTATGGGGTACCTTCCATACATAATTACATATTTTGGGTTAATTAATATTTCTTCCTTAACTTCCCAAAGAAATTTAAGTTTAAACCCTCTAAAAATCGAAACCTTTGACACGCCATTCCGGTTCCTCCCATACAAATGACCGAATACACCCTCATACTTTTACATACGTATCTTTTTTCTAAGAGCTAATTAAACTTGACTCAGGAATGAATGAATGACTATTTCGGTCAACCCTTTCTTGTGCCTCTCAACTTAAAATTCTAAAATTGTGCAGTAGGTAAACGTTTTATAAAATTTAATTTTCAAAGTTATACCTCTACTGAAATCACAAATATTCCGTTAAGAATATTTTACAATTAATAGTCGTATGGATGATGGTATCGATCAGTTATCAGTCAGCTCACCTGACTGAATTTTCTGTACTGGTTTTTCATTTCATTTGCAAGGTTTGGAGAATCCAGTATATCACAGTGCAACAGCCAAATTTTGGGGTGAGAAATTCCAAGTTCAGGCTGTAGATACTAGGTCAGTATAGTAAGTAAAATCCCCAAAGGGTTTGACATTTTTAGGCCCAACTTTGTATACCATCACCCTTAGGGATGGGGGTATATATCATTTGATACGACCCAAAAGTGTAACACATAGAAGGAGTCACTTCAGACCCTAGGTTTCTTTGAACCAAATTCGATTCATGACTTTTTAAGTCGTTTGAGCCATGTCCGTCTGTCTGTCTGTCTGTCTGGTGGCTGTCCGGCTGGTTCGCACGATAACTTTCGAAAGACGCAACCAAATGTTTTGAAATTTTGCACGAGTTATTATTTTCTCAAAACTACTTACGGTATTGCAAATGGTCTACGTGGCCCCGCCCCTTCTGGTACCTCCCATACAAACCTACCTTTCCGCCCACTATGGAGATGGAGAAATAATATCAATAAATCAAACGTGATCGTACCCAAATTCCATTTTTAGTAAAGCAATAACGGGATAAAGTTTTGGAGAAAAAAAATTGGAAGTCTATCCACGCCCCATCTGGTACCTCCCATACACATCTGGTACCGCCCACTTTAGAAATCGATAAATATTATTAAAAGACCTAACGCGATCGTTCCCAAATTCTGTATTTGGTAAAGTTCAAGCACGATAAAGTTTTGGAGAAAAAATCTGGAAGTCTAGACACGCCCCTTCTGGTACCTCCCATACAAATGTACCACTCTGCCCACTTTAGAAATAGGATAATAATATCAATACGCTAGACACGATCGTGCCCAAATTCTGTATTTTGTTATATTATAACAGGACAAAGTTTTGGAGAAAAAATTGGAAGTCTAGACACGCCCCTTATGGTACCTCCCATACAAATGTACCTTTCCGCCCACTTTTGGGATGTAGTAATAATATCAGTACACCCAACGCAATCGTGCCCAAATTCTGTATTTAGTAAAGCTATAACAGGATAAAGTTATGGAGAATAAATCTGGAGCCTAAATACACCAATTCTCGTACCTTCCATACAAATGTACCACTCCGCCCACTTTCGAAATCGAGTAATAATATCAATATAATAGAAAATTATTTGTTTTACTGAGGGTAAGGGTAAATGTAAGTCGGGTTGCACTACTGAAACTTTCTAACTGGTTTTAATTACAAACCGATTATTTTCAATAATTTAAGACTTAAACAATATCTTATATTGGGTGATGGTATTTATCAGTCAGTTTAACTGACTGAAATTTCTGTACTGGTTTTTATGACCCTTTATATTTTTGCTTATATTGATGTTTTCGCTTAGTTTTTCAGCTATAACTCTATAATTAATATTATTATATATATATAAAGAATCATCATATCCATGGACAAATTTTGTCAAATAAAACTTTCAAATAAAATTTTCTATAAAATTTTTTGTCTGACTTGACTTGGAATTTCTAACCACACGAAAATGTTCCATAGTGTAATAGGTACTTGCTAAAAATGCCAACAGTTCAGTTATAGAACAGAAACATAACTAGACTTGGCATTCCTGCACATTAAAGCTTTCGTTCGTTTAATGGCACATTGCTGGGACGGAAGTTGTATCCGTCCATTCATTTATGTTCAAAGCTCATGTCTTGAGAAATAGTTATACGTCACAAATTCACCACCTTCTCTTTAAAGGACAATAGTTTTTTTGTTTGTTTTGTTTTTGTTTATGTGAGACATATAAGTCTGTGCACAAACAACTGTTGCAAATATAAATATGTATTACATAAATTTGGCATGTGTTCATACAAAGCAGCTAATAAATTATTTTAAAAAGCCACCCCAATCATACACTGCACTGCAAGCGATGAAATTTATTGTTTTTGTTAGTTGCTCCGCAGTGGGAACGTGCTGGTTATTCAACTGCATTGTATTAAATCTTGTATACATAATTTGGGGCATTTTTGGCATGTATATTTAAAATATGTTGAAAACTTATATCAAAGCATTTAATTAAATTTAAGGTAATTAATATCATGATTCACATTGGACACATGTTAATGTGCAATTATTTTATTGGGTCGGCCAATTTCCTGGCAACTACAATACAAACAGTGCAACTTTTGAGAACCTATAAGAAGTACAAGCTTAATAATTACACTGTGGTAGTCGAACACAAAAACAAGAGCGGACTCGACGGTTTTATCCTAATTTGGATTATTAAGGAAACGAAGCGCTTTATCAGAAGGAAAAGTGTTAATGCGAGAATATCGAAAGGTACATGGAGAGAGGTGGATCCCGTTAATGCTACCATAGGTAATGGATAGAGTGTACAAACATTCGACTTTTTTAAAAAATCCATTTCGGTTTTATTCGAAATTTGCATTATTTCAAAAACTCGGTTTTCGAATACTTAATTATGAAAAAACTGGGTAAACCGGTTTCTTTGGGATTCCCTTATTGTGCACAAAAATAAGATAATTTTTACTATTATTGCCAATTTAATTAAGAAATGTTAACAATACGTTCAATTTATCTCACAAATATTTCTGTTTTTTTTATTAAATATAGCCATTCATAAAATTATTTATACATCTGCCTGACGTCTCCTAATATATTCGTTAATGCTTTGGATGAACTGTATTACGAATTAATTTCAACTGACGGTTTCTCTATGGTGTCTTATAGGCATCCTTCTATTTAAAGCTCAATTTGAGTATTTCACACACCTGAGTAATTTTTACATGGAATTAAGCTTATATTTTATGACGCTTAGAAATGATCAAGACAAATTGTCGTAAATCATGTCCTAATATAAGCAAATTACACAGTGACACAAAATGGCGGTTCTTGTCTTGGGGCTGAAAAATTCCTTTACGAAATAAAAGTCTTAGGTGAAAATTTTAAATTCCGAGAGGACAGATCAGACCTAGGTTGAACTTTTTTTTGGGCTGGTGAAAAGGTCCTAAAACACTATGTTTCTTAGGCTCCACGAAAAGCCCCCCAATGCAATAACGCCCAAACGAGAAATGAAATATTCCCCAAAAATTTTTTCATACAACTCCCAAATTTTTTAGGGGATTTTTATACCATCACCCTTAGGGATGAAGGTATATATCATTTGATACGACCCAAAAGTGTAACACATAGATGGAGTCACTTTAGACCCTAGGTTTCTTTGAACCAAATTCGATTCATGACTTTTTAAGTCGTTTGAGCCATGTCCGTCTGTCTGGCTGTCCGGCTGGTTAGTACGATAACTTTTGAAAGACACAACCAAATGTTTTCAAATTTTGCATGAGTTAATATTTCCCCTACGGTATTGTAAATGGGCTACATGGCCACGCCCCTTCTGGTACCTTCCATACAACTGTACAATTCCGCCCACTTTAGAAATCGAGTAATAATATCAATACATCGAACTCAATCATTCCCAAATTCTATATTTAGTAATGCTATAACAGGATAAAGTTTTGGAACAAAAAATTTAAAGTCTAGCCACGCCCCTTCTGGTACCTCCCATACAAATGTACAACTCCGCCTATTTTAGAGATGGAGTTATAATATCAATACACTCACTCAACACGATCGTGCCCAAATTATGCATTTAGGTAAGTTATAAGAGGATAATGTTTTGGAAAAAATATTGGAAGTCTAGCCACTCCCCTTCTGGTACCTCCCATACAAATGTACTTTTCCGCCCACTTTAGATATGGAGTAGTAATATCAATAAATCCAAGGCGATCGTACCCAAACTCTTTATTTTAGTAAAGCTATAGCAGGATACAGTTTTTGAGAAAAAAAAGTCTATCTAAGGCCCATCTGGTACCACCCATACTCATCTGGTACCGCCCATTTTAGAAATCAATTAATATTATTAATAGAACTAACGTGATCGTGCGAAAATTCTGTATTTAGTAAAGCTATAACAGGATAAAGTTTTGGAGAAAAAAATCTAGAAGTCTAGACACGCCCCTTCTGATACCTCCCATACAAATGTACTTTTAAGCCCAATTTAGATATGGAGTAGTAATATCAACAAATCCAACGCGATCGTACCCTTATTCTTGATTTGGTAAATCTATAGCAGGATACAGTTTTTGAGAAAAAAACTGGAAGTTTAGCCACGCCCCTTCTGGTACGCCCCATACTCATCTGGTACCGTCCACTTTAGAAATCGATTAATATTATTAATAGAACTAACGCGATCGTGCCCAAATTCTATATTTAGTAAAGTTCAAGCTGGATAAAGTTTTGGAGAAAATGTCTGAAAGTCTAGACACGCCCCTTCTGGTACCTCCCATACAAATGTCCTTTTCCGCCCAATTTAGATATTGAGTAGTTATATCAATAAATCCAACGCGATCGTACTCTTATTCTTTATATGGTAAATCTATAGCAGGATACAGTTTTTGAGAATAAAACTGGAAGTTTATCCACGCCCCTTCTGGTACGCCCCATACTTATCTGGTACCGCCCACTTTAGAAATCGATTAATATCATTAATAGAACTAACGCGATCGTGCCCAAATTCTATATTTAGTAAAGTTCAAGCAGGATAAAGTTTTGGAGAAAATGTCTGAAAGTCTAGACACGCCCCTTCTGCTACCTCCCATACTGAAACTTTCTTACTGGTTCATTTATTTTTGGGAATTATTTCATTCCTCATTTGGGGTTTTCAAATTATGAAATAACCTCCAATGAAATAACGCCTAACAAATTTTTAAAATTCTGACTTTTATCCTGTGAATATCTTTTGAATGTGTACAGATATTTCCATTTTTCATATTGACGGATAGAAAATCAACAATATGCTACGAGCATTTTTTCATTTTGAGAATGATGTCTAAGAATCTTCAGAAGGAGGAATTCAATAAAAGCAGAGAGTTTGATTTGCTTGTGAACAGTGGATGTGGTTGTGTAAAGGCCAAACGTAAAAGGCAAATTGTGCTCCGAACTGCAAAAGTAGAGCAGGGCTACAACGATCTACGAACCACACGATTCATGTCAATAATTTTGCGACTTTACTGTTGGCCCATATTGACTTCATGAAATCCTTAGTGAAACTAATTCTTTTATAAATTTTGGGCATAATTTCATTTTTGTTGCTGATGGGTTTATTTCATTGGGGGTTATTTCATTTTCATCATTGGGTGTTATTTCATATGAAATAACTCCCAAATATTGGGGGTTGTTTCGTTTTCGCTTTGGGGTATATTTTATTTATTTTTGGATGTTATTTCATTCACTGTTTTTGGTGTTATTTCCTATTTTTTGGGGTTTATTTGATTGGGGGTTATTTCCTGGGCGGTATTTCATTGGCGGGCTTTTCGTGGACCCTATTTCTTATCGTTTTAGTGCATTTTCGATACCAGATGTTTTCTCACGACTATTGACGTGTCCTTATTTCAAAAAAAGTCAGAAAAGAACATTGTAATGGGACTTTTCAACATTCAAATGTTCCATAAAAATGTTGGTCAGAAAATTCTACTTGGGGTGCTCTAAGACAAAAATTTTACTTATACTAATTATTTTGTCTGCTTTCAAAGCGGCTCTATGAAAAATGCCCCAAATGCAAAATGCCCCAAAAAAAAAAACGAAAAATTACCAAAAAAAATTTCCATACAAAATTGGGGAATTTTTCATATGAAAAATGCCCCATACATTTTGGGGAACTTTTCATTTATTTTAGGTAAAATTTCGTTTTTTAATTTTGGGTGATTTTTCATATGCAAAATGACCCAAATGTGCAGGTATGAAAAATACCCCAATTTTTTCCCTATAAAAAAAAATAAAAAAGCATGGTGCAGATGATAAAGAAATGGGGGGGGGCGGACGCCGTAAGTATAGAAACGTATGCGGCGGGGGGCGTGCCCCCCACCGCATTCGTCTTTTAATAATGTTATAGAGAGAGTATAGAAACTGATAACGACGTATGCGGCGGGGGGCGTGCCCCCCACCGCATTCGTCTTTTAATAATGTTATAGAGAGAGTATAGAAACTGATAACGACGTATGCGGCGGGGGGCGTGCCCCCCACCGCATTCGTCTTTTAATAATGCTAAAGAGCGAGTATAGAAACTGGTAACGACGTATGCGGCGGGGGGCGTGCCCCCCACCGCATTCGTCTTTTAAAAATGCTAGATTTGTTTAGGAGAATATTTTTTTGGGGTATTTTTCATAAATTTTGTGGGGTATTTTTCATAATTTTTGGGGAAAATTTCGTTCTTGAGTTTTGGGTCATTTTTCATTTTTTTTCGCCCAATTTTATTTTGGGTAATTTTTCGTTTTTTTTTTTGGGCATTTTGCATTTGGGGCATTTTTCATAGAGCCTTTCAAAGCACTGTGTGAACAGCGACCTAAGAAAGTCAAAGTATCTATGTTTCTTATTGTTTTAATACATCTTCGATATCAGATGTATTCAATGAAATTGTACGAGGATTTTTTAGTGGCACACTTAAACTATCTGTCTGCACTCCTTAGATGTTCTTTTCGTCCTTACTTCGGTAAACGTCAGAAAAGGAGATTTAAATGTGACTACAACATTTAAAACTTCTACACAAATGCTGGTCAAAAGTTCTGTCCTACCGGAATTTTATTCTTCAGTAAAGTAATTATTCCGTACCCAAAAATTTATTGCACTATGTTATTTGGGCAACATGGATCCAGCTTTTAAATTCGGCCAATTACCAAATAAATTTTGGCAATTTTATTTTGGGCATAATAATTAAAATATATATGTAAACTCATGTTGTACAAAAAATAAAAAATCTTAAATCATTTTTTAGCAAAAGCATAAAAAAATCTTTGTGTTTAATCTATATTGCGATATTTTAGGAAAATAAATAGAAATATTTGTTTTGAAACATGACCATAATATGTATACCAGTCATTTTTTGTTACACAAAGGTAAAAGGTTACCTTTAAGTATACTTAAAGAAAAAGTACATCCCTTCGTATTGATAAAATTTGTTATTAAAAAAAATACATTGAGCATATTTTCTTAATAAATATTTTAAGAACTGTTTTTATGTTGTGATTTAAACATTTTCAAAAAAAATCGTCAAAACTGATAAAACCGACATCAAACCGCATTTAACATCTTGAAAAAATGTTGGAGACTTTTCAAGTTATCGAGGTTTTAAATCTAGGAAAAATAATTTTGCACTTTTAAGACTGTAAAAATGGTCCTTAATATAATAATTTTTCACACCAATAATTTTTTTGTCGTGGGATCGGAGATTTAATAAGAGAATTGTTTAGTTGTATGAACAAAAAGCAACAGAAAAAAATAATAAAAAATTTTTTTCTCCATAACCTCATTTTTTTGATAAAATCTATTTCAGCGACCCATACACATCTTCAAAAAATCCCAAAAAATATTCGAAATTCTTTTAGATCACAAGCTTTATTATTCCGCTTCAAGAGTTGCAAAAATTTTTTTTTGTGGAACGCCCTAATATACATATTGCAAAATTTTATAAAATTAACATAGTTTGTCTTGTTTTTCTACTGCGCAAAAATTCCCGGTAATCCCGGGAAATGAAATGTCCGGGAAGAAGAGAAACTTTACATGTAGGTGATGATGATGATAATGATGGGCATGTAAACCTTAACTGATCCATATGAAAATTTACAAGTATTTATAATTTCCAAAATGAAGTATTGGCTTTGTAAATAGGCAGAATAGATCCAGCCCTCTCCTATAAACAATTACGTATTCTTGGAAAAATTACACTTTTAAAATAAATTCCAATTGACAGCTGGAAAACATTTAAATTTTTCCAGTTTAAAAAACTTGTCTTTATTTGTTAGTTTGGTCATTTTGTGTGGGGTAAGCGAATAAGGTCTAATACGGTACATACTGAAAACTAAGAAAAAATATCTTGTTATTTCGAACAAAAATTTTAAAATAAATCATAATTGAAAACGGGCGAAGTAACCAAAAGCGAGACAGTGACATAGACTACTGGCGGCGGTTATCAAAACCAGGATCTCCCGTATGATAGTCTCGTGTTTTAGCCATCATGCCACGGCGGCCCCATAGGGTAAGGATATTTATCAGTTAGATCACTTGACTGTCGGTACTGATATAAATTTCGTCACTATACTCATTTAGCATTATTATTTGGGCTTGTAGCATTAATTATTTTACTACACCTGGTAACATTGGCAAAGAGCACGTTCTAACCTAAATTCACCACACCAAATACCTGATAACAAAAAAAGCTTTACATACCCCCTAAGTTATGCTACTGCATTCAGTATACACTAAGAGTTGGTGAACTTCGTAACGTTGATTTTACAGATTCGGCCAAATAAACCCGCGATGTATATTTTCATCTGAGCAAAGCGGATAAAACAACAATAACAAACAATAGAAACGTTTGTATTGTACAACTTAAATTGGAGAGAGCTAAATGTTATGTTGATTAACAATAAAAAGTTGTAAATAATAACGCTTGCCAATATATGAGACCATCTAAATAGTTCCGATAGATACGTGAAAATACATAAAAATGTTTAATATTGAATCGAGAAAGAAGAAAACCACACATACCCACTAACTACCAAACCGATGTAACGTAAATGAATAACAGAAAGTGATGCCAGAAATGTAAGTGGATTTTGTGTTTAAAACGTTTTTGCCATAAAACTTTAAATTGACAACAGCTATCGTATCAAGGTTTGTTTTGTATCCTTCGCAACCGACATAATGGCGGAGGGTGTAACAGTTTTGTTTATTCTTCCGTTCGTAATACATATAGCATTGGGTAGATGTTGCTTTCAATGTCTAGGTTAGAGTCTTCCAGTGCCTACCATTGACGTTGAGTTGCAATCGCTTTAAGTTCAATAATAGAAAAAAACCGGGTGTGGGGTGGTTGTCGCACTCTATGGATGTCTGGAAAACTAATGTATAAAAACGCTCCTTTATTTGTCTACATAACTACTTTTAGTCAGATGAAAGAAGAAGACACACAATTTGAATATGTTCGATTAACAAACATGTATGAATATTGCCGGAGAACTACATATAAAATACATTTTAAATTGGTTTTACGAAACCAATTGATGTATCAAGACATATTGAAATTTGTTTTCCATTACATAAAAAAGTTATTAATGATGAAGTGGCGGAAACAATTTTACTGTAAGAATGAAGTCTTTAATTAAAGAGCTTTTTTAAAACATGATGATACACAATACTACTTATATTATTAAGCAAATTACCATTAAAGCTTAAAATAAGTATGGAACATTTATATAAAAAAAATAATAATAAATAATTTGTAATATATTTTTTTTCTAAATTTAAAACTCATTCCATAAAATTGTGTACAAATTGTTTATGATTTTGCCAACAACTGAATAATGTTCAATTCAATATTACTGGGAATAAGGTAATTTTGTATATGGGTAACGTTTGATAAGCTTTTACTAGACATGGCGATTGATTCGACACTATAGAAGATGCTGTCTACAAAAACGAGGGGGGCAGAAATGAAAGAAATATTTAGATGGTTGGAGCCGGGAATCGAACAACGAATATCCCGTATCGCGTCTTTTAACTAGTGAGGGCAAATTAAAATAAATAATCAATTAATTAATGATATGATTAATCTAAACGACAAATAATTAATCGCCATGAATTGGCAACAATTAATCGATTATTCGATATTTTCACCTAATATTGAAAATTATCATAAATAAAAAAAAAATAATTTAATTAATTACAAAATTTTCAGTTTATTCAATTTAATAAAAAAGAATATATTTGTTTAGTACAGATTTTAAAAATAGGAGCTTTGATGACCGTTTCGTGGTTAATCTGTTCCGTTTTTCGGTTACTATTGCCCTCGCTTTGGAAAAGGTTGGTACAGATGTACCAATACTTACTTACTTAGCTGGTACTTCTATGCAATCCTAGTGGATTATATACCGCACGTAGAAAAATTTTATAAGCGCCTCGATCTTCTGCGCTTCTTCTCCAGTTGGTCACACCGACTTCTGTAAGGTTCTCAGTAACCTGGTCTTTCCAACGGAGTTTTGGTCGCCCTCTTCTGCGCCGTCCATCGAGTTCATTGTCGAAGACTTTTCGACCTGGAGCATTTTCGTCCATGCGTACAACATGACCTAGCCATCGCAACCGTTGCACCTTAATGCGTTTGACCACGTCAATGTCAGTGTACAGCTCATGATTCATACAACGCCGATACTCTCCGTTAACGATGATGGGCCCATGTATTTTACGGAGTATTTTTCTCTCGAATACCGCCAGAACCGGAATTGGGGAATGGGACTTTGCCCAGAAGCTGAAAGTTACTGATTGTCACTCACTTGGGAGTGACCAGAATCGATTCCTTTGCGGCACTGTCCAAGCAGCTAACTATTTCCGGTCTTAGACCAAGTATTCCCCGGGCAATGACTTTAAAGCAACCGCTTAGAAGTTAGCTAGAGTTAGATGGCGAAACGTTGAGTAACCTAATCGGCATGCTACCACCGATGCGTCTTAGGAAGTAGGTAACAGAAGTTACTAAAGCTCAACAAAGGCTCTCCTAGTGGCTTTGGCAGCCCCAAGAAACAAGGATCGGGAGCGGTGGCCTAATAAGCCACTCTCCTTAAACAAAATTTATTATGAAAACACGGAGAATGAATAAAACAAGATGTACCAATCAAAAAGCAATATTTTTGTGCAAGAGAGTACAGCTTAGGATAGACCGATTTCATTTCTTCCCATGCATCTATTACATTGCGCTTCAATTCTAGTACTGGAGCATTGACAAAGAAGCTTAGTTCATCTTGAGGAAGTGTTGAGTCATTGTCCTTCCTTCTTCGCCCATAAATCAAATTCAGCATCACCAGCAGAAGACGTTTCACTGCCGCTCTAAATGCTAGAGTTCTTGACTAGAGTTCTAAGTCTTTCGTCATCAGCCGTCAAAGCTCAATGAATACATTTGGCGGCTGGCGACGAATCTTTTTTGTTCCTGGATGTCTATCGATTATTATTTAGAAGAATCGATTAATGCAATTATTCGAAGGAGAATTCACGATACAATTAAATCGTTAATTGAAAGAAAATAATCGATTATTACCAATTTTTCGATTAATCGTGCCATCACTACTTTTAACCACGATCCAACGGCCGGTCCCACAGAGAAATGATATTTTTCCAAGAATTGGTTATTTTGTAAGGAAATTTTAAGAAGGTGTTGGCCGATATAGTCCATATATAATCCCGAGTCGAATTATTATAAGCGTACATCTTACGCAAAATTTGAATGCTTTCGTTTTACTGACAATAAAGATATGTATGTAAAACTACGAGGGTCAATTCTGTCATTTGTATGGGAGGTACCAGAAGGGATGTGGCTAAGGTCTTAATTTTGTTGCTGTTATTACAAGAAAATTAAACTGACAAAATTTGAAAGTAGTTGGTTAGATATTATTTTTCCATAAATAAATGATTTTGTAAGAAATGAACACCAGAGCTATTTTGTCCACTGACAGTCCCATTACTTCATTTTGAAAATTATTAATACTGGTATAGACGGACAGGCCTCAAGGTCTAATACTTTTTCTCGTATCCAGTGATATTTACCCTTATTCATAAGGATGAGGGTATTGTTGACACACTTAAAATACTTTTTGGTACAATAAAAACACTTTTATCTCCAATAAAAGTACCTTTTGTTACATTGAATGCATTTTTTGCAGCATTAAGTGTATGTTTTTGAACAATAAAAGTACTTACAAAACATTTGCTATTTGGTACAATAAAAGTACTTTTGCTACAATAGAGTGTACTTTTTGGTACAATAATTGTACTTTTTGGTATAATAATAGTATTAATTTAACTTTTTGGTGAAAAAAAGTAAATTTTCGTACAATAAAAAAACTTCTTGTTTCAATAGAAGTACTTTTTGGTACATAAAATGTACTTGTTCGTACAATATATGTACTTTCTGCTACATTGAATGTACTTTTTGGTACTATTAATTAACTTTTTGGTACAAACAATGTACTTTTTAATGCAAAAAAAAAAACACTTTTGCTACAAATAGAGTTTCTCTTTTTTCCGAACTTTTCATTTTTTGGGAAACCGGGAAAAAATTTGCCTTCCCGGGAAAATTCGCACAAAAACTGTAAAAATATTAGTCAAACAATAAAGATTTAAACATTTTAAAAATACGTTTTTAAAACGGAAAGAGCGTTAATGGTTTCATCAGACAGTCTGTTTCTAATTCTATTTACAAATTGCCCTGTTGTTGAAAATATTCTCTCGCTTTCAACTGATGTTGGCCTTCTTGTCAGAAGAGCATTCTATAAAATGGTAACATTTTCCGTTGCTCACTTGCTTCGTAAAATTTTAAGTCTTTTTTTTATCGAGTTATTAGGAAGTCTATCCCGCCCGGGAATTCCCTGGAGAGAAACTCTAGCTACAAAAAAGTGAACTTGTTGGTACAGCAAAATCTACTTTTCGGTAAAATAAATGTAATTTTAGGTTTAATAAAAGTAGTTTTTGGTACAAAAAAAATACTTTTCGGTACAAAAAATTTACTTTTTGCTACAATAAAAATACCTTTCTGTACAATAAAAGCATATCCACTGCATTTAATATCTGCTTTTAATTTTTAACTCTAAACTATACTCGGTTATTACAAGTTGCTATATTAATCAGTTATGTAATTTTATGTAATAGTATGTTTATAACAAAACTATAACTAAGTACCTTACGAAAAATCAATACTTATTGTTTTGACAATATTTTATTCAACAAGGGTAGACTACAATTATTTTTAAAAAATTAAAGGTCATCAAATTCTTGTAGTACCAAAATGTTTTTTTTTATTTTTGACATGAAATTTTAGGCCGCAATTCTTGAGCGATTTTAAAATTTTTTTCTTGTGTTATTGGAATCAAAATTGTGCACAGAATGAACGATTTTTTATCCTTAATTCGATTGAAGTCGATGAAAAAATATTTTTTGACTTTATTATAAAAATATTTTTTGGATTACGTGTCTTAAAAATTTTGAAATTTCGCAATTTTTGTGAGCATATGTTACATATTGGACTAAGTAAAAATATAAGCAAAAACTATATTGTCCTACACACAATTATTATCAGATTAGAACAAATCTTAGTTTTTAACATGGTAAAGAAATGTTAAGTTTTAAGATAGTCTTCTGTAAAAAATAAGTCAAATTGGTGACTAGAAATTTCACTAGAAATTTTTTTTTCATCTGTACAAAAAATTCAGTTTTAAACTGCTAATAAAATGATTTTTTGTGTTAATAAGTATGTTACATCATCTGTCGAAATAAAGAAATTTGTTAAATCAAAAAAATATTTGAAATTAAATTCGAAAATTTATTTTTCCATATTTTAGACAATTTTTAAAAAAATAACTGTAAGGAATTTTGAACAAAAAAAAAGCTCTGTGCACAACGTTGACTTCAATAATACAAAAAATCGGTCAAAATTGCCGCCTAAAATTTCATATGTCCAAACCCCCTTTTTCCCACTGTGGACGGTTGGCTTAAAACAGTTTTAGGTTGCATGAAAATGACGATAAAAAGTGTAAATGTCACTGTATTCTGGGTCGATCATATATCAAAATTGAAATCCTAGCCTTTTTTGAAAATATCGATATTTTTCATTTCTGCAGACTGGACCAAAAATCGATTTACTTTTTAATCGACGACAGTACAAAACTGGACAAATGAGATAAAATCTGCTTATTTATTATAAAAGTATACAAACGGGGATTTATTTATTATTCATGAACTGCCTTAATTATTTTGACATTGCTACAACCTGAAGGCTTAAAGTGCATTACAATTTTACATTTAAGGTAAAAAACCTAGTTTGATAGATAAAAAGAAGAAAATAAGCATGCATGGAAGGATGCCATAGCCTCCAACTAGAAGAAATACAGAAATAAATTGTTCGAACTTCTGTATCCTTTAAAATATTAAAAGTCCTTTACAACCGCGGACGAAAAAAAATGTAAGAAAGTAGAAGCAGAAAACATTTGAAACAACTTTCTTAATAACATTTTATCGGGACAACCAACAGAATAGAAGTTAATAGTTAATTAATAGAAATTGAGGCAAAAAAAAACCTACCATTTTAATAAAAACTAAAATTTTCTGTAAAATTTCATTGTAACTTAAAAAACTAATGATGCAGTTCGATTGCTCGTATCTGAATTACAGTAAAACCGTCGAGTCCGGTCTTGTTATTTTTACGACTACCACAGTGTAATCGACTATGTCTTAACTGAACAAAGTGCAACTAAGTAAAGCTTTACAGTCTATGTTTCGCATGCTAGGATGATCAAAAATATATTTTTTTTATTGTATGTTGAAATTGGTTTGTTTATTTAATTCTTTAACACATTATCTGACGAATGTTATTATATATCCTTTTCAAAGTGCAATAAAATTACCAAAATCAATTTGCTTCCATGTAGTTTGGCTATATTAGTAAGAACAGACATTCCAATTAATAATGGATCACAACTTGCCAGCAAAAAAAATTATATGGGAAACCCATTCCCATATAATCACTTACTTTTTTGGTCGCCAATTCCTAAGTATGCATTACAAAACACATGCTTAGATCAAATACAAAAATCAATGATTAGTTTTCGATACAAATGTTCGAAGACAAAGCTGAACTCGACGGTTTTATCCTAACTTTGTCAAAGACGGCATATCCGAAAATCCAACTATAGCTTCCCGAAAATCTATTAAACCACCTAAAACACTACTCAAAGTAAAAAAAATTGTACGAAACCGACACTGCAACTCAAAAATCTAATGATGCAGTTCGATTCCTCGTGTCCGAATTAGGTTAAAACAGTCGAGTCCGGTCTTGTCTATTTTTTTGACTACCACAGTGTTCTTTTTCACTGAATGTAATCTACAAATCCAAAGAACTAATTTATTTAGTCTCATGTCTTGTTTATAGAATCGATTAGGAAATCGAGTACGGAATCGGTGGCCTCAAAAATCTTTAATTCCACACTCGATTGCTATTTTTTAATATTTTTAAAGTGTTCGTTCAATTGGCTGCATCGGCTCGCATCGAAGTAGTTCATTCTGTCACTCCAATTTTCCAAGACCTTGTTAATGGATTAAAATAATCTATGATTTTAAAACTAATTTGTATTTGGTCCACCCTTTATATAATTTGACATGAGAATAAGTGTAACGTATACAAGGAGACACGTTGGACCTTAAGTATCTGAATTCTAGAGCCATGTCCATCTGTCTGGGCGGCTGGCTGGTGTGCAGGATAATTCGAGTAAACTTTACTGATCCCTTTAAAGATTTAACAGTTTTGTTATTTTCCAAAATAATGAAAAACTGGGCGATATTTGAATTTGGCCGGTAAAATTATCTTACAATAGTAGGTAAAATCTCAAAAAACCAAAATATTTTTTACAACCCTTTTGGTATATTTAATACAAAAGACCAAATTCACCCATATACATTTGCAAGTG
The DNA here is from genome assembly GCA_964034835.1 of Muscina levida. NCBI lineage: Eukaryota > Metazoa > Arthropoda > Insecta > Diptera > Muscidae > Muscina > Muscina levida. Next base: position 125,541,730 of record OZ035880.1, on the reverse strand, counting down.
CACTAAATACAGTTACAATTTTGCACAATCTTATCGCTAATTGAACGTTAACTTACGAATAAAATAGGGCCTCGTTCTGCGTACTAGTACTTCCAATACAAGGTAGTCTCAATTTTCCCAATAATTTCAAGGAGGAACTCTTAATATTTTATGTATTCATTAACACTTTCTAATCTGTAACCATTTCCACAGCTTTGATACATGCCTGTAAACGTCTCACCAACAGTTACCACTGCACAAGCAGGACTACATAAGTACTTTTACTTAAAAATCAGTTAATTTCATTGACTTCCAGTTGAAAAATATCCACTAGAATTTTGAAGAATGAACATAGGTTGAAAGTTTTTATCAGTCAGTTCACTTTAGTGAAATTTCTGACCTGTTTTATTTTGATTTCCGGGTTTTTGACAGATTTTCCAAGCTGTAGGGGGGGGAGGCAGCTGCCCCCCTCTGCCCCTACCTGGCTACGCCCTTGACTATTGGTCTATTTTATGAAATAATTTATTGCATTTACTAAATCTTAAACAACACCCAGTCTTTTGAAATTTCAAGAACTAACATAAAACGCTCTTCTATTTCATGTAGCATAACGTAGGCCTGTGTTTTGTTAATATCTTGGATTGTAGATTTTTAAGTATGACGCCTTTTTTACATAATGTAGAGCTAGAAGGGAGCTATTCCAAATATATTATAAAATACAAAAAAGTTTAACTTTGATGTGCTTTTATTTTAAATTGAATCGTACGATCGTAACATTCGTAAGGCTGGAATTACTCATATGTGTTAAGTTTCGATAGGACAAGAAATAACAAAAAGGACAAAAAATCCAGATGAGCCGCATGTAGGGTACACGATTAAAAAAATGTTTTGGTTTTCTGGTTTTCTCGTGTAATCTATATATTTAAAATGGAATGTGTTGTTTGTTTGTACCTTATAGGAGACCAAACCTCTGGACCGATCTTCTCCCCAGCCCAAACGGCTAAAGCTAGAACCGTGAAATTTAGAATGTAGGTTTCTTTTATGACGTAGGCGCGCACTATTTGTTGGGGCAAATGCAAATTGGGGGTTATGTCCGCAGAGCATGGCGGACATAAGTGTGAAAATTCACACTTTTCGGGGTAAAATTTACCAATATGGGACCAATCGGCTAATGCTATTAACGCGAAAATTTATATGGAAATGCTCACTATCAAATCGCGTAAAATAAAATCAAAAAAGGGATAAAAATGCTTATATCGGCTTATGATATAATCATGATAATTTATATGGTCTTGCTCCCTATGAAATAACAACGAAGCAAGGAGGGTTTCAAATTAATAATTTTCAGGGGTAAAAAAAGTATAGTCTCAATAATTTAAGTGAATATTTTGGTTGTGCGATGTGAAGTAATTTTTCGAAATTCGTTCTTTAGTTGTAAAAATACCGTAAAGGGATAAAATTGGTATCTGCTACCTATAGAATTAGAAAGTCGGCAGATGGGGTTTTTAGAAATTCGAACATGTAGGGGTAAAAAGGCCGAAAAGGGATAAAACTGGTACCATTACCCAGACCAAACTCGAATATTAAAAATTTTCAAATCCTTAAATATTTAGGAATTTAACTCTTTAAAAAAGCTTTTCTTATGCATAATTGAAATTCCGCTTAAATGAATTCTTTTACTTCTTTCAAACGTTTTGTAGTGGATTTTTTGTTTTAAATTGGTAGATGGGTTATAAGTATGAATTGCTTTATTAAATACTAAGAGGTGCACGATAACTCAAAAAAAGTTAAATAATCGATAACATATATAAAACTAGCCAAACATCAAACGACATTTCGTTTATTATTTTAAAATAACGAACGAAAACGGAATATGAATATGATATTGACTTTGTATCTCATAAATTATTCTGAATAAGGCAAACTATATGACAAATAAAGATGCCACAACCACTTCATTTTAGAAAACATTGAGCCAATACAGTTTTATATGAAAACATATATAACATATATGTACATACATTTTTAGCGGAAGACTAAATGTTTTAAATGGATAAACTTCTATTAAAACTGTGATAAAATGTTTAAGAACAATTATATTCAACATATGTGTATATAAGGCCATATAGATTTGTAAGAAAGCCTTAGATTTTTCGATAGCTTTTGGCACGAGGAAAAAAAAGTTCGACTACGACAAAAATTATTATTTCTAAATTTCGTCACATTCATTATATTTGTCGAATCGTATAAATTAACGAATCGATCGCACCTTATCGTGTACTTTCGAAAAACGCCTGACTGTGACAGTGAATTTAAGGTTGCCACAAGGATGGCTGCGAGTTGATTTGGGAAGTCTGTATTTCATATTAAAATAATTAAATATATGTATATATTTAATTATATATATACATATAAAATATATGTATATATTTATCCAACATATCATGCATAATCTAAGAGAGCAATATTTTTTTTTTTTTTTTTTGGAACACCCTTGTGTATACAACAGCACTTACATTTGCACAGAGTCAATATAAAATTGATTACGTAAAAAGAAATAAAAAAAAAGAAATAAACGAAATACAAAAACGTTTTTTACAACATGCAAAGTAAGTGGAAAATAAAGCAAATTCTTTGAACTTTGCCATGTCATTCACATACCTGTGTGTGGGTGTCAAACTTTGTACCAGTCTTAGACAAGGAGTTTTCATTTAATATCAATACCACTTGAATTGTTGAATAGTTTACCTGAAATAATACCGCAAAAAAACGGTAAGTGACTACCGACCGCATTTGGGTGTTGGTTTATGATAAACTACCCCACATAGCATGTTATTTGTTTGACAAAAGTCACAAGAAAATTACAAATAGTTTACAGATAGGAAGTTGAAATGATTTGGATTGATAGACGTCTACTATATATATTCTGTCACGTTAGGTAAATGGTTATCCTAACTAGATTAAAACAGGTGAACTGACTTTTAAATAACCTCACCATTGAAATTTACCATTTTTAACGTAAAATTAATTTGGTATTATTCTATACCTTCTTTTGGACCGTAAACAGTTTGAGATTGGACTTTCGGTCCTATTGCCAGATGCAGACCTGTAGTAAAACTGAAGGGAAGGCAGGGTACAAATGTACTAAGTTCAATTCATTCAATTTTGTATGAGGGAAGACTCTTTTACGGTACCAACTGAGGACTAAGGAAATTTATTAAAAATTAATCACTTTTAACGTTTTGAGCTTTTATAGGAAAAATATTAATTTTCATAAATATGTCTTATTTGTATATGTCTTTTGATCTTATAATGGCCGAACTAATCATTAGATTGAATCTTCTATAAATATTTTTATTTTTCATTTTTAATAACTGACGAGGGAGTAACACTAGTCAATTCGGTGAAAAATAACACAAAGTATATGTGCAAAAATAATATTAGCTTATAGTGTATGCATAAGTCATGTGTTAACATTATGTTTAATTTTTTTTTTAATCTATTATAAAATTGGTGTTTATCAGCATGAAACTGCAATGAGTTCTCAAATAATATTTCTTTAAAAAAATGGCAAACCAATACATATTATATGATCTTTTCATTTGTCCCGACAAATCCCGCTTTTTAGTCTCGGTTTTCTCGACTTTTTGAGTTCGGTGCCTGGCAACCCTAGAGGAACCAGAAGAGGTCAGCTGATATAATCCATATTCATTACAAAAGCACAAAGTCATTAGCGTAGATCTTACAAAAAATTCAACTGAATTCAGTGGACTTACAAAAAGAATATTTATGTAAAACTACGAGGGTAAATTCGGACTATTGTATGGGGGGTACCAGAAGGGTGTGGCAAAGGTTACGGTTTTCTGAGGGTTTATCTACTATAAAAAGGAATTCAACTGACAAATTGCAAATGTTCTCCAGTTGTCCGTTTGGAAGTTTAGGTAATTTATAAGGTAATTTTGTAGGTATAAGAAGGCGCGGTGCTATTCAGCTTATCTACAATCCCATTTCTTCATTTCGGAAAATGTTAATACTGTTAGATTTTCATAAGGATCATTTAAGTTTTACTCAAGATATCCTACCCACCAGCCAGACGAATTTGCTTTTAAAATACTTGGGGTCTATCACTTCTAGTTCAGTGGGTTACCCATCATATCCTCACCTAGGGTTGCCAGACGGTTTTGATTTTTCTAGATTTACAAGAATTTTAAATGCTCCCCAAGAATCAAGAAAAAAACGTTTTGTCAAGATTTTTACGGATCAACCTAAAAATAACGTAAATATGTTTTTTTTAATTTTCGTTTTCTTTACAAAGTTTTGTAAAAATCAAATTAAACGTTTATTGAAATGTTATTGTGAAGAGTTTTCAATTTGAAGCACAACCTCGTATTATCCAAATTTTAGCCTAATCGGCTCAAAATCGCACACATCTTGTTTTTATTGAGAAAATCCTTGATGGCTTTAGAAGGCCGTCGGGAGACAATGTCAGGTCAGTGAAGTAATGTCAATTCGTAATTTTTGTACTTCGATGTTTTAATTGTACCAATTAGACTATGAAATCACCTCAGAAAACCGAAACCTCAGAAAACTGATTCCTCCAATACAAAATTACATATTTTTAGAAAATTGGTATGTCTTTCATTACATCCAAACCGACAAATAGAGGATGTTTAAGATTAGTCAGTTTTATAATATTATGATAGTATAAAATTATATGAAAATCTAAATGTTTGCCACACCCTTTCTAGTATCTATCTTAAAATTTACCGCAAACTAGCACTTAGTTGTACACTCATATTTTTATGTTAAGTACACTGAATTTAGTGAAATTTTGCATAAGTTAAAATATTACTCAACGTTGACTTACAAACAAAATTCGGGCTCTTTCTGCTACCCCTGCTGGTACCTACTATACAAATATGCCAATTACCCGAAAATGTAAATATTTCTAATACTTTATGAAAGAAACTTCTCAAGATGTTGAAAATCGTTTACTCTTAATATTTTCAATTTATAGGTGTAACTAAGGAAATTGGTGGTTTTACCCAACTCATTTGATATTTGTGCGAAGAAGACTCTTTCGGTAAAGCCATACAAAATTAAAATATGTCCAGAGATATAAATTTCTATATTTGTTGGCAAATTTACTATTACTTTTACACTGTAACCCTTTCAACGGTGTAACTACTTGTCAGTAAATGTCTGGCCATACGATCGAGAGTCTTATCTCCAACCGTTTACGCTCTACAATTTAGAAAATTTTAATACATAAGTAATTTTCATTTAAAAATCGAGACTTTAATAATATTATACATAAGGTAGGGGTAATTATCAGTTTGTTTAATGTTTCGTATACACCACTCAAAATTGTATCTGAACAGGAAACTTGTAAAAGTAACAATCTGTTACCAAAGTCAAAATGGAGAACCCCTTGTTGCTCTTAATATCAGAGAAACGTAATAGATTTCCTTAACAAAACAAACCCACAAAGACCCATGAAATTGGAAGATATAACGAAATTGGTCAAAAATGCCTACAAGGACTGTGGTACAACTGCCGTGTTTAAAACTTATTTTCAGCAGTTATTAAACCCATTGCAAACACCTCCACAGTTTCAATATGCTGACATATATTGTGTAGACGAGGAACTAGACAAAAACATTTCATTAAGCGAAATAAAAGATATGCTGAACATAACCAAAATCAACAAAGCACCTGGGAAAGATCGTATACCATACGAATTTTACAAATTTGCGCCGGATGAAATTCTGCAAAATATCGTTGTCATTTAATCATCTATAGAGGTTCATATTCAAAGAGTATAATATACCCAATCTGGAAAAAAGGTGATACAACACAAGCCAGTAACTATCGCGGTATAGTGTTTATGATTACTTTGGCTAAGGTAATGATGGGCATTATAAATGATCGGTTGTCTAAAAGGGTAGAAAAACATAAAAAAAACTAAATGAATTTCAAGCTGGTTTCCGAAAAAATTATTCGACGGCAGATAACATATATAATCTGTCCTCATAGTGCAACTTAATTTTAAAAGGTACAAAAAGACATATGCGTTCTTTGTAGATTTCAAGGCAGCTTTTGACAAAATATCTCGCAGTGCACTTATACACAAACTACACAACATGGGCGTGTCAACTAAGTTTGTAAAATTCATTGCGAAAATATATGAAAAAACAACTTTTGCGGTGTGGTGGGAATGAAGTTTCTGAAGAATTCGAAACAAAATCACGTGTTAAACAGAGCTGTTTGCCCTCACCATTGCTTTTTGCCTTGTTTCTAAATGATCTGCATGAATACCTTGGAGATGGAACGAATTTTGATGGTCTAAATGTAAGACTTCTATTGTATGCAACGATATTGTAATTCTAGCAGACGCAGTAGATGAACTGCAACAAATGATATATAATCTTGAAAGATATTGTAAACTTTGGAGTGTAGATGTAAACATGGCAAAGTTTCAAATTATGGTATTCAGAAAGGGTGGAAGAATAGCCTGAAATGAGAATTGGACCTTTAATGGACAAAATATATTAATAGCCACTGAATATTGCTACCTTGGCGTGACTTTTACTCCAAAACTAAGTTTCAAAAAACACGTGCAAATAAGCAAAGAACAGCATAAATATAATTTTTAGACCCTAGGTTTCTTTGAACCAATTCATGACAATTCATGAAGATTCATGACATTTTACGTTGTTTGAACCATGCCCGTCTGCTCATCTGTCTGGCTGTCCGGCTGGGAGACGCAACCGAATGTTTTGAAATTTTGCACGAGTTAATATTTCCCCAAAACTACTAACGGTATTGCAATTGGGCCACGCCCCTTTTGGTACCTCCCATACAAATGTACCACTTCGTCCACTTTAGAGATGGAGTTATAATATCAATACACCCAACGCAATCGTATTTAGTAAAGCTATTACAGGTTAAAGTTTTGGAGCAAAATATGGGGGTATATACACGACCCTTCTGACACCTCCCATACAAATGTACGACTTTGGAGATGGTGTAATAGTATCAATACACTCGACACGGTCGTGCACAAGTTCTGTATTTTGTTGAGCTATAATAGGACAAAGTTTTGGAGAAAAAAAACTGGAAATGTAGTCGCGCCCCATTCTGGTACCTCCCATACAAATGTACCTTTGCGCCGACTTTAGAAATCGAGTAATAATATCAATATAATAGAACATTTTATGTTTTTCTGAGGGTGAGGGTATATGTAAGTCGGACAGTTACGGGAAAAATATGACTTTTTTATTTGAGTAAATTTAGTGTACTTACAAAAAAGATATGTATGTAAAACTGTAAGGGTTACGTCGGTAATTTGTGTGGGAGGATGAACCGACCAAATTCATATATCCTCCGGTCGTTCGTTTGGAAGTTATGATGAAATATTAATTATCCAAAAATTTTGTTTACGAGGTACCAGAAGAAGTGGAGCTATTCTGTCCTGATACTGTTAAATCCCATTAGTTCGTTTTTAAAAATAATAATACAGGTAAATTTTCATACCGGTCAGTTAAGGTTTACTCGAGTTATCCTGCTCATCAGCCATCCAGCCTTCCAGACAGACGGACCTAGCTCTATCGTCTTAATAAGAACTGAAACGAATTTGGTCTTAGGATACTTGGGGTCTGACTCGTCTCCTTTAATGCGTTACACTTCTTCATGTATCATATGATATATACCCCCATACCTAATGGTGATGGTATAAAAATTAATTAATTTCCGTTCTGCAATATACGGTAACTACCGTACTTCTGACCCATCTGATTAAGAGAGCTGTGATAGTCTTGGGCAGATGCTAATTTCAGAAATACAGATTCCAAAGATTTAACAGTAGCTTGAATATGTCTACTGACTGTCACTACTGCTGGTCGTTATCTTCTTACTAATTTACAACATCCTTAATCGCAAATATTTCTGCCTGATTGACAATCAAATGACTCGTTCAGTGATAGTCTTCACATACTTTAACTTACTTGTTAGTATTAAACAAATTGGAAAAATTAACTGAATTGTTTTCAAATTTTTTTTTTAATTTTAAGTTGTGAACACAAAAATTTACCACTAATATAAGAATTTTGTTTGATACTAAAAATGTTAAGATGTTAAATTTTAAGTCCTAGAATGCATTTACCATCTGTCATTAAATGTAATGTAAATGGTTGAGTAGTATTATTTAACAAATCTAGAAAATATTAGTGCGACATGCATAACACTGGGTGGCAGTCAAATAACTTTCTTATTAATGTTGACATTGCTTTATCATATATTAGTTTGCTGCCACCGTCCCACAAAATAAAGTTCTCTGCAGTAAACATTAATTACTCACAAATTTTAAAAAATATTTCGCTGAAAGAAGGATATCACAATTCATTTTCATTATAAACGTCTCTCATTACAATATTTGCCATAATTATCTAGTTTTCCCTTTGCTATTATTTGACATAACGTTATGTTCGTATCCTTTGAGTTATGATAACATCAAAGGCATTATATTACTTTATCAACAAATGAGTTCACATGCATAGGAACGCTAACAACGATTGCAGAGAAAATAAATGCCATTAATTTGGGACAATTAAAGTGTAAAACATGACTACCCCGTTCACTTAACTGCGAGTTGTCTGCGTCTGTTAATTTAATTACGTGCAAATATGAACAGCAAATAAAATAATTGATACCTATAAAGCCTGAAAGGTGCCAATTAACTTCAAAGCAAATTTATTCTCAATTATGACACGGAAGTCGATGTGGATTCAATTGCTCAATTCTATTTTAATAAATATGGCGGTAAATAAAAAATCGGTAACAGTGAGTTTGTGATATTAAAAGTAAAAGTTATTGAAAAAGCATGCCCCACCGTGTTCAAGCGTTTAAAAAAGCCAAAGGATACTGGACAAGATATTGAATTGGGCCATGTTATAACATGAACACAATATTGTAACATTTGCAACGCCATACATAATTAACTGCAATTTTTTTTATCAAAATTTTTGTTTGTTTTATATTAACGAAGGGTCAATAAATGATTTAATTAAAAAAAAATTTTTTTTTTTTTTATTCCAAATGTTTTATCTCTGGATTAAAAAAAATAAAACGTTTATTACAACGCCTAATCGGAAATGGAAACTTCGTCATCTATTGAGCCGAGTACTATCTGTGTATCAAATTATATCTCTTTGGGACTAAAAAATACCTTTCCAGATTCCACATTTATAGTGCTTAGTGCTTTTTAGATATAACAAAAACGTTTTCCAGGCCTACTCCCTGGGCAGAAAACCAATCAGTTCACGATTGGTTCATATATCTAGTCCAGCTTCTTCCGACTGCTTCTCAATGCTTCACCGCAATAACATCCCACAGTCCTCGTTCAATGATATCTACATTATCAGATTGAATATGGTAACAGTTGTGTTTACTGCATCCATACTTCAGACTAACGCCTAGTCTAAAACCTGGCTTGCCTATTTTCACTGAAGATTCGTTTTGGTGAGCGTCATCCCGCAAAGTCATATAAGATTTACAGGGATATCAAATTCAACCATAGCGTCTAATAGTTTCTGTCGTATCGATAGTGTTAATAGTGGAAAGTGTCGATGTGCATTTTTAGGGTGTTCTCCAATATTTTCCGTAGTGTGATTATATAGTCGGTTGTGGCTTTACCAGGTCTAAAAGCTCTCTGATAAGGTTCGCTAAGATGGGCTTTAGTCTTTCATCGCCTTTGAATCGCCTTTTTTAACCACAGAACACAGACCACTCATATTCCAATCGTCTAATTTAAGAGCTGCTGCATGCACGTTACCATCTCATCGATCTGCCGGCAGGCGTCGGCATCCGCAGCTATATTGTCTTTAAGCCCTGTTATTGCCGTATTGACCTCGTTTTGATTTCGTTGGACAATGATTTCGTCCCTTATGCCGCCTTCGGGAACGAACAGAGTACGAAAGCTTTTCCTCCATATTTGCAGCACACTCTGCGTGCGCTTGACCAGAATTACATCTCCGTCCTTACAGGTGGGGATCCCTGTTCCAAAACCTTTTGGTAGAACTTGCAGGCTTCACCTCTTTTCCTGTAATTTTCGTTATCTTGGCTCTCTCCCTCTTTTTTTTTACATATGCTCGTTTTCCGAAGAGATGTTTCGTCCCACTCCTCTTCTCTTTATGCAACATCCATTTTCGAAAACACTACGCGATATTTCTCATCGTACCATGGCTTTTCTGAGCATGGTTATTTATGTCCCAGTACGATGCTTGTGGCTGTGGTCAATCTGGTTTCATGTCTTTTTGATCAGGGGATAGTTTTATGCGGTAATCTGGTTCCACTCACAACCATGTGTCTTGTTGACACGAAGCTAACCAATCTGAATCCGATAGTAGACTGAATTCACCAACTGCTAAATAAAGAGCATCTTCTCTTATTACACTCTGCGAAAAATGGTGGGCGTCAGTGATTGGGAAGGGTTATAACTACCTGAAAAAGGTATATCGGTAAAAAAAAAGTTATACGTATCCCGGCGTTTCGCTGGACCTCATCTAGGAATCGAGATATATCGATTTGTAAGTAAGTATCGTATAGGGGAATTTGTCACGATTTAAGCTCTTTTTTTTACATAACTCAAGAACGACGAAGAATTAAAATTCCTTTAATCTCTTTATATATGATTTCCCTGCATAATCAACAGTTTCTCAGTTATAAATATATTTATGAAAAAATTAAAAATTTCCCTATAAGAAAAAATCCAAAAAGGAAAAAAGTTTTAAGTCTTACTACTTTCACGTAATATCACATAACCTATGAACAAAACTAGATATAGTTCATGAAAATCGTTTATCGCGTTGCGATTTTATTCACAATTAAGTGAATATATTATATTTCATTTTGGAAAATATAAGTTTTTTTCCATTTAAGATATACGAGAGTTGGGTGTCCTTCGAGATTATTTGATTTAATTCAGCACATTGTGGTCTATATATATTAGAGACAAATTGAGGAAATTTTGGCAAATATAAGTTTTTTCCATTCAAGATATATGAGAGGTGGGCGTGTCCTTTGAGATAATTTGATATAATTCAACATATGTTAGTTGTTATATATATTAGATTGAGCCAAAATTGGTGCATACGAATATTTCATATCGATGCAGATAGTGGCTATTCTGTCACTTACAGTGTTAAACCGCGTGACCTGATGTCAAAGTTTCTAGCCGACTATGAACCCACAGCCAAATTCGTGTCTTCTTCATGGCAGATATAAAGTATGTTACAGTTATTTCCTCTATTGCATCTCAGTTCGTGCATCGTATTTCCGGTATGGTGGTGTGTAATTTGTGAGGCCAGTGTTAATTTGTAAATGGTAGATATTTTGTTTTCTTCTCTTATAAACTAGAAAACACTGTGTATATGTTTTGTAGAATATTACTTGTTTGTTATATAAAGAAGGAACCGGAAAATAATTGAAGGAGGAGAAAAAATTTTTTTAATATTGAAATTGAACGGAAGCAAGAAAATTTTCGGAGGAGAAATAAATTATTTTGGAAGGCAAATATAAGCTGAAAATATATTTGCGTGGCTTTGAAATACGAAAGAATTTCGCCAGAGGAAGAAGAATTTGGATGGCGAATAAAAGCTAAAGAATATTTGCGGTGCTTTAAGGAATGGAAATAATTTTGCCAAAGGAAGAAATATAAAATTTTGAAGGCGAATATAAGTTTGCTGTGGGATTTGAGAAAGAAACATTTCGCCAAGAGGAGAAAGGGAGGAAGCTTTGATTTGGTGTTTCACGTGGGCGGTGCCTTGTGTAGTCGGCAGGGTTATCCTCCAGAAAGTCAGAGATATGCTGACATGCTATTATTTGTGGTCAACACATTCGGCCCGAACGTTGCTTGGTGAAGTATAATGTATACAAGTGAATCAGATTGGAATTTTTAAATTGTGATTTTGGGAAGAAAAAAAACGATTCAATTTATATCGGAATTACCGTCAACAAAGATTTGACCAATTTATGCAAGTCTGTGGATATATTAATTATAAAATAATTTAATTAATGTTACAAGATGTTACCCTATAAATTTCATCACTTTAGTTATACAACACATTTTTATGAAACTAACATCATCGATTCTTCAATCATCAAGCGCTTGACGACGGGAGATGAATAAATGTGAGTATGTATTAGTTTCATTATTAATTTCTATATATAATTCCATCATTTATATTACTCAATATACACAGTCTTTATTACTAATATAACATTAAACTTTACCATAAAGACATTCTTTGTATTTTTAACAGTTACATTAACTTTAATAATTTTTTTTTATGACGATTTCACTTTTCAATTTAAATTCATTTTCTAAGTGACTATTTATTAACATTAAACTTTCACAATTTTCATATTTATCAGTTGTATCATATCTATTAACCAAGAAACATTTTTTTGTTTAAAGATTTTTGTAAAATAAACGAAAATAAAATGGAACTTTAAATTATATTTTTATATTCGTGAAAATGAAGGTATAAATTAAATGAAGTAAACATGGGCCGACAAAAAGTTAGATAGTCATCCATTTCCTTTGAGAGTTTAAGATAATACTCAAACATTTTCTGTTAAAATAATGATCGTCTTTAAACGAAATAATAACATGTTGAATAATGTGGTTCGAGTTGCCAGTTCTATTAATAGCTACCTAAAATTTTATAATTAGGGTAACGGATCGAGATCCATTCTATCAGGCCAGGAACACCCCCCAGCCCTGAGCTAAGCCGGTATAAATAGGTAGCACAGGCCAAGAAGGAATGGAGTCTAGAGCGGCGGATCGTAACAGGTGATGTCGGCCTTATATTTGTCTCGGACAACCTTCAATCGGATAGAGGCATCATCATAAAATCATGATGTTTATAACGTTTGCAGGCGTCGTCAACTGGGGTTTTTATATACTCCTGATATGACACAAAAGTGTAACACATAGAAGGAGTCACTATCCTAGGTTTCTTTGAACCAATTTCGATTCATGTCTTTTTAAGTCGTTTGAGCCATGTCCGTCCGTCTGTCTGTCCGCAACCAAATGTTTTCAAATTTTGCACGAGTTAATATTTTCCCATAACTACTTACGGTATTGCAAATGGGCTACATGGCCCCGCCCCTTCTGGTACCTCCCATACAAATGTACCATTCCGTCCACTTTGGAGATGAAGTAATAATAATAATACACTCGACACGATCGTATCCAAATTCTGTATTTAGTATACCTAAAGCAGGAAAAATTTTTGGAGAAAATAACTGGAAGTCTATACACACCCCTTTTGGAGAAAAAAATTGGAAGTCTAGCCATGCCCCTTCTGGTACCTCCCATACAAATGTACCACTCCGCCCATTTTAAAAATCGAGTTATTATATCAGATAGAAAATTATATATTTTACTGCGGGTGAGGGTATATATAAGTCGTGTTGCCCGACTGAAACTTCCTTACTGGTTTTCTTTATATTTGTGTTTTCATAATAGTTTATACGTAAGAAGAGTACTTAAGTGAGCCGCTTTGTTGAGCTTGAGTAACTTGAGTTACATAATCCCTAAGATGAATCGGTGGTACCATGTGATTTAAGTAGCTCAACATTGTGCCTTGCCAACTTGGCTCCCACTGAATGTGATCTATCGGATGTTATGAGCTGCATAGGGACCTAACCAGCGAGATTTTGGTCATTAAAAAAGTCCAGAAACTAATTACTTCTTAAGATAATAGGTATTAACTCTTTCCACTAATGCCTTACACGTTTCTCTTATGATCATGATATATTTAATTAATTTGACGAAATATTTTGTTGGTGAAATAAGTGTTAAGTAATAAATTTAACAACATGGTAATTAATTAAGTATCTGATGGAAATATCCGTGCAATAACTAACAATTACGTAGTAAACTTGGTAGATCCTCCTGAGTTGTTATTTTAATGAAGTGCACAAACGCACTTCCATTTGCCAGAAAAAATCTAATTAAAGTGACATTTGTTGCTATTGTCGTAGTTCATATTCTATCGGTCGGTAAAGTAAGGATATAATTATGTAAACAATTGCTGCAGTAAAGGCATACGTGACAGGACAACGACAAACGCGTATCATGCACAGTGTCTCAAGGGGCAATACAAACAACTTTTTCTTATTTGTTATAGGGTTCTTACTATACTGTTGTTTAAGCAGTAAACATTTTAATGAAATATGAAACCATGTTTTCCATAAAGTAAAAAAGCAATGATATGACATGGATAGTAATTTAAAGACAGCATTGTAAAAGATGATAGCACTTTCTGTATATAGTTATGACCTATATTACACGTTTGTAATATTTATAGCCATGTGTTTATACTAATGCTTCATTGGGAGCCTCTTTTCCCAGTTGTTTATATTAGTTGACAAAGTAACAGTGCCTTGATATTGTAGCTGCTCGTTTAGTAATTCGATTTAATTTAATTAGTTACATCCTTACCCCTCGGGATGCCTTAAAGCTTCAGCCAATTCAACTTTATTAACATTAGTAACAAACATTGATTATCAAAATATTGAAGTAAAATATTAGTGGTTGTTGCTTCAATGAATAAATTTATATTTAATCGTGGTGCAATGTTAATATATACTCATCCTTAGTAATACATAGATATGTGTGTAATGTATTGAAATCAATTAAATAATTAAAGTATTTCGTTGAAATAAAATAATAATGTTTCGAATTTAGTGATTAGTTTTGTTGTTTTAAAATGAAGTAAGTTAATTTTCACTATTAAGAACATATAAGATTGTGTACAACAAATATTATTATAATTCACCGTTATTTACCTATTGATCGAATAGAATCGACAGATTGCCATCGCATGTTGCTCTGACACAATTTGTGGGTATTAGTATATCGCTCAAAAACATGTACCATTTAACACAATAACTTTTACGATAGCCAGTTAGATGTTGATGCTTTGTATAAAATGTATAACATTTTCCATTAGCAATCAGTGAAAAAGTCTGCATATGCCCGTTACAGTTTGAATAACTAACCGACACTTTGTGACGAAATCCTCTGGCAGTCAGTCCCACCGGCTTTGCTTCAGAAATTGAGAGGTTAGTGCAACGAGACAAATTCTCTAAATAAAATTTACTCATACATCAAAAACTTACATCACTTTTGGTATGGTAGTTGAGGGTGTTCATAACCGATGACTGTCTTCCCGGTATTTTAGGGGTAACCGTAACCTTTCTTTCAAAAATTAAATTTTTTCCATTCGTTTAAGGAAATAAGATTATATCTGTATACATATTTGGGCAATTCCGTGACTTTTTTTTATTTTCAAAATTAGGGAATTTTATAAAGTTTATATGCCACAAATTGTTGATCACGAATGTTGCACTAGAATGTCAAAAAAGTATAATCAACATTTTGCAGCTAATTGATCAATTTTTACTATTATTGGAGTTATTTAACAAATATTTTATGATAAAAATTCCATTTAAAATTCAAAGAGGTGCCCAGATTATTAATATAATTTTGCAGTCCGTTTAATCATAACAGAAAATAAGATAAGTTTTGGACATTTAAATTTTATATAAGTAAAGTATTTGCCTTTACTAAAACAAGAAAAAAAAAGTTAACAACTTTTTATTTTTCGATCACGGTAGATTTTTGTGTGGAATTGGTCATATTCGATTACTGCGGGTATTCGTAGGACCAACTCGGGTATTAGGTTCGTATAGCAGGCTCAGGATCGATTAGGATAAGTGCGACTCTTGCTACCAGATTTGGAGGTCAGGTTCGGTTGTCGGGTTGTAGCATAAGCTCGGCCTTAGCCTTCAGGTTAGACATTCATTTGTGCTTATAATATACATAATTATTATCTACCTTACGAACAGGGGACCGAAATCACTGTGGGGGAACAGACGACCAAAGTCACTGTGGTGGAACAGACGACTACATCACTGTCGGTGAACAGGCAACCGGAGTCACTTTTGTTGTATAGACGACCGAAGTCACCATGGTTGAACAGACAACCGAAGTCACTGTGGTTGAACAGACGACCGAACTCGCTGTGGGGGAACAGACGACCACATCCCTGTGGGAGAACAAACGACCGATCTCACAGTTACCAACAGACAACCGAAGTTACTGTGTTTGAACTAACTACCAAAGTCACTGTGATTAACAGACGACCAAAGTCACGGTGATCAACAGACGACCGAAGTCACTGTGACCAACAGTCAACCGTAGTCACTATGGGGGAAAAGACGACCGAAATCGCTGTTGGGGAACAGATGACCACATCATTGTATGTGAACAGTAGGCATATAACAAATTTTTACGAAAAATTTGGCATACACTACGTGGTGGCAAATATGGTACAAGTAATGAATATCACCTTTTTAGGTGATTTGGGTTCAAAAATGTTCCGCACCAAACGCGATTTCTAAAATAAATCAGATTTTTGTTCTTAACATTTTTATTTTAAAAAACAAATGTTTTCAATTGTTATATGAAATACATATTAAGTTTAAAGTATGTGGTGATTCACAAAATGGCAAAATGTATTGCATAATTTTAATTGCGCGCTCTGCGTTGATGTTGCACCGCTGAACTTCCTGAATAGCTGATGGTTTTTTGACCCAATCTCTGAGAAAACATTCATTTTCTTTTGTAAAGCCGGACAATGACTTTTGTTGTGTGTCAACATTATTTTTGTCAAAAGTATGATCAGAAAATCTAACGTCACTCTAATCATCACATATACATTTACAAATAGGATATAATCTGCCTACTATTAGTTAATATAGTTAAGATTCCAAGTACAAAATGTATGTATTGCTGCGAGTTGGCAACCCTGTAATTGAAATCACTTTGAAAAATTTTGTATGGAAATAAAACAACAAAGAAAAAAGTCAAAAACATCTGATGGGATGGCGTAACCATTGTAGGAAAAAAAAATAATGGGAGTTCATACTTTTTTATGATCTATTCTACTATGCTATGCCATTTTTCCTATTTGCAAAAATTGTAAAAAGTTATATGCCTAGTGGACAGACAACCGGAGTCACTGTTGTTGAACAGACGACCGAACTCACTGTGACCATCGAACAACCGAAGTCACTATGGAGAAAAAGGTGACCGAAATCGCTGTGTATGAACAGACGACCGAACTCACTGTGACCAACGGACAACCGAATTTACTGTGGTGGAACAGACGACCGAGCCCACTGTGACCAACAGACGACGGAAAACGCTATGGGGGAACAGACAAAAACATCAATGTGGGTGAACAGACAACCGGAGTCACTGTGGTTGAACAGATGCCCGAAGTCATTGTGACATAGTTCGACTTTCTGGTCCCCTTGGAACCTAAGCTCCTATATACATTTTAAGAAAATAAAAATATAAATTTAAAGAGATCGAAAAAACCAACCTCAATCTGAAGAAAACTGTTCTTAAAGATATTGAAATTCTGTTTCAAGGACAAACTTAAAAAAACTTAATTTCCCTTTGCACCCCATGAATGAGGTATTGGATAGCTTCTCGCGTTGTTGTGAATTAACACGCTTTCTATTTTTAGATTCTCAACTAACGGCACCTTCTTGTTTATCGACGCATGCGAACGTCACTGTTTGAGAAGCTCTTACTAGACACGACGATTGAATCGACGCTTAATACTGCGAAGTAGCTGTCAACAACATTCGAGGGGAGCCGACAATGAAAGAAAATTTTTTTTTCTTTTAAGATGACTGGAGCCAGGTTTGAATCTGCGATCTCCTGCACGGTAGTCGCGTGTTCTAACCACTATGCCACGGCCGGTGGACAAGGACAACGGATATTTTAAATATAACGACAAATTGTATACACAATGCAAAAGCCTACCCATGGGATCCCCTGTCTCTCCGGTCGTTGCAGATATTGTGATGGAGGAACTTTTAAGAGAAATACTGACGACTCCCGTATTTAGATACGATTATCGTCATAGAAGGCGATATGCTGAAGGTTGACTGGTACCAAAACTTCAACTTCCTCAGGAAGATAAATAAACTTTTATTCGTGTCACCAGAAAAATATTATCAGAAAATTTAGCTAGAAATTTTGCCTGACGGGCAAATACAATAGTGGAACAAAAATGTTTCCCTACAAATGTAATCAAAAAAGGAATTTATAATTGTTAAAAACAATGCAACCTACACGAACAAGAAGACCTAACAATTTATAAATCAATGGCATACGTCCCAAAAAAATATATGACAAAAACAAATACAAAATCGCACATAAATCGACAAACACACTAAAACAACTATTTTCAAATACAAAAAGCAAATTAGACAAAATGGAAAAATCCAACGTCATATCGTCCCCTTAATAAAACAATAGTGTATAATTTTTTTGGTATTTTGAGAAAATCGAGTTGAAAGTTTTCGACAAATCAGATGTCTATTAAAACCCCAATATCGCGGTTAATATAAGTTTTTTATGGCGGTTTTTTCGATGAATGCATAATACCGTTCCTGTTCTATAAACTGACCAAGTTTTATCTTTTAACTCATCCTTTAAGACCATAATTATGCCATTCAAAACATAAGTACGCCATATAGGCTGTTTTATTTTTTAAAAATTCGTATGATGTATCTGATACACTATTTTATTTTGTATGGTATACACTATTTTATTCAATAATTGTACGGTAGCTTTCCCGAAATATTGGATCACAAAAATATCAATTTGTAACATGATAAAACAGTAACAGTTAACAAACTCAGATTATTTGTTGATAGTTTTGGCAATTTATTGGTACATATTAATTTCTTTGCAATTTAGGTTATTACAAACAAACAATTATAATTAATTAATGCATAACTCACATATAAGTAGAAAATCATTCGTATTCTTTCCCTTTCTCTGCTACATCTGGCTCATCTACAAAATTGCGCCTATTTCCTCCTTGTAATTTAAAAAAAATGACTGCGAGCCACGAGTAATAGCATTTTTTGCACACATTTTTGATAAAAAATAGAGTATATTATGGTAAGCTATTTTACGAGTAAAAGTTTTTTGATAAATATATATAGTATATATTTCTACAAACTAAAATGGAATATGATGCGTATACACTATTATTCTTTTAACAACTTTGGAGAGTCAATTTCAAATTTGAGCTTACACAATTATTAATGGAAATTTTTGAAGAAGAAATTATACGCAATATATTCCAATGATCTTTTGACGCACTTTGTGGAAGTAGATTTTGTCGAAATTTTGACCAGGCATAGAATCAATGATGGAGATTCTAAACATGCAATAAAAAATAATGGTGTATGAGCACATACACTATTGTTATATTAAGGGGACGATATATAAAATCAGCTGCTCTGGTAAAAATAATAACGAGTGCGACCAGGTATACATAGGTACAACCAAAAATTAACTACGTACAAGAATGTCCGGACATAAATCGGACATTAAAGTGGGGTCATATCCGCAACTCAAAAAACGGCACATTTACCGGATTTGGAAAATGTTAACAGTTTGGATACGGAAGAACATTACAGCTGGAAATGATATAAATAATCAATATACCGAAAGAGAGAAGAATTAACTACACATCGTATATTGAGAACTTAGCAATGAACTACAGACACATTATCTGTAAAAACAGTAGATGTAAACTTTAGTGCAATTTTTTAATTTTTCTGTTAATGACTTTTTTAATTGTTTTTTTTACTGTTTTTTTTACGATGTATAGATAAATTATGGGCCAAACAATGTGTATTTGTATACCATCACCCTTAGGTATGAGGGTATATATCATTTGATACGACCCAAAAGTGTAACACATAGAAGGAGTCACTTAAGACCCTAGGTTTCTTGAACCAAATTCGATTTATGACTTTTTAAGTCGTTTGAGCCATGTCCGGCTGTCTGGCTGTCCGGCTGGTGCGCACGATAACTTTCGAAAGACGCAACCAAATCTTTTGAAATTTTGCACGAGTTAACATTTCTCCAAATGTTTGTATTTAGTAAAGTTCAGGCAGGATAAAGTTTTGGAGAAAAATTCTGGAAGTCTAGTACCTCCTTCTGGTACCTCCCATACAAATGTACCACTCCGCCCACTTTAGAGATGGAGTAATAATATCAATACACTCGACACGATCATGCCCAAATTTTGTATTTTGTTTAGTTATAACGGGATAAAGTTTTGGAGAAAAATTCTGGAAGTCTAGTACCTCCTTCTGGTACCTCCCATACAAATGTACCACTCCGCCCACTTTAGAGATGGAGTAATAATATCAATACACTCGACACGAGTATGCCCAAATTCTGTACTTTGTTTAGTTATAACAGGATAAAGTTTTGGAGAAAAAATCTGGAAGTCTAGACACGCTCCTTCTGGTACCTCCCATCAAAATGTACCACTCCGCCCACTATAGAGATGGAGTAATATTATCAATACCCTCGACACGAGCATGCCCAAATTCTGTACTTTGTTTAGTTATAACAGGATAAAGTTTTGGAGAAAAAATCTGTTTTACTGAGGGTGATGGTATATGTAAGTCGGGTTGCCCGACTGAAACTTTCTTACCGGTTTATTGTTCAAAGATTCCTGAAGATGCTATCCGACGGATAGCGAAATATCGAAATAAATATAAATATTAAAAATCAAAGACCTTAAGCTGGGCTAAGTATTTTAAGAATATTGAAGAAATCTGGTCGAATAAAAATCTGAAATATATTCCCGTTTTTCGCAGATAAAACACTTAATATGTTTAATTCTTTCCTTTTTAAAATCACATACAGATGTTAATAAACAGAATACTGGTTATCTTCAGAACCTGTGGGCATGTTAATTGCGAAAATCATAAAAATATAGGAAAAAAACACGGCGAAGGCGTTTACATTATATTTTTATTTCCGAAATTGCACTCAACTTAAAGCTGCCGGTATTGTTCATCCGTTTTAATTAAAAAAAAATGCAACAAATGCGGATCAAAATAGTTTGCAAAAAAACTGAGCCAAACTTAGCATAAAATAACCTCTTTTAGTTTTCGACTATTTGTGAAGAATTTGTTTTTAAATTTAAATCTATTCGGTGAATACATTTCAATATAAATCTAAATATTCTGTAACTTTGTTATCAGTTTATTTAATCCGCATATTTTTTGCTTTTTCGTGCATATTTTTGTGTGCCCTGATCATTAAATTACACTCAGCTTATTAAATTACCGTTTGCATACATGCTGAGTACACTATGCAATCACTATACTGAAAAATATGTGTAATAGAAAATGCTAAGTTTACTTATAATTTTTAAAAATGTTCAAAATTAAATTCCAAAGTCTACTTAATCCGGATTCAAATAAAACATTTTTAAATTCCAGTTAAATCATAAATTTACATTGGATTGATTGATTAGGTTAACATGCATAACCTCATCTAAATAATTTTGTATTCTTATTCTTTTATTCTTATTGTTTCATTTCAGTCTATTTGAACACCACCAACTAAAACGTCCAACAAAGGCCACATAATTTGTTGACAGATGCTTTCGACATAGTAAAACGCAAGGAACTTTGACATCAATGTATATCACATTAAGATGAAACTTTAAGCGATCTGAAAACTTTAGCATAACCACCTAATTTACGTTTTTTAACAAAGCAACAGCAACTACAACTACAAAGATGCATCAAGTATTAAGTTATGAAACTTCAGTGCGTGCCAATACTTCCTCTGTATATCGGGATAACGTAACAAAAAGAACATGTATAAGTCTGGTATTGACGATAGCATTTGTTACTTTAATATCGGGTAAGAATTTAATGGAATTTCGTCTTCTCAAAAATGAGTTTGCCTTTAAGACAGTCAACATATAAAACATTGCTTTGGTTCTTTCCATTTTTTTTTTAATATGAGAACACGATTTGATAAGAATGTGTCATGGAGTTAATATATATATTCTTATCTTGTTTTTTTTTATATATACAACTTCGAAAGTCGCGCATAATTTCTATAAAAATATTTCTTCAGATTTCTTTTGTTTGAATGTAGTGAACTTCACAATTAATTTAAGTAAGTATAATGAAGAACATTTCCTGTAAAGACCACGAAAAGCAAGCACAATGGCATAATGTATTTGCAATGAAATTTTTTTTTTGTTAAAAGAAGTAAACACTAAATTTAACACACCATTTGTAATGAAACTATTAATCAACCATATCTTTCGTATTTTTAGGTTATTTACTGGGCAATTTTGTGTCGGAACGAAAACATCACATCCGCATGTTGATAACGAAGAAGCCTATTAGTCCTGTCGTGAACGAGGAAAAGGAATCCGGTAAAACCATCGATATATCCAGTACAGACTATATGAGTTTGCAGGAATTACATGCCAATCAAAAGATTAAATCAAAACTTCTAGCCTCAGCTCAAAATCTGAGTAAGCTACAACAAGGCGATGAAACCTTTCGCTCAAAATCTCTCAATACGGATATATTCAATAGATACATATCATGTACACAGGATGTTCCATTTAATGTCACCAACGAACTGAGTAAATTCATTGAACATTTGATTGACAATACAGCGGCAAGGCAAAAAGATTGCATGCGAAGGATACAGGCGATTATTGAACACAATTTGACAACAGTTTAATGGAATGTAAAAAATTACTTATATATGTATATGTGATGTTAGGCTCTACATCGTCGTTTTCAAAGGGCCAACAGTTTAATTTAAGTCCATTAATGACAGGATAAATATTAAAAAATAATTTATGTAATAGGTCCAAACATTGGTTTTGTAAATTTTTAGTTTTTATTTCCAATGTGGTTCCATAATTCTGAGAGGTACTTGAATGGTATGTTGTGTACGAGATGTAAAGACAAGTTATCGACATTAGGAACCTACACCTGACTGTGGCATAGTTAGACAGATTCCAACAACTTTAATTCGATCGTATGAGGTATTTGTGATCACAAATGTTGTAAAAGTTAAACATGTTGATAATAATTAGGGCAAGGAATCTCATTTTTTTCTGGGCATCAAAAAATGTTAACAGATTGTAAAATTTCCTTTAAAATGATACTAAAAATTATGATTAACAACCATTTCTAAAAGTAAAATGCCTCTAACATTTTGTGGGACAACTTTTGGTTAAAGTGGACTTAGAATTTGTAACACAATACGTTAATCATCTGAACTACCCTAATAAACTGGCAATATCTGTATTTCCCCAATACCGCTTTTTTACACCAATTTCCAGGGTAGATATGTATAAAATGTTATTGTGGGAATTTTGCATGAAAATTAAAATATCGGCGACAAAAATTGTTTGCTTAATATCGTAGAAATAGACCAAACCAATTAACGACTACCGATGTATCGACTACATGGTAAAGGCGGCAAGGGAGTTACATATAAAATCAAATCTTTTTAACCGAAGCTGTTCTATGTGACTTGTTTGCAATCAAACATAGTTTCGCGTACGTTTGAATTGCCGATCGTGTCTGAGTGAAATTATATGCGTCGTGTGGCTATAGGCACTGTTTTAAATGTTCGCAGTGTTGAAGACTAATGAAAAATGATGCGAATACAAATATTTGTACATAAAGCCAATCCTTTCCAACTTACAACCACACCCACTGTCTCTTGTAAACTTTTTGTTTCGTGTTAACGCTAACGAGACAATTTCGACCAATCATGGGCGGAATAACCCTTTTAACAGCGTGGACCAACTTGCACTGCTACCATTTGCATGCTTGGTTGTGCTGTTAGCAGCTCCAATACTAGGATCGGATAAATGGCCTAAACAGTAGTGTGGGTTGGTCCCCATACAAAAAAATTAAGCCAAGGCAGACACCCCCTACGATTAAAGATTACCCAACGACAATCTCAGAATTTTTTTTATTTTTTTTTATCCGTGCACCCTACATACGGCCCTAATATGGTTTATTGAGCAGACTTTTTATTTGATGTCATATCGAAACAAAACATATACCATTGTTCTTGACATATTAATGGCTTCGTTTTTCCCTTTATTCACTTTTGACTTCGAAGTCAATTTTGACTTTGACTTCCTGTATTTCGTTGTCTATATCCATATGATGACCATTTCTTGCAACGTACATATAGGTCTCTCTAAACAAAGAAACTTTTGCTTTAAAAGTATTTACTTATATTCACAAACACAAAAATTATAGCCGTTAAAAAAAATGTGGTCACCCTACACCAAAAATAATTAATTTTTTGTGCTGTGCCTGTGCTGAGTCCTATCGGGACAAAATGCATATCATTGTTCGTGTTTCATCAAACGCTACTTTTCACCCTTAACACACTTTTGACTACGACGTCAAATATGAAACTAGACAGCCGTTTGTCTTAAACCCAACAATGAATACAGATACCGAAGCAATAAAAAATGAAATCAAACCTAATAAACCAAGGATAACATTTGCATAATAAATCGCCGATAATTGACAACATTTCCTCGTAAATACTCCTAGCTGACCCTTAGTCAATCGTATGCACACTCTCAGACTATTCTCACAACGCGACATTATGCCACCGGAAGTAGCAGAAGAAATAATTGAGAACGTCCCAAAAAAATTTAATTTGCAAAAGGGAAAATTGCGCTACTAAACATGGCAAACAACCAGATCTACGGAAAAAATAAGCTAACTTTCGGCCAAATAAATCTTGTATAGACCATGTCAACAGTCTGAGAATGACAATTGAGCAACTAGTTGAATGGAGGTCCCCTCTCTACATGGTTTTCATATACTGAGAAAAAACGTCCGACATTCTTAATCATATAGCATTATGGAGTGTTCCTGCAAAGGTATCCCCAAAAAGCTTATAGAAAAAGAATGTGTTATTCCCTATTATTCAATTATGTTCTCGATCTGGTCATGCAAAACGCTACTGCTAATTAATGTCAGTATGGAAAAAATATGAAATATCCAAATATTAGAAGTCATTTTGTATGAAAGGTACCAGAAAGGGTTACAACCCGATTACTTCTCTTCTTAATGGCAGTTTTGTTCGCCCCCTCCTGCGCTACTCATCGAGTTTATTGTCGAAGCCTTTTCGAGCCGGAACATTTTCGTCCATTCGTACAACGCATCCAAGCCAGTGCATTCGGTCTATTTGAGCGCGCATGACTACATCGATGTATTTGTACAGCTCATGATTTATTCGACGACGGTACTAGCCGTTAACGATGATGGGTCCAAATATTTTGCGAGGTATTTTTCTCTCGAAAACTTCTAGAATAGATTGATACGGCTGCGTCATTATCCAGGATTTTACGCTGTAGAGCAAGACAGATAAAATCAGTGTCTGGTAGAATCGGATCTTCGTTAGTCGAGAGAGGGCTTTATAACTAAAACGCTTGCTCATCGCATAGTACCAGCGGTTTGCGATCAATACTCGTCTCTTGATTTTCAGGCTGACATTATTATTTTTGTTTATGGCGTAGTCGAGGTAGACAAAATCATCTACCACTTCAAAGTTATAGTTGTCAATGTTCACGGAGCGTCCCAGACTAGTAGACTCTTTGTTCGTTGAAACAAATAACTTCATTTTGTCTTCATTAATCACCAGGCTGCTTCGCAATGCTCGAAAAGGCATACGCGAGCAAAATGTGGCTTTCGTTAAAGATGGTGCCAGTCGTGTTTACCGTTGCCTTCCGCATTATCATCTCCATTATGATGTTAAAGAGATCGCATGACAGACTATCGCCTTCTATGAAGCCTTCCTTGGTAGAAACGGCTCTGTTATATTTTTGTCTATTTTCACTACAGACTTCGTGTCAGTCAGTGTCATTGTCATTGACACTTGACAGGAGCTTGTATGCAATGAGTAAAGGGCTGATCCGGCGATAATTGGTACACACACTTAGATCGCCTTTCTCAAGCACAGCACATAGAACACTCAGATTTCAATCTTGAGCCAAATCGTATTTATAAGTTGGTGCGTGCACGTTGCAATCTCATCGCCACCGACTTTGCAAAGCTCTGAAAGCGCAGCTTTGTTGTTGTTAAGACGTGTAATTGCCGTGCAGATCTCGTTTTTGCTCGGTGGTGGACAGTCTACTCCATCATCGATGATTGGTTTGATTTCGCCACTTATGCTGCCTATGAGGTCCTTTGTTCCTTTTATAATTGCAGCACACTCTGAATGTTAGGGACCAGATTCCGACTCCGTCCTAACAGGTGGGATCCCTGGTCCAAAACCTTAGATTTTTACCTTTTGGTAGAATTTTCGAGCTTCACTTCACTATTTCCTTTCTTCCATAATCGCCTTTTCCGCTTGAAGAGACGTATCATCTTCCTCCTTATCTCATTATAACGCTCCGTCACTGCACGTGTTGCCATTGGCAGCAGTTTTGCCCTCTAAGAAACATCCTCTTCTTCAGACATTTCGCGACATTCCTCATCGTACCAGGGCTTGTCTGAGCGTGGTTTTTCATAACCCAGTACGGTCGTTGTGGCAGTGGTAATAGAATTCGCAATATGCGGCCATTGGGTGTCGGGAATATCAGAATCAGAATGGCTCCAACTAGGTGCTGATACGAGTCAATATTTTCACTGCGCATCACACGCACGTTCATAACATGCCTTCCATCAATTACCACGTGATCAACCTGGATTCTTGTATTTTGATCAGGGGATACCAGGTTGCCTGGGCGATATCTTTATGCGAGAATCTGTTTTCACTAACTACCTTGTTTCTTGACGACGCGAGTTTAACTAGTCTGAATCCGTTATTGGAGATGTTGTTTTGCAGCCTAAATTTCCCGACTGCTGAAAAAAGAGCATCTTCCCTTTCTATTTTAGCATTAAAATCTCCCAGAACAATTTTAATGTCGCGTGCAGGGCAGCGGTCGTATATTTCATCCAGGAGCTCATGGAATGTATCTTTAATGTCCTCACCTTTGTCTTCTTCGGGGCGTGCACACAAATCAGCGTAATGTATAAATATTTCGCCTTGATTCGAATAGTGGGTATTCGGTCACTTACAGCGTTAAACCGCGAGACCAGATGACGAAGTCTCTTGCCGACTATGAAACCACAACCAAATTCGTGTCTTTCTGCATGGCAGCTGTAAAAGATGTCACAGCTCTTTCGTCGTGTGTATCCCTTTCCTATCCATATCATTTCCTGTATGGTGGTGGTGTCAGCCTTGTATTTGTCGAGGACATCCGCCTGTCGGATATAGACACCATCTCTGCATAGAGTTCGGACATTCCATACTTAAATCATGGTCCTTATAACGTTTTGCGGGGGTCATCAGCATTTACGTATAACGAAAAGAATAATTTTAAGCCTATTTTTTATACCTTCAATATAACACAATTCGCATATAACGAACTTAAATGCCTAGTCCCTGGGTTTTCGCTATAACCGTACTCGACTGTAATTGTTTTGTTTACGGAGAGTGGCTTATTAGGTCACGGCGCCCGATCCTAGTTTATTAGGGCCGCCAAAGCCACTAAGAGAGCCTGTGTTGAGCTTCAGTAACTGATGTTACCTACTTCCTAAGACGCATCGGTGGTTGCATCCCAACTAGGTTACTCAACATTTTGCCTTCTCACATTTGCTACCGAGGTATTGCCCGAGGAATACGTGATCTCTCGGACGTTGTGAGCTGCTTGGGAACGTCCAAAGAGATCTTCTGGTTATTCCCAAATGCATAACAATCAGAAAGACTCAAATAAAAGAAAAGTCCCTATTCCCCAAATGGCCAATATCCCACGATACTGAATTTTCTCTACGACTATTCTAATGGCCGCTATTTCGGCCTGAACTATACTACAGTGATCCGGTAGTCTGAATGATAGTTGCTAATTCAACTTCTTCGAAAAGATCCCACAGCGTGCTCATTCCTATTATTTTGAAACGTCCGTGAAAATTAGGATGACATCATCCCCAAAGTATAGGGCATTATCATTATCATCATTGTAGGACCTAACTGGGATGTTCCTTAAAAACCCCGGATCGAAGACAGGATCTGGTACGGTATAATCCGTGTGGCAGTTCGTTTTGATTAGGTCCAGAATTTTGACATGGCCATAGTTCCTGTGCATCTATGCTTTTGTGGCGTTTAAACGAATTGCGGTGTTCGCTGTTTAGGATCGTAACTTGTGCCTAAGTTAGAGTATTTTTGTTATCATGATTGTCCCCGTTTTCACGATTGTCACCAGTCTCAAAGTGCGTTCGAATTTCAGTTTTTGGGACGCTCTAACGCTATCTAATAACAGAGTCATATAATCAGTTCACATTTTTGGGGCTATTCCTTGTAGTTCAGGGATTTTTCAATAAGACTGGTTATCAAATGTAAAGAAGTTTCTGTGGATTTGCCCTTCGTGTAGGCATGCTGAGCCTTGGATAGGACTTTCGGTTTAATAATACATCAATTATTCTCTCTATAGTATTAATAAAGAAGGAAGATAGGGTAATTGGTCTCAAATCCTTGACTTTAGAGTGGAATGCCTTGCACCCTTTAGGGACCTTAAAGATTGTCAGAAGAATAATTCCCATTCAGACTCGATGTTCAGTATTCAGTATGTCGGAAATATCAAAGTTGTAGCTGATTGAGTTTTCCATAAACTGGTACCAGAAGGGGTTAACAACCCATTACTTCATTTTGGAAAATAATAATACTGGTAAAAAGTCACACTGTGCCACGGTTTGGTGTAGGATATAGAAAAAAAATTTTTCTTACCAAATTATACAATTAAAGTACACTTTTTATGGAACCAACCGCATTTTAAAAGTAAGCCAATAATACTTGTTTTTATTGGATTCAGATTAAAACAAGCGGCATTATCGATATGAATTAATATTAATGGTAAACTATTAAAAAAAAAAACAAAAATAAAGCGATTGAATGTCGGTTTGTAATAATTTATTATAATTTTATTTGTTGATGTGCTCAAGTTGTTTTTTTTTTAACCAATACATGTTAAATACTTTGTTCGCCAAAATTATATTAAGTAAGTTATGTGCACTAAAAGTCATGAGTAAAGAATTTATCAAAATATGCAAAATGAAAGCTTTTTAAATAATAATCGCCAAATCCCAACACTACAGTCATTGTCTGTTGTTATTTTTCTATACATTCGTAGAGAAATCCATCCATTCATCCTTAGAATAGTAAGAAAAACTGATTGTTCTTAAAACTTTTAAGAATTTATGTCACACATACATAATATTCATATATGAAAACTATACTTTAATAGATACATATACATATAAAGTATACATTTATAGTAACATTTTAGATGTCTTTTTTATTTATTGTATTTTGAAAGGAAACAAGAAAAAAAGAAATTTATTTTGTAAACATTTTAGATTTTTTATATTAGTATTATAAAAGAATGCATCAAATATATGTTTAATAAAAATGTTTGTATAAATACAATAGATGTGATATGTATATGAAAACTTATTTTATTATTAAAACAGCTAATAGCTTTAGCTGAAAGTAAGGAATCAAACGGTAAGGATATTATTTAAGAGATAAGAAAATGTATACTAAGAAGATGATCATTCTATGACAATGTTTTTCCAATCTATTTGACATCTAACAAAGACTAAGGCTCTTTTGCAATAACTTTAAATGATAACTTAATGTTCTTTCTGGTTTCTTCTGTATGATCCCGATATAAACCATAATCAACATCAAATCAACTACATAAGGTTTTCATAAAAAAAATGTATACAGCATACAGTTTCAGTTGGTAATATTAACATGATCCTATCTTAAACTAAATTCAAACGGTGTTGTCACTCCTACATTAGACTATTGTAAATGCAATTAGTTCCAAAATTTTTTCCATATTTAACCAACACACCAGTACACGAATATTACATAATACACTTTTCTGATTCAAATATATTATTTGAATTTTTTTCAAGATGTTTTCTCTGAGAAAAAGTTCAATATACATTTAACCATATTTTCATTTTAGATAACACATAACATCAGCAGTGAATTCGACATTTGACCTTTATTGATTTGAGCTTAAACAAACAAAAAGGCCCAACTCACACTCACACAACACAATTTCTGGCACATACATACGTTAGTTAATGCCAAAACTGAACACGTCATTGTAGGCGTTCGTTCATTGTACGATGTTTTGCTTTCTGACTGGTTTCATGCACTTAAATTGGTCACATATTTTTGAAAATGAAGCTGATGAATGGGACGTGGTTTACATTATGCAGTCTCGATGCTACAAACATCGACGTGAGCTCTATTGTTATACAAATAAATACTAATATTTCCGTAGGTGTGAAAAAACAACAATAATCCAACACCTCTTTCATGCTAGATAACAAATTAAAACAATGAATTTAACGAAAAAAAAAAACTAAAGACACAGATTAAATTATAATTAATGACTTTTTATGTCATACAATATAATATTGTCGCATAGAGTATTATGTGTTAATGCTAAATGTATAAAACTGCAGTTAACTGGGGTCATATAGCCACTAAAAGTTTATGGATCAATTTACAATTAGTCGTTACATCGATTTATACATGTCCACCAACAGTCGCTATGTATTTTCTATATATTATAATAAAAGCGAATCACGTGACAGTTAATGGTCAGTCCAATAATGACAGAAATCTAATGTAAAATGTATTGTAAAATAAAAAAAATGATGTAAATCTTATAAACGATATAAGCAGTTGAATGTTTAATTTAGTAATATCATCATATGATGTGAATATTATTCTAAACATAAATTTGTGAATTACATTACATTTCTAATAATGCAAAAAAGAAACCCAAGGAATGCTGGGCACTATTAAACAAGACAAAAAATAACGATAACTGGAGCGCATATAAAACTTCATTTCACAGTTTCAAAAATCAGATTAGGAAAACCAAAGGAAAGTCATGCAGTAGTGTGAAAAACTCTTCGAAAACTAGTCGGCTACGTAAGATTTTATTCTGGAATCTAACAATACAATCGTATATACAGAGAACTGATGGTACATGGAAAACCAACAGTCGCGAAACTCTAGAGGCACTGATAGAAGCACACTTTCTAGGTTGTCAGGTCTATGGAATTACAAGTCTATGGAAAGCTTGTTATACCATAACCCTTAGGGATGAGGGTTTGATGCAAAAAGTGTAACGCATTAAAGGAGATGAGTTAGAGTTAGTATCTTAGTATCTTTAGACAAAATTCGTTGTAGGACTTTTTAAAACGACTGAGCTATGTCCGCCTGTCTGGCTGGATGGCTGGTGAGCAGGTTAACTCGAGTAAACCTTAACTGACCGGTATTAAAAATTTACCAATATTAATATTTTTGGAAACGAACTAAAGGGACTGCAAATGTGCAAAATAACCCCACCCCCTTTACCACCCATACAAAATAACCTATTTTTGGATAATAAAAATTCAGGAATGAATATGGACTATATCGGTTCTGGTACCTCCCATACAAAATGACATTAAAACTTAAACTTAATTTCCCTTTACACACCATGAGTCAGGTATTGGATAGCTTATCGTGTTGTTGTGAATTAACAAGCTTTCTATTTTTAGATTCACAACTAACGGCACCTACTTGTTTATCGACGAATGCGAACGTCACTGTTTGAGAAGTTTCTACTAAACATGCCGATTATCTCGGAGTATGACATAATTTCTTCACTGGACGAAACTTGAAACTCTCACCAGCGAAGTCATCAGCAACATTATTCACCACCTGGACAAAGGAGGTAAACATAAATCTAGGCGTCATAGTCGATGGCGTCCAAATACCGATTGTGAACCACCCAAAATTTTTTGGGGGTCACCTTCGACAGCGTATTTACCTCCTCAGCTCACACCACTGCAATTACGCACAAACTGCGAAGTGGGAACAAGGTGATCAAAGTGCTAGCCGGCAGTACTTGGGGTAAAGACAAAGAAACCTTTTTGGCTACCTACAAAACTATTGGCCGGTCAGTGATTAACTATGCCGCTCCAGTGTGGTCTCCTTCGCTGAGTGATACCCAGTGGAGAAGTATTCAAAGCTTCCAAAATGCCGCCCTGAGGACTGTAACGGGCTGCATGCAGATAACCTCTGAGCATCATCTATATAAGGAAACGAAGGTCCTACCAGTCAAGGAACACAATGTCATGCTGACAAAACAGTTCCTCCTGGGATGTCATCGGAGGAGTCATCCCAACTTTAACATCACACAGATGGATGCTCTCCCAAGGCATGTCAGAAAGGACCTTCGAGTATAAGAGGATAATATACGCAACTTCGTACAGGATTCCTTGGATCACTCCTCATATGCTGCAGCTTTGAATGACATTCATAGGGACGCCACCTATTCCGCGGTTTCAATTTACCGCATGAATGTCGTTCGGCCCTGTAGCCGAAACAGACAAGCCTGCCACGTAGAACAAGAGTGGCCCTGGCACAACTCAGATCGGGATGGAGCAACAGGCTCAATGCCTACTGGTCCCGCATAGACCGTGCCGTCCCCAATACCTGCCACATCTTCACTTGCCGCGCCCACCCTACTCCACTTAGCCTATTGTATCTATGGACCAATCCAGTAGAAGTAGCCCAATTTTTAGGACTGGACATTGAAGAAGAACCCCCGGATTAAATTTGTAAGAATTTGAATAGTAAAGCTGTTACAACAACAACAACACTTATATTGCAAAGTTGCTGTCGACAACATCGAGGGGCCGGTTTTCTAACCACTATGCCACGGCCGGTTCAGATTAATGATGTATATATCACATCACCTCTTAAACCCAAAGCTCTGTCTAAGGTTCAGCGTGTCTTTATAACTAAATGGTAAAACCACAGTAACTGTTTTACATTCGATAATCAGTCTTAAAGAAAGATTGCTGAACTACAAAGAATATGCAAGGAATAGCGAATTCCTTCACATCGAGGGAGCCTTTATTAATGTCAAACCTGAATCAGTAATTGACTCAATGAAACAACTGGAGATTAATCCTGTAGTCATCTCTAGTTATATTCTGGGCGTGTCAAGTATTTTTGAAGTAGCGAAGAGTTAGTACTCCCTCTACTACTACGGAATCTCAACATGAATACTTTTCTGAAGACGATGGACAAGATGTGCTGCACAACTATCACATAGGCAGATGACGTGGCACTAACAGTTACCGGCAAGGATCCTAAATTACTCCCTGGCCTTTTGGAATCCGCGCTGAAACTTCTTCTAAAATGGTGTACTGACTGTAAATACAATACACTTTCTCATAGTGACAAATACCTTGGGCTCTTATAATACAGTAAACTGAATTGGAATTTGAATATATCACAGCAGCAAAAATCTATACTTCCGATAAATGGAAATCGGCCTTAATGGAAAATTTGCCCTGGTTGTATGACTAAGCCAAAGACTGAAATTCGTGCTCATTATGAGACTAGTGGCAACCATGAGCACTTATAACTATTACAGTAGTTTTGACTTAACTGCCACTCTTTTAGCTGCTAATTTGAGATACCTGCCACAAACAACAAAATTTCACTCATTTCTTCAATTTTGTATGAAATGCACTTGTTTAACTGCCAATTTCATACGTTCCAATTTAAGTTAGCTGCCACAAATATTTGGAATTATTATCCCATATTCATTGATAAATTTTCATTTAACAGCCACAACATTTTTTTGCAACTGTTGCTAACGAAATCTTTGTATATAGTTTGTTTTTGTTAGAATGCTCTCAGTCTGTAAAACGGTCAGTACGTGTACGTGTGCATTACTTCGTGAAATGTTCGAGAATGCCGGTCATCTCTTGTGGAGATTGCGAAACATTCAACGGGTACCCTCACATGGATTTCAGGATATTGGGACATATATTATAACCAAAGAGGCAATGCATTGGCAAGGGTCTTGAATTTGGACGAAGTTGGTGTTCCCCTAATAAGAAAGAGGCAGCTAACTACGAGAAAACTGAACATGTAAGCGATCAATAAGCGAAGCACGAAATGGCATAAGAGCAACGTTGACCAAATAGTGTAGGAAAAATTCGTAGGAGACAGGACTTGCCCTTAAATGCAAGTGGTTAAAATGTTCCGAGGAAATATTCAAATCTAAAACCACTACAAAAAATGTTTGACGTTGTAGAGTAAAATTAAGTTTATGGTTTTGATACTGAGGTAAAATTCTATCGTTTGATATTGGTTTGATCCACTCCCAAAAAAAGTGCGTTGCAATGGTTGTTCAAAAATAAACTTCTTAACATTTAATTTTGATTTTATATTGTAAGGGTGCCTCGTTCCTCGGAAAACATAAATAACTTAACCATCTGTTCACCAATTTTTACCAACAAACATGGGTTTTACACATTATATAATCCACTTTCTGAATAATAGAATAAACTTTGGGGTACCTTAATAAAATAATGACTAAAAAACTCGATAAGAATTGACTGTATTACAAGCTCATATGTGAGGAAAGATCCGAAAAATCGGTTTTTGAACAGTAAATCAAGATTATGAGGTTATTAGGAAACTTTTGGGTCATGTTCTACTCGACAAGACCTACAACATGAACTAGATCACTCCCCAAGTTCCTTAAATTTTTTTTTTTCCAATTTGTCACAGTGTGTTTTTTGAATAATTATCAACACCGTCACTACAATAACAATTACTTACGCCTTCGCAGAATGTTAAGCACTTTATATTCTATGCCACTGAAAGGTCTTGGGGGTATCAATCATAAGTGTGTCTTACATAGGTGTGAAAACTCCAGCCCAGTGCAAACATTTTGTGTATCACAAAATCTTATAATTTTCATACATTTTTTAAAAACTTGATACCCAATAAAACTTAATACACTGCGAAATCCAATTATTCACATCTATTTGCTTAGTGCGTTAGACTGTTCTGACAGATATCTCTATATTAAATTGATGAAAGTGAATGTCAGATCAAATGTTTTCAATCAAAACCACAATATTACAAAAAGTCTATACTGTAATATTTGTTTTCATATCAAACAACATCCGTTGTTAATCTGACATATGTTTGGCACTGGCTAACAATAATGTATTGGAATATATTTTATGTTTTTACAAACAATCAATATAAATTCCAAAATGCAATTAAAAGGTAAAGTTAGGTACGTAAACACTTTCACCACGCATCATCATGCATCTTATTTGGCTGCTGTGGAGGTTCATTGTTTCCCATCAGTCGCAATTTGATGGACAGCTTAGACAGCGGTGTTTAATACGCCGGTGCTAATAGTAGGTAGTACCAACATGCAATTGAAACTCGAATGAAACGTTATAAAAACAGACGATAATTAACCAAAACACACCCTTTGCCGTCCATACACGATAATTTGAATGCTGTCCATAAATGTTAATATGTTAGTTAAAAATATCTCACGCATTTCTCTTCGGTAAGATTTGTTTATATTCACGCAATTCAATTAAATAAAAACCCGCCTATAAAAAGATATTTCTATTGCTTTTTCTCCCATTTCAAATACATAATATGTTTTATTGATTAGCGAATATATAATTAAATTTAAGTGTCAATCAAACACGTCACACATCGGTAGACATACAGAAACGTTGGTGTAAATATTGATTGATCTTCTGTGGCCCTTATCGATCAATATTTTTACGTAAGTAAATATGAATGTGTTACACAGTAATTTTTCAGTTTAACGAACTATTGGTCTAATTTAAATTAGATTTGTAAAAAAAATCAAATATTTCAGGAGCGCCTTAAAAACTTATTCTTATAATATTATTGAAATTAGTAGTACGTATAACTTTTGGCTGGTTGTTCTAGATATAATTACACTGTGCTACACACAAAATATACAGGGGTTCTCATGTAGCATTTCTGTTAGACTGGTGTCCATAGAGTAAAGTGATACTTTTAGTTTTTCTCGGTCACTTCGTTAAGTAATGTTTTTATAGCAAATTAAGTGAAATGGTGATATTCCTAAAATTGCAAATTCAAAAATTCATAAGTCTTCTCTTTGTAAACCGATTTTAATGTGAAGCTGTGACTTTCACCTTTTGTTTAAAAAAAGAATTTTGAAAATCGGCTAAAAAATAGTGAAACGGCGTCTGTTTGAGCAAAACAACCCCGAAAAAAAATTGCGAATTCTCGTTTTCCCAACGCTCTCAGTTGATCATGAAGTTGCGCAATGTATATTTTTTTATTTTTGTATTATGCTATATTAAAGTAGCTTTCTAAAATAGCTAAGTTTACAAGAATCGGTTGAAAACTGAATGAGTTATACTAAATTTTGTAATAACATGTACGGGTCATTTTGTGGTTTTTCCTTAGAGTGTGTGTGTCACTTTGTACAAATACATATCACGTATACGTATCACAACAAGTAATTCGTACTTCATATTCCAAAGAATGTCAAAAAACATATTACAAAAATTAGCATAACTCAATCATTTTTCCACCTTTTCATACAAACTTACCTATTTTAGAAAGCTACTTCAATATAGCATAATACAAAAATAAAAAATATACATTGCGCTGCTTCATGATTAACTGAGAGCGTTGGGAAAATGAGAATTCGCAATTTTTTTTCGGGGTTGTTTTGCTTAAACAGCCGCCGTTTCACTATTTTTTAGCCGATTTTCAAAATTCTTTTTTTTAACAAAAGGTGAAAGTCACAGCTTTAATTGAAGTAAAAAACTCCAAAAGACGCTATGTAATATATAAATCAAACATATAATATAAAAAAGAGAATTTAACCCATTAACCCTTCTGAAGTCTGAAATAAAAGAAAATAAATTAGTTAAAAAAATTAAATTTTTAAATTTTAAGGAATATTTTTCGTTTAATTCGCTATCTAAAAATAAATTCTGAAAAAAGCTTGCAGATTCTTCAGATAAAAGCATATTTGTATACCATCACCCTTAGGGATGAGGGTATATATCATTTGATACAAAAAAAAAAGTGTAACGCATTAAAGGAGACGAGTTAGACCCCAAATTCATTTCAGGACTTTTTAAGACGATTGAGCTATGTCCGTCTGTGTGGCTGGCTGGTCAGCAGGATAACTTGAGTAAACCTTATCGGATCGGTATGAAAATTCTTACTTACTTACTTAAGTGGCCCATTACAACTTACGAACATGGTTCATAAGTTTGAGGCCTGAAGTACTAAAGAATTCCACACGCTTCGGTCTTGTGCGTGTGTTCTCCAGTTAGTCCTACCATATGGTGGCACGTCGCCTACCACTTGGTCCTTCCAACGGAGTTTGGGTCTCCCTGCTCTGCGCCGTCCTTCAGGTTCGCCTTCAAACACCTTTCTCGCTGGAGCATTTACGTCCATCCTGGCAACATGACCCAGCCATCGTAGTCGTTGCATTCTGACTCTTTTAGCTACGTCGATGTCGTGGTAAAGCTCATACAGCTCATGGTTCATCCGATGGCGAAACTCGCCGTCGACACAGATAGGTCCATACATTTTTCGGAGTACTTTTCTCTCGAATACTCCCAGGTTTTGTATGTCCGTTGTCGTAAGCACCCATGATTCGGCAGCATACAAAAGAACGGGTAAGATTAGCACCTGGTAAAGCTGTTTTTTAGTATTCCGAGATAAGGTGGTGTTACTAAAGTGCTGCCGAAGTCCGTAGAAACATCTATTGGCTAGCACTATTCTCCGTTTAATTTCTTGGCTGACATTATTTTTCTTGTTGACGGAAGATCCGAGGTAGGTAAACTCGTCGACTACCTCAAAACAATAATTGTCAACATTCACGGTGCGTTCCCAACGAGAGGACTCTTTGTTCGTCGAAATCATTATTTTTGTTTTGTCCTCGTTGATCGCTAAACCCATTTTTGCTGACTCCTTTTCTAGTGATGAGAAGACTGCAGTAACATCCCGCAGATTTCGACCAATGATGTCTATATCATCGGCATAGGCTAGTGGCATGTGGCTCTTGTGGAATATGGTGCCAGACATGTTGACACCAGCCTTTCTCATCACCTTCTCCATAACTATATTAAATAGTGTACAGGACAGGC
The DNA here is from genome assembly GCA_964034835.1 of Muscina levida. NCBI lineage: Eukaryota > Metazoa > Arthropoda > Insecta > Diptera > Muscidae > Muscina > Muscina levida. The sequence continues at coordinate 125,503,705 of OZ035880.1, read as the reverse complement.
TATCGCCCTGCCTGAGACCTCTTTCCGTGTTGAATGGTTCAGACTGATCCTTACCAATCTTAACAGAGGATTTGGTGTTGTCTAAGGTACATTTGCAAAGTCGAATCAGCTTTGCAGGAATACCAAACTCAGACATGGTCTCATTAAGCCTATTCCTTATCGGAGAGTCGAAGGCAGCTTTGTAGTCGACAAAGAGGTGGTAGGTGTCGATCTGCTTTTCATGGGTTTTTTCCAGGATCTGTCGTAAGGTGAATATTTGATCCGTCGTAGATTTGCCAGGTCTAAAGCCGCACTGATATGGTCCAATTAGTTTTTCTACAATTGGCTTTAGACGTTCACACAATATGCTTGAAAGGACCTTGTACGCAATTGGTAATAGGCTTATTCCACGATAGTTCTTACATTCACTACGATCTCTTTTCTTGTATATGGGACATAATAGACTGAGACTCCAATCCCCGGGCATGCTCTCCTCTTGCCAGATGTTCTCCATGAGCTGATGCATGCTCCTAATCAGCTCCTCCCCGCCAGCCTTAAACAATTCAGCAGGGAGACTATCGGCTCCAGCAGCTTTGTTGTTTTTAAGGCGGGAGATGGCCATACGTATCTCGTTCTGGCTCGGAGGTGGACAGTTAATACCATCGTCATGGATTGGAGCGGGGTCTTCTGGATTGGTGTCAGTATCCAGTAAATTTCTAAAGTGGTCTCTCCATATCTTCAGAACGCTATCCGGGTCCGTCACTATCTGACCATCGCTGTCCTTGCAGGAGGGCAACCCTGTTCCACGCATTCTCGCTTTAACTCTCTTGTAGAATTTTCGGGCTTCCCCTCTTCTTCGGAGCAACTCAGTACACTCATCCTGTCTCTTCTTCAGCTCCTTCTTTTTTCTTCTAAAAAGACGAGTTTCCTGTCGTCTCTTCTCCCTGTGCCGTTCACGAACAGCTCGCGTTGCCATTGGCTGCAGTTTTGCCCTGTATGCAGCATCCGTCTCTCTCGTGGCATTGCGACATTCATCATCGTACCAGGCATCTTCTTGAGACGGCTTTGAGTACCCAAGAACGCTTCTCGCAGTCCGTTCTATGGAGTCGGCTATATATTGCCACTGCGAGGTTATATTATCAGGGGTTGGAGCATTCCGCAACAGTTGAGTTAGGTGGTTGGAGTAGGCATCCGCTACTTCTGTGGTCTGCAGTTTACCGACGTCCAGCTTTCGTTGTGCCTGGTTACGTACGTTTTTCGCCATGCTTAGCCTAGTGCGTACCTTAACTGCGGTTAGGAAGTGATCAGAGTCAATGTACGCACCCCTGATCACTCGTACGTCCAGAACACTCGATGCGTGCCATCGACTACCACGTGATCTATCTGATTCCTCGTCAATTAATCTGGAGATAACCATGTTGCCTTATGAATATTTTTATGGTCAAATCTAGTGCTGCTTACTACCATATTTCTTGCCGCAGAGAAATCAATCAGTCTGATGCCATTGTTCGACGTATTGGTGTGCAGACTGAATTTTCCGATGGTAGGCTCAAATACTGTTTCCCTGCCTATTTTAGCATTAAAATCACCTAGTACAATTTTAATGTCATGGCTCGGGCTACGGTCATATACATTTTCTAGGCTCTCGTAGAACTCGTCTTTGTCCTCATCGCTTTTCTCTTCTGTCGGAGCATGGGCACATATAAGTGTTATGTGGAAAAACTTTGTTTTGACTCTTATGGTGGCTATACGTTCACACACCGGGTTGAACCTTGAGACTAGGTGTCGCAGTCTTTTGCCAACCACAAATCCACAACCAAACTCGTGCTTGTCCGCATGGCCACTATAGTAGATGTCGCACGTCTTCATGCGCGAGCACCCGTGTCCCGTCCACCGAATTTCCTGTAAAGCGGTTATGTCAGCCTTGTATTTTTCGAGGACTTCCGCCAGTTGGATGGAGGCACCTGGTCTATACAGTGTTCTAACATTCCAGGTGCATATCCTCAAATCATGGTCCTTAATTCGTTTGCGGTGGTCGTCAACATTTTGGGGGGTCCGTTTTATTCTTATCTTACTTCTTTTCATTGCAATAGTATAAACGTCAGTGGCGGGTTGCAAGCCCAGCGCACCACGTCTCCTCCTGCCAGGATTTTATTGCAGCCGCCCATTCTGAGTCAGACGCTGACCAGGGTACCGCTCACTCTGAGCTGACGTGCCTGGGTTTTAGGTTTCGCCTCTCACAGTTAGCCGTGCTCTGACGGGTGTCAGAAGCACGTTTCCAGGCGTCACCACGTGGAGGTACTCCGTTCGCAGTAGTACCACGAAAACGGAGCTCTGTGAGTAGACTTGAAGTGCAATTGGCAAGGATCACTCTGGGTTTGCCAAGTTATACCGATCAGAAGCTTTACCTTGGTATAAAAATTCACCAGTATTAATATTCTTCAAAACGAACTTATGGGATTGAAAATGGGCAGAAAAGCCCCACCCCTTCCGGTACCTCCCATACAAAATTACCTATTTTTGGATAATTTATATTTCTTTCATAACTTTCAAAAGGACGATCGTAGGATATTTAAATTTAGTCAGCTTATTTGTCTTGCAAAAGTAAATAAACACTAATAAACCCGAAACCTTTGTCATACTCCTTCCGGTACCTCCCATACAAATGACCTAATTGACCCTCATAGTTTTGCATACATATCTTTTTTGTAAGTAAACTGAATTCACTAAAATTTTGCATATGATGTTTGCATATGAAAACTGGACACAGCAATGAATATGAAATATATCGGTTCACGCCTTCTGGTACCTCCCATACAAATGCCCGAATTCACTCTCATAGTCCTACATACATATCTTTTTTGTAAGTACACTGAATTCAGTCAAATTTGACGTAACTTGTACGGTTATGAAAGTTTGAATCAGGAATGAATATGGATTATATCGGATCACCCCTTCTGGTACCTCCCATACAAAATTACCTTTATTGAAAAATTAACATTTATTCCATAATTTCCAACGGACACTTTGGGGGTAATGAAAATTGGTCAATTAATTTATCTTGTGATAGGAAGCAAAACCTTACAAAACATAACTATTTGACGTAACCCTTCTGGTATCTCCCATACAAAATACCGAACATACCCCCATAGTTTTAAATACATATATTTTTGCAAGTACACTGAATACAGTCGAATTTTGGGTAAGTTGTACAGTTATGATAATTTGAATCAGGAATGAATATGGATTATACCGGATCAATTAATATTTCTCCCATCATTTCTAAACTGGCACTTGGAGGAGAATCAAATTTGGTAATTAATTAACTTGTAATAGGAATTATTATTGGGTAATGGTATTTATCAGCCAGTTTACCTGACTGAAATTTCTGTACTGGTTTTTATTTCACTGTCTACATCAATGTTCCCGATCGTGATTTCAAAGCTTAACAGTTATATAGCTTCAAATGAAAATTGTGAAAGTTTTCGTTGCTGATTGGACTTTTGTGAATTCTTCAAAGATATAAGTGGATCGGATGAATCCTAAGCTGTATTAACAACATCGGCAAGATTATTCCTGCTTCTGTATTTTCGAGTATTATGCAATCTGCCTGCATTGTAGACTTTTTGATATGATTCTGCAGCAGTTTCTCCGAAGGAACCAACTGTTAGAACTGTATATTCGATTAAGTCCTTTGAATGTATCAGAACAATAGTTTTTGGAAAATTTTAGATATTTCAAAACAACTACTTCAAACTTTATTTTAAACAGGCACGATAAACATATTAGTATTTCTTTAATGCGGCACAGTTTTGTTTTGATATGACTTCAAATAACAAGGCAGTTCAATAAAACATATTTGGGCCGTATGTAGGGTGCACGGATCGAAAAAAAAATTGGTGTTCTGAATTGCCTTTGCATAATCTTTAATCGTAGGGGGCGTCCGACTATGCTTAATTATTTTGTATGGGGACCGACCTATACTTGTGCGCACCCCTTATTTATATTAACATTTTTATTTGATTTTAATCATTCATACATATGCGAGATCGTATTTATTATGTGTAGATATTTTGCACGCTTGCAAACATAAATACGTATTTTTATTTCCGTTATGATTTTTCTTTGCTTTTAGTTTTTTTATGTTGGCACGTATGCACATTGGCCAAGCACAAACAAAAAAAGTCAATATTTGTAAATTTTCACTTTCGAACAAATGCTCATCTTGATATTGAGCCAAAACGAGTTACAAAGCAAATTTTAATCTGTTTAAACGACTGAAGTATACCCCTGTCTTTAACATCTTACTATGTAGCATTTTTGCGTTCCTATCTTATCATTATTGCAATTTTCATTTCATTACAAGTAGTGTAAATTGATTGAAAATAAAATTCAACTGGTTGCTTAAAAAATGCATATATAAAGTCAGAAGTCGAGTTGGCAATAGCTTAATGATAGTAAAGTTCGTTGTATAAAACAATACATGCTACCGATAACCGATGCATAAAAGCGAAATTTATTTTAACGATATTTTAATATAAAATTCCTTAGAATTAATTTTGTAGAGGACCATATTATATAAACTTTTATATTGTTTAATCATTACACTTTTGCTGTTGGCCTATGTTATCGGCTTATTCATTGTTATAGCTGTAATTTGTTATCTATCATCAGCAAGGAAAACATGATGTGTTCAACAGACAACAGTGTCAGCAGAAAATCTATGTGATAAATGGTACGACCAACATAATATACCACCATCCTGTGCCGGAGAGTACAATGTGGTGAAGATGAAGTAATATGGCACGCCTAAATTAAGAAAATCAAAGAAAACAACAACGACTTTACCAGACAATGTTTTTGTAAAGCAAACCGGCCGATAACCCAAGTATGCGAACATTGCCGCAGTCTATGTTGTAAGTGGAAGACCAACACAGTTCAAATAGTCTGGAAACAACTTGCATTAGCTGTGCCAATAAATGCTAAAGTGTCTGCTGAACGTTACAATGGTTCATAGGTCACAAAATCTTAAAACATATACAGTTCATAGATGTGAATATACTAATAGAGGGGATTTATTTTAAGTAGTTTTGAACACCATTATTTTGCTTTAGGTTAATATTTTTTCACAGTTAAAAATGCGGAACTAATTTGAAGTTCGATATTAAAATTGGACAATTGATCATCATTTTATTTTTAAATTAAACTTTTTTATACCATCACCCTTAGGGATGAGGGTATATATCATTTGATACGACCCAAAAGTGTAACACATAGAAGGAGTGACTTTAGACCCTAGGTTTCTTTGAACCAAATTCGATTCATGACTTTTTAGGTCGTTTGAGCCATGTCCGTCTGTCTGTCTGCTGTCAGGCTGGTTCGCACGATAACTTTCGAAAGACGCAACCAAATATTTTGAAATTTTGCACGAGTTAATATTTCCCCAAAAATACTTACGGTATTGAAAATGGGCTACATGGCCACACCTCTTCTGATACCTCCCATACACATCTGGTACCGCCCACTTTAGAAATCGATTAATATTATTAATAGAACTAACGCGATCGTACCCAAATTCTGTATTTAGTAAAGTTCAAGCAGGATAAAGTTTTGGAGAAAAAATTTGGAAGTCTAGACACGCCCCATCTGGTACCTCCCATACAAATGTACCACTCCGCCCACTTTAGAGTAATGGAGTAGTAATATCAATAAATCCAAGGCGATCGTACCCAAATTCTTTATTTTAGTAAAGCTTTAGCAGGATACAGTTTTTGAGAAAAAAAACTGGATGTCTATCCACGCCCCATCTGGTACCTCCCATACACATCTGGTACTGCCCACATTAGAAATCGATTAATATTATTAATAGAACTAACGCGATAGTGCCCACATTCTGTATTTAGTAAAGTTCAAGCAGGATAAAGTTTTGGAGAAAAAATCTGGAAGTCTAGACACGCCCCATCTGGTACCTCCCATACAAATGTACCACTCCGCCCACTTTAGAGATGGAGTTATAATATCAATATACTCGATACGATCGTGCCCAATTTATGTATTTTGTAAAGTTATAACAGGATAAAGTTTTGGAAAAAATCTTGGAAGTCTAGCCACGCCCCTTCTGGTACCTCCCATACAAATGTACTTTTCCGCCTACTTTAGATATGGAGTAGTAATATCAATAAATCCAACGCGATCGTACCCTAATTCTTTATTTGGTAAATCTATTGCAGGATACAGTTTTTGAGAAATTTAGAAGCGCCCCTTCTGGTACGCCCAATACTGATCTGGTACCGCTCACTTTAGAAATCGATTTATATTATTAATAGAACTAACGCGATCGTGCCCAAATTCTGTATTTAGTAAAGATCAATCAGGATACAGTACAGAGAAAAACTGGAAGTGTAGACACGCCCCTTCTGGTACCTCCCATACAAATGTACCACTCCGCCCACTTTAGAAATCGAGTAATAATATTAATATAACAGAAATTTTTTTGTTTAACTGAGGGTGATGGTATATGTAAGTCGGGCTGCCCGACTGAAACTTTCTTACTGGATTTTATTAAACCTTGTATGGACGGCATTAAAATTGGAAACCAAAATGTAAATAGTCTATTCTTAAATTTACTTCATGTAGCTTTTAAGTTAAAACTATTAATGGAATGCAAAGCTTCGATGCGGAAACTTTAGCCTTTGTCACTCGAAAAGGTTGACGAAATGTTGTTATAACAAATCAAATCGATCTTTCTGTCTTGCTCGCACAATCTGCAAATTAGCTTTCTTCGACCTCACTACCTTTCAAGGATTTGGCACGTTGCTAACCTATGTTACCGCAAGGTTACTGTTTTAAAGTTAAACTTGACCTGACACTGATTTTATATCACAGTCGACCTTGTCAGTAGCTTATTTAATACATAATCTTTGTAAATGTTTATTTTTTCGGAAACGTTTACTACAGTAGTAGCCTATTATGTTCCTTATTTCTAAATTTGTAAACTTGAATATTTTTTAGATATTACACGCTCATTGTTAACTTTGTTGAATGTGGAAGCTGAGGAGTTTATACCGATGAACTTATAAATTATGCCAAATTTTTTTAGATACATTTTATTGTGATCCTAAAACAACGATGCCCCCCAGTTGAGCTCGCGAGCGAAAACAGCTTTTTGTGCTTTTACATCTACACATAAAGAGCTTTTGTGCTTTCACACATACACGATTTAATTTGCTTTTCGACTGCTGATCAGTTGTCATGTAGACATCAAGCGAGAAGGTAGTACACGCAAATCGGAAAGCGAATTACAGTATTGCGCAAAATGTTTAACGATGTTTGGGAAAATGATTTTTTGTTTACGCAAAACAGCGTTGGCGAGCCAGTATGTTTGGTATGCCAACGAAATGTTAAGAGTAACCACAAATTTAATGTCGAAAGGCTTTACAGGTCTTGCCATAAACAATATTTCGATATTTTAGATGAGGAAAGAGAAATTTTAATTGCTAATTTAAAAAAAAATGTTGTTGAAGGAGAAGCAGGAAACATTTTAAATATTAATGTTGAAAAGGCGTCTTTTATTGTTTCGCTTGCCTTATCAAAACGCTGCCGCCTTTTTGATGATGGCATTTTTTTTAAGGTGCTCGCTAAAGACGTGCTTGGTTGTTTTGGAAGTAAGGGGAGAGAAATGGCCAACATTTTAGAAAATGTATATAATTACCGAAATTCGGAAGTCTTAATCTTATTTTTAACAAAAATAATTTGTAATGCAAAGATATTTAATGTCAGTTGTGACGAAGTGTGTCACTTTTGCACCACACTGTTTGCCGAAATAACAATAAAAGAGCTTTTATGCATACCCAACACACTCGAACAAATCGCATACATTGACGTTGGGCATCACTGTCCTAAAACAATACCAGACTTAAGAGATAATGTTGTGATATAAAAACAAGAAAAACAATCAACAACTTTTTTTGTATGTATATCCAACGATTTTTCATTCATTGCGACCTTTCGTCTTTAATTTCAAAGCGTCTTGTCAATTGTCTTTTGTTTTCGGTTTTATTGCATCTGTTGTGCTACACTCGACAAATGCTGTAAAATGTTTGTACTTCTTGAAAACTTTGCAGTGCGCCATCTCTAAAGGAAGCAACATTGTGTTGCATGCACTAACAAACACTTTGGAAATTGTATAGAAAAATTGTTATTGCTATTTTTGGCAAACTAAATGTAAACTCAAATAGATATCCAGAAGAGTGGAATAGGAAATAAATAAATAAACTGATACGAGTGCAACCATCATTCAACAAATGTTTATTGTAATGTGCTATCTTCATTGTCATCGCAACCAAACCCATTTTTCAAATGGGGTGGAAGGTTGATGCCACAAACTGTGCAATAATTTTGTCACGTTTGCCTATGAGTGGTATTTCGTTTTCTTTCTGTTTACTTCGTTTATCACTTAAGGAAAGTTAAGTCCAATTTTCTGTTTGTCTCGAGGTGCGTTAGTTGACTTTTGACAAGAACAGGTTGAAGATTGTATTAGCAAGGACGGACGCGACAATGGGCAGTATAACTCAAGTAAACCATAACTGGTTCAGTTTGGATAAAAATTCAAAACAAGTCCCGTAACTGCTCCGGGGTCACCTCTAGAAGGGTAAAATGTATGACCCAGTCATTTTTCCCAAACATCACCCTAACATAAAACTAGTAAGGCGGTTATTTTCCCTTCACCATTTGTAAAAATGGTGGTAAAACTGGTTATTTGCACTACAACTATATTTTATTAAACTTTGTACCACAAAACAGGAAAGTTGGTGAGAAGTGGACGTTACTTTTAGCTTCACACATCCATTTTTCCAATAATGTTGTATCGATTTTATTCGATTTACCGATAAGTTGGTGAGTTGGAGCTTATTTTTATGAATTTTGTAACACCCCAAAAATGGGGAGTTGTGTGGGATGTGGAAGTAGTTTAACCTCTGCTTCTGGACAGAAGCTTACATACCAAATCTCAGCCCGAAAGCTCATAAACTATAGGGACATACAGACGGACACCCCCAAAAAGGGGGAGTTTGTATGGAAGGTGGGAGAAGTAAGTATTCGTCCAATATTGCTCATATTACAACGTAAGCTCCTATTATAGGATTATAGCTTGCATATAAAATTTCAGCTCAATATTTTCTAACCTACGGCTATAATCGCTGGGGCAGTTGCGCCGACATCCCAAAAAAGGTAGTTTGAATGCGAGGTAGGAGTAGTTTGTGACCGACATTGCTTATCTTAGAAAGTAGCCTCCGCTTATATATTGAATCTTGCGTACAAATGTCAAAATGTCTTGCGTATGACATACGGACACTCCCAAAAAGAGGCCTCCGCTTAGTGTAGGGAAGCTCACATACAAAATTTCAGCTTGATTGGCCTTTAACTACGGCTGTAATCGGAGGGACAGACCACAAAAAGGGGGAGTTTGTATGGGAGGTGGGAGTAGTTTTTTTTACCGATCGGTCTCATCTTAGAACTTAACCTCCGTTTTGAGGATAGAAACTTGCATTCCAAATTTCAGCTCGATATCTCTTAAACTGCGGCTGTAATCGCGGGGACAGACAGACAGACGGACGGACAGACGGTCACCTTTATATCGACTCAGATTTCGATGCTCATCATTTATATATATATACTAGTGGGCCTGGCAATGCTTCGCTATTGTATATTATTTTAAAAAATGGGCGTAAAAGTGGGCGTGGTCGAAAAAAAGTACCCTATAAATCATGCCAGAGTCCCACTTAAATGCTGTGAAAATTTCAGGAAGATCGGTCCAGAGGTTTGGTCTCCTATAAGGTACAAACAAACAAATAAATAAACAAACACACATTCCATTTTATATATATAGATATATTGTCAAACCTACCACGCCTCCTTATGGGCGTTACAAATGGAAGAACAAAAAAATGTATATACCCTTCACTCTGTTCATGCGCATGGTGAAGGGTATAAAAACCCATAAAAAAAAATAAAACTTTTATAAAATTTGCTCCCACCGCTCTAACTGCTCCAAAGGTGCCTCTAGATCCCTTATGTCTGGGAAAAATGAGTGGGGGCCTGTCACACATTTTAACCCTCTAGGGGCGATTCCAGGACGAAAAGTTAAAAGCCGTGGGCTCGATCTTGATTTTAGACCTAGGGTTTTTTGGGAAAATTCTCATAGAATGCATCGTAGATGGGTGCCGTTGGGGATGTAAAATGAATCATGCATCTCAAGCCGACTCACACCCTACTTCGTGGTGGTACCTGGGCAACGGTGTTCATGATATTTTTTATCATGAAAAGCGGCTGATAGTGAGCGACGAACTCTGATGCTAGAGCTAACCACCCGCCTTCAGGTCCTTTACTGGCTATGAAAACACGAGAAAGGAAAAGTAACAAACGGAACCCCCCAAACGTTGACGAACCCCGCAAACGAAATAAGGACCATGAATTAAGGATATGCACCTGGAACGTCCGGATTCTTTATAGAGAAGGTTCCACTATCCGACTGGCGGATGTCCTCCAATTTTATACGGCTGACATCACCGCCATCCAGGATATGGATTTGTAGTTGGCGAGCGACTCAGACATCTTGTCTCGCGATTCAACCCTGTTAGTGATCGAATAGACGCAATCCGCATCAAGGCGAAATATCTCTACATCACGCTGATTTGTGCTTATGCACCGACGGAAGATAAAGATGATGAGATTAAAGATGCATTTTACGAGCGCCTATAGGAAACATACGACCGCTGCCCTGGCCACGACATTAAAATTGTTCTGGGAGACCTAAATGCAAAAATAGGAAGGAAAGATTTAGGCTGGTTAGCTTTGCAGCTGAAAGGAACATGGTAGTGAATGGAACCAGATTCCAGCACAAAGATATCCACAAGGCAACTTGGCTATCCCCCGATCAAAACACCAAAAATCACATTGATCATGTGGTAATTGATGGCAGGCATGCATCTAGTGTCATGAACGTGCGTGTGATCCGTGGTGCTAATATTGGCTCGGATCATTACCTGGTCGCAGCCAAGGTGCAGAGCAAAAAATGCACGTAACCAAACACAAAGAAAGCTGGACATCGCGAAGCTGCAAACCCCAGAGATAGCTACTGCCTACTCCAACCAACTCTCCCAATTTCTACGACACAACGCCTCTCTTAAGAGCAAAGTAAGAGCAAAAGGCTACGGTAATGGGCTCCCCTCCTGTAAGGACTAGGATGGAAATCTTGTCACCGATACGCAGAGTGTCCGGCATATATGGAGAGAACACTTCCAGCAACTGCTGGTTCCAGAAGGCAGCCAAAGGTATCACGCCAATTGTCGACGACGGTTTAGATGGCACACCACCAAGTCAAGCCGAGGTAAGAAGAGCAATATCGCGGCTGAAAAACAATAAAGCAGCCGGTGCCGACAAACTTCCGGCAGAGCTCTTCAAGTCCTGTGGCGAGGAGCTGATAACGAGCATGCACCAGCTCATAAACACGATTTGGCTTAAAGAGTGCATGTCTGACAATTGGAATCTGAGTGTTATATTTCCTGTGATTAATAAAGGCTATCAAAGAGTGTGTACCAATTATGGCGGGATTAGCCTTTTACCCATCACATACAAGGTGCTGTCTAGTGTGTTATGTGTTAGACTATAGCCCTTTTTAGCGAACCTGATTGGACCTTGTCAGTGTGACTTTAGGCCTGATAAATCCACGACCAACCAGATATTCACACTACGATAAATCGTAGAGAAGACCCAAGAGATACAGATTGTCACCTTCTATCTGTTTAACGACTACAAAGTTGCATTCGACAGTCCGTTACGACAGAAATATTATATGCTATGGCTGAGTTTGGTATCCCCGCGAAACTGATACGACTTTCCGGGCGGACACTGACTGACATGAAGTCTTCAGTGAAAATAGGCACAACTCTAACAGAGCCATTTTCTACCAATCGAAGCTTCAGACAAGGTGATAGTCTGTCATGCGATCTCTTTAACATCATAGTGATCATGCGAAAACCAGCAGTAAATACGACGGACATCATATTTAACAAAAGCCATATGTTGCTCGCGTATGCCGATGATATAGATATCATTGTCCGAGGACTGAGGGATGTTACTGCGGCTTTTCCAATCATTGAGAAGCAGTCGGCAGAAGTGGGTCTGGTGATAAATGAGGACAAAACCAAGATATTTGTTACAACAAATAAAGAGTTGACTTATTTGTTTTGGTTGACAACAATAACATTGAAGTTGTAAATGATTTTGTCTATAAATGTTATAAATTCGGCATTTTTATTGACCACTACTGCAAAGAGATTGCCTACAAAAGAGAAAATAAGACTGTAAAAGTATTTAGTGCTAACCAGCATAAAGTGTTTTAATCGATTCTTTATAAAGCATTAAACAACATTAACAAAACAATGCAATCAGTTGTTAGTACTTTGTTTCTTTAATTCTGGTAGTTGCTTTTTGATTTATGACGCGCTAAACAACTCTTTTGCGGCCCATATCCCCCTTGGCCCTAAAAACAACAAACAGTATTAAAACTGAATTCTACTGCCGAGATGAGTGCTTTGATTGTATGTGTTTGTAAATAAATGACACGAAAGCAATGATTTGAATGTGGCTTTTGTTCTTAATAGTATTATTGTGAGGACAGTAAAAGGTTTTATGAAGAATTTTAAACACTTTACTAATAAGTTAAAACTATGTATGTTCACTGAAGTCTTAATTATATCTAAATCAGCCGAACATGGCACAATCGCCTCAAAATCCCATTAAATAAAATTCGGCTCAAGATACCTAATGTCATATGTAATTTGACATAAAAATTCATACCAATTGGTGAATTTTTGATATTGTTTACTTTTTCTGCTGTAGGAAACTAATTTTTATAAAATGAACAAATAATTGTTAGTTGTAAATAAGGACTACAAGGCAGGGTTTTTTTTTTGTTCATCACAGATGTAAATGATAAGTAATGCTAATATTATTTATATCCTAGTACGTAAATTATCACAAATTTTAATATAATTATCATTTAACACTACATACTTAGTTATTTCAAAAGTTATTAGCTGAATTAATAATTTAGTTATATAGAAAATAAAATAAATCCTCACCATCTTAAACTAACAGCAGCAACAAAAAAAATTTTTGTATAAACTATAAATGTAATGACAATTGTCTGTTCATTAAGACATGTTTGGTGTCTTTTAATAACGAGTAAAACAGCTTTTGTGCCAAAAAAAAATACAGAAACTGTGAAAAGACACTGAACAAGACACACTGTAAAGCCTGACTTGTTTGGGTATGACGGTGAACAATTGAAAAAATGATGATACATCAACGGATGGCAAAATTACAGCCAGCTCATCCTCTTCGACTTCAGTATGTCTTCATCCGCATACCAAATCCGCAGAAAAAACAACAACATCGACAAAGCCATAGTAGACTTAAAAGACTTGTTAACTTTAAAGTTTTGGAGATGTTATTTTGGCAAACAGGAAAAAACTTATACATGCTTATTTTCACCTGCACATAAAGTGGAAAAGTGTCAATGATTATGTAAGGCTCACAATAAAGCCAACGGATAAAAAATATACCACGATATTCGGCGTGGCATCTATAAATTATGTGCAATCAATGCGTGTGTATGTAAAGACCTTTGAGACTTTTTACATATATTTTTAAATATGGTTTTATTTAAATGAATATTTTTGATAGGTGGGGGATTTAAGGTAATAATGAATCGTTAAAACGGACTTTTACAGTACATACTTGCTCACGAAAAAAATAACGCAGGCTAATAGCCAAAAGTAATCGGGTTATTTTATCCAAAATGGCCTTACACTTAATCCGAAAGGAAATGTTGATGGTTCAACAGTACTGATTTGTTCAAACAATGTTACTTCAGGTATTAATTGGCAAAAGTAGTTACCTGGAGGCATTGGAGGCCAAGAAGAGTAATAAAAATAGAATATACCTTTTATGTCAAGAGTGAATTACAATTTTATAACACCCTTATTTCATTAATGATTTTCAAATGCAATTGGATAAAGTAGAAGTTTGAAAACATTCAGGAAAAAGTTGGCAGGCATTAGCAGAAATGGTCTTTAAAAAAAACAACATTTGAAACTATAATGGACATTTTGAAAATTACATTTATCTGAAATTCATATAAGAAACATTATCCAAGCGAATATATGAGTATGAGACTTGTGATAATCTTATATATAAAAATCTCGTGTCACGGTGTTTGTCGCAACAATCCTCCGAAACGGCTCAACCAATCTTTATGAATTTTTATACCATCACCCTTAGGGATGAGGGTATATATCATTTGATACGACCCAAAAGTGTAACACATAGAAGGAGTCACTTAAGACCCTAGGTATCTTTGAACCAAATTCGATTTATGACTTTTTGAGTCTTTTGAGCCATGTCCGTCTGTCTGTCTGGCTGTCCGGCTGGTGCGCACGATAACTTTCGAAAAACGCAACCAAATATTTTGAAATTTTGCAGGGGTTAATATTTTCCCAAAACTACTTACGGCATTGAAAATGGGCTACATGGCCCCGCCCCTTCTGGTACCTCCCATACAAATGCATCATTACGCCCACTTTAGAAATTGAGAAATAATATCAATCGTACCCAAATTTTGTATTTAGTAAAGCTATAACCGGATAAAGTTTTGGAAGTCTAGCCACACCGCTTCTGGTTCCTCCCATACAAATGTACCTTTCCCCTCACTATAGATATGGAGTAATAATATCAATATCTTCAACGTGAGAGTACCCAAATTCTTTATTTATTAAAGCTATAACAGGATAAAGTTTTTGAGAAAAAAAAATTGGAAGTCTAGCCACGCCCCATCTGGTACCTAACCTAAAAGACCTATCACGATCGTGCCTAAATTTTGTATTTAGTAAATTCAAGCAGGAAAAAGTTTTAGAGAAGAAATCCGAAAGTTTAGACACGCCCCTGCTGGTACCTCCCATACAAATGTACCACTTCGCCTACTTTGGAGATGGAGTAATAATATCAATACACCCAACGCCATCGTGCCCAAATTCTATATTTAGTAAAGGTATAACATGATAAAGTTTTGGAGAAATAATCTGGAAGTCTAGAGACGCCCCTTCTGGTACCTCCCATACAAATGTACCACTCCGCCCACCTTAGAATTCGAGTAATAATATTAGTATAATAGAAATTTTTTTTTTGTACTGAAAGTGATGGTTTATGTTAGTCGGGTTGCCCGACTTAAACTTTCTTACTGGTTTTAGGTATAGTTGGTAGGTATAAGAATAGGTACCATTGTATTTTCTAACCACTAGGTGGCGCTGGGGTAGGTTTATATCAAAAATTTGAATGGACCTCATAATGCATGTTTGTTTGATCATGACAAAAAATTGTATGTACAAATGGACTCGGAATGAAAAGACCAATTTAACCGAATTTTTAACATATATATGGGTATTTGTTTGATAATAACAAACAATTTTATGTAGAAACCGAACCGGTAGGTGGCGCTGGGGTAGATTTATACAGAAAGTTTGAACGAAAGGACCAACTTAACTGAAATTCAGAATGTATTTTTGTTTTACCATGAGAACAAAGTTTTTGTATATATGGAACCAGAATGTGGCACTGGAGGGGGCTAATTTCGAAAATGTATATTGATGGCCCCATTTTACTCAAACCCAGTATGTTAAACATGAACGTATGGACCGATTTATCTGAAATTAAGAATGCATGTTTTATCATGAGAAAAAAACTTCATGTACAAATGGACCTTGTAGGTGGCTCTTTGTGGATTAATCGAAAAATCGACCGAAAGATTCCAATAAACAGACGAAAGTTATATATTTGATTATTGGGTGAAATTGACGTGGCATATGAATTTGTTATACACAGAGCATCAAAATTCAAAGCACAGATGGTAATTGGCATAACATATATTAGTATACAGACAAAATTGTTATTTTCGATCAGTAAGAGAGGTGGCGTGACACAAATGTATTTAGTAGTGAAGAAATACAATTTGATACACAGATATTACTTAGCACTACACGTATGAAGATACGGTAGGAAGATTTATTTTCGCTCAAAGGGCAAATAGCGCATAGCGTGGCCCGTACCTGGTGACGACAGCCTTCCCTACAATATACCTAGTGGAAGCTTTAAAAAATTTACAACATTTGAGTTACAGATGTAAAAAATGGTATTGAACTAATTTCCCTTAAGACATATTCCATTTGTCCTTAGAGCTTTGTACATTCCATAGGTATGGACTTAAAACCAGTACAAAAATTTTAAATACCACCACCCAATATAAAATTTTATTTAAGTCCTATTTGTGTAGGAAGTACAATTAAGGGCAGCACAAAATTTTATGTACATGCTAAAATAAAATGCATGTAAACGGGGTAATATCGGTTTATATGGGAGGTACGAGAAGGGGTGTGTTAATATTTTTTAAGGTTTGACTCCTATTACAAGATAAATTAACTGACAAATTTAATAATCGCTCAGGTGCCGGATTAGAAGTTATGGGAGACATTTTAATTTTCCAAAAATAGATCATTTTGTATGGGAGTTACCATAGGCGTGATCCGATGTAGTCCATATAAATTCCTGATTGAAGTTTTCATAACCATACATCTGAATTCAGTGTACTTACAAAAATATATGTGTGTTAGACTATGAGAGTGAATTCAATCATTTGTATGGGAGGTACCAGAAAGGGGTATGTCAAATAGTTGGGATTTCAAAGGTTTTGCCTCCTATCATAAGATACAATTCGACCAATTTTCATTTCACCCCAAGTGTCCGTTTGGAAGTTATGGGAGAAATATTAATTTTCCAAAAATAGGTAATTTTGTATGGGAAGTACCAGAAGGGGTAAACCGATATAATCTTTATTCATTCCTGAGCCCATTTTTCATAAGCGAACATCTTACTTAAAATTTGAGTGAATTCAGTTTACTTACAAAAAAGATATGTATGTTAAATTTTGAGGGTCAATTCGGTCATTTGTATGGGATGTACCAGATGTACCAGATGTACCAGGGGTGTGGCAAAGGTTTCGGTTCACTTATGATTTATCAACTTGTACAAGGTAAATAAACTGACCAAACTCAAATATCGCCCGGTCATCCATTTGGAAGTTATGAAAGATATATAAGTTATTCAAATATAGATAATTTTGTATGGAAGGTACAAGAAGAGATGGAGCTATTCTACCCATTTACAATCCCATTAGACGGTTCTGAAAAATATTAATACTGACAGGTTCATATCGATCGGTTAAGGTTTACTCGAGTTATCCTGCTTACCAGCCAGCCAGACAGACGGACATAGCTCAATCGTCTTAAAAAGTCCTGAAACGAATTTAGTCTTAAGATACTTTGGGGGCTAACTCGTCTCCTTTAATGCGTTACACTTTTTCTCGTATCAAATGATGTATACCTTTATCCCTAAGGGTGATGGTATAAAAAGATGAGGAAAAGAAAACACAATAACCCCCCAAATGTTACAAACGTTATAAAGGGCATAATTTAATAATACTCACCTGAAATGTCCGAACTCTCTACAGAGATGGCGCCTCTATCCAATTGGTGAATATCTTTCTACCACAAATACAAGGCTGACATTAGCGCCATTCAAGAAATGCGATAGAAGGGACATGGATGCACGCAGAACAACACTAATTTGGATATAGAATCGTAGCCGGCAGAGGCTTCGACATCTGGTCTCGCGGTTTAACCCTGCAAGTGACCGAATAGCCACTATCCGCTTTAATGCGAAATATTTCTATATCACGCTGATTTCTGTACACTCCCCGAAGGAAAATGCGCTTTGCAAAAATAGATTCGGATCACCACCTAGTTACAGCCAAGGTACACATGCAACACAGTGGCAGCATATTGCGAATTCTATGACCACGGCCACCATTGGTACTGCCACGATGACAAATATCGCGTAATGTCTGAGAAAATGGACGCTGCATAAAAGGCAAAACTGTAGGTAAAGCGTCAATGAATGAAAAGATAGAGTCAGGGTATCCAAAAATACAGGGGTAGAGGTGAAGCCCAAATGTTCTATCAAAAAGTAAAACGCAAAAGTTTTAGAACTGAGATCCCCATCTATAAGGAAAGAGATGTAAATCTGGTCACGGAAACGCAGAGTGTGCTGCAAAAATGGGGGAACACTTTCGTACTCTTCTCGATCCCGAAGTTTTCACAAGTGACGAAATCACATAGATCAGCGTGGCAATTGCATGGCTTTAAAACAAAAAAGATGCTGGTATCGATGGCTGAGTGATATCCCCGCCAAGCTGATACGAAGTCTTCGGTAAAAATAAGCAAAAATCTGACAGCACCATTTTCTACTTAGCGATGATTTAGACAGGGCGATAGTCTGTATGTGCGGCTACTGATAGATGAATTTCTGTTGCTGCTGTTAAATGAAAAGAAGACTTTAAAGTAATTCAATTTAGAAGCATTTGGTATGTTTACTGATACAATCGGTAAATGGTTATTCAGTTATTCTTTAATATGTTAAACACAATATTCAACAGTGGACATTTGTAACCAAAAATTTTTCTAAAAAAAGTTTGCCATAAAAAACATTATTTCGACTATTTTTGTAAACGGAAGACCATATTGCTTCAAAAAACTGTATTGGGAATGTTGATGTCGATTTTTTTTTTAATTTTGTTGCGTAGTCAAAAA
Source organism: Muscina levida (assembly GCA_964034835.1). Classification (NCBI taxonomy): domain Eukaryota; kingdom Metazoa; phylum Arthropoda; class Insecta; order Diptera; family Muscidae; genus Muscina; species Muscina levida. Next base: position 125,484,968 of record OZ035880.1, on the reverse strand, counting down.
TCTTTACAAACAAACACACATATAAATCTATATTTATAAAATTAAATGTGTGTTTGTTTGTTTGTACCTTATAGGAGAACAAACCTCCGGACCGATCTTCCTGAAATTTTCACAGCATTTAACTGGGACTCTGGCATGACTTATAGGGTACTTTTTTTCGACCGGTCTTGCTGGAAAATGGGCCATATAAATGGACCGATTGTAATGAAATTTTCACTGAGAGGTACTGTCCGCAGGGCCTCTATCATAGACTACATGAAAACAAAACTAGACAAAGGAGCGTGGCACCGCCCACACAAACCGAAATTTCAATCGGTCATTGGAGGTATGAAGCCATTTGAGGTATGAAGATGAGATTTGCTACAAATGTTACTGATGCAAAGAGGAATACGGTGCCACGCCCCTTTGGAAAAAAATCGTTATCCCGGTGAAATAAATGGAGCGATTGCAACAAAATTTTCACTGTGTAGCACTGTCAGCGGCTACATAAAAAAACATAATTAGACAAAGGGGCGTGGCACCGCCTACACAAACCAAAATTTTAATCGGTCATATTTCACAGGCCATTAAAGGTAAGAAGAAGTTTACCAACAAAAAAAACCTTGTAAAGAAGCTTAGTTAAGCTTTGAGGTAAAAAGGGGAATCGTGGGGAAAGAATTTCCTCCATTTGTCATGTTTGAATATTAACGGTCAAATTATAGTTTGAGTCCTAGTGCGTGACACACTGAATTTGACCAAAAATATCAAACAATAAAAAACACTTTTCTGATCGTAAGCCGAAATTGATGTATCATTTGATACACTTAACGTAAATTTAATAGGTAAGAAGATAAAATTTGCATTTGGTACATAGCGGGTAATGTATCTCTGGGAAATAGGCGGTGCCACGCCCCTTCTGGATAAACTGTTTGTCAGTCATACTAATAGAATGATTGTAATAACATTTTCATTATCTATATATATTTCAAAATGCTTACTGGGTGAAAATAGGAAGATGACATTTGGGGTGGTTGTTCCCCTTTTCAAATAAAAGCCAGCTAAGAATGGATATTCGTACTTTTAGAGGTATCGCAGAAATTGATATGGACATGCTCGCTGTCAAAGTGTGATATCCGATATTTCTGGGTAAAAAAATCGAAAAAGAGATAAATATTTTACTTTTGTCTAGACCAAACGGCTAATGCTATAATCATGATAATTTTTATAGGCTTGCTGCCTATGGAATTAGAACGAAGTCAGGACGGTCTTCGAAATTCTTACCTTTTAGGAGTAAAAATGCCGAAAGTGATAAACTGGTACTAAACGGCTAAAGGCATAGTCGCAAAAATTGAAGTGAATATTTTAGTTGTGCGATGTGAAATAATTTTTTGAAATTCTGGTACTATGGTCCAGACCAACTGCCTAAAGGTAAAGTTACAAAAATGTAAATAGAATTGCTGCCTATAGAATTAGACAGCCAACAGAAGAAGTTGTAGAAATTCGAACATTTAGGCGTAAACAGGCAGAAAGGAGATAAAAGTGGTACCATAACCCAAATCAAAAGGCTAAATCTATAATCGTATATGATGATGATTCCTATAGAATTAGACGGAGTACCAGTCCATTTTAGATGTGCGTTACGAATGTATCTTTTGAAATTCGTACTTTTAGGTATAATAAGGTACTAAAGCGGTAATCTGATAAAGCTACAATCACATAAATGGGGTGTTTGTTCGTCTTATGATGATTTTAACTGTATTGCTTAAATTCATAAGAAGATTCATTGTAAGTATGGGTGAAGCAACGGGGGCCGGAAAATGTTAAATATGTTAATACATTTTATCATGATTTTAGATATTCACACCCTTGTTATTCAACTTAATTGCCTACACCTATTTTCGTTGCAATTTTTGCCATCAAGTGGAGAAATTTTAAATCTTCCTACTTGCTCATCTCTTTTTTTCATTTATGTTTTGTGTTTGCCCTCAAGTAAAGATAACATTGTACCAATATCAAAGTCATTACGAATAAACGTAATTAGTAATTGATAGCTAGCGTTCGTGATTGATATCTGAGCCAAGAGCACTACAAGACGTGACATTTATGTCATCTTAGGTACGAACATAAATAAACCTCACTGCGAAAAAAAAAACAATATGAGACTTTTTTTTTCTATTTATCAAGACTCAATGGCCATTTTCATTGTTTTTCAAACGCCCGTAATAATGGCAATAATGATGCTGATGTACGTCGTGATTACTAAACCTAAACGGGTACGACGAAGACTGAGAAAAACAAAAATACCGAAAAATAATACACCCAACATAATGAAATATTCCACAAACATTTACATATTTCTTCAGAGCTTCTTTATTTACAAGAAACACTTTTCATTTCAATTGCGCATGCGCCCAAGCCGGTTTGCTAAAAAACGGCCAAAACAATTGTGGTGGTCCAGCTCAGCAACATGTTTCGTAAACATGTTGATACGACAAACAGAAAACTCCAAGATATTGTTCATTATGCTTTCATGAATTTCTTCTTCTTATTTGTCGGCAATGTTTCTTATCTCATTGTTTTCTGCCGCTTTTCAGGGAAGTGGCTAAGCACGCGCACGCTCAGTCTGCAACGAACAATCAAGCGGTCGAGTTGATTGAAGCGGTTTAACAAAATTTCTGCGTAACTTCGAGGAGATTGTGGCTTAAACTTTAGGTTTAAGTGGTTAGTAACGTTTTTTGTTTCGTTTCGTTAAATTCAAAAGTTTAAAAAAATCGGTTTCGGTGAAAACTGTGTGTGTCTAATTGATAAATAACGTTTAAAACTCAATTATGACAGAAATCTTTCAAAACTTTCCTTGATTAACTTTGATGTGATACAATATTGTAAACTAATTTGCGAAATTACGTCTGAATTAATTTTAATGAATAATTTATAAACAAAAAAATAGATAAGTTTGTTAAATTCCTTTTGCGTTTACATTCCAGGTGAAAAATTTCGAGAAAAAAAAATCGGATTTTGACAAATTGAATAAATAAAAACATTGCTGCTGTGGAGTTAGTTTATATCACTACATTTTAATTCAGTTGGAATATTTCACAATATGCAATTGGTAAGTAAAATGTACTCTGACTATGTATGTACATAAATTAGCAGTGATGAACATCATAATTAATACAAATTATCAGTATGTCTGTAATGCTTCACGTGTGGCATGTTGTGTTTGCTTCTGCATTTAACATATGCAATTGGAAATGTATGATTATACTAAAACTAGCACGAGATCAAGTGTTGTGTAAATTCGGTAGGTTTTTACATTGAGAAATGCGTACAAAACATAAAAACAGTGTTAATGCATTAAGACTTATTGCGCTCTTATCGTTATAATTATCATTACTATGATTTTTTTTAGTATTGTGTAACCGGTGCTACCTATAAACAAACTTGTGTCCGTAGCGGAAGGGTTTGGGTTGTACGAATGTCATATTAAGATACCTAAATATTAAGAAAAAAAAAGGGAAGGATATGTTTTTACATAATTTCCGTTGCGGGTACAAGTTCGTGTTTATGTTACTACCTAACGCATGTCTCCAGAAAGTAATTGTTTATAAGATACGTTCTTGCATTTAAGGAACTTTTTTTTAGTGAAAACAACATTAGAGCAGGGATTACGCCCTGTTGTGTTGTCCAGAATAAATTGTATAAAAAAATATTATTTGGGACTCTAGTGTATTATTGTTAAAATGTTAAATCTCTACAAATGAAATGATGTACCATGATATCTTACACCACTTCTATTAAAAGTGTCATTGTTTTTGAGCCAATGCACATTAGTTAAAAATTCATTTCGATTGACATACAGATGCAGTGTTATTAGTGTGCACTGTTGTTCTATATAACACATCCCAATTTCGGATTTTTTTTTTTGACTGATCGTTCTACACCTACTCCAACCTCCCATATAAGTTAGCTGTTCATGTACAGTATGGGCGTACAGCACTAGTTGCAAATATGATCCGACTGAAGCAAAATGAATTAATTTAATTTTTAGGAAATAGATTTAGATTTTATTTTATATAAATTTTCTTAACTGTTGCTATCATCTGATTTATCTATACCAGTGATAGGCATCCCATAGCCTCGCGATGCCGGCAGTCACACAGACACGGTCAGCAATTCAGACGTACTCGAAAGTTTTGTTTGATTCAAAACATTCGGTCTCTGCTTGAGTGTTATGAAAGCAACACCGCACATACTTGTGTCGTATTTAACACAATAATAGACACAAGTATAGATAGAGAAACAATGTTCAACATGCGCAATATATTCACCGTTTACAATTCGACAACGCTGACGCTTCTTGTGCGATCGCACACAAGCACACCATATTTGTTCGTTAATGCCTACCACTGTTTAAAAGATCAAAATGATTATTCAAACTTTACGCTAATCAAGCGAACCAATTCAAAATTTAATGTTTAAAATTAATTTTATAGCAAATCGACAGTTTATTGTGCAAGGTACCAGATGGGACGAGATTAGGTTATATATGGAAGGCATAAGAAGGGTAGGTCATTTTATATATTTGTTTAATCTAACCTGACCTTTACCTTAACCTCAAAAAACCCACTTATACGCTGCCCTTAGGAAGGTTAGAACGACTTCCATGCAGGAGATCCCGTGTTCGATTCCAGCCTCCAGTCATCAAAAATGTTTTTTTCATTGCCGACCCCCTCGATGTTATCGACAGCAATTTCGCAGTATAAGTGTCGAGTCAATCGGAATGTCCAGTAAAACAAACAGTGACTTTTACATTCCTAGATAAACAAGCAGGTGCCGTTTTTTGTGAATCTAAAATAGAAAGCGTGTTAAATCACAACAACGTAAGAAGATATCCCATACCTCATTCATGGGGTGTAAAGGGAAATGACGTTTTTTTAGGAAGTAGAATATCATGTATATACTCTTCATACTGGCCAAATTGGCCTTAACTAAGAATTTATACACAAGTTTGGTTTTTCTTCAAATTTACCGTCTTGCCTTGCTAACCAAACTCTTCTTATTTCTTCATATTTCAAAATTCTTTACTTCAAATAAGAACCAATGAACCATAATGGTTTTTGATTGGCAACTATGTCATTACTTGTCCTCAACCTTACCTAACCTTACCGTTGTTTCTGTAGAGTATTCAAACAGTTCATTCATATTTTTTTAAATCAAGATCTAGGTTATGTTTGGTTGTGGACACCGGATCACACTACACACCGAGATCTGAAGATCCATTGTGATTGCACGTTAGTAAAAGGTGAGAGGGAAGAGATAGAGAATGATGGAAAATCTTGGAAAGTCAAATCCTCATCTTGGCCCAGATAGCCATAGAAGGCACCGCCTGAATCACAGTAAATCACCTACTTGAACTTAGTAGAGAGACTCTAGTTATTCAATTAAACTTTCCCTAAGTAACTTAGCCTCATAGGAATATTGGAAACCCCCAATATCCTGGAACATAGACAGACATCCAGAGACTTTAGTCCATCCAACTTCTACTTACAGTACATGACGTATTAAGTGTTACACAATGTAATCACTTTATTTGCAGTCTGGCTATCCACGCAGATGGTTTTCAGTCGATTTGTTCCAATTCCACATCCCATAATGTCCTCCACGGCTTTCGAATTGGTCAGGACCACAGCCTTAAAAACATTGCATTCATTATGTAGCATAAAGGAAAAGCTTATCTGTTGGTCTTCTCTATAAACTAGCTCCTTTTCCCTGTTTCATTTTTGAACCGTCAGTAAAAACAGAAATAAAGTCACCATAAGGAGTCCGCTTATATACATCTTATATATTTCCGTTATATCAACGATTACTTTACTTTTAGGGTCGGAAGGCCCAGGAACACATACAAGCTGTTTGTGGTTGTGTGGCTCCTTCTTACTCCAGTATCCCCTTGCAACCAATCTTTGGACCTTGACCTTGTTAAATTTCTCTTATCTAGGCACTCCCACCACCAAACCAGACATTCAAAAGGTGATAATTGGCCGGACTTCCGTGGTATACAGCCAATTGTGACCTATGTCACTTTTCCTAGATATTCCTTGCCCAATTTAGTTTCTGATCGAGGACTACACCTAGGTACTTGGCCTCCGTTAAGAGCTTCAGTTCCACCCCATTTAGTCTCGGTGACCTGAAGTCCTTTACCTTATATTTACGAGTGATGAGAACCCAATCCGTTTTCTGAGTGTTTACACCATAGAGCAGTATAATAGACAGACTCTTTAAAATTAGATTCCATAGGTCGATGGGAACTTTTCTCATTTGAGGGGAAAAATTAGCAATTGTGCGAGAAGAAGATGTATTTTGCGTATATTTTGTCATTGTAATTTGTGGAAGAAGGGAGTTTGAAAACTTTTAGGCAAGAGCGAGTAGGGCTAACGTTAAATCAAGGTCTTAACGGTTGCAGTGTCGTCAACACCTTAAAGTTCGGATTTATTCTTAATCGGTCCTGGATTGGTCCTGCAAATATCCACTGGGCTTGCATAAAATTGATTGGTTTGAAAGTTTGCTAAATCCGTTATGTTTACGCGATATGGGAAATTTTCCATAAAGCAGTTGAATATTACGGAAATGTTTTCAGGGTCTTTAGTTTTTCAACATATGTAAAAAAAGAGACCGCAAAACTTCAAGCATAATGTCCAAAAATCTAATTAAATTTTTGCAAAAGGTAAATTCAGTTGTCTTTGATAAATTAAATGGAAATTCATGAAATTTGTATACATTATCACCAGGGCCAACACAAATATGACCGAAAAAAACTACAAATGTGCACATTAGATAAGCACGAACAACAACACTAATAAAAAAATGCACAATAGATTTTGATTCGTAGTTAATTTTATTCACGGTTTACAAATTTATCACAAATAGTTGAAAATAAAATGGTTATTTTTGACACTACATTTATAAGATTCAGAACCCTAATAAACAACTCTACTGGAAACAATACTAGCTGAGTGAATTCAGTGGAGTGCTTTAACTATTAATGTATAACAAATATTATGTATACGCCTTTACCATAATTTTTGTCACAATCTTGATCAAAATTCTGTTTATGAATGTATGTGATTTTAAAAAGCTGTTTTGTGAAAGAAAGGATAAAAATTGATTAGTGTTTTCTATGTGAAAAACGAGATTTTTTACTTTAAAAGTCCCACCGATGGAATTGGTGGCATCGCAACGGTCGGTAGAACTCCTTAATATAAACTCAAAATAAAATATTTCGTTTTATAAGAACCAGAAACACATACAGCCTTTGTAGAAGTTTTTAATTCATTAATAGAGATTATATTTGATGTAGAAGTTGGGGTATTGATAAAAGTAACCACATACTATTTTAGGTCTTCACTTCACTTCAAAAGAAAAATACTCAGCGGCAATAAACTGATTTGAGTACAAATTCGAACTATAACTTCATTGTGACACACCCTAATGACTAACTATCAATACGAAATTTTTCACAATAAATTCGAAATTTTGGGAAAAACAAACTTAAGGTGAAGCTAGATGATAAACATCGTAGTTAATACATATTTTTGACGAAATTCGAAAAAATGTCATATAAGTAACACCCTAATGCTTTTTGTAAACAATTAAAGGGGTGGAGTATTGGTTGTTTACGTTTTTGGTAAGGATAGCATGTAAAAACATTGCACAATGGCCCAAAACTCTTAAAACCCTGATTAGTTTAAAGTAGATAGTGTGTTTTGAGAGCCATTTAATATTCCTAGACTTATTCAGATTGCATTGGTTTGTTTAGAGAAATTATTCGGTGTTATCTAAGCTACAATTTCTCTGACAATCTACAATCTAACTTCCCTACGACTTATATTGAAAATAGTGAAAAATCAAACTTTTTTAAAAATAAACGAGGGAAGTCTAATTTTTTGGGAAATTTTATTATACAAATTTCTTAAGTGACTATAAGCTACAACTTTGCTTAAGAAGAGAAAGAGCTAGATTAAAAACTGTACAAACTGTTGGCCAAAAACTGATGTAACATTTTTTCAAGGGATCCAAGGGATTTTAAAAAGTTTGGAGGGCCAAAAAAAAATTTTGGTAGCCAATTTAGCCAAACTGAGCTAGGGTTTTACTCAGCTCCGGTTGTACTACCGAACCTAAATAGTAATATACGGAGGGCCGAAAAAATATTTTGGTAGCCAATCTAGCCAAACTGAGCTAGGGTTTTACTCAGCTCCGGTTGTACTATCGAACCTATATAGTCATATTCGGGTGTTTTTTTTACTGTTGCACTGTGCTCAGGCATTGTATAGGTATGGAAGACATGGGAAATGTGCCACGGTGGGGTTTATACAATACTGGAAGATACATTTAACAGTTCAATATATTCTATTATGGATAAAATACAACGCACAAGACATATCGCTCATTTGTTGGTGCAAGACCGTCAGAACTCAAATAACCATGATTTTTGAGTACATTCTTATTTAACTCTGCTTGGAAATAATTTGATTTTCACAATTCTATACGAGGTAGGAGTAAATTGAATAGTTTAAACGCATTGATCTCGGAATCGATTTTTTGAGTTATGCCGGCCTTGCACGAAATGAGCGAAGTGTTGGCTATGTTCAGGCTATTCTCAGATGAGTAATGGTTAATTCATGATGAAAAACGAATGGCAAGTGGCCTTATCTCTTTATCAAGAGATAATTTTCAGTAAGAAATTATATTTACCCCCTTCCCGATATTTATCTAGCATGCGTATCTGTATGATGAATGGTTTACGGAACTTTCCGTATTAAAAATGTTACACGGTCTTAAATTGTTTAAAACGAAATTTAAACAAAATAATTGTTTAATGCAATGAAGTGACCACAATACAAACAACAATAACTCCCACGTTTAATAACGGAAACCGCAATGAAAATCTCAAAGCAACGCATAACTTACAGTTATTTGGCGTTGGAAGTATTTTTATACCCTTCACCAGGGCCGTAGCCAGGATTTTATTTCGGAGGGGGCCAAAACCAATTGAAACAAAAAATAATTAAAAATAAAAAAATCAACTAAACAGGTATCGACAAAATTAATTCTACTTGAAATGAGTAATGAAACTTAACAAGAAAAATTTTTATAGTATATACTTAAACGTTATATAGCTCTGTGGTTATATGTTTTTTTTAGTAACGTCTGTCCCCGCGATTACAGCCGCAGTTTAAGAGATATCGAGCTGAAAATTGGGAATGCAAGCTTTTATCCTCAATGCGGAGGTTAAGTTCTAAGATGAGCCCGATGGGTCAAAAACTACTCCCACCTCCTATACAAACTCCCCTTTTTTGGGGTCTATCCCTGTGATTACAGCCGTAGTTTAAGGACAATCAAGCTGAAATTTTGTATGTGAGCTTCCCTACACTAAGCGGAGGTTAAGTGGTAAGATGAAACCGATCGGTCAAAAATTACTCCCACCTGCCATACACAATCCCTCTTTTTGGGGGTGTCCGTAAGTCAGTCCCACGATTACAGAAGTAATTTAAAAGCAATCAAGCTGAAATAATGTATGCAAGCTACCCTACTCTAAGCGGAGGTTGAGTATTAAAATGAGACTGATCGGTCAAAAACTACTCTCACCTCCCATACAAAATCCCTCTTTTTGGGGGTGTCCGTATGTCAGTCCCCGCGATTACAGTAGTAATTTAAGAGCAATCAAGCTGAAATATTGTATGAAAGCTTTTCTGCTCTAAGCGGAGGTTGAGTATTAAAATGAGACCGATCGGTCATAAACTACTCTCACCTCCCATACAAACTCTCCCTTTTTTGGGTTTGTCCCTGCGATTGCAGCCGTATTTTATGAGGTATATAGCTGACATTTTGTACGCAAGATTCAATATCTAAGCGGAGTCTAGTTTCTAAGATAAGCAATGTCGGTCAAAAACTACTCCCACCTCCCATTCAAACTACCTTTTTTGGGGTGTCCGCGTAACTGCCCCCCGATTATAGCCGTAGGTTAGAAAATATTGAGCTGAAATTGTATATGCAAGCTTTAATCCCATAATAGGAGCTTACGTTGTAAGATGAGCGATATCGGACGAATACTTCTCCCACCTTCCATACAAATTCCCCCTTTTTGGGTGTGTCCGTCTTTATATCCCTATATTTTATGAGCTTTCGGTTTGAAATTTAGTATGAAATCTTGTGTCCAGAAGCAGAGGTTAAGTTCTAAGATAGGCATGATCGGATATAAACTACTCCCACATCCCACACAACTTCCAATTTTTGGGGAGTTACAAAATTCATAAAATCGAATAAAATCAATACAAAATTACTGACAAAATGGATGTGTGAAGCTAAAAGTAACGTCCACTTCTCACCAACTCCCCTGTTTTGTGATACAAAGTTTAACAAAATATAGTTGTAGTGAAATAACCAGTTTTACCACCATTTTTACAAATGGTGAAGGGTGTCAGAGCTTCGGCATAGCCGAAGATAAGCGCCTTACTAGTAAATCCTCACTTGCTAAATATGTTTAACGCTGTTGATAATATTTCGAATTTCTTGGTGGCACAAAATAGTCAGCCATAATTCCTTTTTAGTGTACGCGAGTGAACTATAAGGCAGGCTCAAGAAATTTTGAGCAAGAGCTAACAAAAAAAAAGCAAAAGCTTGTTTTTATGCATATGAAAATGAGCACAAGCTCATCTAACTTAGTTGAAACTGAGCAAGAAAAGATCAAACGTGAGCAGTAAGTAAAAGCAAATACATCAAATTTTATTATGCATACGACAAGCACCTCTTACTCAAAAAATCGAGTCCGAACTCAAGCTTCCTATGCATGAGAGCCAATATCATTCGTATGACTACGACTGCCTCGGCAGTACCTCATCTGATCAACCCAATTTTTCAGTGCATTTTCGATTGTTTCGGGTGGAATCTCTGCAATAACAACTTTGATTTCATGTTTACCCACAAAAAATAATCTAAAGGGCTCAAATCACAGCCCCGAGGTGGCCAATTTACATCACAATTTTGGTTGATTATTCGATTTTCAAAAACAGTGCGTAAAATATCGATGGTTGCATTGACTCTGTGAGATGTGGAACCGTCTTGTTAAAGCCAGCTGTCGTCCATGTCATTTTTTTGTATTTTTATAAACAAAGACTCTTTGAGAATGGCGCGACATTACCGTTGACGGTTATAGCAGCTTCTTGCTCATTTTTGAAGAAAAATGGTCCAAATAAATCCGCCAGCTCAAACTCCACACGTTGTGGATGTATTGGCTGCTCAATAGTCACGTGTGCGTTCTTTGAAACGCGTATGCTGGAATTTAATATTGACATAGCCACCAAGATGAAAGGTGCTGCCGCGACAGTCGTGGTAGTCATATGAATGATATAGTATTACATTGTTAAATAACAAAGGTCATCCTTTCCAATAAAACCAGAAATTTAAAAAATTATCAGTACATTATTTTTAATAGCCGATTCAAATACAAAATTTTGTATAGCCCATCCTGTACAAATATAGAAATTTTTATTTGTCAACAGGTGCTATATATTTCTTTTAGGACTTTAAAAACAAAGATATTATGCCAGAGATACGTGGAAGTAATTAAAAGGATATCGTCGAATTAATGTGCAAACCTGCTAAATCCACTTTTTAAGTAAATTGAGATTTTGATGCCGTTTGGTAGAGAAAGATAAGCCTCGAGCACGTAGTTTTCTTAAATTTGAGCCTTGAAGTGTGTAAAAGGTTTGATAAAAAAAAATTCTAAATCCACTCATAGAAAAAATGTTGTACAAAAAACTGCTTAAACCAGTACATAATTATTATATTTTTGGCTTTTTCCCAAGCTGCAACTATCAAATATAAGAAGTTTTATGTCTCTCGTGTAAAATGAGATGAAAGGGAATTAACAGGTTTGCGTGTAAAGCCGACGATATATAAAACGCTGATATGCCCTTAAGTCTTAATGACATTTCAAAACTTTAAATCGTCTTCCTATGAAGTTTTGACAATTGGACATTAAGACGGGTCGATCTATGTAAAAAAAAACAATATATCGTCCCCTTAATAAAACAATAGTGTATAATTATACCATCACCCGTAGGGATGAAGGTATATATCATTTGATACGACCCAAAAGTGTAACACATAGAAGGAGTCACTTTAGACCCTAGGTTTCTTTGAACCAAATTCGATTCATGACTTTTTAAGTCGTTTGAGCCATGTCCGTCTGTCTGTCTGTCTGTCTGTCTGTCGGGTGGCTGTCCGGCTGGTTCGCACGATAACTTTCGAAAGACGCAACCAAATGTTTTGAAATTTTGCACGAGTTATTATTTTCTCAAAACTACTTACGGTATTGCAAATGGGCTACATGGCCCCGCCCCTTCTGGTACCTCCCATACAAATACATCATTCCGCCCACTTTAGAAATCGAGTAATAATATCAATACACCCTAGGGGATCGTCCCCAAATTCTGTATTTAGTACAGCAATAACAGGATAAAGTTTTGGAAAAAATTTTGAAAGCTTAGCCACGCCCCTTCTGGTACCTCCCATACAAATCTACATTTCCGCCCACTATAGAGATGGAGAAATAATATCAATAAATTAAACGTGATCGTACCCAAATTCTATTTTGAGTAAAGCTATAACAAGATAAAGTTTTAGAGAAAAAAATTGGAAGTCTATTCACGCCCCATCTAGTACCTCCCATACACATCAGGTACCGCCCACTTTAGAAATCGGTTAATATTATTAAAAGACCTAACGCGATCGTGCCCAAATTCTGTATTTGGTAAAGTTTAAGCAGGATAAAGTTTTGGAGAAAAAATCTGGAAGTCTAGACACGCCCCTTCTGGTACCTCCCATACAAATGTACCACTCCGCCCACTTTAGAAATAGGGTAATAATATCAATACACTCGACACGATCGTGCCCAAATTCTGTATTTTGTTATATTATAACAGGACAAAGTTTTGGAGAAAAAATTGGAAGTCTAGACACGCCCCTTATGGTACCTCCCATACAAATGTACCTTTCCGCCCACTTTTGGGATGTAGTAATAATATCAGTACACCCAACGCAATCGTGCGCAAATTCTGTATTTAGTAAAGCTATAACAGGATAAAGTTATGGAGAATAAATCTGGAGCCTAAACACACCCCATCTGGTACCTCCCATATAAATGTACCACTCCGCCCAATTTCGAAATCGAGTAATAATATCAATAAAATAGAAAATTATTTGTTTTACTGAGGGTAAGGGTAAATGTAAGTCGGGTTGCCCGACTGAAACTTTCTAACTGGTTTTAATTACAAATCGATTATTTTCAATAACTCAAGACTTAAACAATATATTATATTGGGTGATGGTATTTATCAGTCAGTTTAACTGACTGAAATTTCTGTACTGGTTTTTTTGGTGTTTTGAGAAAATCGAGTTTAAAGTTTTCGTCAAATCGGATGTCTATTAAAACCTCAATATCGCGGTTAATATAGGTTTTTTATGGTGGTTTTTACAAGGAATGCATAATACCGTTCCTGTTCTATCAACTGACCAAGTTTTAATATTTTACTCATCGTTTAAGGCCATAATTATGTCATTCAAAAAGCAAGTACGCCATATAGGCTGTTTTATTTTTTAAAAATTAGTATCTGGTACACTATTTTATTTTGTATAGTATACACTGTTTTATTCAATAGCAAAATAGCAATTTGTAACAAATAAGTATAAAATCATTCGAATTCTTTCTCTTTCTTTGCTACATATGGCTCATCTAAAAAATTGCGCCTGTTTCATCCTTGTAATTTAAAAAAAAATGACTGCGAGTCACGAGGAATAACAGTTTTTTCACAAACTTTTGAGATAAAATAGTGTATATTTTTATAAGCTATTTTACGAGTAAAAGTTTTGATAAATTGTATTTATTTACACAGACTTAAATGGAGTATGATGCGTATACACTGTCATTATTTTAATAACTTTGAAGAGGCCATTTTCAAATAAAATAGCGCATTTGAGCTTACACACTTATTGATGGAAATTTTTGAAGAAGAAATTATACACTATTTTTTCCAATGACCTTTTGACGCACTTTGTGAATGTAGATTTTAACGAAATTTTGACCAGGCATAGAATCAATGAAGGAGATTCTAAATATGCAATAAAAAAATAATGGTGTATGAGCACATACACGGACGATATGAATGTTACCGCCTTATATGAACAGTCATATCAAAACAAATTCAGAGGTGCAAAATTTTTAGTTTTGTGGGCGTGGCTAAAACGGCGGATTTGCTGGTTGTCCATAATGTATTATTCGCTGTTCGATTATATATGATTGAAGAGGTATTAACAAGAGCTTAGTTAGTAACATAGTTACTTAATACATACTATGAAGTCATATTCCAGTGTTTCTAAACATTACGTCTTTCAAAACCTTTAACAACTTGAAGATATATGAATTTGGTCCGTTTAATAATATTGTTATAGCAGACAAACCACCAGATAACCCAAAGTTTTGAAACACGCCTTCTGTTACCTCCAATACAAATTACCGAATTGACCTTTATAGGTCATGGTACCTCCCATACAAAATGAGTTCCTCCAACATACACATATTGCCGTTCCTGTGGCAGTACTCGTCTATATGTCTCTGTATGCTTTATGTGTATTTCATATTCCACAAAACAAAAATACTTTAAAGCACTTTCGTCTAATATTTCCACAATATAAAATCTATCTTTAACACATTTTACTCTTCACCCTAAGTTATCACTTTGCTCTTTATTTGAGCACAGCTATGGAGGGTGGGTCGCATATACACAAGTACTTACAAATATGTTAATTTTTCATGCAATTTCTTGATTCGTTATTCTGTTTTTTTTATACTACTACATACACAAAAACAAACTTAAAGAAGATGGTCATGATTAAAGATTTCTGTATTTTTTTTGTTTCTTGTTTAAAACTTGTGTTTAAGATGCCAAAGTGGCTGATTGCAAAGCCGCAAATGTTGATAATTACAATGATGAAGTTCGTTTAATTTCACTTTCCACTATTCACTTTAAAAAAGTTTACGTAATACTTGGAAACTACGTTTTCGAAAGTGTCATTGTCGTTGTGTCAATATTGACAATAATTCCACAGTAATAAATTAAATATAAATCTTTGGGAAACAACACTTGCATTGAGTTGATCTTTCTCTTGTGCCAGCTTTGGCGTCGTTCGTGCATGCGTATTTTGTTAACATTTTCAACAAAATCTGCAACCACATAAAGATGAACTTAAAATGACAAACATACACATATACTGATATTTTTCTTTAGTTTGACCAAAGTGTAACAAAAACAAAATAAATAAATAAAAGTAATGGCCAAATAAAATGTGCTTATGTAAAACCATGAAATGTGCAGAAAAATATTTACATAAATAATGGACATGACTGCGCAAATTTGTACATCCGTCCATCCGCTAGAGATCTACATTCGACTGATCACATTTGAAGATGTGTTGAGAAGTAAGAGCTCTGTAGTTATGATTATCGTGCCTAATATATATTTTTGGTTTCTAAGAACCATGATTGATCGGTGAGGCGATTGGTTATAGGTATTGCATATTATAGAAATGGGATACATTATACGTTACTTTAAAAAATTAAATGACGTCAAAGAGAAAATCCGTCGTAGCAGAGATGAAAGCTAAGCATATTTAAATTTGAATTTTCGTTTATCATAAATATCGCAATTTTAGTATGAGTTCCGGCAATTCTTAGTTTCTGTTTTGTGGTATTGTGATTGTAGCATGTACACGCCACTATTGTGCGGGTAACCTAGATTCGAACTCTCTTACAGCCATGATTGTTTCATTGATCGGCGGTCACCTTGCTCTTGTAGACTACAACTTCCGAGTAGCCAATTCAATCTACATTTGTCTGACTCAGATAGGACAACCTTGACCATATTGCATTCACAAATTGTTAATGACTTCGGTAAAAGTTCTGTAAAAAGTTCATTTCAATATATCTGGGCATAAGCTAATTCTCTATTAGGGTACCATCTCTTATAAATTCCCACAAAAATCTCATAATAAATCATAGTTTTTAATTGTATCTTCTGGTACCTTCCATACAAATGACCGAATTGACCCTCATAGTTTTACATACATATATTTTGAAGGTACACTGAATTTAGTCAAATTTTCGGTAAGATGTACGCTTACAAAAATTTGAGTGAGGAATGAATTTAGACTAGAACACTATTCTCCACTTGATTTCTAGGCTGACACTATTTTTTTTATTGACGGAAGATTTGAAGTAGGTAAATTCATCTACTACCTCAAAACAATAATTTGAGGAGAGGACTCTTTTTTCGTCGAAATCATTATTTTTGTTTTGTCCTTGTTAACCGCTAAACCCACTTTTGGTGACTCCTTTTCTAGTGATGAGAAAACTGCAGTAACATCCCGCAGATTTCGGCCAATGACGTCTATATCATCGGCATAGGCTAGTTACATGTGTGGCTTTTGTGAAATATGTTGCCAGACATGTTGACACCAGCCTTTGTCATCACCTTCTTTATAACTATAATAAGTAGTGTACCGGACAAGTTATCACTCTGCCTGAGACCTCTTTCCGTATTGAATGGTTCAGAGTTATCCTTAACAAGCTTAACTTAGGATTTGGTGTTTTCAAGGTACATCTGCAAAGTCGAATCGGCTTTGCAGGAATATCAAACTCAGACATGGTCTCATATAGCATTATCCTTATCGAAGAGTAGAAGGCAGCTTTGTAGTCGAACTGCATTTTATAGTTTGTTTCCTAGATTTGTCGTAAAGTGAATATTCTATCCTTCGTAGATTTATCAGGTCTAAAGCCGCACTGATATGGTCCAATTAGTTTTTCTACAATAGGCTTTAGACGTTCACACAATATGCTCGAAAGGACCTTGTACGCAATTGATAAGTTGTTACACTCACTACGACCTCCTTTCTTGTATTTGGGACGTAACAACTGAGACTCTAATTCCCGGGCATGCTCTCCTCTAGCAAGATGTTCTCCATGAGCTGATGCATGCTCCTACTCAGCTCCTCCCCAACTGTATTAAACAATTGAGCAGGGAAATCATCGACTCCAGCCGCATTGTTATTTTTTAGGCAGAATATTGTCACACGCATTTCGCTCTGCCTCGGTGGTGAGCAGTTAATACCATCGTCATGGATTGGTGAGAGGTCTTCGGAAATCCCGTAGATTGCTGAAATGTTCTCTCCATATCTTTAGCAAGTTATCCGGGTCCGTCAGTAGTTGGCCATCGCTGTCCTTGGGGGAGGGCAACCCGGTTCCACGCAACCCTCTGGAAGAATTTTCGGGCTTCAATTTCAATTTTCTGCTTCGGAGCAATTCAATGCACTCAACTGTCTCTTCTTCAGCTCCTTCTTTTTTCCGTCTAAAGAGACTAGTAGCCTCTTGTCTCTTCTCCCTGTGCCGTTCACGAACAGCTCGCGTTGCCATTTGTAGCAGTTTCGCTCTATGTGCAGCATCCGTCTCTCTTGTGGCTTTGTGGCATTCATCATCGTTGCAGGCGTCATCTTGAGAGTCCGTTTCTTCTCGCAGTCCGTTCTATGGAGTCGGCTATATATTGCCACTGCGAAGTAATATTATCAGGGGTTGGCGCATTCCGTAGCAGTTGAATTAGGTGATTGGAATAGGCGTCCGCTACCTCTGTGGTCCGCAGTTTACCGAAGTCCAGCTTTCGTTTTGCCTGGTTACGTATGTTTTCGCCATGCTTAGCCTTGTGTGTACCTTAACTGCGGCAAGGTAGTGATCGGCGTCAATGTTCGCACCCCTGATCACTCGTACGTCCAGATAGGTGCCTTCTATCGACTACCACGTGATCTATCTGATTCCTCGTCAATTGATCTGGAGATAACCATGTTGCCTTATGAATATTTTTATGGTCAAATCTAGTGCTGCTAACTACCATATTTGTTGCCGCGGAGAAATCAATCAGTCTGATGCCATTGTTCGATGTTTCGGTGTGCAGACTCAATTTTCCGATGGTAAGCTCAAATGTCCTGATCGCTTTTGTCTTCTGTCGAAGCATGGACTCATATAAGTGTTTTGTGGAAAAACTTTGATTTTAATTCTTATGGTGGCTATTCTTTCACACACCGGGTTGAATCTTGAGACTAGGTGTCGCAATCTCTTGCCACCCACAAATCCACATCTAAACTCGTGCTTGTCCGCATGGCCCATATAGTAGATGTCACAAGCTTTCATGCGCAAGCACCCATGTTCCGTCCACCGGGTCTATACAGTGTTCTTACATTCCAGAAGCATAGCCTCAAATCATGGCCTTTAATTCGTTTGCGGTGGTTGTCAACATTTTGGGGGTATGTTTTATTCTTTCTTACTACTTTTAATTGCAATAGTTTAAACGTCGGGGGCGAGTTGCAAGCCCAACGCACCACGTCGAAGTTTTCTCCTCTTGCCAGGATTTTATTATAGCCGCCCATTCTGGGTTAGACGCTGACCAGAGTACCGAGCCGATGTGCCTGAATTTTAGCTTTCGCTTCTCACAGTTAGCCGTGCTCTGACTGGTGTCAAAAGCACATTTATAATAATACATAAGTGATTTTAAATAAAAATCGGTTAATTTCAATAATTCAAGAAATAAACAATATCGTATATTGGATGATGGTATTTATCAGTCAGTGTACTTGACTGAAATTTTTGTACTGGTTTTTAATTCATTTGACACAATTACCATTTCAGTTTCATTGTACAAAATGTGTGTGTGCATACAATTTATAATTTCGTTTAATATTCACAAAGGTCATGATAAAACAAAGTAAACTTTATAGAAAACATTACATAGATGTCATGCTGTCATACACATCATAATAAGCGAAATTAATTATTTTGTTTTATATCTTCAAATGTTAAATGCTTAAGGCCGTACTTATCTTAATTTAATTAGATCCATTAAAAATATTTTATTCAATTCCACACCCAAAAAAGTCACCAGAAGAAAACAAAAACATCTATTAAAAAACATTTGCTGTAAAAGAGCTATGTTGTTGCTGTTGCTGGTGTCTCGGCGTATTAAACAGCTTCCAAAGACAATGAATAAAGTTAAGTTGTTAAATCATAGCAAACCAACAATCTTCATGTCACAGTGTCTGATAAAATAGATGTTCAGATTGTAAAACAGTATTTTAAAAAATTTAAATCGCCTTATTATAGTACATAGTGTTGCAAAACAAATCGGTGTTTTTAGTTGTTGCTGGTACATTAAGGTGGCAATTTAATTTATAGGTAGAAAAAAACCTAGGAATTCTATGTTTATGGGATTTAATATTGTAGTAAATATTATAAAACTACTAAGAAAGTATAACATGTAACATAATCACAAAATATATCCAGGAAATTTCGTAAATTTTTTATAATCACTATTTATTTTTCCATATCCGCTTAAACACACGGATTTGATATATATGTACATTTATATTTACTTTCCTAGCATACAAAAGCTGTGAACTTTGAAAACAATATTACGCACCTACACTTCGATTTCCCTTTAATATTACACTTAACAATTTTAGATTATGTACTATGATCAAACTTTGAAATTTCGTTTTCGATGCCACCCTAACGTATTTGGTTTGGTATATGGTATGGTATGTGGGAATAAAAAAAATTCTAAATAATGGGTAACGATCATCAAATCGTAAATAACTTGTAATCATGATATCAGAACGATTTTACCTAATTAATTTTAATCTAGTTACTCATTCAGTAATTTTTCATGTGGCATAGTATGATAAGCTTTGGATATGTTGTATTTTATTGCTTATGCTAAAATAGTTACTGTAGTTTATTGACACAATCAGATACGTAGTGATACATATGATTATTATATAATAAACATTTATGTTTTAGTCTCAAGAATTCGCAAACAATATTATAATATAGGAACACATTGTAAGTTTATGCTTTATAGAGTCGACATTTATGAACATAACTATTCATTTCATTTCATTTCATTTATTTATATATTTTATAATCCAAAAGCCAATTTGGCCAAAAATTGATTATATAGAAAACATTTACATTACTTTTAGTTATTATTATTAAAATTTTTATTTTTAACACGAATATAGATGTAAGTATTAAAGGTTTAGGGACCATTAGCAGAGAAATAAAAAAAAGACACGCACAAGATTTAAAAATATTGCATTACAACATCTTTAAATTTCTTGAACGACAGTGAAAAATTTCTGTTTTCATACGAAACTAAAGAGTTCCACAACCGAATAGCCCGAATTTCAAACGATCGTTGCATTACCAAAGTCTGGAACCGAGGAATTCTTAAGGAATGAGCCCTTTGTGAACCTACAAATTCAAATCGAGAAGATAAATAAGATGGCTTTTGAAACTTCATAATTTTATATAACAATAAAATAACTCTAAGATTAATAAAATTTTCAAACGTGCAACCCAGAAATTTAATTGAGTACGGTGTAACGTGATCATATAATTTTAAATTATATACGTAGCGAATAATTCGGTTAAAACACGCTTTTAAGCGTTCCAGACTACCTAAACTTGTTCCTGAATATACTTCCAAGCCATAAGTAATATGAGGCATTATTAAGGCTACTCCTATACTTTTTCTAACCTCAAAAGGAATACTACATCGAGTATTATACACTCTTCTTAGCGAAAAAGTAATTTTCGAGACCACCTGGTCAATATGACTGCCAAATTTTAAATTATTATCTATGTAAAACCCCAGAACTTTAAAAGAGTTAACACTTTCAATTGCTGTATCATTTAATTTAAAGCTTAATGTAGAACTTAGCGAGCTATTAAAAGTTATAAACTTAGATTTTGCAGAGTTCATGACTATGTAATTTTCTTCACACCATTCATTGATTCTTGCCAATTCTTCATTTACACAGTTTTGAAAACTGACATTTCCATCACCATGAGCAATGAGTTGTAAGTCGTCTGCATATAAATGGCCCTTGGAAAATGAGATTATATCAAAAATATCGTTAACATATATAGAAAATAATAATGGTCCCAAGATAGACCCTTGGGGAACACCTCTATAAATTGTTCGAAATGCGGAAATATTATTGTTACATTGCACATACTGAGTTCTATCAAAGAGGAAAGATTTTATGAAACGACAAGTTTGGCATTAGCTCGAAATGAAATAACCATGTGGAATTAAATATCTCTTTCACTGCTTAAAGAAAATTCATATTAAATTTTTCCTAAATATTGACTGAATTGAAGTAAGCGATAATTACAACCACCTGTTACCATAGAATTGAAAACACAAAAAAAGGAAAAAACAAGAACCCCCACCCAAATGTTGACAACCCCGCAAACGTTACAAGGACCATGATTTATGGATATGTCCGAACTCTCTATCAATCTGGTGGATGTCCTCGACAAATACAAGACTGCCATGACCCACATAGAGGAAATGCGATGGACGGGACAGGAATACACATGACGAAAGTACTTCTCGCGGTTTAAACCTGTAAATAACTGAATAGCCACTTTCCGCATAAATGCGAAATATTTCTACATCACTCTCATTTGTTAACACGCACCGACGGAAGACAAAGACGAGGTAATTAAAGATGCATTCTATGAGCGCCATGAGAAAATATATTTACGCTGCCCTGACCATGACATTAAATTTGTTCTGGGAGATTTTAATGCCGAAATCTTAAGGAAACACAATAACTCCGATAGGGATTTCATGGTAGTAAGTGGAATCAGATTCCCAAGTAATGATATTCACAAGGCAACCTGGATATCCATCCACTGATCAAAAACCAAGAAACCAGATAGATCACGTGGTAGTCGATGTGAAGCATATCACAGGCGTTATAAGCGTGCTTGTGATGCGCCGGCCTTGACGTGGCATAGTGGTTAGAACACGCGACTACCATGCGGGAGATCGCAGGTTCAAACCTGGTTCCAGTCATCTTATAAGAAAAAAAAAATAAATACAATTTTCTTTCATTGTCGGCTCCCCTCGAATGTTGTTTGACAGCAACTTCGCAGAATTAAGCGTCGATTCAATCGTCGTGTCTAGTAAGAGCTTCTCAAAATAGTGACGTTCGCATTCGTCGATAAATAAGTAGGTGCCGTTAGTTGTGAATCTAAAAATAGAAAGCGTGTTAATTCACAACAACGCGAGAAGCTATCCATACCTCATTCATGGGGTGCAAAGGGAAATTAAGTTTTTTTTTAAGTTTAGTGATGCGCAGTGCGAATATGGACTCGGATCACTACTACAATGTATGCGCGCGATTATGTAGTGCTAAAAATGCTCGTAACCAAACGCAAAGGAAACTAGACATCACAAAGCTGCATACCAGCGAGAATGCCTACTCCTGCCAACCATCTCAGTTACTTCAAACAAACCAATCTGATTCTTGTCAGATTATTACGAATTATTTGACCACTGCCGCAACGACTGTAATGGGTTATGAAAAACCACGCTCAGACAGGACATGGTACGATGGGGAATGTCTTGCAATGTCTGAGGGAAAGGACACTGAAATGCATGGTAACGCATGCGGTGACGAAACGATATAATGAGAAGAGGAGAGAGATAAAATGCCTCTTCAGGCGGAAAAGGCGTCTATGGAAAAAAGAGACAGCTAGGATATCGAAAACACAAGGACTGATGTGAAACCTAAAAGTTCTACCTAACTGTAAAAAATAAGGTTTAAGAACAGGAATAAGGACGAAGACGGAAATCTGGTAACGGACAAGCATAGTGTGCTGCAAATATGCAGGTCAACATTTCGCACTCTGGTCGTTCCCGAAGACATCATAAGACATAAAAGATCATGACAATCATGTACAACGGATAAGATTTCCACCACAGAGCCAGCTCGAGATCAGCACAGCAATTGCAGAGCTTCTAAGCCAGCTCATATACACAAGATTGCATGTGCAATTTTTGTAATCTGAGTGTTCTATTAGCAGTCGTGGCATAGTGTATAGAACACGCAACCACCCTGCGGGAGATCCTTGGTTCGATTTCCGCCACAAGTCATCTACATTTTTCTTTCATTGCCAGTTCCCACGATGTTGTAGACAGTAACCTCGCAGTATGGTGTCGAATCAACCGGCATGTCTAGCAAAAGCTTCTCAAACAGTGATGTTCGCATTCGTTGATAAACAAGTAGGTGTCGTTTGTTGTGAATCTAAAATAGAAAGCGGGTTAATTAACAACAACGCGAGAAGCTATCTCATATCTCATACATGGGGCTTTAGACTTAGTAAATCAACTACTGACGAGACATGCACACTTTGGCAAATCCTGGAAAAGATCCAAGAGAAACAGATAGACACGTACCATATTTTCGTCTACTACAAGGCTGGCTTCGACAGCCCCGATACGGCTGAAATTACTCGAAGTCATGGTATTCCAGTGAAGCTGGTACGCCTTTGCGGAATGACGCTGACTGATACGAAGTCTTCAGCGAACCTTCATTCTATATTTCGACATAGTGATGGTGATGATAATGAGGAAACCTGGAGTTAACACGAGTGGTACAATATTCAACAAAAGCCACATGCTACTTGCGTACACTGATGAAGTAGATATCATCCGCCGGAAACTGCGGTATGTTACTGCAACCTTCTCAGGTATACAGAGGCAATCAGCAAAACAGGAGCGTACGGTGAACTAGGTCACCGTTAACAAAGAGTATCGACTTCTTGTCAATCATGAGCTGAACGTGCTTTATATTATATTATGACGTGGCCATATGCATTAAGGTAAATTACTGGCGTTGGCTAGGTCATGTTGTACTCATGGATAAAAATGCTACAGCTTGAAGTCTTTGACTTCGATGAACGGCGCAGAAGAAGGCGACCAAAACTCCGTCGGAAAGACTTGGTTGCTGAGAACCATACATTACTTGGTGTGTTGAACTGGAGAAGAAGCGCAGAAGATCGAAGTGCATATAATATTTTTCTACGTGCGGCATATAATTGCAATATACATACATACAATATACATAATAAGTGAGTTGCAAAAAAAGAATTTTTCGTCTGCATATTTGTAACTGTAGAGCCGCTAAAATTCGCATACCTCCTCCGCCCACTTATCACAACAAAATATTCCGTGTGTAAATTTCATGCAGTTAATACAAAGTTTAACATGTTAAAAATATATATTGGTTTAACAATAGTTTGATTACCGAAAGGCTATATATTTCTATCATTTGATACGAGAAAAAGTGTAACGCGTTAAAGGCGTTTGAAATAACACGTTCCAAAAATCATAACTTGAATTACAGCAGATATCAATTTTGAACTTTAACTGATAAATCTTGAGACTTCAAAGATTATGTGCTGTAAAAATGGAAGTGCCACGCCTAAAAGAAAAGGGCGGGAAAAGTGGTAGATTACAGACTTTTGTTTATTGTGCATTTGTTCTCGAAGTTCAGATCGAAATTTTGCTTCAATCGCGATGAAATTTGCCACATCTTCGTCTTATAGGCCAAAAACAATCTATACTAAAATTGGGAGAAATCGGTTCAGATTTAGATATAGTCCCCATATATATGTTCCCCCATTTGACTAAATACTCCTCTGGAGGTCATATTTTTCGACTGATTTTTACGAAATGTGGCACATGGCATTCTAATTGGCCCAGAAGTACATTTATTAAAAGCCAGCCATATCGGGTTCGATTAATATATAGCCTCTATATATATGATTCAACCAATTTACATTCTGACAGCTTTAAAAGCCGCATTTTGCTTCCGATCCTCATGAAATTTGGCACATCTTTGTATTTTGGGCCAGAGACAATCTGTACTAAAATTACAAGAAATCGGTTCAGATTTAGATATAGTCAAATATATATGTTTCTCGATTTGTCTAAATATCCCTCTAGAAGTCATATGTAAATATATATTCGTGTACCGATTTGCGACATGGTTGTGTTTCTTGTCTTTTACTACTACTTTTTGCTACTACACTGCTACTATTTTATACCACTACTATTTATTCTATTAATTTGTACAACTAGATATTTCGTCAAACAACACGTGTTGGTGTTAAATTGGTGTTTTCGTATGGGGGCGTACTCTTCTAGGGGGCGTGGCTTAGTCAGTGAATATAAATTCAAAATTATTTCTTGTAAATAATTATGTGCCAATTTTCAGGAAGTTATCATATCAAATAACAAAGATATTAAGTAATAACTCTAGTACAATAGGTACTACACAACCTGGAATGTGGCATGTGTTGACTCATAAAAGGTCAAATATCTCCAATCGGGCACGATAGTGGCAATAGTTTTACTTTTTAAATTCTTTAACGGACTTTCCCTCAATAATACAAAATTTTTAAAATTTCTGGCACGCTCGTCCTTTTTTTTAAAACTCAACTCAAAGTTTGAAAATTAAGCAAAAAATAACGGTTTTAAAAAAAGTTTATAAAAATTAGACCTTCATAAAAAATATATATATTTTTATTTTAATATCTTTGAAATTGTTCCTAAAATCTAGAGAAAAAATTCATGGTTTAATCTCCAACCGATACTGAACAAACACTAGTTTAGCTCTGCATTAATATTGATTTTTTTTTGGAATTGTTATTCTTTGTCAAAATAGCCCAACTTTGACTAGCTGTACAAACTAAACTATACACTCAAAATGGATAATATTTCAGAATTTGATACTTCCTACTGAAATATGAAATATAAACTGAAATAAGACATAAAGTACCCATAACCTCTGTCCAGTTTACTATGCTTACTTTACAAAACATATGTAGGCACTGCACAAATCTGCACTTGAGTGAAAACCAGCAGTAACATTATTGTTACCACTATCTGACCCAAAGTATTACTCTGCCAGGCAAGATGATGGCCTTGTACTCTTATTCGTATGTTGATCATTGATCATTGGTATTGAAATAAATCAAAAGTCAAGCAACTGCTTCGATTATATTGCGGCCGTTACCCACCCTGGCAAGTGCAAAAGCAAACGCCAATAACAAATATGTTCACAACAAAAAATGAAGATACCAACATATAATGCATCACGACCGAATGTTAAACAGTTAACTACAAACTACAATGTTTCATATTCAATATTAAGCTGTATGTAATGTTAATTCTACCTCCTTCATTTACCAATACTTATGTAAATGATGTCGTAATAGTTGGGTGGGAAAACCAGCCAACAAAATGGAGTTGCGAGAGAAAACATCCAAGTAGTTGTCCCCAGGTCCATTGTGTGCTTGGATCTGTGTATGCACATACAGATTTCTACTGATTACACACGATACCCTAACATCATGAGCAGCGTTTTATCTTCATTGATACACAGATGCAATGTCAATGGCATTACATGACTGTGGAAATTGAAGTTTCACTTTGGGAGACAATACGAATACCTTGCAGGTAGGCACTTGAAACAACAACAACAACAAAACGCAGAGAAAAAATAGCATTTGCCATCGGCAAAAACTTGCAATAACTTTGGCATCTTCTTCTTCTTCTTTTGTACGCTTTGTGGTTGCTGAATTTCATAAACTTTAAACTCGACAAGAAGTTGGTGGTTACTGCAGCAGATGAGGATGGACGGTGTTTTTTGTTGTAATTTTTTGATTAAGCTTTTTATTGCCGCCTCTCTTGTAGTTTTTTCAGCGCTTTATTACTGTGATGTAAAATTGTTAGGTATTATTATACAAAAATTTGTTTCCAGTTATAATATGATGGATTATTTATGAGGTAATACTTCATTCGTCATGTAGCTCGTGGTAATAATTCGCATGCTCAGCCGCACTATACGACAGAAATGGGGAAATCTATAAAAAAAAACAACTATTTCTGTTTAGTTTTTCTCTTTGGGGGAAGTTAATGATTTTGGCTAAGACTTCCCATGAGTATGCGTTTTATTTTAGAAACTAGTTAGAAATATTTAAAATACAGTAATGGTTGATTTTAGTTTTGTTATTTATACAATAATTAACAACGTATTTATATGCGTGTGAAATTTGCCAGATGCTCGCTTAAGTTTTATTGTCCGAAATTCTTGGCTAAAACAAAAGACTTAAGAAACAAACCCCTAAATACAATGAAATTAACTGTGTGTTTTGCTAGTTGCTTACCTTGTGGCGCAAAGTGATCAGGCTAATAGAAATTGTTGCCTCATTTGTTTAAGATAAGAAAAAACAAAACTTTATGTATACATTAGAGTAGGTGTTAGGTGTTATAATCGTATACCAACGATAGGTAAAAGTATTGATGAATAGTTTGTGATAAAAAATATAGCGAAAGCAAGTTCAGTTAGCACACGCTTAATTTAACAGAATCAAAACGTCGTCCCACCAAATCTTGAAACCACTTCAATTATTTGATTTTCTCCAAAATAATAACTATTACGGAATTTCGAAAACTTTATAGTTCAATATTATGCTTGCTTTGCAATAAATATAGCCACTATATCAAATTTTAACACAATCGGAGTCATGAGTCAAGATTGATGTACTCTCTAACAATAATTCGAAATTCTTGGCAATATGAGATATCCGTATGTCCGCCAATAAATAAGCACTGTACCAAATTGGGTGTTCTCTGAAGAGGTATAAAAAGGAGATGATGCCTCTGTGGTTCCTCTAGTCAAATAAACATCCATACTGTCTGTTCCATATAGAGCGGCTTACCTGTCATTGTCTGCTTCAGAGAGAGCAGCTGAAGTGAATCCAGGCAGTAGATATACAATGCGGAATCGTTTGGGATGGGCTTGGCATTCGTAATGACGAGAAAAAGAACCCCCCAAAATGTTTACGATTATTGCAAACCTTATAAGGACCACGATTTGAGAATATACACCTGGGTTTTTAGAACTCTTTTCAGACCAGGTGCCTCTCTTCTCTTAGCGGCTCGTATTACTGCTTTACTGGAAATTGGATGGACTCCTTTCCAATTACATAGGGTGTCATTGGGAGGCAAAGCCTTCCATCGTCGCTGCCTATAAGAAGGCCTGATGGATGGCCTGCATACACATGAAAAAAGAAGGACTTGTAACATAAAAAAATATGCAGTTTTTCACCCTCAAATTGTTAAGTTTATTTTTAGATATTTCTCACTTCCCCAGCGGCGAAATTGGCAAGAGCTTCTACAATAAGTTCATGCCTGCTTGTAGTAGACTTTGAGACATTCCAACGGAATCTCTTGAGGCCTTTTTTTCATACTTGAAAACAGGCCTAAACCTTCCATTCTAAAACATCTGAAGTACATGATCTTTCCATTATTTTTAAACCTATGCTGCAAGGCCTTCTTATAGAAGTGTCCGCGTGTAGACACATTCCGTCTCCCATCCCAAAGAAGGCTTGACAGGAGGCATTAAAGAAAAGGCCACGAGGAATGTGTTCGTGTGTTTTTCTTAAAAAAGTTTATGATTAGCTTCAGTCAAACAATTTGAATGCATCTTCATATGCTAGATGGTAGAATGGCTGACTAATAATCGAGGAAGGTTTACTGTCGTTGAAAAAAGTGTAAGCATAAAGAAACCCAGTAAAAAAGTTACAGTCGGGCAACCCGACTTACATATACTCTCTCACCCTCAGTAAAACAAAAAATTTTCTATTATATTGATATTATTACTCCATCTCTAAAGTGGGAGTGGTACATTTGTATGGGAGGTACCAGAAGGGGAGTGTCAAGACTTTTAAACTTTTTTCTTCAAAACTTTATCCTGCTTGACCTTTACTAAATACAGAATTTGGGCACGATCGCGTTGGGTGTATTGATATTATTACTCCATCTCTAAAGTGGACGGAAAGGTACATTTGTATGAGAGGTACCATAAGGGGCGTCGCTAGACTTCCAATTTATTTTTCCCAAACTTTATCCTGTCATAGTTAACAAAATACAGAATTTGGGCTCGATCGTGTCGAGTGTATTGATATTATTACTCCATCTCTAAAGTGGGCGGAGTGGTACATTTGTATGGGAGGTACCAGAAGGGGTGTGTCAAGACTTTCACATTTTTTTCTCCAAAATTTTATCCTGCTTGACCTTTACTAAATACAGAATTTGGGCACGATCGCGTTAGGTTTATACATCATATTAATCAATTTCAAAAGTGGGCGGTACCAGATGTGTATAGGAGGTACCAGATGGGACGTGGCTAGACTTCCAGTTTTTTCTCAAAAATTTTATCCTGCTATAGCTTTGCTGCATTTGTATGGGAATTCGGGTACGATCGCGTTGGTTTTATTGATATTATTACTCAATTTCTAAAGTGGGCGAAAAGGTACATTTGTATGGGAGGTACCAGAAGGGTCGTGGCTAACCTTCCAATTTTTTTTCAAAACTTTATCCTGTTATAGGTCTACTAAGTACAGAATTTGGATACGATCCCGTCGGGTGTATTGATATTATTACTCAATTTCTAAAGTGGGCGGAATGATGTATTTGGATGGGAGGTACCAGAAGGGACGGGGCCATGTAGCCCAGGGTAGGGTCTAAAGTGATTACTTCTTGTATGTGTTACACTTTTGGATATTGATATATACCTTCATCCCTAATATTTCCCCAAAACTACTAACGGTATTGCAAATAGGCTACATGGCCTCGCCCCTTTTGGTACCTCCCATACAAATACATCATTCCGCCCACTTTAGAAATCGAGTATTAATATCAATACATCTAATGGCATCGTACCCAAATTCTGTACTTAGTAAAGCTATAACAGGATAAAGTTTAGGAAAAAAAATTGGAAGTCTAGACACGCCCCTTTTAGTACCTTCCCATACAAATATAGCAATCCGCCCACTTTAGAAATCGAGTAATAATATCAATAGACCCAACGGGATCGTACCCAAATTCAGTACTTAGTAAAGCTATAACAGGATAAAGTTTCGAAAAAAAAAATTTGATGTCTACCCTCGCCCCTTCCGGTACCTCACATACAAATGTACCTTTCCGCCCACTTTAAAGATGGAGTAATAATATCAATAAATCCAACGCGATCGTACCCAAATTCTTTCTTTAGTAAATCTATAGCAGAATACAGTTTTTGAGAAAAAAAATTGGAAGTCTAGCCACGCCCCTTCTGGTACCTTCCATACACATCTGGTACCGCTCACTTTAGAAATAGATTAATATTATAAATAGACCTAACGCGATCGTGCCCAAATTCTGTATTTAGTCAAGTTCAAGCAGGAAAAAGTTTTAGAGAAGAAATCTGGAAGTTTAGACACGCCCCATCTGGTACCTCCCATACAAATGTATCAATCCGCCCACATTAGAGATGGAGTAATAATATCAATACACTCGACACGATCGTGCCTAAATTCTGTATTTAGTAGAGCTATAACAGGATAACGTTCTGGTACCTCCCATACAAATTTACCACTCAGCCCACTTTAGAGATGGAGTAATAATATCAATACACCCAACGCGATCGTGCCCAAATTCTGTATTAATTAGACCTATAACAGGATAAAGTTTTGGAGTAAAATTCTGGAAGTCTAGACACGCCCCTTCTGGTACCTCCCATACAAATGTACCACTTCGCCCACTATAGAGATGGAGTAATATATCAATGCACTCGACACGATCGTGCCCAAATTCTGTATTTTGTTAAGTTATAACAGGATAAAGTTTTCGAGAAATAATCTGGAAATCTAGGCACGCCCCTTCTGGTACCTCCCATACAAATGTACCACTTCGCCCACTTTAGAAATCGAGTAATAATATAAGTTTTTTTGTTGTACTGAGGGTGGTGGTATATGTAAGTCGGGTTGCCCGACTGAAACTTTCTTACTGGTTTTTAAATTTGTAAGTCCTTCTTTTTCATGTGTATGCAGACCTATGTTATTTTGAAAGGAAGAGGGAATGCAGAGCGCGGGCTTACTGATTGCTTTTGAAGGCGTTCCGTAAGGCCTTCTAGGTCCTTCTTTTTGCCGCTAGGTCTATATATATTTCTCTATACCTACTCTTTTTTTCAACGACAGTAAACCTGAAAAGGCCCTTTCATAAATGCAAATGTGTCCAACAACAAATACTTAATAATTATGATTTATAACTTGCAGAAATGTTAACATCCAAAATGTTAATGTTTCTTCGAGCAATAAGAACCAGTGCATTAGAATTAGTTTTTATGAAGTCATCAATCTAATTTCAGTGGTCATCAAAAATTTGGAGGTAGCAAAGGCTTCTTATCCGATGTTTTATCAATAACGGCACTGTGCTACACACAAAATATACAGGGGTTCTCATGTAGCATTTCTGTTAGACAGGAGTCCATAGAGTACAGTGATACTTATAATATTTCTCGTTCACTTCGTTAAGTAATGTTTTTATAGCAAATTAAGTGAAATGACGATATTCCTCAATTTGCAAGTTCCAAATATCATAAGTCTTCTCTTTATAAGCCTATTTTCAAAAGCTTACATTTGTTGTAAAGCTATGACTTTGGAAATCGGTTAAAAAATAGTGAAACGGCGGCTCTTTAAGTAAAAGAATTGCGAAAAAACTCTTACACACACTTAAATTAATTTTAAATTTCAAAAATTTTCCAAACCAATTTCAGTAATAACAAACATTATCAATTATGGTGCATATTATTAATTTTATTATGCCAATGTACATTATTTTTTTACAAGCTGCTTTAATAGTTACTAATTAAGGCATTTTAAATTCAAATTAGCTAAAGTACAAAACATTTATATGTAATCGATAACCAACACTTAAAAAATGCGTGGTCCGGAGCTTACCTTGATTGGAAACAATTCTGACATCTGTAAGCTATCCCAAGCGACCCTATTAAACTCCAATAAATGTTATTTGTAGCTCCCTTTAGAAAGTATGCGGAGCCCCTATAATCTACCAAATGTTTATGGAATTCATTGAAATGCAATGTACACATGGTCATCAACATTTTTAAATCGTGTTATTAGGTTTCAACAAAAGATTTGTATAAAATGTTCACCATGAGAATATTAATATGAATATTTGTTTAATTTATTTATTATATTTTGAATGTCCATCCAGCGGCCGCTTCGCATCATTCATTTAAAATATAGTGTGAAATTATGATAATTTTATTGTAATGCAAATGACTGAGTCGTGATATGATTGGGGTTTGTTGATCTATTAAAATGTTAAATAAAAATTATGCTTCAGGCAGTTATCTTAAATTTATGATGACATTAAGTGTGAACTTATGGTAAACAACAGCAACGACATCAATATTAGCCGCAACAACATCAATATTAGTAGATTTTAATGAAATTGTGCAATTATTTACTAGTTCAACCATATCAAATCTACCTATGTATCTCTGGGAATGGGTGATGCATAAAGGAAATGTGAAAATAAATCATTCATTTGATATTCGATAAGAGGAGGTGGCTTTTGCATTACTTCAAATGTATATATGTGTACTTGGTTATTTTAAAAAAAAAATCATAAAGTGTTGATGAGACAAACCTTGATAATTTACTCGATTCGTGATTTCACCCACTAAATCACAATGTGTTTTCAACTTTGACATTTCGCTTTCGGTCTTGTACTCATACATACTATGCGAAAGTTAAACCATTGTCTTAAATTTCATATGGGTGCAGTATATTTTTTTGCGTCGATCAACAGATTGGAGATGATAAATTATTGATGTGTTAACATGATAATTCTTATATAAATGAACTGAATAACAAATAAGAATTTCAAAGTGTGTAAAATGTTAATTATGTATAATTGGGTAGGTCTTTATGCAAACCTATGTTACCTGGAAAGTTTACAGTTCGGCCATAAGTAGTTATTAAGAAAAAAATCATATGTGTTTACAGTTCAAACAAAATGGATGTCAAAAATAAAATGATTGCAACCGATTTTCCCTAAAAACGTGATAAAAACTAGTTAGCGAAATTGACTAATTTGTATAGGAGGTGCAAAAGAGATATGCATGTAGAACTATAAGGGCAATTTCGGTCATTTGTATGGGAAGTACCAAAAGGTTTCGTTAAATGGTTCCGTTTTCAGAGGCTATTCCTACTATTAAAAGATAAATTAGCTGACCAAATTGAAATATCCCCCAGTTGTCTGTTTGGAAGTTGATAAAGGAATATTATTTTCTGAAATATAGGTCATATTGTATGGGAGATACCAGAAGGGATTATATTCATTCCTAATATAAATTTTCATATGCTTACATCTTACGTAGAATATAACTAAATTCATTGTACTTACAGAAAAGACTATGATGGTCAATTCAGTCAACTGCAAAGTTAAATGTCCTGCAGTTGTCCGTTTGGAAGTTATGAATGTATTAATTATCCAAAAAGAGGTGGTGCTATTCTGCCCATTTACAATCCCATCACTTAATTTTGGAAAATAGTTATTAATACTGTTAAATTTTCACAAGGATCAGTTAAGGTTTACTTTAGTTATCCTGCCCACCAGCCAGACAGACGATATGGCTCAATCTTAAGTCTTTAAAAGTCCTGAAAAGAATTTGGTGTTAAGACACTTGGGGTTTAACACATCTCCATTAATGCGATACCGATTAAAATGATGGGATCGACAACGCGACACCTAATCTAATGGATCATCCTTCATGTACAATATAGCAGAATGAGAACATGACATAAGTTTGGAGTTTTGGTGTAAATTATCCACTGTACAAAATGATCGATACCAGAGTCTGTTGTAACTAACGTGGAATCAGAATCCTTTCATTGCATAAAATATAATATCAATCAAACTGTGTAAACGACTTAAATCTATTGGCAACGAAATGTATTGATACCGCATGAAACGCGAGCTATACCAAGGGATACCCTGGTAAAACTTATAAAGATAAAAATGTTTGAGTTGGCTAGAGCATGTCGCAAGAATGCCCAAAACAGTTCCAGCAAGAAAAATACTCATTACTGCGTCAATAGGCCAACGAAAGAGGGCCTTGAGTTAATCGTCTTACAAAAGTTGTTGAGTCTGCTGGTGTGCACCGGGGATTCCACCTTTTCTGCATAGGGCTGGGCAGTCACATATAATATTGAAGAGTGGAAACCCCGGTGCACAACTGCTTTTCTCATTCAATTTGCGTTTCTACATATTGGTCGTTCCATGTCTTGTCACGAAGATAATAGTTTTCCTAATCCGGTCTCTTCGAGATTTATTAGGATCGATGTACATTTCATGTTGTATTCAGGTCATGTCTTACTGAATTTTTTACAGGTTTCTTCGTTCTTCCATCATTTGTTTGCTGGTCTTAACGTTTGTAGGGCGAAGCGATTCGTATTCTAAGTCACTTTCAAGCCGGGCTGAGCTATGTCGGGCCTCTTCGTCCGCTCTGCAGTTGCCCTCAAATCCGGGGTGTCCAGGTATACACTTGAAAAGAACTCTCCAGAAAAGACATATCGTTGAAGATGTCCGACATACCCTGACCCCTTTCGATTTGGTTTTGTTGGATTTTCAGTAAGTTTACTGCCGCTAGACTGTCCGTGAATAGAAAAATATACTCCTATAATAGCAAGTAGAATCCTCGATCTTATACTCAGGTTTACATCCGAATCAGATTGTTAATGTGTGAGTTGGTCTGTAGGCAGTTTACGTCGATTTTCCTTTTGTGTATACTTGTTAAGCATTCGATGGGAGATTCGAGTCGCTTGAGTTCTTATTGAAATAGTCTATGACCCAGTCGAGTGTTTTCAGAAGAAATGATGTGCGACTTATTGGCTTGTAGTCTTTCGCTTTTGTTTTGATGGTTTTCCTGCATTTGGAATGAAGCCTACCTTAGCCGTTCTCCATCTTATTTCCATAATATCGGGTATAATATCATCAGTACCGGAGGATTAATACAGATCAAAGCTGTTGGTGGGCCCTTTGATCGTGCCTTTAGCAATGGATGGTATTTGGTTTGGGTGCCGTTGGAGATGTAAAGTGCATCTTGCATCTCATACAAGGCTGACATCACCGCCATCCAGGAGATGACGTGGACAGGACAAGGATGCTCGCGACGTTAAAATTGCGACATCTATTACAGCTGCCATGCCGAAAAGCACAAACTTGGATGTGGATGCTAGTTGACGATAGACTCAGACATCTAGTCTCGCGATTCAATCCCGTTAGTGATCGAATAGCCGCAATCCGCATCAAGGAGAAATTTTTCTACATCATGCTGATTTGTGTTCATGCCCCGAAGGAAGATAAAGACGATGAGATGAAAGATACATTATACTATCGCCTAGAGGAAACATACGACCGCTACCCTGGCCACGACATTGAAATTGTTCTGGGAGACTTTAATGCAAAAATAGGAAGGGATGATGTTATTGGTCCATCGATCGGTAAATTCAGCCTGCATACCGACACGCCAGACAACGGCTTTAGGCTGGTTAGCTTCACAGCGGGAAGGAATATGGTAGTGAGTGGAACCAGATTCCAGCACAAAGATATCCACAAGGCAACTTGGATATCCTACGATCAAAACAACAAAAATCAAATTGATCATGTGGTAATTGATGGCAAGCATGCATCTAGTGTCATGGACGTGCGTGTGATCCGTGGTGCAAATATTGGTTCCGACCATTAACTGGTTGCAGCCAAGGAACGCACAAGATTAAGCAGAGCGAAAAACGCACGTTACCAAACACAAAGAAAGCTGGACATCGCGAAGCTGCGAACCCCAGTGATAGCCACTGCCTACTCCAACCAGCTCTCCCAACTTCTACGACACAAAGCCTCTACTTCTGACG
This sequence comes from Muscina levida, assembly GCA_964034835.1. Classification (NCBI taxonomy): domain Eukaryota; kingdom Metazoa; phylum Arthropoda; class Insecta; order Diptera; family Muscidae; genus Muscina; species Muscina levida. The sequence continues at coordinate 125,449,210 of OZ035880.1, read as the reverse complement.
TTCCCGATACACAATGGCAGCATATTGCTCATTCCATGGCAACCGCCACATCAACCGTGCTAGGATATAAAAACGGCGCTTAGACGAATCCTGGTACGATGAAAAATGTCGCGTAGCGTCTGAGGAACAGGATGCTGATTACAGGGCAACTCTACAGCCATTAGTAACCCGTGTTGTTAGGGAACGGCACAAGGAGACAGTAAAACTGGCGAGACAGCTATTTAAGCAGGAAAACACGACAGATGAAGGAACGGGAGACCGATGATGTAAAGCGATACAGGGATAGAGGTGAGGCCCGAAAATTTTTCCAGAAAATAAAAGCAAAAGACTACAGTAATGGGCTACCTTCCTGTAAGGGCCAGGATGGAAATCTGGTCAGAGATACGCAGAGTGTGCTGCATATAGGGAGAACACTTTCAACAGCTGCTGGTTCTAGAAGGCGGCGCACGTAAAGTTATCACGCCAGTTGCCGAAGACGGTCTAGATTGCCCACCACCAAGTCAAGCCGTGGTAAGAAGAGCAATATCTCGGCTGAAGAATAATAAAGCAGCCGGTGCCGATGGACTTTCTGCAGAGCTCTTTAAGTCCGGTGGTGAGGAGCTGACAACGACCATGCACCAGCTCCAAAGCTGTATGGCTTATAGAGTGCATGCCCGACGATTAGAACCTAAGCGTATTATGTCCTGTGCTGAAAAAAGGTGATCCAAGTGTGTGCTCCAACTACCGCGGGATCAGCCTTTCACCCATCGCATATAAGGTCCTGTCGAGTGTGCTATGTGAAAGACTGAAGCCAGTGTTATCCAACCTGATCGGGCCTTATCAGTGTGGCTTTAGATCTGGTAAATCAATAAATGACCAGATACTCACACCGGCAAATCCTGAAAAAGATCCAATAGAATACTTTCGACACGTACCATATTTTCGTCGACTCCCAGCAACGGAATTATTCAGTTTGGAGGCCTCCTAGCAGGCCTTTTTTTGGAGATGTTATTACTTCTCGCCCCATACCATCTTCATTTCTAAATTACATAGTGTGAGATTGGTGAGCTAGGTCTTCCCTCTCGCTGCTCAAAAGAGACCTGCTGAAGGGTTCTCAGATTAATAGCTTCATTAGGTCTCATAAATTAGTCATTCCTAAGGTCTTATTAGAAAGACCTCTGTAATGTAATAAATAGGCTACCTTCAGAAGTTCTCCTGTGGAAGGCCTTCAAAAGGCCATAAAAAACATCCTTCAGAATGTTTTCCCCAGAAAGCAAAAAAGGCTTTAGGATCTATTCATCAGAACATCTATTCATCAAAAAAAGTCATGGTAAATTTTCAGTTTTTTAACAATTCTTTATTTAAAAATTATTTAAAAATTCTCTTAAATTTTTTATTTCACTTATAAAGTCATAAAGATAATTATCCACATTACTTACAACAATTGTGGCTTCTTTGACAAACACAAAACAACTAAATGCAAACTAGAGATCAAGGGAGCAGACAAAACAATGTAAACAAAAAAAACTTGATGGAATTTCGTTTAACGGGATTATAACTGACAAAAATTTGTTGTTGTTGCGACTGTGTACCTCGTGTTACTTTGCCCCTTATTACAATTCCTTCTTTAGATCTTCCACCAGCAATGAACGAAATGTGTTACAAATGCTTCTTTGTATCTTTTTGGATTCGAACAATAGGACTTCAAAGCTTCAACTATCGAATATTTCATACTTATTTACTCTCCTTAAGAATAACTACTAGATCTCTCTTAAAAGCAAGGAATAAGACCGTGTAGCAGGTGTTTGTTGCAAATAATAGAAGACCTACTTGATTTCCTCTTAGCAGAACTGCTAGATCTCTCCCTAAAAGGATTAGTAAGAACGTTTTTTTGAAAGGAAGAGGTATGGATTTTTGCATTACTCATTAAAGTAGGTTTCTGGTAGGTGTAGAAAATCCAATATAAGACCTACAGAAGGTCGATTTTTGGTAAGGCCTACCAAATTCCGTTGCTGGGCTATAAAGCTGCCTTCGACAGCCCGATACGGCAGAAATTACTTGTAGCCATGGCTGAGTTTGGTATTCAAGCGAAGCTGATACGTCTTTGCGGTATGACGCTGACTGACACGAAGTCTTCAGTGAAGATTGGCAAGGACCTTACGGAGCCATTCTGTACCAGACGAGGCCTAAAACAAGGCGACGGCCTATCGTGTGACCTCTTCAACATAGTGATGAAGATGATAATGAGAATAGCTACAGTAAACACGAGTTGCACGATATTTAACAAAAGCCACATGCTACTCTCGTATGCTGATGACGTATACATTATCGGCAGAAAATTGCGGGATGTGACTGCAGCCTTCTCAGGTATACATAAGAAATCAGCGAAATTGGGTCTAACGGTGAACGAGGACAAAACGAAGTTTTTACTTTCAAAGAACAAAGAATATACTCGTTTAGGAAACTGCGTGAACGTTGACAACTATAATTTCGAGGTGGTAGATAATTTTATCTACCTAGGCCCGCCATCAACAAAAGAAATAATGTTAAGGACTAAGCAAGCGATTCAGAGCCCTCTCTCGACGAATAAAAATCCAGCTATACCAGATACTGGTTCTACCTGTCTTGATGTACGGTTCAGAATCCTAGGTTATGACACAAGCGTGTCTGCCAGCCCGCGTTTAAGGTAAGCCGAAAACCTGTGGGCTTACCTTAAACGCGGGCTGGCAGAAACGAAGGAGCCCCGAAAAGTATTAATGAGCTGTGTGATTGGGTTCAGGGTGAATGAAACAAAATTCCTGTTTATTATGTTGCTAAATTTTTTCAATATACGCCAAATAGGAAAGATCAGTTGAAAAAAACTAAAAGTATACTGGATTAATTAATAAATTTAGATAAGAAAAACCTTGGAGCAAAAGTGTGCCAATGGTCTGATTTAGAAAATTTAGAAAAATACATACAGTTATGTTAGTTATATTATTGTTATTGCTTTACATAGTTAACAGTTGCATATTTTTAATTTAACAAAAAGTTTAAAAATAATTTAAACATTGTTTTAAACATTGGCTCATTTTTGCACCACAGTGTATAAATAATTTTCCTATTATCACTTACAATTTGGCATTATTCACTTAATTGTGAATAACATTTTATTTACTACAAATCTGAGTTGACGACCAATGTGAAAATAAACAATAAACTGAAAATTTGTTACCGTCATACATATTTTATAAATTCTTTATAAACTTTAAAGCAAATAAAATTAGAAATTTTTGGTATGTTTACTGATATAATCGGATATGCCAAAATCTGTGGAAAATGGAAATTTTACCTAAAAAATATGTATAAAAATATCTTTACCACAGGAAGAATAGTTTCTACTTTTTTTGTAGAAGACCATAAAACATCAAAAAATATATAGTGGTTACTCTGATGTCGAAATGGTTTTTTTATTTTGTTGCATTGTGTTGTTAATGTATTCATACGTATGTTACAACTATGCAATATTTTAAGCATTCCCTACATTGTTATAAAAATCTCACGATAATTGCGTATTAGACTTAAAATTTACGCAACTTTGTTGTTCGTTTAATTCGGAGGCAAACATCAATAGACTGATTTTGTGATGTTTCAAAAGATGTAACAAGTGTTTTTCTGGTAGTATGGTGATGATGATGTCAATAAATTTTAAATCTTAACGATGATTGGATAATTTGTGTATATATAATTGATGGTCATAACAATATCCCCTGAAGACGTCAAATGAGTTGATGATCTTGTCCGTCATTTATCTTCTCCACCTCTACTGTGTGTGGATTGTAGTTTCATATCTATCATATTAATTGAGTTATCACACAATCTTTTGTACATTATGATTTTATTAGGGCACTCTTAATTTGCCTATTGTTTAAAATTTCTGGTGTTTTGTGTCAAAATAATGATAGCTTTTTTTGTGTGATGCTTAATTTTAGTCATTTTTTATTCCTTAATGAATGGAACCACATGACATTGAGAGGAGTCTAACAAAGGCATAAGCAACAAAAGAGAATTTATACGGATTTATGCATTCAAATGTAAAGTTAAAGTCACAACAATTTCCATGTCGTTTGTTTTGTTTTGTTTTTAGTGTGAAAAACAATGTAACTTAATATTCCGCAGAGTTGTAACAGATGGTTAAACCTTGTGGTTTGTGCCTATTAGACGCAAGTAAACACAACAGCAAAGTGTGTCACCGTTTATGTTAGCATCTGGTTTTTATTTTCATGTTAAAAATGGAGCACATGCTTAAAGACAACACAAGTAGGGAAGTGACACATTATGGTAATTAGGCAGGCGTAACACGAATAATTTGGGGGGGGCGAGTATGTAGATCGTATGAAGTTTGGTGTTTATTTATTCCTAAATTATAGATATGTATATTTATTACTAGCTGACTTTGGTTCCGGCGAACTTCGTCTCGCTTCTAAGTTAACGTTTTCATATAAGCTTCAGGTTATTAGTTAAACACAGATAGTTAGAATTTTAATGTGATTTATTTGAATTTAATCGATATCAACCTGGTAGACAATGTTTTTCGATCTGTTTTCCGGCGCAATAACAAACAATGAAGACGGTTTGCCGACACGCGAATAGGCCACATACAGCTGACCGTGAGAAAAAACAGGGAAATTCGAGATTGATCCCATAAACTTCCAACGATTGGCCTTGCAATTTATTGATTTTCATCGCAAAAGCCAATCGAATGGGGAGTTGAATTCGCTTAAATTTGGAAGTGAAGAACAATTACAATAATAGGAATTCGTGGGATAAGGACATCCTCTCCTTTGAATTTTTCTTTGAAGAACGTCGTTTTAATCATCATCAGTTTCTTGACGGATAACCGCGTACAATTTCGGATGATTCAGATTTCGCAACATGATAATGATCGATTTCACTTTCAGCTGTAAATAATGCGGTGGAGTTCCTTGCACATCAAGGGAGTTCAACAATTTTGTCGGATAGTGGGTCGCCTCATTCTCGTCGGTCACGTTGTCAACGGATTTTTATGAATGCATTTCTGCAGTGCCATCAATTCTACTTTGAATAAAAACATTCAAGCTATCGATGTCCTTATTCTTCGCTGCTAGTATGGCCCGTTCAGTAAACCAATCTAGATTTTTATAATTTTGTGCAAAGCCGGAGAAAATTTAGCCATTACCAAGCGACAGTAGCTGTCTTAAAAATTCAGAAGCCGATGGGTCGTTTTGCAACATGACTCTCATGTTCGTAGTCAATTTCAACTTCTTGACATGCCGCCACAAAGATGACGATTTGAGGCATGCATTAATTTCATAAGCAGCAGTAGATTATGGGATGACAGGAAGCGTTTGCCGAAAATCTCCTGGCAGCAATATCATAGCCCCACCAAATCGTCTCGAATCATTTCGTAAATCCTTCATCGTTCGATCCAAAGCTTGTTTATGCGCCATAGTCTTGCCAATTGTCTTGCCTTTCCCACCGGGAACATCGAGAAAAAAAAAATGCTTCCCGTTCCATCGTCAACAACCTTCACAAGCTAATCGTACACATTCGTTTGCTCGGCATTCAACAGCGGCACTCTTTCAGTCAGCTCATCTCGATCAAAGTCTTGATATCATTATAATTCGAGATTGAATGCATCGTGCTTCGAACGATTTGGCGATGGTATTCCAAATTTCGACAGTAGACTGCCGCACATGAGCACGCACATGTCTTCGATAAGAAGTTAATTTCAAGATCGAAATTCGATGTTGTCGTGCGAACTCTGTGCAAAATGTCATCAGTCATCTCGTCCTTGTATTTGTCCCACAATGCGCTCGGGTTCGGCAGATGACACGTGACTATGATGATCGCAAACAATTTACCGATTTGAACAATTGCACACAACACAAAATTTTAACCAAAAATTCAATTCGCGATTTTTATCAAATCAAGCGATACAATGCAAAATTTGTTCCGAATTTTCCACGAAGAATTTTTCTATTTTTCCATTTTGGAATAATTAACTGAAATTTTTCACAGTAACGTCGTCCAAATATATTAAATCATACGATTAAATTCCGTCTAAAAAAAATCCACATTTTAAAGATTTTTTCTCAATTTTTCAACAAAGATTTCCTATTTTTCTATTCGAAAAGTTATTATCTAACAATTGCACACAAAATTCCATACAAATGGCAATTTTCGGTTTTCCAATTTTCCGACTTTTCCAGAAGATTTTTCCAAAATTTTCTATCACATAAACTCTTTCCTGGCAATAACGAAAACTGAAAAAAAGTATGAGCAATTTTGTTTAAAAAAAAAAGTTTTAGGGGTGGACCAGCCTTAACATTTAGGGGGATGAAAAATAGATGTTGGTCGATTCTCAGACCTACTCAATATGCTCACAAAATTTCATGAGGATCGGTCGAGCCGTTTCGAAGGAGTTCAATCAATCACGCACCCAGTGACAAGAGAATTTTATATATTAGATGTAAGCATTACTAACCCGTTCAAATTGAGATCTTGTTTGTAACGAAACTATGTGACATATTTGACAAAAATTATTATTAATAACTAGCTGTGCATATGCCAACTTTAAACATACTTTGGCAACGTTTCCTTAACTCGATAATAATCTGTTTGGCTTGCTTTTATAATGGGATACTTTTGAGCGTTGATCTTAGTCCTCGGTAAACAATTCGTTACCCCAAGTAACTCCCAAACCAGTCCAATTAACAACGTTTTATTGTGTCGAATGTTATATCTCACTATGACCATCCGCCCGCTGATCTAGTACTATCTCTACACCAAATTTCATGTCTCTAGGATAAAAATATCAAAATTGTCGTCTGGAATTTAAAATTTTATTATTCGCGGACAAAGGTTCGATTTAATCATGCCCTCTCCGCCCACTGATTGCATATAACTAAGTAATTGTTGGGCATAGAATTTGTAATTGTAGTGCCAAGTAATATGTATTTCCACGGTCACTAATCCCATTGGGTCAAAAATTAAAATTTCTTCTGGATATTCATATTCGTGTTGTCGAGTACTATGTGGGTATCAAATTTTATCTCTCTAGCTTTAAAAAAGTTTTGCCAAGTCCACTATGCCCATTGTATCCATAATTAAAATTTCGTATGCATATTCAAATTCGCGTTGTCCAGTACTATCTAGGTATTAAATTTTATCTCTCTAGCTCTAAAAAAAGTTTTGCCGCGCCCACTGCGCTCTTTGGGTACATAATTAAAATTTCGTATGCATATTCAAATTCGCGTTGTCGAGTACTATTTGGGTATCAAATTTTATTTCCACACTGCCCACTAATCCAAAATTTAAATTTCGTCCACAAATTCATATTCGTTTTGCCGAGTACTATCTGTATATCAAATTTTGTCTCCCTAGCTCTAAAAGTATATTTTGCCACGCCCACTCCGCCCACTTATCCAAAATTTAAATTTCGTCTACATATTCCTATTCGCCTAGCCGAGTAATAGCTGTGTACCAAATTGTATCTTCCTAGCCCTAAAAATATGTTTTGCACACCCACTCCGCCCACTGGTAAAAAATTTAAATTTTGTCCACATATTCATATCTTTTTGTTGCCGAGTACTATCTGTGTATCAAACTTTATCCCCCTAGCTCTAAAAAAAGTTTTGCCACGCCCACACCGCCCATATGGTCAAAAATTCAAAAAAATTATAGCCTACGGCAATTTCCATATACTACACTATCTGTTTCCAAATTTCATTGAAATCGGTTCAGCCGTGATTCAGCAACAAACATACAAACAAACAAACAAACAGACAGACATTCACATTTATAATATTAATAATAGGATAGGATTATTATAATTGTTGATCTATTTGGTTAGGATAAAGAATATGTAGGTAATATACGAGTTTATTAAGCACATAGGGTATTCCTCAGTCTGTTCACTGGATTTTTATTTTCGATTCACCCTGGTTATGTCCAGACATTTCCTTATATCCTGGATCACAAGTACACCCTAACATATGAATCATACTTTATTTTTATTTCCACGTGACGCTTCGTTTCCGGATCCAATAAAAACCATGACGGAGAGTTCCCCAATCTATCCTTCCGCCCCTGTGAACAAAATATGTTCAATAATGCACGTAATAACTTAATTTTATTTGATAGAAAATTATTCCAACACTTTAATAAAATTATACGCTACACTCAAATATTTTGAACACTGCAGCTATGTTATCAGGTTTCCATGAATATGTTTTCCCCAAGTATTATCTGCTCATTATATTGGTTTCATTATAAGTCAAGTGTTAAAATGAAGCTTCAACAATCTTCGAAAAGAAGCCTTCCCATACACAGCCACACACACTCAGCCAACACTCAACAGATGGCCACAACTCTGAGGTATCTAGAGATTTCCAAATGCATTGCATTGCAACTACCTATGTATGTATATTACGACAAGAGAAGATAATGACTTGTGCTGGAGTTTTATTTTTTCAATCATTCGGTTTTGGTCAATTGTGCATAAATCATTTCGTATCTCTGGGCATACAGTACATATGGCCATAGTGTAGATGTAGTAACGGCAACACTCTACCAGAGTAATAGTTCAAAACACAAAAAAAAACAAGAGAAAAAATGTGCAGATGCGGATTACTTATTACCAGAAGATGAAAATCTGACAGCAAGAAGTAGCTTAGAGTATTGTTTTTTTTTTTGGCATTTCACAAGACCTCTATAAACAATGGGCATGGAATTGTTGAATTAAAGAAATTTTTAAAATAAATATACATTGAATATGGATTGACTGCAACGAGCTGGGTCTAAATAGAGTCAAATTAATGGTAGTATTTTATTGGCATACTAATACTCGAAGAGATTCATTGGACTTAAATAAAAACAACTTTTATGAAAACACAATGAACACAAAATGTTAAGAACCATGATTTACGGATATGCACCTGCAATGTACGAACTCTCTACAGATATGGTGCCTCTATCCAATTAGATGTCCTTGTCGATACAAAGCTGACATCACCGCCATACCGGAAATGCGATGGACGGGACAGGGATGCACACGACGAAAGAACTGTGAAATCTTTTAAAGCTGCCATGGAGAAAGACCCGAATTTGGATGTGGATTCATAGTCGGCAAGAGACTTCGACATCTGGTTTTGCGTCCAGTCCACACCAAGGCGAAATATTTTTACATCATGCTAATTTATGTACACCCCCCGAAGGATAACAAAGGTGAGCGCTGCCTGGTGACCGCTGCCTGACCATGACATTACAACTGTTCTGGGACATTTTAATGCTAAAATAGGAAGGGAAGATGCTCTTGGTTCGAAAAATTCAGTATACACAACAACACCTCCGATAACGGATTCAGACTGGTTAGCTTCGCAAAGGCAAGAAACGTGGTGGTGAGTGGAACCAGATTCCCGCATAAAAAAATCCCCAAAACAACCTGGATATCTCCCGAACAAATGACAAGAGACCAGATTAATCACGTGGTAATCGATGAAAGGCATGTCTTAAGCGTTATGGATGTTCGTGTGATGCACGGTTCAAACATTGGCTCGGATCACCACCTAGTTGCAGCCAAGGTACGCACGCGATTAAGTAGTGCTAAAAGCGGTCGTTACCAAACGCACCGAGATAGTCAATGCCTACTCCAACCAATTCTCTCAATTACTGCAAACAAACGCCCCTAATTCTGAATAACACGCCGCAACAACCTTACTGGGTTGCCACGTTCAGCCCTATCATGATACAACGAAGAAATGGATAATGCATACGGAACGATCTAACGAGAAGATGAGGCAGATGAAACGCATCTTAAGGCGGCATAACGCCTATGGAAAAAAATACAGAACCAAGATATTACAAATTACAAGGGTAGAAGTGAAGCCCGAAAGTTTTACCAAAAGGTAAAAAGCAAAGGTTTTGAAACAGGGATCCCTGTCGTAAGGACAGAGACATAGTGTTCAAATACTTTAATTTTTAAGAAACCGGTTTCCGGCTTAGTCGAGAAATACCTTTTTTCAACAATTCGGGTTTCGAAATCCTGACTTAGTAAAACCAGTAAGAAAGTTTCAGTCGGGCCCGACTTACATATACTATCACCCTCAGTAAAATAAAAAAATTGCTATTATATTGATATTATTACTCGGTGGGTGGAGTGGTAAATTTGTACGGGAGGTACTAGAAGGGGCGTGTCTAGACTTCTAGGTTTATCCTCCAAAACTTTATCCTGTTACAGCTTTACTAAATACAGAGTTTGGGCACGATAGCGTTGGATGTATTGATATTATTACTCCATCTATGAAGTGGGCGGAAAGGTACATTTGTATGGGAGGTACCAGAAGGGGCGTGGCTATACTTCCAATTTTTTTTTTCCAAAACTTTATCCTGTAATAGCTTTACTAAATACAGAATTTGGGTACGATCACGTTGGGTGTATTGATATTATAACTCGATTTCTAAAGTAAGAGGAATGATGTATTTGTATGGGAGGTACCAGAAGGGGCGGAGCCATGTAGCCCATTTGCAATACCGTAAGTAGTTTTGGAGAAGTATTAACTCGTGCAAAATTTCAAGACAATTGGTTGCGTTCGAACCAGCCGAACAGCCACCAGACAGACAAACAGACGGACATGGCTCAAACGACTTAAAAAGTCATGAATCGAATTTGGTTCAAAGAAACCTAGGGTCTAAAGTGACTCCTTCTATGTGTTACACTTTTGGATCGTATCAAATGATATATACCTTCATCCCTAAGGGTGATGGTATAAAAAACTGGGTTAAACGGTTTCGTTCGGTTTTTCGTAAATAGTAAAATAAAGCCTAATTTGAAAATAAATAAACATGAAACAAACATGAATTAAATATAAATACATACGAATATTGATACCTTATTTCTAAAATGTTCTAAATCAACTTATTATTTTTTCCATTAATTAAAGCATTTGAATTCAGTTTGCTTTAATTTATATCCCATTCTTAATCTCAGGTTGATCAGTCTATACAATCTGAAGTTATTAGGATATTTGATCCTAAAAGTGTAAAATGTAAGATTCCTGTTAAACTTACATTTGAAACTTAGTATGGTTTAGAAAAAGATACAGATCTCGTCATAAATTAAATACCATTTTACAATTGGATGCTTTGTATTTATCTCCTATACGCTTAAAGGTATTCATATGAATATCGATGGTTTCCCGCCCATTTCAAGATGAGTTCCCAATCTATTCTAATATGAGATCCCAACTGTATCTTGGTGATTTCCCAGCTATTGTGTGGTGATCATAAACAAAACATCGCCTTGCGCTCGGACACTTATTTTACGAGATAACTGCACTTAAAGTTGTTCATACGAATATCGACGGTTTCCCAGCCGTTGCACGGTGAGATCCCAACAAGACCTTAGTGATTTCAAAACTATTGAATGGTGATCACAAATTACAAATCTTTTTGCGATTGGATGCTTGGTTAAGAAAATAATGACAATTGAGAGTTTTTAATATTAATACATCCTCTCATTTTAAAACTGTTTTCGGTTTTAAACACACTAGACAGATATGAAAATCTAGGAGGAAACCTGGCGGGTGCCGATGGACTGTCTGCAGAGCTTTTTAAGGCCGGCGGCAATGATCTGGGCCGTCCCATTAGAACGGATAAATCGACAAAAGACTAAATATTCACATCACAACAAATCCTAGAGAAGACCCAATAAATGCAGGTCAAAACTTGCCATCTCTATTATCGATTACGCTTTGCACAAATGGTGGGGCTCACCGATTGACGGCGTTTCTAACTACGGGACGAGAAAAATTTGGTAAAAACCAGATCAGACTACACACTATTGTGATTGTCTGTTAGAAAGGAAGGGGAGGGATAGAGAAGGAAAAGAAAATCATAGGAACACCAATTTTTATTTGGACAATAAGCAATGAAAGGCACCGCAAAAAATGTATTAAACCTCTGGGACTGAGGAGAGAGATATGTAGGTCGTCTATGTGACTCTCGCCTAAGTGTCTTAGCCTCCTACGGGCTAGAGCGGGCAGCTACAAAGAAGATGTTCTATCGTCTCAGACACCTTCTCGTCCTCACACACACGGTAGTAGTCCGGTATGTATCTATTCCATTTGCCAGACATTGCAATGGCCTGTTAGAATTTCACAGGACAGAGTCGGCGCTATGACATTAGGCCCCACGAAAATACACCCCAAAGTGAAAATGAAGTTAGGCCCCAAATTTGGGGTCTAATTGCATTATGAAAATAGACCCCAGGAAATTATACCCCAAACATAAAATGAAAATAGGCCCCAAAATATAGTTTTGTTGTTTTCTGTGAAAAATTGGGGCGTATTTTCATATCTGTGTTTGGGGTCAAATTTTCAAATATATATCGCAGATCGTATGTAAAAACATAACACGTAAATAGGCCCCAAAACGGCTTTAGGAAATATGACCGAAAATTAAAATGACGAATTACCCAAAATAAAAATGAAAAGTTGGCCAAAATAAAAAACAAAAATTTACATAAACATAATAAAATCACCAAACAAAATATAAAATTCCAATTATTAAACATCACCCAAAAAAAAGTCTAAAAATATGTAAAATTGCTACAGAATTTTTTTTTTTTGATATTTGAAACTGCAAAGCTTAACTTTAGCCCAACAGAAAGAACAAGAGAAGATGGTAGTTTCTGCAGTATCAAAACGCACTCGTCCTTGCTATGTCATCGCTTACAATACATATTTTGGCCCTCATATAAAATTGTACGTTCTTATCTGTTTTTTCTAGATTCAGGAGAAAAAATATATTAAAAAAAATCGCGCGATGTTTTAAAATAATTTTTCATGTTTTTAGTTTCCCAAAAAAAAATTTAATTTTTCATGTTTTTAGTTTTTCAAAGAAAAGCGCCAATTTTTAAAAATAATTTTTCATGTTATTAGTTTTTTATTTTATAAAAAGCAAACGATTTTTTTAATGGGTATGGCAATTTGTCTATTCCGACGAACGCGCCGCAGGCCAAAAATTGTTCGGGTTTTAAATTTTTCATGTTTTTAGTTGTCTAATGATAAATTTTAATTTTTCATGTTTTAATTTTTCTAAAGAAAATTTTAATTTTTCATGTCTTAAGTTTTCTTAAGAAAATCGACGCAGACGAAAAATTATTTTAAACGGAAAAATTTTATATTGGTCAAAAAAAAAGTAATACGTGTCCCGCGCACACTGGGCGAAACCATCAATTTAGCTCGGATTAACTAATAACTTCCTGAAAATGGTTCAATTTTCATCAAATAAATTTTGTTTTACAGATTAAATATCCACAAATAAGAATTAGTGAAGAAATAATTTTTTAATCAGTTGGAAATTTGTAATTAATTTTTCAAATTTTATAATTATTCGCTGTCTGACACACTATCATGCGACATAAAATTTTCTATACTATTAATCAACAGAAGATTGATGACATCTTTATCAAAGGCTCATTGTTTTTCGGAGACTTAGCTGCGTCTTTCGATAGCTTGGTTATGCAAGGATCTAAAGATATAAAAACCGTATGCGCCAAATCCTCCATGATGTTTTTACGGGAATTTTTCCGACAATTGCTTGATCGGAATTTCCTGTAATCTTTATTTCGCGCTTCGAGAGCTTCTTCTGAAAACATGTCTGTTGAAAGGGAAATATAATTTTATGTATCTGCACCATGTATAAAAATTGGATGCAAGTTTTTTTATGCAATTAAGAAATCGTCATAAAACTTACCTATTGGAAGAGCGACGTATCATATTATATCATCACCATGCAAATTTTATGCACAGATGCAGGCATATAAAACCATGGATACATGTCCACAAATACGATTGTATATGTATATAGGTGAAATGTATCTATCTTTATCTCAAAACTAGAAGCCAGGGTACGTAAGATGACTTCAAAACGATGAATTAATAAAAAACTCACACCAGTTATATGTGCAGCTAGTTCTAGCCTATTGAAAAACTTTATTGCTGTGTTTCCATTATTTGTTGTACCTGATCCAGGCAAAAGTATATCAACTAATATGCCTGAGTTTCTCTTGAATTCCTTTTTCCTTTTTTTTCTGATCCACAATCTCCTTGTCCGTACTGCGGACTTGTAATTTTTATATAGGAATTTTGTAAAAAAATATGCAAAATGCATTCAAAGAAACGAATCCATGCGTGGAGAGTGGATAAACCGTACTCATACATATTTTCTTTACACGCCAAATATTTTATCGTCTCCAAATCATTCATGTTTTTATCATTATTTTAATGGCTTTTTCTCCACCTTGTTGCCAATTTGGAGGAAAAAATTTTAATTTGCGGGAAAATTTTAATGCATTTATCATTGTTGTAGTTAGCTCTATTAATAACATTGGCAAATACATAAGCATCCACAGCCAAATTTCTTTTTGATGGATCAGCTTCCGCGTGCCAAACCAAAAACAGCTCTCTCCTGAACAGCGACTTAGGTGGATACGCATTTTGGTTTTTTCACATCACAATATATTATACAATTTTTAGAGAAAAAAAATTAGAATGGCACAGGACGGCACTGGAAAGTTATAGTCCACGAAAGTTTTAGTCAAAACACTGAATTTAAATTGCACCTTTAATAACCACAGGTAGACGCCACTCTTAGTAAATACATACCCTTTATGTTAATTATAAACACTCACTTTATTAATTTTTTTAGTTAAAATATTTTTTGCACAAATTTGTAGCAGGAACCCAAAAACGGATTTTGACTGCAGCTGATGCAAACACCTGTTACTTTGACACCGTCCAGCTGTGCGAATATCAAGAGCAAAACAAAACGAAAAGTGTTTTTGGCCTAGCGGATATATTAGTAATCGAATGCAAAGCAATATCGGCGCCAATATTCACTTTCAAAATTGAACTAACCGAGCTAAATCGATGGTTTCGCCCAGTGTGCCGCGGTTCGCTATTCCACGTCTAAAAAACGAGAAACTTATTTATATCCGTATAACTTTTCCCGGTAGTCAAAACCCCCACCGATTTTTTCTGTCGCACAGTGTTATAAAACTGCATTTGACAGTCAAAAACGACAGAAGATAGTCTGTCATCCGATATCTTCAATATTCTAATAGAGATGATAATGAGGAAATAAAAGTCTCATGCTGCTCGCAGAAATGTAAGCCTGAAAATCAGAAAACGAGTACTGATTGCAAATCGCTGCTACTATGCGCTAAGCAAGCGATTTAATGACAAAGTCCTCTCTCGACCAACAAAGATTCAACTCTTTCAGATACTGACCCTACCTATTTTGCTCTTCAGCGCAGAATCCTAGAAGTCCTAAGCGCTTCGAATTTTTTTTCTATGTGTGGCTACTGATGCTTGATTTTTTGTTAGAAGAAGAGTATCTTTTAAAATTATATTATATTCAAATATATAATCAAGTGCGTTTATTAAAATTTCAGTTTCATATCCAAAAATCAACCACATCATCTTGGGTTAAAATCCCCCCACTGTAGTTAATAAGCGAAACTTTGATTAATGATATATGAATGCCCTTTTTTACGTCCTTACCTGCTTATCGATTTAAAATTATAGGCAGATATTTAACATAACATGACATTATTATAATGTAAGTGAATTGATATCAGCACTATAGATCTATTAAAATTAAATATTTTCAAACATAATTTCTTTTTAGTAAGGTGCAGCAGCTTAGCCACATCCACACCTTCTCAGTTTACATAATCTGATCATTAAGATCATCAGTTTCGATAACCTATCATTAAAAAGTTTTGGAAACGAAATAAGATATTTTTACAAACGCAAAAATTCCTATTAGTTATGTAGTAAGGAACGCCTCATAATATTATGTAGCAAAAAGCTTAGCAGGTGATTTTGTCTTGCAAAATTAAATATATACAATAGATATAATTAATATTTTCTATATTCCAACAAACATCAACCAGTATACCAATTATACCAATGACCGATGCTTCAATTAATTTGAAAATAAATCAAAACGATATTTTGAATTACTATCGGTGCTAATCAATATATTGCTTAATTATTCATTCATTAGCATTTGGTGTTGATGTGGTCATTAAACAAATGAAGAAATTAATATAGATTTGAAATCACATTATTGATTTTTTTTTTCATACAAGATTTACAGACATTTTGAATGCCAGAAACAAAATTTTTAAAGTCATTATTCGAAACAAGTCTTTTCGAACATTAATAAAATGTTGGTCATACAATTTGTCAATTGATCGTTGTGCGTTTGGGTATTGATAACAAGGTATATTTTTCAAAACCTTTTTTTTTTTGCTACAGCAATAGCTGTGAATGCTTAATTAACAATGCCGATATTAAGATTTGCAAAAATTCCTTTTAAGAAATACATTTATAAGTAACAAAACAACTAATAGAAAAAAATTCACATTATAAAAGGTTGTAACATAATATGTTGTTCACCCAAACAAGTATTAACAAGACATTCCGCAGATTTTGCTGTGGATCATTACGTCATGGACGTGACTATGCCCTGCGTTGAGTCTGTATTTTACAACAATTTTGGTTAGTTTATGGTTGTATATAAAATTACACTTTACAGAATGCGAGCGTAACAGTTATATTGGACCAAAATCTTACATTAAGCCAATGCAGCAATCACTTGCGGCATTAGACACAGTGAGCCACAAATGTATTTTATATTTAGAAATTTCGTTTTTCTTCGGCAAAAGCTGCTACCAAAAGAGTTATTTTTAGGCCTACTACCGAAAAACATAGAGATCATGTTCAACATGCGCCTTCGCAAAGCACTAATATCTCAATGTCGGTTAAAGAAATTTGGATGATGGTATGTGTAAGTCAGCCCAACTGACATAAATTTCTGTACTAGTTTAAACATCTTCCGGCAAATTTCATTAACCTCGATTCATTTATATCTATTGCAGATAGTTTTACTGTCAAAATGTGTAACTTAATATATAAGAGATCACAATTAGTTAAGTCGGACAAGGGCGGATTAAATCATTTACATATTTAATTTTAGTTGAATAAAAATTTGTAACACGTTATAGATGAGAAAAGTATTACTTTTCATCACATAAATTAAACAGGGAAAAACGAAGTTTTTGGGTGTACGTTGTATGCATAAGTTCGATGACAAGGAATTTTTTCATTTATATATGTTATATATACCATAGGAAGCCGGTTTAATGTTTTGAAACTTCATAAGAGTAAAGACATATGGATATTTCAGCTTTTAATACCCTCACTCTTCGGGATGATGGTATATAACGTTTAATTCGAGAAAAAAGTGTAACGCATTAAAGGAGCCGAGTAAGGCCCCAGGTAATCTAAGACCAAATTCGTTTCATGACTTTTGAAGACGATTGAGCTATGTTCGTCTGTCTGGCTGGCTGGCTGGTGGGCAGTTTAACTCGAGTAAACTTTAAGTGATCCTTATGAAAATTTAAAAGCATCAATATTTTGCAAAATGATGTAATAGTACTGTAAAAGGGCAGAATAGATCCATTTTTTAGGATATAATTATTTCTCCAATATCTTCCAAACGGTGAACCGCACGAAACGATGGCTAAAAACGGTCCAAAAAGGGATAAAACTTTGACTGTCCCCTAGACCAGACGGTTAAAGCTATAACAGCAAAAATCTATATGGGTAAAGGTAAAAAGGTCGAAAAAGGGATAAACTGATTCCATCGCCCAGATCAAATAGCTATAGTTAAAATCGCCACTGCAAGGTAATATTATCAGCGGTTGAGGCATTCAGTAGCAGTTGAGTTAGGTGGTACCTCTGTGGTCCGCAGTTAACCGATGTCCAGCTTTCGTTGTGCCTGGTTACGTACGTTTTTTGCCATGCTTAGCCCTGTGCGTACCTATACTGTGGTAAGGTAGTGATCCGAGTCAATGTTCGCACCACTGATTACTCGTGCGTTCAGAATGTTCTATCCGTGCCTTCCATCAACATGATCAATCTGATTCCTCGTCAATTGATCCATGTTGTCTTATGGATAATTCTATGGTAAAATTTAGTGCCGATAACTACCATATTTCTAGCCACAGAGAAATCAATCAATCGGATGCCATTGTCCAACGTTTCGGTGTGCAGACTGAATTTTCCGATGGTATGCTCAAATGCGGTCTCCCAGCCTATTTTGGCATTAAAATCGACTATCACAATTTGTATGTCTTGGCTTGGGCTACGCTCTCGAAAGGAACTCGTCTTTGTTCTCATCGCTTCCCTCTTCTGTCGGAGCATGGGCACATATAAGTGTTATGTGGAAAAACTTTGTCTTGACTCTCATGGTGGCTAATCGTTCATACACCGGATTGGACTATGAGACTAGGTGTCGCAATCTCTTGCTAGCCACAAATCCATGCTTGTCCGCAAGGCCACTATAGTAGATGTCGCACGCTTTCATGCGCGACATCTACTATGTCACCGTGTCCCATCCACAGGATTTCCTGTTAAGCGGTCATGTCAACCTTGTATTCTTCGAGGACTTCCGCCAGTTGGATGGAGGCAACTGGTTTATTCAATATTATATCATTCCAGGTCCATATACTCATTACATGGTCCTTAATTCGTTTGCGGTGATCGTCAACATTTTGGTGGGTCCATTTTCTTCATTTCTTACACTGAAGGAAAAAATTCGTTGCTCCCAAACGAAAAATTAGACAAATAAACTTCGTTTGAAGTTTTCATTTGCCGCAAAACAAAACTTGTTTGCCACAAGTAGTTGTGTCTATTGTGGGAATAAAATAAACGTTTATCGCAAACTCAATATACGTTTGTAACAAACGAAGAACGACTACGGCAAACTATTATTTCGTTAGTCGTAAACGAAAAACTCTTTTGAGGCAAAATAAAATTTCTTTTGCCACAAATGAAAAGAACATAGACACAAACTTTTATTTCGTTAGTCGCAAATGGAAAACTGGTTGTAGCAAAAACAATTGTGTTTGCTTCAAATAAATCCACGTTTGCCACAAATGAAAAACTGGTAAAAACAAACGTTTATTTCGTTTGTCGCAAACACAATTGTATTTGCCGTAAAATAACCTACTTTTACCACAAAATAAATCCTCGTTAGCTGCAAACATACAAACTCGTTTGTTGCAAACGGTAAACGCCATTGGCCCAATCGGGATTTTTGCTTTACCAAAAATTAAATACCAAATATTTTTAAATAGGATTTTCATTTATTTTATTATATTTATTTTTTTCACATACATTTACAATAAGTTAATTTTTTGTTCACTCTAAAGTTCTCAAAAATGATTAAGTGACTCCTTTCCAAAAATATTGTGAATTCCCGAAAAAAACCAATTTAGTAAATGAATAAAATTAACAGACATATTTTAATATCATACCTTTTAGTATACAAATTTGCATTTGTGTCCAGGTGTAGTAGAGAACGACTGTGACTGTGTTCGAATAAAAGAATTCCATATTGTAGCAGTTTTATATAAGATGTAGCTGTCTTGTATATATTTTCATTAAAATTAACTTTATACTCCTTTAATATCCATTTACTAATTAAAATTAGTTGTTTTGCTAAACTTTTTCATTTCAACATTAAATCAAATCACTCATTTTCAACCTATTAATTTCTAAAGTTTTAGTAACCACACAATGGTGTGAAGTAACCATTAACTTGCTGTCACTAATAGTTGTAAAGCTTTTCTTTGTTGAGTGCTTATTAACGATCGTTCATTCGTTGACTTTGTTTTGTTTTGTTTCGTTAAAATTGTTGAAAGCTCTTTGCTGGAGAGTATAAAAGGAGAGCACTCAGCAAGGAACGCTCATTCATTTTATGCAGGTTGGTATGAGCGGTCACACGACTACATCAACGGACGACACAAGCACCGAGGCAGTGAAAAACTGTCGCTGCTTGCTAGTCTATTGTTGTTGTTGTACATAACTGCTCGTGTGGGCAAAGCAAATACTGAGATGGTGACAAACCGTCGCTGTTTGTTTTGTTCCTGCACGGGTAGTGGAGTGAGAAACAATAACATGTTGCTACTCGCACATTTTGTTGTTTCAAAGTACTGCTCAAGCTATACCGTTTAATTTACTATTGTTGTTGTTTTTTCATTCATTTTATGCAGACGCCTGAGAATAGAAATAAAGCTGAATTGGAAAATACTTTAAAGGTCTTGTTTGTGTAAAAGGCAATCAACCCCTACGTAGTGGCACCATTGACGTTAGGCTGCTACTGCGAATTGGCACCCTGACGAAAGTAGACCCCTACATAATTGGCGCCCAACGTGGGGCTCGCGTAACAAGTCGTTACAAAATTGGCGCCCAACGTGGGGCTCGCGTAACAAGTCGTTACAATATTCAATAATACGATTAATTCGCTTATGTCTTTAGGGTCTGCAATAACATAAACGTGTAAAATTTTCATAACCATATCAAAAATAATGAAGTTGCTCTTCAAATTTCATTTGGTGTTCAGCTTCTTGAAAAATAAAATACTTACCCTTTATGTGTATACCCTTTCTGTGCAATAGCTTATATATTGTGAAATATATTCATAATATCTTCTTGCGCAAATTCCAAACTATTATTAGCGAATTATAACACCACTGATAGTTCAAACATTTTCTTTAATTTATTATTTAACTCGTCAAAAGTGTTAGTTTTTTCACTAGATTGTCTTTTCCATTGAAATTCACTATTAAGAACATTGTCTTTACATAAAGAAAAAAACACCGACACGACGCTCAACAAACTGATGTTCACAATTCAAACACAAACAAAAAACTAAACACCATAACACTACACGATAGCGATCATTCTGGAACATCTCAATGATTGATACACTCCACTCACTCATTATACCATCACCCGTAGGGATGAAGGTATATATCATTTGATACGACCCAAAAGTGTAACACATAGAAGGAGTCACTTTAGACCCTAGGTTTCTTTGAACCAAATTCGATTCATGACTTTTTAAGTCGTTTGAGCCATGTCCGTCTGTCTGTCTGTCTGTCGGGTGGCTGTCCGGCTGGTTCGCACGATAACTTTCGAAAGACGCAACCAAATGTTTTGAAATTTTGCACGAGTTATTATTTTCTCAAAACTACTTACGGTATTGCAAATGGGCTACATGGTCCCGCCCCTTCTGGTACCTCCCATACAAATACATCATTCCGCCCACTTTAGAAATCGAGTAATAATAATAATACACCCTAGGGGATCGTCCCCAAATTCGGTATTTAGTAAAGTTATAAGAGGATAACGTTTTGGAAAAATTTTTGAAAGCCTAGCCACGCCCCTTCTGGTACCTCCCATACAAATCTACCTTTCCGCCCACTATAGAGATGGAGAAATAATATCAATAAATTAAACGTGATCGTACCCAAATTCTATTTTGAGTTAAGCTATAACAAGATAAAGTTTTAGAGAAAAAAATTGGAAGTCTATTCACGCCCCATCTGGTACCTCCCATATACATCTGGTACCGCCCACTTTAGAAATCGATTAATATTATTAAAAGACCTAACGCGATCGTGCCCAAATTCTGTATTTGGTAAAGTTTAAGCAGGATAAAGTTTTGGAGAAAAAATCTGGAAGTCTAGACACGCCCCTTCTGGTACCTCCCATACAAATGTACCACTCCGCCCACTTTAGAAATAGGGTAATAATATCAATACACTCGACACGATCGTGCCCAAATTCTGTATTTTGTTATATTATAACAGGACAAAGTTTTGGAGAAAAAATTGGAAGTCTAGACACGCCCCTTATGGTACCTCCCATACAAATGTACCTTTCCGCCCACTTTTGGGATGTAGTAATAATATCAGTACACCCAACGCAATCGTGCGCAAATTCTGTATTTAGTAAAGCTATAACAGGATAAAGTTATGGAGAATAAATCTGGAGCCTAAACACACCCCTTCACGTACCTCCCATATAAATGCACCACTCCGCCCAATTTCGAAATCGAGTAATAATATCAATAAAATAGAAAATTATTTGTTTTACTGAGGGTAAGGGTAAATGTAAGTCGGGTTGCCCGACTGAAACTTTCTAACTGGTTTTAATTACAAATCGATTATTTTCAATAACTCAAGACTTAAACAATATATTATATTGGGTGATGGTATTTATCAGTCAGTTTAACTGACTGAAATTTCTGTACTGGTTTGTCACAGCGAACGAACATTCGTTCGGGACTAACATGGAAGACGTTTGTGCAAAATATAAAACTTTTGTTTAGGAGAGTTGAGAGAACAAAAAGCATGTTCTCTCAACTCTTCTAAACATAAAAGATTTAAATATTCCCCAAAAATCTTCTGGTTGTCCCAAACGAATGTTCGCTTGATGTTAGAAATAAGTAACGCTCTTTGTTCTCTCAACTCTCCCAAATATAAAGGTTTTATATTTTGCACAAACGTTTCCCATCGTTGTCCCAAACGAAAAATTAAACAATGTAGGAGTAAACAAATGTTCGTGTACTGTAAAATAGCAATGTTGATGGCAACTGTTTCATTTTGCATCGAATGCTTCAACGATTGTGGTAAACGTTGAATTTTCGAAACAAAACGACTTTTTTTGCAGCAAGCGAGCAACAAATGGGTTTTTTTTTTGAGTGTACTTTTCATATCTATAGTTCAAACGCCGGAGGCGGGTTGCAAGTCTAGCGCGTCAAGTCTAGTTTTCTCCTCCTGCCAGGATTTTATTACATTCGTCTATTCTGAATTAGACGCTGACCAGGGTATCCGCTCACTCTGACCCGACGTGCCTGGATTTTAGATTTCCCCTCTCACAGTTAGCCATGCTCTGACGAGTGTCAAAAGCACGTTCCCAGGTGTCACCATGTAGAGGTCCTCCGTCCGCAGACTTAAAGTGTAATTGACAAGCATTACCTTGGATTTTCCAAGATAAACTGATATAAAATAACACTTCCGTTTAGAAAATTAAAAAAAAAATCGAAGTAAATTTTTTCGAAATTTCTATTGACATTTGGAAAGTATGTTCCACTCCTCGAGTAAAAAAATTATAACTTTTTGAAACGTCAAATAGGGGCTGTTGAATCGGTGGCGTGGTATTAATCAAAACTGATATAACGACTCAAGCTAGGATTATGCACTTTGGTGTGGGTTTTCCCTTTTCAATACCTTTCTGAAAAATTATTCAGTGTCATCGACAGGTAAATCCTGAGTAAATCCAAAGATTTAACACTCCATTCTGGTTACTTCCATATGTACGAATTAATTATTCACAAAAATCTTTGCAGTCATGTCGAGATTTTACTACTGTTGCACCATTTTGATTGAATTCTTGCGTTACAAATGTGCCTGTTTTTACTATGTACGTACATATGATCTCTCTTTTGCATACTCCCGCTGCTGAACCATTCCAAAACCCATTAAATTTGTTATTCATAAACCAGAATCAATTTTTTTGTGAAATGCATTACAATAGACAACCAAGTATATGTAGTTTATAATTTCTCTCCACCATTATAATTATTTAGTGCCTTTTGCGTTTTTTGATGCAATAATTCAAATCTCCGCATGTTGATTATTTCCCCCATTTCGCAAATGGGCTGGTTGGTACCAGTGTGAAGGCACAACGCTAATTCATTCACTCATAACCCATGAATATTAGTGTTGTGCTCACAAAAATCGTTAAAAATAAAATAAATGTAATGGCCCAAAACGCCAGACAACGACAGCATACAACATTACCAAAAAACTCTTGAACTAAAGTCACTAATAGACATTAAGAAATATACTATTACGTAGTATGTACATTTTTTTTTTGTAAAGAATCATTAAGATAATTTCGTTTGTATTTCGTTATATTTCAGACACACATTGCCTGCCTTTTACTGTTCCTACTGGGCTCAGCAACACGCACCCGGGCCGACGATGAGAGTTCGACAGAAACCAATGAGATAATACCACGCGAGGCCATACAAAAATTAGATTTCTCTGTGAGACAAGCCCTACTACGTGCCATAGACAAATTGGAACAAGAAGCTACTGCCGATGATGAGGAAGATGTTGCAGCAGGCGGCAATGAAGACGATGATGACATTGAAGTGCCAGCAAAGCCAACACTTTCACCCTCAGCCGTAACTATTCAAAGTACAACTGCCGTGCCCTTAACCACACAGACCAAAGAGATTCTAGAGGAGAGTACAAGTTCAGCAGATATTTTCCCCTCAGTACAGTTCTTTACAGCTACTTACGATGAAAAAAGTGCCCACGAACAACCATTGTCTGCATTCATAGACAAAAGCAAAAACCTTAAGAAATCTGGCAAAACTAATCTAGGATCACCAGTCCTTGTGGCCACGAATGCCGATCTTGAGTCTGAAAAGTCGAATCAAGCTGCTCGTAGTGTTGGCAATAGCATTAAATCCAATGAAATATCCTCAAATGGTTTGGACGAAATAAAGTTCGAAATAAGAAATGTAAAGCCAAAGCCACAAATTACCAGCACGACAACATCAACGACCACCACTCCTGCTCCACCCAGAACTACAAGAAGGCGCACTACAACCACCACTACGACAACGACTACAACCACGCCTAGACCTACACACAACGACGATGGGGAGAATATCGAGGTGGTCGATAAGGATGATATCCGCATTCAGGCTGCCCCTTTAGTGAGCGCATTCACAGTCGATTTAGATGAACTTGGAGCGGCTAAGAAAGTTGTGTCTATAATTGATACAGCCCCGGCCACTTCCGCCACTGTCTCTAGCAGCACACAAAGAACACCTGCATCAATATTTCAGCCTAGTCTGCCCTTTGGACCAACAATTACAAAATTAAATGTCCTTCAAACAGATGTTCCAAGATCTGCTGCTCTAAGTGCATCGAATCAATACCCATCTACGCCTCTGCCAACTCAACCATCGTTCACAACACCGACGACCCCTTCAAATGCTTTTTCAAATATTCTACCCACATCAGGTCATTATATAACGGTAAGATAGAGGGAATGTGTTACTTACTTTTATTTTAATTTAAATTGTTTGTATTTGTACTGACAAATTCTTGGAGTTTATTATGCAAAAATTGTAACAATGGGTGTGGTTTAGGTCGGTGATACCGTCCTTACTTCTCGGCAAAAAAGTGTGTATGTTTTAATGAATAAATTTTTTCCAAGAATGGATGTTGTACCCCCTCCACTTGTGGTGGTTAGGGGTAGGCCCCCGGAATAGGCAACATGGGAGAAGTGAAGCGCGTGTGCGTTTTAGGAAATATCCTGGTATTGCTGGGATAACTGGAGAGATGTGTAAAAGCATCCGGAAGGCTATCCCTGATTACCTGAGTGTCTTCTAGATCGCTGTGTGAATGATTGTCATTTTCCGAGTTACTGGAAAATGGCTAGAGTGATTGTTCTCCTCAAGTCCCCCGATAAGGTCAGGAGCAATCCTCGATCTTATAAGAGCATTAGTCTCCTTCCAGTGCTTGCAAAAGTACTTGGAAGGATTATGGTGAACCGGTTTGAGGAGATAGTGAGTGATACCATGTGTCCCCGGCAGTTTGGCTTCAAACGAGATCGAAGTGTTGAGGATGCGTGAATGTATGTGAAAGGTTGTGTCTCTGACTCAACCAGTAAGTATATGTTAGAAGTCTTTGTTGACTTTAAAGGTGCGTTTAGATATCTAATTTGGCCTAGTGTGTTTGAAAGATTGAGTAAACTTGGCTGTCAGGAAATTGAACTCTGGATGAGTTACTTTTCCGGCAGGAGTGCATGTGTTGTTAGTTTAAATCATACTGTATGTCTAGATGTTGTGCGTGGCTCTCTGCAGGGTTCAATATGTGGTCCATTTTTATATAATCTCATGCTGGACCCACTATTGCGGCAGTTAGGTACAGAGTGCAAAGTATGAACGTATGCTGATGACTTGCTCATCATGGTCGAAGCCCAGTCTCGCTCAGCTGTGGAGGAGCTAGATAAGAGATTTTTGAACAGCGTTATCGAAAGGGTCAGAAGAGTATGAGTTTGTGTGGCGATGGACAAAACCGATATAATGTTGCTGAAAGGCAAGTTGTCTGCGGGTCGGCCTTCGGTTGTCACGGTTGATGGGGTTTCACTCAAGTATTCCACTTCGGTAAAGTATATGGGCGTGACGTTGAGCGAAAGGGTTAACTTCCTTCCACATTTCGGTAGGGTTAAAACCAAGGTGCGATATAGTGAAGTTCATGGCCGTAGGAAGTTTTTGTCATGCCAGCGAGTCGTTCTGCTGGAGTGTTTACCCGTGTGCCGCACAGTGTCCACGGATGCTCTGCAGGTACTTATGGGTGCCCCTATTCTTGATCTTGAATAAATTCGCTTTGGCGTTTACTTTAAGGTCCGGAGGGGTTTGGATGCATGATGCACGACGGTTTATACCGAATGCCAAAATTTGTCAGTGAACATCCTTATTTTTACTTCGTTCTTAGTCTGTGTTATATACTTACATGGCAGTACGTTTTGTAGCTCTGGAGCAGAGTTAGAAGACAGGCTGCACGTGTTGTGTGTATGCCCGTTGTATGAGGGTATTATGGACTTAGATAGCATGGGCGTTATTAACGTTTTACTTGATTGTAACTTAGGAGGTGTGCTTGCCACGCCTAATTCATGAGGTAGCGTTACTTTGTTTGCTAAACCTGATTTTGCACGTCGTAGACATACCCTTGCTTTGTGGTGATATTAAGTTGTATGGACATTGCTGTCGCGTGGAATAGGGGGCAAACACGTGATGATTAACTTCTCATTAGTTTGCTCTGTGAAGGCGTAACCAATTCTGAACAATCTTGTTCAACATGGCAAAGCGGCGTTCAACCGTTGGTAGGGGGTACCAGCATCCCTAGCTACAATAGGCCCAAGCTGGGAGTAACTTTGGGTACGAAACTTGACCAGTGGTTTATCTGTTATCACAGGTGTCTGGGAGTTTCGGGATCAGGTTTCCAGATTTCGTCCCAAGAATCACAGATCCTCGAATCTTGGTGGGGATGCAGACAGGCCTTGCCTTAATATATGGTTGCCGTTACAGTGGGTAAGGCCTGCACCGCGAGAATCCTGTACAATCATGTGGACTCTAGGGTTTTCTAGGATTTTTCGTATCTGGTCGGTCGTGGATTTACCAGCGGTAGGGCGGTGCCTGCGGATGTGTAAAAATTCCAAGTCTGTTCTCTCCTGTGAAGTACGGTTCATTGAATCACAAATTGGTAGTAGCTTCACTACGAAACTCCAACCGGTCAGTGTGACCGGTAGCAAGGGGACCAAGAGCCCCGGGACATAGTCTCTCGCCTGATCATTGGTTATACTCCCTTTGTGGGATTATCACGCGGGCTGTGGTTAAGACCGAAATCGCTGTTAGAGTCTTCAGGCTCAGTGTGAAGTTCCTTTACAACCGGGTGATTCAGACCCATAGAGTATCGGAGTTGTTAAGATAGGCCTCACCTTGGCCCAAGGGCGGGTCTGCTCCATACTAAAATACCCAATTTAGTATCTTCTGGCTGAAAGAATGAGCCGACAAGTGCGGTAGCTTGCTTCCAAAATTATCGAATCCTATTCCTTGATGGTTCAAGCTTGCTTGGGGTCGCTGGCAGTCGCATTATAATGTGCCCAGTGAGTTTAGCAGACCATGGGTAAGGCCTGCACCGCGAGACTCATGTAAAACCATGTGGAATCTGTAGGTGTCGATCTGCATTTCTTAGGTCTTCTCCAGAATTGTTCATATCTGGTAGGTCGTGGATTAAACAGGTATAAAGCCACACTGATAAGGTCCAATCAGGGTCGATAGATAAAAGGCTGAACCTGCGATAGTTGGTACGCACACAAGCACATGACACAGAACACTCATATTGCAATCATCAGGCATGCATCGCTTGAGCCAAATTGTATTTTTGAATTGGTACATGCGCGTTTCTAGCACATCGCCGCCGCACAGTGGGCCAAACAGCTCTGCTAGTGGGATTTAATTAATAACTTAAGTAATTGAAGAGCTATTTTAATGAAAGTTTAAACTTATGCTTTTTAAGGTTTTTATTTAGTTCTTACCTTCTCGGAATGAGAAAAAAAGATCTTGAATCAATAAAGTATAATTTGTTTGTAATTTGGCTCAAACAACAAAGACATAAAATGCTGCTAAACCTTTGCAGGCCACGTGTTAAAAATTTATTTACTTTGAAGGCTCGCAGCAGATCTGAAATGCACCTAATGCTCATTCATAAGTTTTTATAAGCTTTTACAAGTGTTATCAATTAAAAGAAAACAAAAAAATCGACAATTTAAAAAATTTAAATTTGACTTAAATCCCGCCAGATTGCCCGTTTGGGCCAATGTGCGCCGGTTCTGTTTTTAAGCCGTGAAATTGCAGTACTGATTTCGCTTTGGCTCGGCAGTTGACAATCTACTCTGTTCTAGATGATTGGCGGTATATCGTCGATGATTTTGCGTTATTGCTGCCCTCGGGAAAGAACATAGTACGTCCCCCCCATATTTGCAGCACACTCTGCGTGTCCGAGACCAGATTTCCATCTCTGTCCTTCCTTATGGTAGATCTTTCGGGCTGCACCTCAAACCATTTAATTGCGCAAATCGAGCTTTTACTTTAGTTATTAGTTGGGCTTTTTTGATTGAATGAACCAATCAAACAGCCCACGCAGATTGTAGACAATGCTTCGTCGATTGAGTAGTATTGCGGCTTGGCACATTT
The DNA here is from genome assembly GCA_964034835.1 of Muscina levida. Taxonomy (NCBI): domain Eukaryota; kingdom Metazoa; phylum Arthropoda; class Insecta; order Diptera; family Muscidae; genus Muscina; species Muscina levida. The sequence continues at coordinate 125,420,506 of OZ035880.1, read as the reverse complement.
TTCAGCAATGTCTCATTTAAGAATGATAACAAAGGGCAACGATTGACCGTATTTTACTATCACTGCTGCCTAAGTACTATAATAACTAAAGCCTAGTAATGCGGCACTACAACTAGCAGAGAAATTGTGTACGAGATAGATTGAACAATCGCAACACTCTCAGATATCTGTACATAATCAAAACAAACGTGGAATGGCGAAGAATTCAATAGTAAATTACACAGTGCAACACACATTTTCGGGGGTGAACCAAACCAATTTCTAACGATAGTATTTGACCGCAGTAACAAAACCCTAAACTCCATTTTGACCCACTACGTCACAAATTATTTTTACAGTGGTTTAAAGTTTGATTTTTTTGGTCAAAAGTCGAATCAAAGAATATGAAAAATCATCTTTAAAAGTACGTTTGGCGTATTTCATGTCTTGGGAGACCTATATTAAAACAATCAGGGGAATATTTTTCCGGAACATTTTAACCCTCTAGCTCCCACCCGTATGGGACATTTTTGGTCCAATTTTGAAAAACTGTTTAAAAGTCAGTTTTGTCTTCGGTTAAACATAAAACTTAAAACTTAAACTTAAAAAAAAAAAACTTAATTTCCCTTTGCACTCATTCATGGGGTGCAAAGGGAAATTAAGTTTTTTTTTTAAGTTTAAAAGTCAACTTTGGACGGAGGTCAAGGATTAGAATCTGTGATAGAAATATTCTTCGGAAAATTTCACTAAGAGTCACCGAAGACAAATAACCTCTACGAGTCAAAGGTTCCAAAATTAAATCAAAATGAAATGTTAATGAAATGTTAAAAAGTCCAATTTTGAGCAAACAGTGGAATGCACTTTTTCGGGAGTGAACTAAACCAATATAAAACGAAAGCATTTGACCTCAGTAACAAAGCCCTAAACTCCATTTTGCTCCATTACGTCAACATTTTTGTTTACAGTGGGTTTAGGTTAGATTTTTTTGGTCAAATGTAAAATAAATAAAAATGAAAAAGCATGTGTAAAAATAGATTTGGGATAGTTCATGTCTTCGGAGTCCTTAATTAAAATTTTCCGGGGAATATTTCCTCGAAACATTTTAACTAGGGTGATCAGTTCGGTTTTCAAAAACCGGCTACTCGGTTTTTTTCACCCATAAAAACCGTCGGTTTTTTTTAAATCCCTATTTTTCGAATATCGAATAATCCGGTTATTTTTTGTCGAATCTCGGTTTTTTGGCGTTCTATATTTTTTATTTAAATTTATTCATAATTGTGTTAAATGTGTTCTCGTACTTGTTTTTTTTTTCAGTGTTTCGGAAGAACAACCTAATTGTTAGTTTTATAAATCTTCAATGTTTAATAAGTCGGCTGAAAAGCGAAAGAAATTACAAATGTTTGTAAAAGACCAATTTAATAAGGAGCTTCAACTTATCGATGATGTTAAGCACCACTGGAATTCTATAACCAATATGGTTTCTCAATTTTTAAAATTGCACAAATGTGTGAATCATACTTTATTGGAGTTAGAACTGACACCATTTAGTGAAAATGATATCGCAACTTTGTCTGTGCTTAGTGACACCCTTAAACCTTTGGAAATGTCTATACAAAAACCTTCTGCAAACTCTTCGACTTTAGCTGATGCTGAAGGTATTTTTAAATTTTTACTTTAACACTTTTCAACAATTCAAAACCAATTATCAATAAATTTATATGCAATTTTCAAAAGACGTATATCAGAACGACGTGTTCCAGCCCTGAATACTCTCATTTTGTATTTAAGTACGAGTAAACTCCCACTTAGTGACGCATTTCTAAAATATTCAATATTAAACGCCTTGTACACTATAGTACACTGAGTGAAAGGGCATTTTCAATGTCAAGTTTTACAAAAACAAAAGAAAAAAATAGGTATACACCCAAGCACTTAAATTGTATCTTATTTCTTAAATGTTACTTTAGGTAAAACTAAAGATTAAATTAAATATTTTTATATATAATCAATTATTTACAAATGAATTGTTTTGTTTCGTTTGTCTTTGTTAAAATAACAAACTGATCTCACTAATGTTTTGCATTGTAATTATAATTAAACTAAAAGTTTACTTTTTATAGGTATAATTGATTTGTTTTCTGTTATTTTTTAATACAATTTTTTTTCCAAAAATTGTGTTTTAATTTGTTATTTGGCATAATTTTGAAAACCGGATTATCCGGTTTTTTGTGAATTTCAAAAAAAGCAACCGGTTTTTTTTAAATGCCATTTTTCGAATAATTCGAAAACCGGTTTTCGCAAAAACCCGAATAATTGATCACCCTAATTTTAACCCTCTATCTGCCACCCATGTTGAACATTTTGAGAAATTTGACTTTTAAGCTGTTTTTTTTTTAAATTTACCCTAAAGGTAGGAGCTGGAGGGTTCAAATGTTCTGATGAAATGTTCCTCTGAAAATTTTAATGAATGTCTCCGTAGACATGAACTATACCAAACCTATTTTTACACATGATTTTCATTTTCTGTTATTTGACTTTTGATTAAAAAAATCTAACTTTAACCCACTGTATACAAAAATTGTGATGTTGTGGAGCAAAATGGAGTTTAGGGTTATGTTAATGAGGTCAAATGCTATCGTTTGATAATGGTTTGGTTCACTTCCGAAAAAGTGCGTTGCACAGTTTGCTCAAAAATAGAGTTATTAACATTTAATTTTGATTTTATTTTGGAACCTTTGACTCGTATAGGTTATTTGTCTTCGGTGACTCTGTGTGAAATTTTTAGGAGAATATTTCTATCGCAGATTCTTATCCTTGACCTCCGTCCAAAGTTGACTTTTAAACAGTTTTTTTAAAATTGGGCCATAAATGTCCCATACGGGTGGGAGCTAGAGGGTTAAAATGTTCCGAGAAAATATTCCCCTGATTGTTTTAATATAGGTCTCCTAAGACATGAAATACCTCAAAGGTATTTTTACAGATGATTTTTCATATTTATTGATTTAACTTTTGACCAAAAAAATCAAACTTCAAACCACTTTAAAAAAAATTTGTGACGTAGTGGGTCAAAATGCAGTTTAGGGTTTTGTTACTGAGGTCAAATGCTATCGTTTGAAATTGGTTTGGTTCACCCCCGAGACAATGACCATCAAATTGTGTCATAGTGTTATTTCTAAGTTTTGTCGATTTTCCGAAATGCGATAGCAATCAATATATTTTACCAGAGTTCGGAATGCACACTGGGCGAAATATATGATTTTTCGGCATAAATTTTACTCTAATAGATATTAATTTTTCATAAATGATATTGAACTAATAGTTGTCTAAAATCTTCGGTATTATAATTTTCCTTAAACTTTTTTATAATTATTATTATATTGTTATGTTTTTTAACCCACTCCCTTACACCCTAATTTCAGAAGCAACCTTTGAACTCAAACGTAAATCAACAACAAACCGCCAACAACGTTAACAATTATTTCATTGAAAAGCAACGTGAACTGGAGCACCAAATCTATCAGTTGAAACTACAAGCGCAGCAACAGCAAGAATTGATATTGAGGCAATTGAAACTGTTGGAAGAACAGGCAAGACAGCGGCAGCCACAAACTCCCAATGGACTTTCCGTACAATCTTCACAACAACAACAACAGCAATCACTACAATTGCCCACATCTCATCAAGATACAAGTTTTACAATTCGGCCATCTGTTGAATTTATTCCCAGTTCACAAACGAGAGTTGCACCATTGTATCCCACCTTCCCGCAAGAGCAACAGCTGCCTTTGAAGGAATCAAATGGCAAATTTATTAATGGTGGTAACAACAAGAATACATTATTTTCGAATAACGTAACCCCACCATCACATCAGCAGCAATTGCCTGCAGTCAACAATCCAGTACAGCAGATATTCCATAATTTACAAAGATTACAAAATTCTCAGACATCAAATACGCAGCCCATCTCAAGTATTTCCAGCATACAAATCCAACCATCTAATCAATTAAATATTGTACCGACATTTGCATCATCGTTGCCACAAACACCAGCCGAATTGTCGTTACTGCAGCCGCTACCCCAACGTAACTATCAACAATTCCAGACAAATCCTTTGGTGCCTCAATATGTCACCAGTGCCATACTGGAACGGCAACAGCATCAGCAACAACAGCAACAGCAGCAGCTTTTGCAACAACAAAACTCTCAGCAACATAGGGCTCGTCTATTCCGCCAGGAAACTGATACAGGAAATTTTGGTATAAATCATAATAATAACAATATTTTTGCATCATTTAATCAGCCACAACAGCAGCAACAACAACAATCCAACAATGTTGATAATCAAAACTTCTATCGGCAGCATTTAGTTCCCGAACTTAGCAATCAATTGCAACAAAACGCTCAACAATACTATCACCAGCAGCAGCAGCAGCAACAACAGTCTCCTCAATCAGGTAATTATTATCATAGTTTTCGACCACAAAATAGTTTTACAAATCTAGCCGAATTTCATGTAATCAATAAAGTTTTAGCTCTTAACCATGGCATTAACAACTTTGCACAACAATCTGCACCACAACCAACCGCGTCACCTCAATCTGCGGCACGTTTCAATAGCAATGTTTTCTAAGGGATTTCCGCAACAAAAAAAACGCATCCAGCACCTTGGCTTAATGGCAGCAGAAAATTATGGGGCTTTAAACGGTGACGCCGACAATTATCTACATCCATCTTTTGCTATTGCACTTTGTATTATAGACACACGCCCTCTCTATCAGCAACCACGTCCTTCACTTCTTGTACTCTGTCACGATATTTTCTTCAGTGCTTCCTTTTTTCCATTTAATTAATGCATTATTTTAAGTTGTAAGATTTTATGTCGTTTTTTTTACAACCTTTCCTTTAGTTATTAAGAACATTATAAAATGTAAGTGTATCGTTTTGTTATTTACATCATAAGTTATAATTGTATGGAACCTTGAAAATGTCTTCTTGACAAACGTTAACTTTTTTACTCTTAATCATAATGACTATTGTAAAATGTTTACTATGTAATAATTTATTGTTCAAAATAAATATGTTTTAATTCTAAAAACAAAAATATCACCACGATACATTTATTTAATCATAGATCATTTTTTGGGCATGTAAGTACCTTAATAAAGTAATGATCACACCAAACATGGATATGACGAATTTTTTTCACATGTTGAAGCCAGTGGTATTCATCAACTACCGGTTTTGTTTTCATCACGAACCTCCAAAATGTTATGTAATTTTCAAAATTTTTCTAGTAAAACTGTGTTTCCATTACCGCTCCAAACACTTGTTTACCTTGAAACACCTCAACCCGTGCCCGATATGGTTGAAGTGATTTATATCGGAGTCGCCACTAGACTGATAAAATATATGACCGAGCCCCAATCATTTTTCCCTCCTCATATTTTCCCCAAACATACGTACCCCTTCACCCCTTCACCCCGTACATCTTCAAAGCTTATAAAGTAGGCTCCCACCGCTTTAACTGCCCCAAAGATGCCCTTAAAGAGTCAAATGTATGACAGACCCGTAATATCTTTGCAACACGAAAAACTTCCCAAAAATAAATTTTATATTTTTTTGCACATTTACAATTTTTTTATTAAATCAGCTCCAGCTGCTACCGCGGTACTTCCTAGAGATGTAAAATATATGACAGATCCCCAGTAGTGCGCCTAGATGAGTCAATCAATTCGAAATGCCTTCGGGAAGCCCGAACACAAAATCGACATGGGATTGCTGCGTATTCTACTAAAGCAAGAGCCCATGAACGGCCTCCACAATACGTTTGTCTTTTCCTTTAACATAAGTTAACTTTGGCACACCCAAGAGCTGCGCGTCCCCATCGTATGTTACGACAATAGGAAGCGGTTCACACAATGATGTCACACAATTTAGGCAAAATATCAATATATTGTAACATGAACAATGAAAGAAAATTTCAAAGTTCTTCCATAACAAACTTTTTATACCATCACCCTTAGGGATGAGGGTATATATCATTTGATACGAAAACCAGTACATAAATACCATCACCCAATAATAATTCCTATTTCAAGATAATTAATTACAAAATTTGATTATCCTCCAAGTGCCGGTTTAGAAATTATGGGAGAAATATTAATTTTCCAAACAAAGTCATTTTGTATGGGAGGTACCAGAGGGTGATCCGGTATAATCCATATTCATTCCTGATTCAAATTATCATAACTGTACAACTTACGCAAAATTCGACTGTATTCACTGTACTTACAAAAATATATGTATTTAAAACTATGGGGGTATGTTCGGTATTTTGTATGGGAGGTACCAGAAGGGGTGCGTCAAATAGTTAAGTTTTGTAAGGTTTTGCTTCCTACCACAAGATAAATTAATTGACCAATTTTCATTATCCCCCAAATGTCCGTTTGGAAATTATGGGATAAATGTAAATTTTTCAAAAATAGGTAATTTTGTATGGGAGGTACCAGAAGGGGTGCGTCAAATAGTAAGGTTTTCTGAGGTTTTCCTTACTATCGCAAGATAAATTAACCGACCATTTGTCATTATCCTCCAAGTGTCCGTTTGAAAGTTATGGGAGAAATATTAAATTTGCAAAAATAGGTCATTTGTATGGGAGGTACCAGAAGGCGTGAACCGATATAGTTCATATTCATTGCTGAGTCCAGTTTTCATATGCAAACATCATATGCAAAATTTAAGTGAATTCAGTTTAGTTACAAAAAAGATATGTATATAAAACTATGAGGGTCAATTAGGTCATTTGTATGGGAGGTACCAGAAGGGGTATGGCAAAGGTTTCGGTTTTCATAGTGTTTCTCTACTTTTGCAAGATAAATAAACTGACCAAATTTAAATACCCTACGATCGTCCGTTGGGAAGTTATAAAAGAAATATAAATTATCCTAAAATAGGTAATTTTGTATGGGGGTACCAGAAGGGGTGGGGCTATTCTGCCCATTTTCAATCCCATAAGTTCGTTTTGAAAAAAATTAATGCTGGTAAATTTTCATACTGATCCGTTAAAGTTTCCTCAAGTTATCCTGCTGACCAGCCATCCAGCCAGACAGAGGGACATAGCTCAATCGTCTTAAAAAGTCCTGAAACGAATTTGGTCTTAAGATACTTGGGGTCTAACTCGTCTCCTTTAATGCGTTACACTTTTTTTCGTATCAAATGATATATACCCTCATCCCTAAGGGTGATGGTATAAAAAGATATGTATATAGGACTATGATAGTGAATTCGGTAATTTGTATGGGAGGTACCAGAAGGGGTGCGTCAAATAGTAAGGTTTCTGAGGTTTTGCTTCCTATCGCAAGATAAATTAACCGACCATTTGTCATTATCCTCCAAGTGCCCGTTTGGAAGTTATGGGAAAAATATTAAATTTGCAAAAAATAGGTCATTTTGTATGGGAGGTACCAGAAGGGGTGGGGCTATTCTGCCTATTTACAATCCCATAAGTTCGTTTTGAAAAATATTAATACTGGTAAATTTTCATACTGATCCGTTAAGGTTTACTCAAGTTATCCTGCTGACCAGCCATCCAGCCAGCCAGCCAGACAGACGGACATAGCTCAATCGTCTTAAAAAGTCCTGAAACGAATTTGGTCTTAAGCTACTTGGGGTCTAACTCGTCTCCTTTAATGCGTTACACTTTTTTTCGTATATATACCCCATCCCTAAGGGTGATGGTATAAAAAGTGTAACGCATTACAGGAGACGAGTTAGACCCCAAGTATCTTAAGGCCAAAATTGTTGCAGGACTTTTTAAGACGATTGAGCTATGTCCGTCTGTCTGGCTGGTCAGCAGGATAACTCGAGTAAACCTTAGTAATTTGTATGAAAGGTACCAGAATGGGTGTGGCAAATGTTTCGGTTTTCTAAGGGTTTGTCCACTATAACAATATAAATAAACTGACCAAATTTAAATAACATCGAGTTGTCCTGCTCACCAGCCAACCAACCATTTTAAGAAAAAACCAGGAAGAAAGTTTCAGTCGGACAACCCGACCTACATATACCATCACCTCAGCAAAACAAAAAAAAATCCATTATATTGATATTATTACTCGATTTCCAAAGTGGGCGAAGTGGTACATTTGTATGGGAGGTACCAGAAGGTGCGTGTCTAGACTTCCAGAATTTTCCTCCAAAACTTTATCCTGTTAAAGCTTTACTAAATACAGAATTTAGGCACGATCGCGTTAGGTCCATTAATAATATTAATCGATTTATAAAGTGGGCTGTACCAGATGAGTAGGGGAGGTACCAGAAGGGGAGTGGCTAAACTTCCAGCTTTATTCTCAAAAACTGTATCCTGCTATAGATTTACCAAATAAAGAATTTGGGTACGATCGACTTGGATTTATTGATATTACTACTTCATATCTAAAGTGGGCGGAAAAGTACATTTGTATGGGAGGTACTAGAAGGGGCGTGGCTAGACTTCCAATATTTTTTCCAAAACTTTATCTAGTTATATCTTAAGAAAATGCATAATTTGGGAACGATTGAGTTCGATGTATTGATATTATTACTCGATTTCTAAAGTGGGCGGAATTGTACATTTGTATGGAAGGTACCAGAAGGGGCGTGGTCATGTAGCCCATAGACAGACAGACAGACAGAAAAATGGAGGAGATTCGAATTCGGTAAGTTTAATTATCTTCTTATAGTAGACAAATCCACAGAAAAACCCCAATCTTTGTCACAGCCTTCTGGTTCCTTTCATACAAATTACATAATTGGCCCTCCTAGTTTTGCATATACATATTTTTTTTACACTGATTCATTCGTGTTTTGATCATTTTCGCTTGTGGAAGTTTGACTCAGAATGAATTTGTACTATATTGGCCGACCCCTTGTGGTACCTTCCATACAAAATGACCTATATTTGGAAATACAGGTAGACCTCGCTTAACACGGTGGTAATTGCTGCCACCTTTCAAATACAATACAAAAGACCTCATATTAGGGTGTTCCTTATATGGGATTTTAGGAATTTCGTTAAAAATAGGTATTAGTAGCAAAGTTGCACATCGTGCTTCACCTTCTGTTTGTTATTAACAAAATTACGAATATATTGTGCGAAATTTCGCATCGATTGTTAGACGTTAGAGTGTGCCGCAAAGAGGTCAAAGTTCGATTTTGTGTTCAAATCAGTCAAAACGCCGCTGAATGTTTTTTCGTCGTCGTAGACAGATGAACTACCTGCACGCCGTTCAATAAGAGATGTACATATGTTTGGAGTTAGATGTTTGATGCAAAAGTGGTGGTATTTTTGGAAAAAATTTATATAAATTTTTTGAAACTGCTTAACGAGGTTACTCGTATTGCTGACCATCATATATTTCAACAATTAAGCATATGTCAAGTTAAATTCAACAAAAAAAAGTGTATGTGTATAATTTCAATATCTCTGTCCGTTCCGAGATATCAGGTGTTAAAAAACGTGTTTTTTTTACACAACAAAATCTTTTAATATTGATACGGTAACTGCCAACATATATACTATTATAGATCTTCACTTCACTTATTTAACAGCGTTTAATTATTTCATCTATCTACAACAGAAAAATATTCAGCGGCAGAAATTTGAACAGAAAATCTAACTTTGACCTCTTTGCGGCACACTCAAACGTCTAACTATTGATACGAAATTTCACACAATATTCATAATTTTGTAAACAACAAACAGAAGGTGGAGCTCGCTACTAATACCTTTATTTTAAAGAAATTCCCAAAAATCATATATAACGAACACCCTAACCTCATATCTTTAAAAACTTTATTCTTCCTATCTGCACAAATGTCTATACAATATTGCATATTAAATTTGTTTAGACAAGTGGATATGGAGTTAATGCACGCCTACAAATCACGTATAGTGGGAAAAGTATTTTATTTACATATATATCAGTCAGGACAAAGACGAGTTCTACGATAGCCTAGAAAATGTATATGACCGTAGCCTGAGCCATGACATTAAAATTGTACTAGGCGATTTTAATGCTTAAATAGGCAGGGAAACCGCATTTGAGCCTACCATCGGAAAATTCAGTCTGCACACCGAAACGTCGAACAATGGCATCAGACTGATTGATTTCTCTGCGGCAAGAAATATGGTAGTTAGCAGCACTTGATTTGACCATAAAAATATTCATAAGGCAACATGGTTATCTCCAGATCAATTGACGAGGAATCAGATTGGTCATGTGGTAGTCGATGGAAGGCACGCATCGAGTGTTCTGGACGTACGAGTGATTAGGGGTGCGAACATTGACTCCGATCACTTCCTTACCGCAGTTAAGGTACGCACAAGGCTAAGCATGGCGAAAAACGTACGTAACCAGGCACAACGAAAGCTGGACATCGGTAAACTGCGGACCACAGAGGTAGCAAACGCCTACTCCAACCACCTAACTCAACTGCTGCGGAATGCTCCAACCCCTGACAATATAACCTCGCAGTGGCAAAATATAGCCGACTCCTTAGAACGGGCTGCGAGAAGCGTACTAGGGTACTCGAAGCCGTCTCAAGAAGATGCCTGGTACGATGATGAATGTCGCACTGCCACGAGAGAGACGGTTGCTGCATACAGGGCGAAACTGCAGCCAATGGCAACGCGAGCTGTTCGTGAACGGCACAGGGAGAAGAGACGACAGGCAGCTCGTCTTTTTAGAAGAAAAAAGAAGGAGCTGAAGAAGAGGCAGGATGAGTGCACCGAGTTGCTCCGAAGTAGAGGGGAAGCCCGAAAATTCTACAAGAGAGTGAAAGCGAGAATGCGTGGAACAGGGTTGCCCTCCTGCAAGGACAGCGATGGTCAGCTAGTGACGGACCCGGATAACGTTCTGAAGATATGGAGAGATCACTTTAGAAATTTACTGGATACTGACACCACTCCAGAAGACCCCGCTCCAATCCATGACGATGGTATTAACTGTCCACCTCCGAGCCAGGGCGAGATACGTATGGCCATCTCCCGCCTTAAAAACAACAAAGCTGCTGGAGCCGATGGTCTCCCTGCTGAATTGTTTAAGGCTGGCGGGGAGGAGCTGATTAGGAGCATGCATCAGCTCATGGAGAACATCTGGCAAGAGAAGAGCATGCCCGGGGATTGGAGCCCCAGTCTGTTATGTCCCATATACAAGAAAGGAGATCATAGTGAATGTAAGAACTACCGTGGAATAAGCCTATTACCAATTGCATACAAGGTCCTTTCAAGCATCTGGTGTGAACGTCTAAAGCCAATTGTAGAAAATCTAATTGGACCATATCAGTGCGGCTTTAGACCTGGCAAATCTACGACGGATCAAATATTCACCTTACGACAAATCCTGGAAAAAACCCATGAAAAGCAGATCGACACCTACCACCTCTTTGTCGGCTACAAAGCTGCCTTCGACTCTCCGATAAGGAATAGGCTTTATGAGGCCATGTCTGAGTTTGGTATTCCTGCAAAGCTGATTCGACTTTGAAAATGTACCTTAGACAACACCAAATCCTCGGTTAAGATTGGTAAGGATCAGTCTGAACCATTCAACACGGAAGAAGGTATCAGGCAGGGCGATAGCGTGTCCTGTACACTATTTAATATAGTTATGGAGAAGGTGATGAGAAAGGCTGGTGTCAACATGTCTGGCACCATATTCCACAAGAGCCACATGCTACTAGCCTATGCCGATGATATAGACATCATTGGCCGAAATCTGCGGGATGTTACTGCAGTTTTCTCATCACTAGAAAAGGAGTCAGCAAAAATGGGTTTAGCCGCCAACGAGGACAAAACAAAAATAATGATTTCGACGAATAAAGAGTCCTCTCGATGGGGACGCACCGTGAACGTTGACGATTATTGTTTTGAGGTGGTCGACGAATTTACCTACCTCCGATCTTCCGTTAACAAGAAAAATAATGTCAGCCAAGAAATTAAACGGAGAATAGTGCTAGCCCATAGATGTTTCTACGGACTTCGGCAGTTTTTTAGTAATATCACCTTATCTCGGAATACTAAGAAACAGCTATACCAGGTGCTTATTTTACCTGTTCTGTTGTATGCTGCCGAATCATGGGTGCTTACTACAACGGACATACAAAACCTGGGAGTATTCGAGAGAAAAGGACTCCGAAAAATATATGAACCTATCTGTGTCGAAGGCGAGTTTCGCCATCGGATGAACCATGAGCTGTATGAGCTTTACCACGACATCGGCGTAGCTAAAAGAGTCAGAATCCAACGACTTCGATGGCTGGGACATGTTGCCAGGATGGATGTAAATGCTCCAGCGAGAAAGGTGTTTGAAGGCGAACCTGAAGGACGGCGCAGAGCAGGGAGACCCAAACTCCGTAGGAAGGACCAAGTGGTAGGCGATGTGCCATCATCTAGTAGGACTAACTGGAGAGCAGAAGACCGAAGCGTGTGGAATTCTTTATTACTTCAGGCCTCAAATTTATGAACTACGTTTCGTAAATTGTAATTGGACACTTAAGTAAGTAAGCAAGTATATATCAGTCAGTTCGCTTGACTGCTATTTCCGTACTAGTTTGGAACTATTTACTTTTGCACGCACAAGTTCAACATTGATGATTGACAGTGTAATGCAAAATTGTATATTCCAAAAACAAAAGTAATTTTTGGTTGATTTGAAATTTATCTAGCCTTTGGGAAAGAACAAAAAAATTTTTTATTTGATGTAATGATGTTAAATTTCGAGCTACCCTTTGAAAACATGTTCAGTCATTAAAATTTTCATACTTAATGAATACCAATATTCCCCGACATTTTGATCACCCTAGCATTAGCTAATCCATTTAAACTGAAAAGACATGAGTATTTTGTTATTTCTGCTAAAATGAGATTAGAAAATTACTATTAAAATATATTAAGAGTCGCCAAATTTCATAATCATCTCTTTATTGCTTATTCAGTACAAACTGGTCTCTGTAACGCAACACACGGAATATCAAATTCCCGACACGAAAACAATTGAATCGAATTTATAGCATCACATATACTACAATTGGATTGTTCAAGTTTCGATTAATAAATATGCAAAGGGAAAAGTAAGTAAAGTGAAACAACGTTATAAGTAAGATACAATTGTGCACTGTGCACTAATTGCGATCGACCTTCGATGCGGGAACAAGTACATATGTTCGTCGTGATCTTGAATAAGTAAAGTGAATAAGTGTGAATGACACCACAGCAATGGGATTGTTTGACAGTTATTGACGACACACGTCCACACTGAAGGTCGAATGAGATAATATTCTCAATCATCGAAGGTCCCATCTAAAATGTATGAATCCGTCTACGAGACTTTTTTTTCCAATCACAAGTCTTGTCACTCATACTAATTTGTCTACTCTTGCAGGAGGGCCTTATCACAATTTTCATAATCTATTATCAACATGGTATGGAAAGCTCTACTCTGTGCGGTCATCTTCATTGGCATTTTGTTTGACTGTCTTGCGAAACCAACATCATCCGCATGTACCACGCAATCATGTAATGAAAATGAAATTGTCAAAGTGAACAGCGATAACGTTGCAAACATTATACCGGACAAAGATAACGAATATCGCGCCAGATATGCCACCCAAATGTTGTCGTACATGAATCTTACCGTCGAGCCATGTGATGACTTTTATGAATACGCCTGTGGTAATTGGAATTCGACAATTAAGCCGCGACAAACTGATCATAAACGCGGAAATCTAATCGACATTGACTACAAGTTAAATGATATTGCTGAAGTGATTCTTCAAAGGGCAGACATTAACGATGTGGCCCCGGAATATGCGGACATTTTTGAATTGTCCAAAAAGTTCTATAAAAATTGTCTTGAAGCCAACATTTATCCAATGCGGAAATCACCAGAATATTTGGATGTAATTAAAGAAATTGGCGGTTTTCCCGCCATTGATCCCCAGTGGAACGCATCAAATTTCAATTGGCTCAACATGAGTGCCCATATGAGCAACTATGGAGCTGGTAATTTGATAAAGGAGATGATTACACCACGACATCCCTTCGAACCATATTTTTTGTTGCCGGATTTTGGGTTTGACATTGAACTTCACCACGATACCATTTGCAACAAATCTTCAAATGCCTATATCGATAATAAGAAGCTCATGCATCACATATTGCAGGTGTATGACGTCGATGAGCAGCAAAGAGACCTTATTGTCAACGATATTTTTGAATTTTTGCATGCCGTTCTAAATGTAACCAAAAAATTCAATGAAGACATTCAGATGTGCAGTTTGTTTTCACTGGCTATGGAAGATTCTGAAATAGTTTTCATGGATGAACTTTGGGTTACGTATTACGAAATAGCTTGGAAGAATGACAGCGGATTATATGATTTAGGCGGGCAACCATGTGCGTACCTGTATCACGAAGTGCACAACATATCCAGCAAGCATAAGGAAGCCGTGGCCAATTATTTATCGATGAAATTTCTATATAGTATGGATGCTCGTCTCAAGGATGGCAAATTTCAAAAGGATTATTGTATCGCTACGCTGAGAAAATCAATGCCTTACTTTTTTGATCACATATACATGAAGGTGAGTTAAGTTAGTGTTTTTTTTTTTTTTTTTTTTTTAAATTTAAATGTTTAGCCAATTTTCCCGACTGAACGTACAGCATTTTTGCTGTCATAGCGTTGCAAACATTCACAACAGAGAATGTCACAAAGTTTCCTTTTCCAGAAATCTAATTGCCAATACATAAAGTTAACTATTTATCGAAAATTATTTCTCAGCTAGTCTCACAATAAATTTGCATACCCTCTCCCTGAAGCTTCTTACAGACGGATGCTAGATCTTACAATGTTGTCTGAAAATGTTCTATAAACTATGGGATAGCATCTCGCGTTGTTGTGAATTAACACGTATTTTATTTCATATTCACAACAAACGGCATCTACTTGTTAATCGACGAATGCGAACGTCACTGTTTGAGAAGCGTTTACTAGACTTGCCATCTGACTCGACACCATACTGTGTGAAGTTGCTGTCTACATCATCGAGAGGGTCGGCAATATAAGAAAAATGTAGATAACTGGAGCATGGTAGACGCGTGTTCAACCACTATGCCACGGCCAGTCCCAAAATCTTTCAGAAAATGTTTAACAACCATGTGAACTTAAAGTTTGTGCCTGGAAAAGTTTTCAGAAAAAACATTGACATAACATTGTAAAACAACAGTACTGCCAGACATGCGGCAATCGTGTAAACCGCAAAATATTGACATTATCAAATTATTGTTTGCAGATGTTCGAAATTTATGCATCTGCCAAATACACCATGTGCAGAGAAATAATTACATTGGCAACACTGTTTATGTCAGTACATTGCCGGTACACTAACAGATCTGTCAACCGTCTATTCATAGCTTTAGGAATGAGGGTATATAGCATTGGATACGAGAAAAATTCTAACGCATTGAAGGAGAAGAGTTAGACCCCAAGTATCTTAAGAGCAAATTCGCTACAGGACTTTTAAGAACGATTGAGCCATGTCCGTCTAACTGGCTGGCTGCAGTTATGGGATTTTCAAAATACGGGAGGTACCACCTTTTTAGGTACCTCCCATGCTAAATTACATATTCATGGAAAATTTATATTTCTCCCATAAATTATAAACGGACAATAGGAGGATATTTGAATTAAGTCAGTTTTTTTTGTCATAACAGAATTGTAGAGAATTTACTGAGCTTATCATAAAGGCTCTATTAGTGGCTTTGGCAGCCCCAAGAAAGTAGGATCGGGCGCGGTAACCTAATAAGCCACTCTCCTTAAATAAAACAACAACAACCAGATTTCCACATAAAGCTATCCACAAGGCATTTCCTGATCAAAAGACAAAGCCAGATTGATTATGAGGTAATCGATGGAAGGCATGTCTTAAGCGTCATGGATGGGCGTGTGGTGTGCGGTGCCAATATAGACTCGGACCACCACATAGTTGCAGCTAAGGTACGCACATGATTAAAGGAAGCTAGACATTTAAAGCTGAATACCACCGAGACATCCAATGCTTACGCCAACCAACTCTCTAAATTACTTCAAACAAACCCCCTTAATTCTAAGGTCTCCCGTCCCACAGTGTCAGCATATTGCGAATGCTATGACCACTGTCGCAATGACCGTACTGGGATATAAAATACCACGCTTAGGGAAGCGCTGGTACGCTTAGGAATGTTGTGCAATGTCTGAGGAAAAGGATACTGCATACAAGGCAAAAATGCAGCCAATGGCAATGCGTGCGGTGATGGAACGGTATAATGAGAATAGAAGGGAGATGAACCGCATCCTCATGAGGAAGTAGCGTATATGACGAAAGATACAGTCAGGATATCGAAAACTACTAGGTTAGAGGTAAAGCCCGAAAGTTCTACAAAAAGGCGAAAATCAAAGGTTTTGAAGCAGGGACATTAAACCGCATCAGTAAAAATAGTTCTCCGTACACCAGCGAATATAAAGTATCATTCCAAGCTCATTTTTATACCATCGCCCTTAGGGATGAGAGTATATATCATTTGATACGAAAAAAAGTGTAACGCATTGAAGGAGACGAGTTAGACCCCAAGTATCTGAAGACCAAATTCGTTTCAGGACTTTTTTAGACGATTGAGCTATGTCCGTCTGTCTGGCTGGATGGATGGATGGCTGGTCAGCAGGATAACTCGAGTAAACCTTAACGGATCGGTATGCAAATTTAGGAGTCAAAACCACAGAAAACCTAACAATTTGACACACCCCTTCTGGAACCTCCCATAGAAATGACCGAACTCACCCCCATAGTCTTACACACATATCTTTTTTGTAAGCACTTAATTCAGTCAAATCACGCGTAATTTGTACGCTTATGTAAATATGAAGCAGTAGTGAATATGGACTATATCGGGACACCCCTTCTAGTACCTCCCATACAAAATGACCTATTTTTGGAAAATTAATATTTCTCCCTTAAATTCCAAACGGACATTTGAACGGTAATGACAATTAGTCGGTTACTTTATGTTGTGATAGGAGGCGAAACCTCAAAAAACCTAACAATTTGACTCACCCCTTCTGGTACCTCCCATACAAAGGCCCGAACTCACCCCCATAGTCTTACATACATATTTTTTTTTGTAAGTACACTGAATTCAGTCAAATTTTTCGTAAGTTGTACCTATGAAAACTTGAATCAAGAATGAATAAGGACTGTATCGGTTCACCCCTTTTGGTACCTCCCATATAAAATGAATTTGTTTAGGAAAATTATTATTTCTCCCATTGCTTCCTGGTGGATAATGAAATTTGATTAGTTCATTTATCTTGCGATAGGAGGTACAACCTCACAAAACCTATCTATTTGACACACCACTTCTGGTACCTTCTATACACATGACTGAATGCAACCTCATAGTTTTACATGTTACATTTCTAAGTTCACTGAATTCAGTCGTATTTTGCGAAGATGTACGCTAGAATGAATATAGACTAGATCGACTGACTTCTTCTAGTCTACCCATACAAAATGACAAATTTTTTAAAAATTATTATTTCTTCCATGTATTTCAAATGAACAACTGGGGGATTATTGTTATAATGAGACTAAACTGCAGAAAACTGAAACATTTGCCACACCCACTTTAGAACCTCTCATACAAATTACAAAAATCCTATGCAGAAGGTAAACGATGATTTTCTAATTAAAATCGGACACGTTGCCGCCCTACGCTGAGAATATTTTACTTTTAAAATGTTGTATTTACAGATGAAATCTATCGGTATCTTTACATTCGTGTTGTCGAATACTGTTCTTGTATCAAATTGTATCTCTCTAGGACTTAAATGCAGTTTTGTCCCCGCCCCTTCCTCGCTGATCCAATATTTAAATTCCGACTGCATATTCACATTCGAGACGAGTTAGACCCCAAGTATCTTAAGACCAAATTTGTTTCAGGAGCTATGTCCGTCAGTCTGGCTGGCTGGTCAGCAGGATAACTCGAGTAATCCTTAACGGATCGGTATGAAAATTTACCAGAATTAATATTTTTCAAAACGAACTTATGGGATTGTAAATTGGCTCAATAGCCGCACCCCTTCTGGTACCTCCCATACAAAATTACCTATTTTTGAAAAAATAATATTTCTTCCATAACTTCCAAACTGACAACTGGAGGATGTTTATTTATCTTGCAAAAGTAGACAAACCCTAAGAAAATCGAAACCTTTGCCACACCCCTCTGGTACCTCCCATACAAATGACCGAATTGACCCTCATAGTTGTACATACATATCTTTTTTGTTAGTAAACTGAATTCACTCAAATTTTGCGTATGATGTTCGCTTATGAAAAGTTGAATTAGGAATGAATATGGACTATATCGGATCACCCCTTCTGGTACCTCCCATACAAAATGACTTTGTTTGGAAAATTTATATTTCTCCCATAACCTGTGGGGATACTCAAATTTGGTCCGATAATTTATCTTGTTATAGGAGGCAAAGCCTCAGCAACCCTAACTATTTGGCACACCCCTTCTGGAACCTCCCATATAAATACATGGTATATTTCCCCTTTTACATACGTATCATTTTTGTATGTACACTAAATGCAGACAAATTTTGCCAAGGTAAGCGAACATTGAACGTTGACTTGCAAAAAAAATCAGACACGTAGTGCTGCCCCGAATTGTACCTTCTGTACAAATAGGTCAAATAGGTAATTAATCTATTAATTTCAATAACTCAAGACTTAAACAATATCTTATATTTGGTGATGGTATTTATCAGTCAGTTTACCTGACTGAAATTTCTGTACTGGTTTTAATTAAACTGTATAGAAACCTTGTTTGTTCAATAAATTAGAACCGATCTGCTACTGTTATTTTGGTATTGTATCAAATGTTTTATCTCGTTTTAAAGTGTTTTGCTTACGTTCAAACTTTTCGAAACGTATCTAGGCCGTATAAAGTGTTATGAGTGTAATTTGTTGAAAATTCCTATAGTATTAATATAGAATAAGAAAGCCAAAAATATATACGGGCAAATATCACATAACATATTTAAATTTTTAAATAATCAATCTTATGAATAACGAATTAATCATGAGAGTTTTATAGTCACACTAACAGTCGATCGATTAATCGTAAATATAAATAATCAAAATATTTAATTAATCAACAAATCCATAAACTTGAATTTTTGTTATTAATATCACGTCCCTCATTTAGCTAAATGTTTTTATAAAACAAGAACTAAGTATAACGGGGAACAGCCATAAAGCTGTCAAGTGCAATTTTATAACAAATACCCAACATGTACGAAAAACATTTTATAAACCCGTAAATTTCATATAAACGATTCGCTAATACTAAGTCCTCAGAAGCACACAATGCTACTGGGTGGTTCTCTTCATTAAATGTATAATGTAAATTATAGAAATAATAAAAATCAAGTTTTTAATAAACACCGTTTTATTACAGGTTTTCTTCAACAACGACATACGCAATGATGTTCAAAGTATGATGAAAGATATACGACAAAGTTTGCACACAGTGCTGCTGGAAGCTGATTGGCTCGATGAGAGCACCCGTGAGGCTGCATTACTCAAGGAATCGTCAATGGCTGAACACATTGGACGATATGAAGATCCCGTGATGATTAAACGTCTTTTAGGGGAATTGAAAAATTTAACATTTTTTGAAGGCAACTATGAGGCTAATAACCTTAATATGAATAAGTTTAGACAACAGATGACACGTTACAATGGACTACATCACAAAGAGTTATCAAATACCACCAAGCCATTAGATCTACTGATTGGAATGCAGGTCAATTCATTTTACTATAACCTCGATAATGCCCTCTATGTCATGGCCGGTATTCTCCATCCGCCATCATTCCATCAAGCATGGCCAAATGCTCTGAAATATGGCACACTTGGATTCTTGGTTGGCCACGAATTCATTCATGGCTTTGATTCGGTCGGCGCTAAATATGATGATGCTGGAAGTGATAACTACTGGTGGTCAACCAAATCGGGTAAGGTATTTGAGGAGCGTTCTCAATGTTTCGCAGAACACTATGAAAACTATACAATACCCGAAATTAATCGGTCCATCAATGGCAACATGACTAAGGATGAAAACATCGCCGATGCCGGTGGAATACGCATGGCTTTGTTAGCTTATCGGCGGTACGTTAAGGACATAACAAAAAACTCAGATACATCGATCAAATATCACAAGGAGGAACAAATGCCGGGATTGAACTTAACACCGGAACAATTATTTTTCTTAGGTGCTGCCCAACTTTGGTGTTCGGCCTATAAGGAAGCCCATTACTGGCAAGAATTAACTAACGAACATACGATTGATAAATATCGCGCTCTGGGCATTGCATCAAATAACGCTGATTTTGCGCAAGTTTTCAATTGTCCTAGGGGTAGTAATATGAATCCAATTTCAGACAAGTGTCAAATTTGGTGAAAACTTTAGATGTGTAAGAGTCTTGTTAATAAATTAATTAAGTTTTGTCGGTGGCATTTTTAATCGAAAAATCACACAACAAGAAACTCAACCTTCAGGTGGCCCTTAAGTCGCCTGGCCTAACTCCTCTGGACTGTTTCTTGTGGGATAATTGCAATCAGGATGTTTGTACACTTCAGTCCAGATTACTTTGATAGAAAGCAAAACGTATCCAATTTTGTTTCGTAGGTAAATTGTGAAAAATTTGACTACATTCAGTGTATTTACAAAAAATTTGTCTATGTAGAAATATGGGGGCAATTTCGGTCATTTGCATGGACGATACCACAAGGTGTGTGTCCAGTTGTCCATTTGGTAGTTATGGGAGAAATTTTATTTTTCAATAATAAGTTATTTTATTTGGGAGGTACCAGAAGGGGTCGGCCGATATAGTCCATATCCATACCTGAGACATTCCTCGCGAGCCTAGAGCTACAAAATTTCAAATGAGCTTTTGTAGCTCTTGGGTTGCGACGTAAGGCCCAGTTTTTAGAAAAAGAGCAGCTCGCGACCCCTGTCACAAAATAAAATCCAAATGTAAGAAAATACCAAAAAGTACTTTTATTGTACTTTCTGGTATTGTACTTTTTTGTACTAAAGTACTTTTTTGTACCAAAAAGTTAATTGGCCCAAACTTACAGTTTTCGGTAAAAAGTACTTTTTGTAACAAAAAGTACATTTTTTGGCCAAAAAGTGCTTTTCTGTTCCACAAGGTACTTTTGTTGGCCCAAAAGCAATTTTCTGTTGCACGAAGTACTTTTTTTTATACCAGTGTACTTTTAATGTTTTTTTTCGGTACAAAAAGTACCAAAGAATGTTTGTACCAAAAGGTTGTACTTTTCTGTTCCACTAGGTACTTTTTGTATCAAAAAGTACTTTTAATGTGCTTTTCTGTAATTAAGTACTTTTTTGTACCAAAAAGTTTATTAGACCAAAATCTCTTTTCTTTTGCACAAAGTACTTTTTTTGTACGAGAGTACTCTTTTGAACCAAAAAGTACTTTTTACAAAGTACCTCTGTTGTGCCAGTGTAATTTGAATGAACTGTTCGGTACAAAGTACTTTTTGTATTAAAAAGTACTTTTTTGGCCAGAAAGTACTTTTTTTGTACCAAAGTATTTCTTTGTACCAAAAAGTACTTTTGTTGGCCCAAAAGCAATTTTCTGTTGCACAAAGTGCTTTTTTGTTCCAGTGTACTTTTAATGTTCTTTTCGGTACAGAAAGTTCCAAAGTATGTATGTACCAAAAAGTATGTTTTTTGTAGCAGATTACTTTTTTGTATCAAAAAATACTTTTAATGTGCTTTTCGGTACAAAGTACATTTTTTTGTCCAAAAGTACTTCTTTTCCCATAATTACTTTTGTTGAAACAAAAGCACTTTTCAGTTGCAAAAAGTATTTTTTTGCACCAGATTACTTTTATTGGCCAAAAAGTACTTTTCTGTTCCACAAGGTACTTTTTTTTGGGACTAGAGTACTTTTATGTACCAAAAAGTACTTTTAATGTACTTAACGGTACAAAGTACTTTTTTGTACCAAAAAGTACTTTTAAAGTACTTGTCGGTATAAAGTACATTCTTTTGTACAAAAGTTCTTTTTAGTACCAATAAAAGTACTTTTGGTACAAAAAGTACTTTGGAACAAAAGAAAGAACTTTGTACCGAAAAGCACAATAAAAGTACTTTCTGGTACAAAAAAGGGTGTATTGATATTATTACTCCATCTCTAAAGTGGCGGAAATGTACATTTGTATGGGAGGTACCATAAGGGGCGTTTCTAGACTTCCGGATTCCTTCTCCAAAACTTTATCCTGCTTGAACTTTACTAAGTACAGAACTTGGGTACGATCCCGTTTTGTGTATTGATATTATTACTCCATCTCTAAAGTGGGCGGAATGGTACATTTATATGGGAGGTACCAGAAGGGGCTTCAAATTTTTTCGAAACTTTATCCTGTTGTACCTTTACTAAATACAGAATTTGGGTACGATCCCGTTGGGTGTATAAATATTAATACTCGATTTCTAAAGTAGCCCGTATGATGTATTTGTATGGGAGGTACTAGAAGGGGCGCGGCCATGTAGCCCATTTGCAAAACCGTAAATAGTTTTGGGAAATATTCACTCGTGCAAAATTTCAAAAGATGCGGTGGCGTCTTTCCTATGTTATCGTGCGCACCAGCCGGACAGCCAGGCAGACGGACAGACATGGTTCAAACGACTTAAAAAGTCATGAATCAAATTTGGTTCAAAGAAACCTAGGGTCTAAAGTGACTCCTTCTATGTGTTACACTTTTGAGTCATATCGAATGATATTTACCCTCCTCCCCATAGGGTGAGGGTATAAAAAAGATATGTATGTAAAACTATGAGGGTCAATTCGGTCATTTGTATGGGAGGTACTAGAAGGGGTGTGGCAAAGGTTTCGGCTTTCTTAGGGTTTGTCTACTATTCCAAGATAAATAGTCTGACCAAATTTAGATGTCCTCCGATGGTCTGTTTGACAGCTATGGAAGAAATATTAATAATCCAAAAATAGATAATTTTGTATGGGAGGTACCAGAAGGGGTGGGTCTATTCTGCCCATTTACAATCCCATAAGTTCGTTTTGAAAAGTATTAATACCGGTTAAACCGATCCGTTAAGGATTACTCGAGTTGTCCTTCTGACCAGCCAGCCAGCCAGACAGACGGACATAGCTCAATCGTCTTAAAAAGTCCTGAAACGAATTTAGTCTTAAGATACTTGGGGTCTAACTCGTCTCCTTGCGTTACACTTTTTTTCATATCAAATGATATATACCCTCATCCCTAAGGCTGATGGTATAAAAAAATATGTATATACTATGATTGTAAATTCAGTCATTTGTATGGGAGATACCAGAAGGGGTGTGGCAAAGGTATCGGATTTCTGAGAGTTTGTGTGTTTTGTATTTAATTAGCCATTTCGAGAGTTTGATAGAATTTCGAATAGATTTCAGAGTGCAGATTCTAACGCATTTTATTAATTAAAAATATATGGTCGTCATATTTATTGTGATTAAAAATTGCTTTGGTAAAATCTAAATTTTTTTATTTATTGTTGTTTTATTATTCTGATGCGTCAACGACAAACATATGCACTTCATTTCAATTTAAGTTCAAAATTAAGTACTTCAGAATAATGAATATGTATGTATGTATTCAATAGTCACTACAACACATATACACAATTTTGTTTTCATTAATAAATGTCAGATTAAATGTTTTTCTACGTTTCTATTGTTTTGACCACAACTGTGTTATAAAATAATTATTAACAAGTTAGCATTCACTCACAGTAGAAAACCGGCCGAATATCTGTTTTTTTTCTAAACAGTTAGTTGTTTTGATTTTTAAGATGATATCAGAATATTAATTCATATTTGATATATCTAGTATTGAATTTTTTGAAACAAATCAGTATAGAGTCGTCTTCAAAGGCGTAAAGATAACGAATATAGTATTAACGGGAAAAGATATAATCAGAAAAAAAAAACAAATAACAAATAGAAATAACATTATTTTTAAAGGTCATATTGGTCATTAATCCCATACCAAAGTACGAAGTTCTAAGCCAGTATTAAAAGCAATGTTAATTTCTTAATTTAAAAATAAAGTGATAAAACAAAAACGACTAGACCAACAAAAACCAACAATTATGCATCAAAAAAAAAATAAAAAAAAATTTTTGCTAAAAATAAAGAATACTCTACAATCTACAAGTTATAGCGACATATACAAATAGCATACATGCTTATGAGAACACGAACAAGAAATTATATCTGCCAGTTATTGATAGATTTTGTATCGTGTCATAAAATCTGTTATTAACTTTTGTTATTGTGCGTCGTTAGTGTTGCATTGATATGACTTATTATATATGTATATGCCTTCGATATATGTACACTCACTTGCCAAACCGAGCAAGTCCATATGAAAAAATAGCTGATAGCTGTTTTTCTAAAACCCTGTTAAATTATAAAGACAAATAAGTGAAATAAAAAACGATGCAAGTTATGTTTAGAAGAGTTAATTTTCTATTATTCGAATTTGTCTCTAGTTGAAAAACATAGGAAATCTATCTGTGATTTAAATATAAAGTTGTTAAAAATCAAAAACTTGGATGGTTCGGCAAGTAAGGAATCTATATCTGCCAGGAATTTAAGAAAGCATTCCAAGTCCGAAACCAAAAAAAAATTGTGTTAGATACATATTTAGAATCGCAATATTGTGATCTTTACACTCTTTAAAAACAGTATAGATTTGTGTAGATCGTATTGTATAATCTTAATGCCTATTTTAAAAGTTGTCCAAGTGATACCCATTCTGGCGAATGAGGAGAGTTTGAGAAAAATAATTGTAAAAAGTTTCTCTAAGTGACCTCGTGCACAAGCTTAAGACCTTTAACACATAAACTTTTTAACGATTTACACACGCTGTTGACGTATTTACTAACAAGTTATCACGAATATGACTTATTATATTCGATCATAATAATATAAATGTAGAAACTAATATACAGTACAGAAATATCAGTGATTTGAATTGACTTACACGTACCCCTACCGTAACATTAAGATAAATTGTGCTTAAGATTTGATACTATTGCAAAAGAAAAAATGTGTTTCGTATTGATGTAAAGTTAATTGCAGTGAACAAAAATTAGTCGACCAGAGGAATAATTAAAAAATTAACTGGAAAGATAACAAATAATAGATAAAAACCAGTACAGAAACTTCAGTCATGTAAACTGACTGATAAATACCATCACCCGATTTAAGATATTGTTTAAGTCTTGAGTTATTGAAATAAATAGTTTTTAATTAAAATAATATTACTTATGTATTTTTATGCCATCACCCTAAGGGATGAGAGTATATATTATTTGATACGAAAAAAGTGTAACGCATTAAAGGAGACGAGTTAGACCCCAAGTATCTTAAGACCAAATTTGTTTCAGGACGATTGAGCTATGTCCGTCTCTCTGGCTGGCTGGCTAGCTGGTTGGTCAGCAGGATAACTCGAGTAATCCTTAACGGATCGGTATGAAAGTTTACCAGTATTAATATTTTTCAAAATGAACTTATGGAATTGATAATGGGCTGAATAGCCACACCCCTTCTGGTACCTCCCATACAAAATTACCTATTTTTGGAAAATTAATATTTCTTCCATAACTTCCACACGGACAACTGAAGGATGTTTGAATTTGGACAGATTATTTATCTTGCAAAAGTAGACAAACCCTAAGAAAACCGAAACCCTTGCCACACCCCTTCTTGTACCTTCCATACAAATGACCGAATTTACCCTCATAGTTTTACATACATAACTTTTTTGTAAGTAAACTGAATTCACTGAAACTTTAACGCATGATGTTCGCTTATGAAAAGTTGAATTAGGAATGAATATGGACTATATCGGTTCAGGCCTTCTGGTACCTCCAATACAAGATTACCCATTTTTGGAAAATTAATATTTCTTCCATAACTTCCACACGGACAACTGAAGGATGTTTGAATTTGGTCAGATTATTTATCTTGCAAAAGTAGACAAACCCTAAGAAAACCGAAACCCTTGCCACACCCCTTCTGGTACCTCCCATACAAATGACCGAATTAACCCTCTTAGTTTTACATACATGAATTTTTTGTAAGTAAACTGAATTCAATCAAATTTGGCGTATAATGTTCGCTAGGAAAATTAGACTCAGGAATGAACATGGACTATATCGGTTCACGCCTTCTGGTACCTCCCATACAAATTACATTTTTGGAAAATTAATATTTCACCCATAACTTCCAAACGGACACTTGGGGGGAGTTATGAAAATTGATCGGTAAATTTATCTTCGGTTAGGAGGAAAAACCTCAGAAAACCTAACTATTTGACACACCCCTGTTGGTACCTCCCATACAAATGACCGAAACCACCCCCATAGTCTGACATACATATCTTTTTTGTAAGAACACTGAGTTCAGTAAAATTTTGAGTAAGGTGTACGGTTATGAAGATTTTACTCAGAAATGAATATGGACTATATCGGATCACCCCTTCTGGTACCTGCGATACAAAATGATTTTGTTTGGAAAATTAATATTTTTCCCATAACTTCTAAACCGGCACCTGGGGGATAATCAAATTTGGTCAGTTAATTTATCTTGTATTAGAAGGCAAAGCCCTATTTGCCAAGGTAAGCGATCATTGAACGTTGATTTACGAAAAAAAAATCAGAAACGTTGTGCTGCCCCTAATTGTACCTTCTGTACAAATAGGTAAAATTTTGTATGCATTTGTTCTACATGCAGACAAAAAATAATACATACATAAGTAATTTTATTTTAAAAATCTATTAATTTCAATAACTCAAGACTTAAACAATATCTTATATTGGGTGATGGTATTTATCAGTCAGTTTACCTGACTGAAATTTCTGTACTGCTTTTCGTATCAAAAGATATATACCCTCATCACTAAGGGTGATATTATACCAACACTGTGACACAAAATGGTGGTGATTGTCTGGGGGCAAAACTTACTTTATTTTATGGAATGAAAGCCTTGGGTGAGTATATTCAAATTCCGGAAGGACAGATCTGCCCAAAGTCGAACTTTTTTAATGGCCCGGTGAAGCTTTCAGATCCTAAAAAACTATGACTATGTTCAGAATTGCTTTAGTGCATTTTCTATATCAGATGTTCTACACAAAGTTTACTCAGAAAATTCTACTCGGAGTGTTCTAAGACAAGAAACCGGTTTCACCCACCTTTACTAATCTTTTTGTCTCTCTTCAAAAAACATGAATAGCAATGTAAATTAGTCAGTGTATCTATGTTCCTTATTGTTTTAGTGATTTTTCGATATCTGATATCTTCAATGAAATTTAACTAGGATTTTTTCTATCTCGACTCCTTACGTGTCTTTTTCGTCCTTATTTCGAAAAACGTTAGAAAACTTCGATTTCTTTCTTAGATCAAGTAAAGTAAAATTTTCGAAGCAACATTTTTATAGAAAATATAAATGTTCTAAAGTGCCATATTAAAGTCCTTTTCTGAAGTTTCTCGAAAAAAGAACGAAAAACAAACGTAAGGAGTAGATATAGAGTGTTGAAATGTTCACAAACAAAAATCCTTGTTAAATTTTATTAAAGATATATTATGTCGAAAATGCACTAAAATAATAAGGAAAAAAGATACTCTGGCAATTTCACACAGTGCTTTGAAAGCAAACAAAATGCTTAGTAAAAGTTGGATATATTGAATTGGTAGAATTTTCTGAACAAAATTTTTGTAGAAAATTTAAATGTTGTAAAGTTCCCTCTTTTCTATAATTTCTCGATCTTACGTCGAAAAAGACACGTAAGGAGTCGACAGAGAGAGTTTAAATGTTATACAAAAGTTATTTTCTTTAAATTTAATTGAAGACATGTGATATCGAAAATGCACTAAAAAGTAAGAAAAATAGTTGTTAAAGAATTATTTCCAACTCTATTTTAGGATAAACTAGTCCATAAAAAAAAAATTCGACCCAGGAAGAATCTGCCCTCCGAGAATATATGTATATGCACTCATGTAAGGCTTTCATTTCGCAAAAAAATTATTCCGGACCCAGACAATGGCCTTCATTTTACTGCACAAAGAATTAAAATCATTCTATTTTTTAAGAAAGTGCCTATCAAATAATAGTAATGGAAATGAACAATTTCTACTGTATGATGCTTTCTTTTCTGAAAGTTTTTTTTTTTTTTAAATATTAACTTTTATTAAATAACCAATAAGAAAGTTTCAGTCGGGCAACCCGACTTACATATACCCACACCCTCAGTAAAACAAAAAAATTTCTATTATACTAATATTATTACTCGATTTCTAAAGTGGGCGGAGTCGTACATTTGTATGGGAGGTACCATAAGGGACGTCGATAGACTTCCAACTTTTTCGGGCCAGATGTATTTATTGATGTATTTTTATGGAAGGTACCAGAAGCGGCGGGGCCATGTAGCCCATTTTCAATACCGTAAGTAGTTTTGGGTAAATATTAACTCGTGGAAAATTATAAATTTTGCGTCTCTTGAAAGTTATCGTGCGCACCAGCCAGACAGACGGTCAGACAGACGGTCATGGCTCAAACAACTCAAAAACTACTCCCACCTCCCATACAAACTCCCCCTTTTTGGGGTCTATCCCTACGATTACAGCTGTAGTTTAAGAGAAATCAAGCTAAAATTTTGTATGCAAGCTTTCCTACACTAAGCGAAGGTTGAGTAGTAAGATGAAACCGATCGGTCAAAAATTACTCCCACCTCCCATACACAATCCCTCTTTTTGGGGGTGTCCGTATGTCAGACCCCGCGATTACAGCAGTAGTTTAAGGGCAATCAAGCTGAAATTTTGTACGCAAGTTTTGCTGCCCTAAATGGAGGTTGAGTTCTAAGATGAGCCCGATCGGTCAAAAACTACTCCCACCTCCCATACAAACTCCCCCTTTTTGGGGTCTATCCCTACGATTACAGCTGTAGTTTAAGAGCAATCAAGCTAAAATTTTGTATGCAAGCTTTCCTACACTAAGCGAAGGTTGAGTAGTAAGATGAAACCGATCGGTCAAAAATTACTCCCACCTCCCATACACAATCCCTCTTTTTGGGGGTGTCCGTATGTCAGTCCCGCGATTAGAGTAGTAATTTAAGAGCAATCAAGCTGAAATAATGTATGCAAGCTTCCCTACTCTAAGCGAAGGTTAAGTATTAAAATGAGACTGATAGGGCAAAAACTACTCTCACCTCCTATAAAAAATCCCTCTTTTCGGGGGTGTCCGTATGTCAGTCCCCGCGATTACAGTAGTAATTTAAGAGCAATCAAGATGAAATATTGTATGAAAGCTTTTCTGCTCTAAGCGGAGGTTGAGTATTAAAATGAGAACGATCGGTCAAAAACTACTCTCACCTCCCATACAAACTCTTGAGCTAAATTGTATATGTTAGCTTTAATCCTATAATAGGAGCTTACGTTGTAAGATGACCAATATCGGACGAATACTTCTCCCACATTCCATACAAATACCCCCTTTTTGGGCGTGTCCGTCTGTATATCCCTATAGTTTATGAGCTTTCGGTTTGAAATTTGGTATGTAAGCTTGTGTCCAGAAGCAGAGGTTAAGTTCTAAGATAGGCATGATCGGATTTAAACTACTCCCACATCCCACACAACTTCCCATTTTTGGGGAGTTACAAAATTCATAAAATCGAATAAAATCTATACAAAATTGCTGACAAAATGGATGTGTGAAGCTAAAAGTAACATCAACTTCACACAAACTCCCCTGTTTTGTGGAACAAAGTTTAATAAAATATAGTTGTAGTGCAAATAACCAGTTTTACCACCATTTTTACAAATGGTATCTAAGCTTCGGCATAGCCTAGCATAGATAACCGCCTTACTAGTTATACCATCACCCGTAGGGATGAGGGTATATATCATTTGATACGACCCAAAAGTGTAACACATAGAAGGAGTGACTTTAGACCCTAGGTTTCTTTGAACCAAATTCGATTCATGACTTTTTAAGTCGTTTGAGCCATGTCCGTCTGTCTGTCTGTCTGTCTGTCTGTCTGTCTGTCTGTCTGTCTGTCTGTCTGTCTGTCTGTCTGTCTGTCTGTCTGTCGGGTGGCTGTCCGGCTGGTTCGCACGATAACTTTCGAAAGACGCAACCAAATGTTTTGAAATTTTGCACGAGTTATTATTTTCTCAAAACTACTTACGGTAATGCAAATGGGCTACATGGCCCCGCCCCTTCTGGTACCTCCCATACAAATACATCATTCCGCCCACTTTAGAAATCGAGTAATAATATCAATACACCCTAAGGGATCGTCCCCAAATTCTGTATTTAGTAAAGCTATAACAGGATAAAGTTTTGAAAAAAAATTTTGAAAGCCTAGCCACGCCCCTTCTGGTACCTCCCATACAAATTCACCTTTCCGCCCACTTTAGATATGGAGTAATAATATCAATAAATCCATCGCGCTCGTACCCTAATTCTTAATTTAGTAAAGCTATAGCAGGATACAGTTTTTGAGAAAAAAACTGGAAGTCTACCAACGCCCCATCTGGTAACTCCCACACACATCTGGTACCGCCCATTTTAGAAATCGATTAATATTATTATTAGAACAACCGCGATTGAAACCAAATTGTGTATTTAGTAAAGTTTAAGCAGGATAAAGTTTTGGAGAAAAAATCTGGAAGTCAAGACACGCCCATTATGGTACCTCCCATACAAATGTACCTTTCCGCCCACTTTAGAGATGGAATAATAATATCAATACACTTGACACGATCGTGCCCAAATTCTGTATTTAGTAAAGCTATAACAGGATAAAGTTTTGGGGAAAAGATCTGGATGTCTAGACACGCCCCTTCTGGTACCTCCCATACAATTGTTCCACTCCGCCCACTTTAGATATGGAGTAATAATATCAATATACTCGACACGATCGTACCCTAATTATGTATTTTATTAAGTTATAACAGGATAAAGTTTTGGAGAAAAAATTGGAAGTCTAGCGGCGCCCCTTATGGGACCTCCCATACAAATGTACCTTTACGCCCACTTCAGAGATGAAGTAATAATATCAATACATCCAACGCTATCGTGCCCAAACTCTGTATTTAGCAAAGCTATAACAGGATAAAGTTTTAGAGGATAAACCTATAAGTCTAGACACGCCCCTTCTAGTACCTCCCATACAAATTTACCACTCCACCCACTTTAGAAATCGAGTAATAATATCAATATAATAGCAATTTTTTTTATTTTACTGAGGGTGATGGTATATGTAAGTCGGGTCGCCCGACTGAAACTTTCTTACTGGTTTTAGTAAAAATTGTCATTGTTGAAAAGCTTTTGTACGATTGTTTCTGACCACAATGGGACTTAAATATGGCTTTAGACCAGTGTATAAAAAATAAAAATACGCTGCATTTGTTGATAAAAAAAAACTTGTATTGCCTGCATATCGCAGGTTTCCACATTCCACGATCCACAAAGGCTTAGCTTCTGCCGCGATAAAAAATGATGACTTCTACACAGTATTCAACACACCGACCGCCTGCCGGTCTTTTTTTAGGCTTAGTTGCTTTGCAGTTTTATCGATTATGCTTCCCAAGTAGTAGAATTAGTCAACATCTTCAACAAACTGGTTCTGTATGCACAGTCTTTCGGTATTTACCGTGTCTATGCGCGTGGCTTTGTTTTCTTTTGCATCACTTGTTCTAATACGCAGTTGAAGAATATCAACACCTGCCGAACGCCGGAGTTGATGGGTATTCTATCGCTTAGTTAGTTTTGGTGAAGTATTTTGCAAGTGACATTGTTATACAGGGCTTTTGCAAGTGATATGAATTTAATGGGGACGCCTTTGCGTGATAATGAGCTCCATACGGCTCCACTACTGTTCTCAAGCTGTTGTCGTGTTCAATGCAAGACATGTGGATTCCGCAGGCTTCTTGCTCTTTTATATCTTTGGTATAGTGGCATCGTATAACCTTTTTTATGATATGAGTAAACACTTTATTAATCATAAAAAGTAGAGTGGTACCTCTGGCAATCCTGCGGTCTGTTAAATCTCTTTTTTTTGACCAGGTTAACTATCACACCTTTAGCTATCTCTTCGGGTAAAATTTCAGTTTCATAAACATTGTAAAATATGCGAAAGCCGCTGGGCACTTGTAGTTAGAGCTTACAACAACAGCTCAGTAGCGATATTGTCTAGGCCTGGCGATTTATTTGTATACCGGTGGATGAGGGTATAATAGACAAACCCTCAAAAATCCTAAACCTTTGCCACATCTCTTCTGGTACCTCATAGTTTTACATACGTATCTGTTTTTTTAGGTTCTACTCTGAAAACAGTCATATTTTGCGTGAGATCCACTCTTATAAAAATTGGACTCCAAAATTTATATAGACTATATAGGCTGACCCTTCTATGACCTATTTTTAGTAAATTTACTTATAAAACTTCCAAAAGGAAACCAAGAGGATATTCAAATATCGTCAGTTTAATTATCTTGGAATAGTAGACAAACCCTCAGAAAACTGAATCCTTTGTCCCACCCTTCTGGTAACTACAATACACGTGACCGAAATCACACTCATAGTTCTAAATACATATATCCATTTCTTTATACCCTCACCTTACGGGTAGGAGGATATATATCATTTGATCCAACCCAAAGGTGTAACACATTGAAGGAGTAACTTTTGACCCTAGGATTGTTTGAAGTCGTTTGTCCGTCTGTCTGGCTGGCAAACAAAATAACTTTCGAAAGACGCATCCAAATGTTTCGAAATTTTGCACGAGTTAATATGGTACTACTGCGAACGGAGTACCTTCACGTGGTGACGCCTGGAAATGTGCTTCTAATACCCGTCAGAGCTCGGCTAACTGTGGGGGACGAAGCCTAAAACCCAGGCACGTCAGCTCAGAGTGAATGGTACCCTGGACAGCGTCTGACCCAGAATGGGCGGCTGCAATAAAATCCTGGCAGGAGGAGAAAACTGCGACGTGGTGCGCTGGGCTTGCAACCCGCCACCGACGTTTAAACAATTGCAATGAAAAGAAGTAAGAAAAGAGTAAAATGTTGACGACCACCGCAAACGAATTAAGGACCATGATTTGAGGATATGCACCTGGAATGTTAGAACACTGAATAGACCAGGTGCCTCCATCCAACTGGCGGAAGTCCTCGAAGAACACTAGGCTGTCATAACCGCTTTACAGGAAATCCGGTGGACGGGACACAGGTGCTCTCGCATGAAGACGTGCGACATATACTATAACGGCCATGCGGACAAGCACGAGTTTGGATGTGGATTTGTGGTTGGCAAGAGACTGTGACACCTAGTTTCAAGGTTCAACCCGGTGTGTGAACGTATAGCCACAATAAGAGTAAAAACAAAGTTTTTCCAAATATTCATAAGGCAACATGGTTATCTCCATATCAATTGGCGAGGAATCAGATTGATCACGTGGAAGGTACGCATCGAGTGTTCTGGACGTACTAGTGATCAGGGGTGCGAATATTGACTCCGATCACTTCCTTACCGCAGTTAAGCCACGCACAAGGCTAAGCATGGCGAAAAACGTACGTAACCAGGCACAACGAAAGCTGGACATCGGTAAACTGCGGACCACAGAGATAGCGGACGCCTACTCCGACCATCTAACTCAACTGCTGCGGAACGCTACAACCCCTGATAATATAACCTCGCAGTGGCAATATATAGACGATGCCTGGTACGGTGATGAATGTCGCAATGCCACGAGAGAGACGGAGAAGGAGCTGAAAAAGAGACAGATGAGTGCACAGAGTTGCTCCGAAGTAGAGGGGAAGCCCGAAAATTCTACAAGAGAGTTAAGCGAGAATACGTGGAACAGGATTGCCCTCCTGCAAAGACAGCGATGGTCAGCTAGTGACGGACCCGGATAACATTCTGAAAATATGGAGAAATAATTTCAGAAATTTACTGGATACGGATACCACTCCAGAAGAACCCACTCCAATCCTTGACGATGGTATTAACTGTCCACCTCCGAGCCAGAGCGAGATACGTGTGGCAATCTCCCGCCTTAAAAACAACAAAGCTGCTGGAGCCGATGGTCTCCCTGCTGAATTGTTTAAGGCTGGCGGTGAGGAGCTGATTAGGAGCATGCATTAGCTCATGGAGAACATCTGGCTAGAGGAGAGCATGCCCGGGGATTGGAGTCTTAGTCTGTTATGTCCCATATACAAGAAAGGAGATCGTAGTAAATGTAAGAACTATCGTGGAATAATCCTTGTACCAATTGCATACAAGGTCCTTTCAAGCATATAGTGTGAACGTCTAAAGCCAATTGTATAAAAACTAATTGGACCATATCATTGCGGCTTTATACCTGGCAAATCTACGACGGATCAAATATTCACTTTACGACAAATCCTGGAAAAAACTCATGAAAAGCAAATCGACACCTACCACCTCTTTGTCGACTACAAAGCTGCCGTCGACTCTCCGATAAGGAATAGTCTTTATGAGGCAATGTCTGAGTTTGGTATTCCTGCAAAGCTAATTCGACTTTGCAGATGTACCTTGAAAACAGCAAATCCTCGGTTAAGATTGGTAAGAGGCACTCTGAACCATTCAACACAGAAAGAGGACTCAGGCAGGGCGATAGCTTATCCTGTACTCTATTTAATATAGTTATGGAGAAGGTGTTGAGAAAGGCTGGTGT
The DNA here is from genome assembly GCA_964034835.1 of Muscina levida. Lineage (NCBI taxonomy): Eukaryota > Metazoa > Arthropoda > Insecta > Diptera > Muscidae > Muscina > Muscina levida. Next base: position 125,385,659 of record OZ035880.1, on the reverse strand, counting down.
CAACATGTCTGGCACCATATTCCACAAGAGGCACATGCCACTAGCCTATGCCGATGATATAGACATCATTGGCCGAAATCTGCTGGATGCAGACTGCAGTTTTCTCATTACTAGAAAAAGAGGCGGCAAAAATGGGTTTAGCGATCAACGTGGACAAAACAAAAATAATGATTTCGACGAACAAAGAGTCCTCTCGATGGGGACGCAGCGTCAACGTTGAAAATTATTATTTTGAGGTAGTAGATGAATTTACCTACCTCGGATCTTCCGTCAATAAAAAAAATAATGTCAGCCAAGAATAGTGCTCAAGCGGAGAATAGTGCTCGGCAGCACTTTAGTAACACCACCTTATCTCGTAATACTAAGAAACAGCTTTACCAGGTGCTAGTCTTACCCGTTCTTTTGTATGCTGCCGAATCATGGGTGCTTACGACAACGGACATCTAAAACCTGAAAGTATTCGAGAGAAAAGTACTCCGAAAAATTTATGGACCTATCTGTGTCGACGGCGAGTTTCGCCATCGGATGAACCATGAACTGTATGAGCTTTAAAACGACATCGACGTAGCTAAGAGTCAGAATCCAACGACTAAGTTGGCTGGGACATGTTGCTAGAATGGATGTAAATGATCCAGCGAGAAAGGTGTTTGAAGGCGAACCTGAAGGACGACGCAGAGCAGGGAGACCCAAACTCCATTGGAATCACCAAGTGGTAGGCGACGTGCCACCATCTGGTAGGACTAACTGGAAAACACACGCAGAAGACCGAAGCGTATGGAATTCTTTAGTACTCCAGGCCTCAAATTTATGAACTACGTTCGTAAGTTGTAATGGGCCACTTAAGTAAGTAAGTATAACAGAATAATTTTTTGGGGAAAAAAATTGGAATTCTAGCCACGCCCCTTCTGATACCTCGCATATAAATGTACCTTCCGCTTAAATTTTAATATTTAGTAAAGCTATAGCAGGATAGAGTTTTGGAGAAAAAACTGGAAGTCTAGCCACGCCCCATAGTTTATAATAGACCTAACGCGATCGTGTCCAAATTCTATATTTAGTAAAGGTATAACAGTATAAAGTTTTGTAGAAAAAAACTGGAAGTCTAGCCGCGCCACTTCTGGTACCTCCGCCCACTTTAGAAATCGAGTAATAATATCAATATCAAAATTTGATGTTTTACTGAGGGTGAGGGAATATGTAAGTCGGATTGCCCGACTGAAACTTTCTTACTGGTTTTGTTGGGCGGTTTGTCAGCACCAGCAAGAATTCTACACAAACAATAACTAATAATTTTTATTTTCAACAGAGTGTTCAAAATATAACAAAAAACAATTTAAAATGATAACAGCTGATAAAATAGTAACTATTTCGTTACTGCTATTCTGCATGATTGGCTTATACAAATCGTATGAATTAAACACAGTAGACGCCGCAGATCTTCGCTCACAATACGATGCCGATTATCGTGCTTATTACGCTGCCCAAATGCTGTCCTTCATGAATCAATCAGTTGAACCTTGTGAGGATTTCTACGAATATGCCTGTGGTAATTGGAAAAACTTTATTAAACCACGGCAAACTAAAAAAAGAAGAAGTTTTATATTTGATATTGATTATAATCTAAATGATATTGCCGAGGAAATAATACAAAGACCCAATGTAGATGATGTTGCTCCAGAATATGCCGCAGAATTCAAGTTGGCACAGCAATTCTATGGGAATTGTCTTGAATCTGATTTAACAGCAATGCAACAATCCTCAGAGTATTTAAAAGTGCTTCAAAATATTGGAGGTTTTCCAGCCGTAGATCCAAACTGGAATCCATCCGACTTTGCCTGGCTGAACATGAGCGCTCACATGAGTAATTATGGCATCACTAGCTTGGTAAACGAAGATATAGCTGACGTATTCCCCTTCACGCCCGACTTCGATTTACCTGTTATTGGTTTCGACATTGAGCTACACTATGACAGTATTAAAGACAAGTCCTCAAATGCTTATCAAGTCAACGAGAAGCGCATGCGCGACATTTTGACAATCTACAATGTTGCTGATGACCAAATAGATAAAATTGTCAGTGATGTATTTAGTTTTTTCGAAAATCTGCTACAAATATATGAAGAATTTGAAGAGAACCGTTTCAAATGTGCACCCCTGGGCGAAGACGATCCATCAATATCTGCATCAATTGAGGAACAATGGCTGACATATTACGATATAGTCTGGATGGGCAAAGTTCAAACGGTAGATGATGAAAATAAGCCTTGTAGTTATTTGTACCACGAATTAAATAAGCTCAGTGAGGCTCAGCCGGAAGTAGTGGCCAATTATCTATCAATGAAATTTATATATCATCTTGACACACAACTAAAAGATTCGTCATATCAAAAGGAGTTGTGCATATCGAAACTACGTAAAGTTATGATTTATTTATTCGATCATTTGTATATGAAGGTGAGTGTTGTATTATAATTGTTTTGCTTATAAATTACGTTTTTAAAAACTTTTTTTTGAATTGCAACATTCATATCACAGTACAACATTTTGTTACATTGCATATAACTTAACAAAACCAATGATACAGAACTTCATATCTTGTACTGTGCATGTGATCGTTGATTACTCTAACGCTTCTGCTATGTGGAGCGGAAATTTTCAATGATCGCGTGACAGGTGTTTTGTTAAATGTTCTGCATTTTCTCGCGAATACGTTCCTTTAACTTCTCAAGAGAGCATAAGTTGCTGTTGAAAACATGTATTTTAAGATATCCCCACAGAAAAAAGTCCACTCTCTTGGATATCACTTGTTGCCCACAAATTTCGTGAATTACATCCAATGAGTCGTTGACGTTGTCACATGTTCCTAGGTTTGGGATAGTACACGAGTTTTCGATACGGCTCACCCCATAGTATTAACAGTTTGGGGGGAAAAATTCATGAGCTATTAAATGGGTGAGGTGTGGTGGGTTAAAATGGCTGCGCATCGTGTTCAAATGTGATGGAGAAAGGGAAAAATCCCCAAGAAGCCTTGCAACTGTTCTGGACTTGTTCTTAGAGGGATGAAATGTATGACCGACCTCCACTAATTTTTTCCCTCCTAACTTTTTTTTCCGAATATACCTCTCCCCAATCTTCACCCCCTGAGGATACAACGATACAAAAATCAAATATTTTTAAAAATTCTCTTCCAACGCTCTAACTGCCCTAAAGTTGCCCCTAGAAGAGTTAAATGTATAACCGACCCCTAACATATTTGCAACCCCAACAGTTTTTCAGAACATATCTACCTTCCATCTCCAACCAGTTAAGAGGGCCCCCATACAATTTTTTAGAATTTTTTATGACATCAGTTCCGGCCTCTCGCGTATTGTCTCCCAGAGGGATATACTTTATGACCGACCCCCTACCCTCTATCTTGACCCCCTTAAAGGTCTCCAATACAAAAATCAAATTGTTATAAAATTTGCTCACACCGCTCTAACTATCTCAAGTGTCCGCCTGGAGTCATATACAATACCTAACAATAAGTATTGATGTTTATACCATCACCCTTTGGGATGAAGGTATATATGATTTGACACGACCCAAAAGTCTAACACATAGAAGGAGTCACTTTGGACCCTAGGTTTCTTTGAACCAAATTCGATTCATGACTTTTACATTCGTTTGAGCCATGTCCTTCTGCCCGTCCGGCTGGTACGCACGATAACTTTCGAAAGAATTTTGCACGAGTTAAGATTTTCCCAAAACTACTTACGGTATTAAAAATGGGCTATTTGGAAAAAATGTTGGGAGATAAAAGCAAAAATGAATATGTTCTACATTTCACCCCTCTAGGCGGGTAGATATGATCTATGATGACTCCCCTAGGTGCGCCTTTTGGGGCAGTTAGAGCAGTTTAACATTTTTATTTTTGTAGGTATGTTCGGAAGATATGTTAGGAGAGAAAATTTAGGGGGGTCGGTCATACATTTTACCCCTTTAGAGGCAACTCCGGTATTGTTCCAGGGCTTCTTTGACCGCGATGCGCAGGCATTTGCTCTTAACCAACCTCCTCCATTTATTTGATCTTGAATTTTCTCCCTAAACTCATAAAATTAGGATGTGAGCCGTATCCAAATCTTGTACTAAGGATCTCCATACTAAACTATCCCACGCCTGTCTCTGAAACCATGTCCTTGTATTCACGGTAACAGCTTGTCCTTCTTCATCTTCCTATAAGTATGGACAAACAATGATTTTGCTGACAAAGCTGCCCGTAAAAGCTGTTCTCGGATAAATGTGCGATGTTTTATTGATTCAATTTAGGATTAATGTCACTAAAATAACTGCAATTTTGTCTGTTTACATTCCTATTTAGTATGAAATGTGCCCCGTCTGAGAAAAAGTTTCGGTAAAGCTGCCGAACCTTCTAGCATTTCGTTAGTAAACTGAAATCTGTAAGCATTTCTGTACCATTTGAATTTTGAAAGGACGTTAATATAAATATGTTTGAAGTTTAAAGATGTTCTGGGTACAATTAGTACGCTAGACCGCTTTTAGGTAGAGTCTAAGTTATCATTGACGCTCTTACATGCTCCGTATCTCGGTCGGCTGAATTCAGTTTTGTTTCGATAGTACTTGCGCATGCAAAACGTACACTGTTCTCCGCCGAATGACACCATGACAGTAAATTCCCATTGACAGATCTTGCCTTTTGCAATCCCTCCGCCCTACAACGCCAAGGCTGTTCCACGCAACCACCATTTCAATGTAGATGAAATTTTGGTACATACTGTATACATATTTTATTTAATTGACTAATATATTTGTGTATATATTAAATTAAATTATTAAAAATAAATTTTTAACTAATATTTTACAGATCTATGTAGACGAAGAAACTCTGGATGAGGTCAGAGCAATGATAAATGACGTACAAAAAAGTCTTCGAGCTATTTTAGAAGAGGCTGACTGGCTGGATGATGAAACTCGTAAGGCAGCTCTTCAAAAACAAGAATACATGGGACAACATGTTGGAAGATACGAAGATGAAGTTATGACCCAACGGCTTCTAGGAGAATTGAAAAATCTAGAATTCGTCGAAGGAAACTATGAGGCCAATAATTTGAACTTGTTAAAATTCGAACAATTTATGTTACGCTATAATGGCCTTCATCACGACATCCTGGATAACACTACTAAACCGTTACCATTGTTGGTGGGAATGCAGCCCAACGCATTTTACTATCCGTTAACTAATGCCATATATGTTATGGCAGGTGTCCTACAACCTCCGGTGTTCCACAAATCATGGCCCAAAGCCCTAAAATATGGTACATTAGCCTTTTTGGTGGGTCATGAATTGACACATGGCTTCGATACAGTTGGCGCTAAATATGATCATGTTGGCAGCAACAATTCCTGGTGGTCAGAAGAATCTAAAAGTCAGTTCAATGACCGTGCCCAGTGCTTTATAGATCAGTTTCAAAACTTTTTCGTTCCGGAAATTAACCGATTCATTAATGGCAACCTAACAAAAGATGAAAATATAGCTGACGCAGGTGGCTTACGTCTGGCTTTCTTAACCTATCGCCGTTTTGTTGAAGATACCCTCATGAGATCTGATTTGAATGACATAGAAATAGATGAGGAAATGCCAGGTTTGGATTTGTCACCGGAGAAATTATTCTTTTTGGCATCTGCACAATATTGGTGCGCTTCGTTTAGTGAAGCTGATTACTGGGAAGGACTAATGGATAGCCATACCATTGAAAAATATCGTGTACTAGGAATAGTTTCGAATAACGTTAATTTTGCTACAGCCTTCAATTGTCCGCTCGGTAGTAAACTCAATCCAATCAATAAGTGTAAGATATGGTGATTATCATGTACATTGTTAAATCTGTATGAAGGAATCAATAATAAATGCTAAGTACCAAAGCCGTATCTAGATTGTATTGTAGTGCAGTGTTTTTAATTTGGAATGTATATTGGTAACATTAATAATTGGATAACACAGTGCAACACAAAAATTGGTGCCGCCTTCGTACCCAGCTATTTTTGAAGTATATACCGAGACTAAAAAAATCCCCAAAGGATTTGGCCCCATTACATCGAAACATTTTTTTATGGATACTCTAATATTTTCACCGCCATACGATTTTTAGACCATTTTTAGGGAGTCCATATTTCATAAACTGTTCGGATTTTTTTCTTTTCGTCTTCGGCAAAGTTGAAGATCTAAACCAGAGCAAAAAAAGTCTCAAATAGACCGACAAAAAAAAATTGCATCTAGTGCATGAAAATTGTAAAAATATGAGAAAAAAGGCTATTTTTTCATGATATTTTCACCATAAAATTATGATTATAACAAGTAATATTCCACATAATTCATACGATACGGAGTACAACGAAATACATTTTGTGTGGAAAACATCAAAAAAACATCATAAAAACATCATCATGTAAAAATGATAAAAAAAAATGTGTTGGGGTGAAAATATTGGAGTATCCATAAAAAAATGTTTCGATGTAATGGGGCCAAATCCTTTGGGTATTTTTTTAGTCTCGGTATATACTTCAAAAATATCTGGGTACGAAGGCGGCACCAGCCGATGACCTTAAAAATGTTGCACAGTGTAATTAATATAAGATTTTTTAATACTTTTTCTGGAAATTATTCCAGTTTTACTTTCTGGAAATTTTGTTCGGAATTCCGAAATTATGGCAAAACTGTGGTATTTAAAGAAAATGTATGTATGTATGATTTATACTATTCGGAGGATTATATGTTTCATTTACTTATTATGTGAAAAAATAGATTATTTCCCAAATATATATTCAAACCCTAACTTTATATTTTCAGCAAATGATCTAAATACAGTTTAATAGCCCCACGTATTTGGTCGTTTTTAAAAATGAATATAAACTACTGAACCACAGTTATTTGTTGTATTGATGACTTATTTTATTGTTAAATTCCTAAGACAAGTTAAGATAACACAAATTAATATTATAATGTTATACATTTTTATTACCTTGATTGTCTGTATGTATATTTATTTGTACCACAATCTGGTTTAAACAGTTGACCCATTTTAATTGGTGCTCTGCTAGGCATGATCAAAAAGTCTTAAAAATTTTTTTAATTTCAGATTGTTTACGGATTGGACTTGGCAAATGTGTTTTTATCGGAGACTCTTTAGGAATTATTTGTAATTTTTGTTATATCGTATCAGAGAAAATCAATTAAACGTTTTTTTTCCCAAAATAAGAATTTTTAAAGACTGTTTGAAACACAGTCAGTCGATCAGTTTTTCATAGTAAAATTAAAAAGTGGTCCGAGTTTTATTTTTTCTCGTTACATACAAAAATCACCCAACAACTGGAATAGTGTATTTTCAAATAAAAGTCTTTTGATTTAATCGGTATGTTAAAAACTCAGAGTTCACTTCAAATTAATTACCGTAATGCGACAATGTGACATTACCGGTTATGAATTTTTATCATATGATAGAAAGTTCAATACTTAATATATGATCACCGAACGGAAGCCGCATTTGTAGACGTTGTCACTTTACGACTACCGTACCGGTTTGGAATATGATTAATAAAAGATTATATTCTATAAATTAGTGGTAATGTGTACAAGTTTGACACAAACGCACATACAAATAGAAACTTATAGGCAGCAGGCAGATTTGCACAGACAGATATCACAAACTAATCAAGCAAATTTGTATATGTTGAGCTAAAACAAATGATAAAAATTGTACATTTTTCATTGACCAATACAAAAAACGTATATGAAAATTACTATTTGAGAAGCTTTTAACGAAAATTCGCAGGTTGACGATTAAAGATTATCCAAAAACAAAATTCAGAACACTATTTTTTTTATTCCCGCACCCTTCATACGGCCCAAAAATGCTTCATTGCGCTGCTTTGTTATTTGTTGCCTAATCGCAAGGGCGTAGCCAGGTAGGGGGGCAGCTGCCCCCCCCCCCCTTCAGCTTGGATAATCTGTCAAAATCCCGAAAAAATTTGAAATTCAAAATAAAACAGTACAGAAATTTCACTAAGGTGAACTGACTGATAAAAACATTCACCCAATGTTCATTGTCTAAAATTCAAGTGGATATTTTTTAACTCTGCGTCATAAAATTTACTGATTTTTAAGTAAAAGTACTTATGTATTGTTATTGCCCTACTTATGCAGTAGTAATTGTTGGTCAGACGTTTACAGGCATGTATTAAAGCTGTAGAAATGGTTACAGTTTAGAAAGTGCTTATGAATTCACAAAATATTAAGAGTTCCTCCTTGAACTTATTGGGAAATTTTAGACTAACTTGCATCGGAAGTACTTTATATTGAATGTAACAAAACGGTTGTAGAAAATATTTCGGTTTTTTGAGATAAAAATAAAACTGTAAAACGGCCGTGGCATAGTGGTTAGAACACGCGATTACCATGCGGGAGATCACAGGTTCAACTCCTGGCTACAGTCATCTTAAAAAAAAGAAAAAATTTTCTTTCATTGTCGGCTCCCCTCGAATGTTGTCGACAGCAACTTTGCAGTATTAGTGTCTAGTAGGAGCTTCTCAAATAGCGACGTTCGCATTCGTCGATAAAAAAAAATATAAAGCGTGTTAATTCACAACAACGCGAGAAGTTATCCCATACCTCATTCATGGGGTGTAAGGGGAAATTAAGTAAATCTTTTAAAGGATCAGTAAAGTTTACTCGAGTTATCCTGCACACCAGCCAGCCGCCCAGACAGACGGATATGGCTCCAGAATTAAAGTCGCTCTTCACATATTTAAGGACCAACGTGTCTCCTTTTTCTCGTTTCAAATGATATAGAGGGTGGACTAAATTCAAGGTAATATTAAAATCATAGATTATTTTAATCCAGAAGCGATTCAAACACTTAAGGTCAATATCATCAAAGCAATCTGTGAGCTACAGCCCGAAAGCTTTAACAAGGTCTTGGAAAATTAGAGTGACAGAATGAGCTACTTCCATGCAAACCGATGCAGCCAATTGAACGAACAAAGTAAAAATATTTAAAAAAAAGTAATAGACTTAGTAATTTTTGAGGCAACTTTTAACAAGATATGATACTAAATTAATTAGTTCTTTGGATTTGTAGATTACATTCAGTGAAAAAGAACACTGTGGTAGTCGAAAAAATAGACAAGACCGGACTCGACGGTTTTAACCTAATTCGGACACGAAGAATCGAACTGCATTATTCGATTTTTGAGTTACAATGACGGTTTCTTACAATTTTTTTTTAATTTTTTTTTACTTTGAGTAGTATTTTAAGGGTTTGAATAGATTTTCGACCAGCTATAGTTGGGATTTCGGATAAACTTGACTTATTTAAAACAACTTTGTCGAAGACGTCATATCCGAAAATCCATCTATAGACTGCGAAAATTGATTCGAGCCCATAAACCCCCTCGAGAAAAAAATGTTAACAAGAAATTTGAATAAAGTGCCTTGATAACTAAACAAAGGAAACTATTTTTTCTCAGGGGTAGGAACTTATGGGCTTAAATCGATTTCGCACACTATAATTTGGTTTTCGGATATTCCGTCTTCGACAAAGTTGCTTTAAATAAGTTAAGCTTATCCCCTTAAAACACTACTCAAACGTGATCACAATTGGTTTAACACCTTGCAACTTCTTCCTTTGGGGCCACATGAAAGATAAGGTCTACGCCAACAGCCCAGCGTCGATTCAAGACCTTAAAGTTAAAGCCACTTTGCGATTTGGTTATGGAAAATTTCATGAAAGGATATGGTCCTCTAAGCGTGCTCATGGTGGCCGTTTGGCTGATGTTGATACCTTCCTCAAGTAAAAATTAAAATCCTTTACCTAATACCAAGTATATGAGACCATGCGACACCAATTATGATCCATGATCGAGACTTTATGCAAGTGATAGTAAAGGAAAACGGCATACTCACGTTTTCTCCTTGTTGTAGGCTATGGCATGCTTCTTTGCATGCTAAATATCTTGTTTTTATGTATCAAACAAGGTTTTTTTACCCTAAATGTAAAATTTTAATGCACGTTAAGCCTCCAGGTTGTAGCAAAGCCAAAATAATCAAAGACAATACATGAATAATTTTAAATCCCTGTTTGTGTAGTTTTATAGTAAATAAACAGATTTTATCTCATTTGTCCAATTTTTTTTACTGTCGTCGATAAAAAAGTAAAAAGGTTTTTGGTCCCGTCTTCAGAAATGTAAAATATCGATATTTTCAAAAAAAGTTTTTTGCTCCAAATTCGTTAGCTTTGTTTTTTTAAAATTGTCAAATTCGATGTAAAAATAAATTTTTGACTTTAATTTCAAATATTTTTTGGATTTAACAAATTTCTTTATTTTGATAGATGATGTAACATATTATGGTATTGGTCTTTTTAAATGAATCCCACACTACTTAGCCTACTTATAAACACAAAATATTATTTTATTTGCTGTTTAAGACAGCATTTTTTTATATACATATATAAAAAAAAATTCATAATAACTCACCAATTTGACTAATTTTTTACAGAAGACTTTCTTAAAATTTTCCAGGTTATATATTAAGATTTGTTTTAATCGGATAATAATTGTGAGCAGGACAATATAGTTTTTGGTTATATTTTCACTTAGTTCAGTTTGTAACATATGCTTACAATAATTGCAGAAGTTCAGAATTTTTTGGACACGTAATCCAAAAAATATTTGAAATTAAAGTCAAAAATTATTTTTTTATCGTCTTTAAAACATTTAAAAAAAAATAACGGATACCTACGGATCCATTCTGTGCACAATTTTTCGTTAGGTACTTAGTTTTAATTTTTTAAACATACAATAAACATGAAATGTAAAACCATCTGCCCCCCCTACATTAGATCCTGGATACGCCCTTGCCCAATCGATTTATTTCAATGTCAAATTTGGCTATTGACTTCCTGTATTTCAATTCGTATATCCACATGAATCCTATTTTTTATAATGTCCATAAAAGTTGGTCTTCTTCCTTAGCTATAAACCATACTTATCGTCAGTTGCCTGATAAGGAATAATTTCCCTTTCACGTTGGTCTGATGCGATTCTTTTCCGGTTTCTCACACTAAGTTTTGAGAGGACTTCCTGAGCTTGATCCTTCCACCGGAATCTTGGACGTCCTATTCTACGCTTTCCTTCTGGTTCAGTTTCAAATGATTTCCTTGCTGGAGCCTTATCATCCATGTGCATTTTATATATGAACCAGCGCAGTCGTTGTACTTTGATTCTTTGAACTACGTTAATTTCTCCATTCAACCCATACAGCCCGTGATTCATCCAATGGCGATACCTTCCGTCAACGCAGATAGGTCCATATATCCTACGAAGTATTATTCTCTTCAACACTCCAAGAACTGCTTCATCTGCTAGCACAATTACACATGATTCTGCACGGGTAGTATAAGTCTTTTTTAGAAAGTGATCTTCGTTTGTCGAAAGAGACTTTGTTTCTAAACTGCTTGCGTAGCCCAAAGTATCATCTGTTAACAATAACAGTTCTTCGTTTTATCTCTAAACTGGTGTTATTAGTTTTGGTTAATGGTGGTACCGGGATAGACAAAATCGTTCACTACCTGAAAGTTCTAGTCACCAACGTTCACGTTTGATCCCAATCTCGTGGATTCTCTGTTCGTTGATACCGTTAGCTTAGTTATTTCTCCATTTGCCGCCCGACAGACTTTCGCCGACTCGTTTTCGATACTTGAGTTGCAGTTGCAGTTACAGTTACATCCTTCCATCAAGCTGTTGAAAAGATCACAGGATAGACTATCACCTAGCCTGAAACCTCGTTTGGTATTAAATGTTTCGGAGAGGTCTTTTCCAATTTTAATCTCGTGCCACTTAATGTCATTCTGCATAAACGTATAAGTGTTGCAGATATACCAAACTCAGATAGTTTTAAATACGACAAAGGCGGCTTTAGTTGATATGTTAGGTGTCAATTTGTTGTTCTTGGGTCTTCTCCTGGCTGGTTTTAGATTTTAATCGTTCACATAGTACGCTCTATAGAATTTTGTAGACAATGGGAAATAGTAATACGCCTCTATAGATTGGTTCAAGTGTATCTACGTCGTCACTATCATCTTAAAGCAACAACTTGCAAAAGGGGTTCTTCCATATCTGTAGTACATTCTCCGTATCTGTCACTATATTTCCGTCTTTGTCTTAACAGGAGGAAATACCTGTACCAGAGCCTTTGTTTGATGTTGCATCCCTTGGTAGAACTTCCGAACTTCGTTTCTACTCCTGCACATCTCGATCTCCTCACAATCGCGCCTTTCTATTTCTCTTTTCCTGCGGCTGAACAATCTATTTTCTTCTCTCCTTTTCTCCGTGTACCTCTCATGCGCACCCCGTGTTACAGCGGTCGGCAATTTTGCCAAATGTGCATCCTCGTTTCGAACGCACGTCTAGCGTGTTGCCTAATGAATATCAAAATGTTTGAATTTAGATCTACTCAGTAGACCGGGTCACGAAAAAAAATTTCCAAAGTCGAGAGCAAATATTAAAGATCACCTCGAGACTTCAAAAAAAAAAATTTTCCTCCCTCACCCCGGAAAAACAGCCAAAATCGTTTTTTTATCACATCGGTGTATAGGTCTCGACGAGTACTACATTTGTCCTATAGATGTCGCTGACGTGCGAGATCATTTTGTAATGATGGCCTCATTTAAAGCTGTTTCTACCCCTAAAATTTAAAAATATTTTTTTCCAGGATTTAAGCCCTTTAAAAATCAAGAATATTTTGCTTTGGAACTATACAGTTTTATTCAAAAATAAAAAAGTTACGTATGAATAGATGTATTTACAGCATCAACACAAATATTTTTTCCTGTTATTTTGATTATTACAGAAGGTATGGATTTAGCTAGGTTTAAACCGATCAATCCATTGCTTGGTGTCTAACATCCCCTACGTCAGCCAAACGTAAAAGTCACCCTCCACCCTTCGATAAATTGACTAATTAAGTATTATTATTTTCTTTAATATAAAACAGTTTTTTTCCCCGTGTACCGCCTGGCTGTAGCTAACAACAAAGTGGTACGCTGATGGCAACTCTTTAATTTTGTTTCACAGCTGATTTGTCCGAACATAACAGTGGTTTTAGAAATAACATTTATTCAGTGCATAATCTCCTAAGCTATTATAAAATGTTAAAGTTAAATAATATAAAACAACTTAAGAGTTTTATTCGAATTATATCAAATGTATCAACAAATTACCTAACGCCTACGAATAGTACGAACACCGGACCGCAAACCTGTAATCCTTCCCTATTGCGAACACAACAAATCAGATACATTAGCGTGTCAACACCTGTCCAGAAATACAACAAAAAGTCCTCGAAACAAGACCAGGAATCCGATAGTGAGGATGAGGCCGATGCAGAGTTCAAAGATGAACGGGATTCTAAAGTTGTTAAGACCAAAGTGAATTCGTTGAGGGCAGATTTGCTATTAAAAGCCGGTTTGGGGATAGCCAGAAAGTATGTAGGTGTAATAGTTCAGTATAAATTCTTATTTATTTAATTAACATAAATGCATTTCTTTGCAGTAAAATTGAAAATATTTTTTACGAAAGCCGAATTCGTGTCAATGGCAAGAAGCTGCAAAAGAAGAGCGTTCAGGTAGGTAGAAATGCCATGACATACCGTTGGCAGTGCTTATAATGGCGGACATATTCTTATCCATATTTTAGCTTAATGTAGGCGATGAGATCGATGTAATACGAGGTTTCAGTCAAACGAATACATCCCATATAGTTATCTCTCGCGTAGTATTACTATCCGCTGAGCCACGTGAAGAGGATCTCAGTGTTCATTTGAGGCGTTACAAGAGCTTGTTGGTCGAGAACTATTCAGGAGTTAACGCGTTTAAATCATCTGCTGTTGCGGATCACCACTAATGTGCAGAATACAAAAAATAATATATATTTTAAATGTTGTTCATAGTGCGAATTAGTGGTAAAAATAATAAATTGTGTTTTGAAATCATATAAACCGTTTGTATCTCTTCGCTGGTGCAAGTAGAAAGATGAACCGATGTCTACGATGTGGCAAATAAATTATAAAAAAAGCGGCAGAAGGTTAGTGTGATGTGACAAAACAAGGTACTACAAATTAAAAACTGTTTATTTTAAGGTTCTATATTCTAGACAAACTTTTCTACAAAATAATGTTATAATATTATAATGCAGACCCGATAAGGGCTTCCGACACTTCAGATTTTGTTAGAACAGGGGCCTAATCTCGGCATGCGTGATCGAAAGATTTCGTTGACCTTTGCAATACGATTGCCGAAACGTTTCGATCAAAATCTTTCGATTCCAAATGAAAACAAAAACTTTTCCTTATGACCAAATTTATTTCCTTATATCAAAATGCTTTGATACATCTTTGCATCACCCTATACTTCGGATTATCCTGTTCTAGCATGGATAGTTTCGTCCGAAGTAATACTCGTTTAGGCCTTAAAATCTGCTACATTAATAAAAACGGAAAATACAACTCTATTGTCTAATCTAGTTGTACCGATAAAAGTAGTCTTTACAGGTAACCTGATATTCAATAGTCCAATTCGGAATGGATATATAAACAAAACAACTTTCGTACTTTACTTATTTTTGTTCTTATTTCTTTTCTTTTTTGGTTTTCTATTAGGATTTGCTTTGATTTTGTGAACGATCAAAGACTTATAATCACTTAAGAAATCTTCAGACTCATCAGATTCTACGATATTGTCCATTTGATTTGTGATATTGGCATCATCAACTTCCATGGCATGACTCACTACAGTTGATTTGGATACGTTGGGTATTTTATCCATTATCTGTGTAAGAGCTTCTAAAGCTTCATCACCATCCTCTTTTAAATTAAGTTTGCTTATGTCGGCATTGTCTTTGGTAAACGATATAAAATCACCAGCCCAGGATTTTGTAACTGCTGTCGTTGAATTAGTTTCTTCTTCTTTTACCGTATTTTCTTTACTACCTTTTGGTTTCTTTGTACACTTCACAATCTTGTGTGGTTTTAATTTCGTCTCTTTGATGACTGTAGGCTTTCTTCTGGATTGCACCCATTCAGCCAATGATTCGCTGATGCTGGTTAAATCTTTTGGCAGCACCATGCACAAGGCACGTATTCCAAATAACTGCTCAGTAAACTCCTCTAAGCGAGGTTGTGCATATACCGGCTGGGACTCATCTTTAACTTCAGCATTACGAGCTATCAATGACACAATATGTATGGGTTTAATGCTTAGTGATATGAATACACAACTGCTTTGAGCATTATTTATGCTGCGCAGTGAACTCTCCAGACCCAAACATATATGTTTGCTTGTTGCGAATTTACTGGCCGTTGCACCATAGCCATCTATTGATGACTGCAAAATATTTCTAAGGCTTTCTAATTCGTCAATATCCAAGGACGGCCTGGAATGGAGAGTGATTAATGAACGTTTAATGGAAAGTATTAAATTAATGTACCAACGCTTTTTTAGAGGATTCGCCAGAATAGTTTTCAATTTCGGCAAAAGCTTTTGTTTGCCCTTAGTTTCCTTGGATTTTAACTTAGCTAAACTCATTTTAAGAAGTATGAATGAAATCAATCTGTTATTTTTTATTTTCACGTGCGGTTTGTTTATTTTTGTGTGGGATGTGTTCAGTGAATGGGTTTGCTTTGTCCCTAAATGTTTAAGGTGGTGTTCACACATGGCTGCAACGAAGAACACACAGATTGAAGCCGATAGTGTTGATAAATACCGCCGAGACGCCACAAGAAAAATGCCGGCAATAGTGTTGAGTCGTAGAGTGTATTAAATGACTGAACATTTCCATGCAAGGTAAATAAAGTATGGTTTACACTCTATCCACCCAAATCCTCTCAAGCACAAAAACAAAATAAGACTAATTAGAAACATGTATTGTATTGTACTGATTTGACAGTAGATAGGGCAAATGAGTGGATGGCGTGTAAATCAGCCTTAATGTTGTGATTTGAATTATCATACAGTAAGGCACAGAATGTGGAGTGGATCGCCAAATACAAGAAATAGCATGCCATTTTCTTCGTTTCGGTGACAGGACGTCTGTAATCTAGGTTTATATTAGTCCCAAGGCCCATTGGGTCCCTGTCAAGACCCTTATGGCTTTTATCTTAACCCTTCAAGTGTGGGTAACGGCTCGAACAATTTTTAGGATTTTTGTTTTTGAGTACATTTATTTGGTGGGTATGATAATATTATCAATACATTTTTATATTTTTTTTTTGTACAAATGAACCCGGTAGGTGGCGCTGGGATTAAATTATGTTTATATTTGTTTTGTCATAAGAACATATATGTTATATATAAACGTACCTGGAGATAGTGACGACGAACCCTATGAAAACACGAAACAGAAACAAGCGGAAATGTTGACGGCCCCCTGCAAACGTAATAAGGACCATGATTGAGAATATGCACCTGGAACATCCGGGCTCTCTTAACAGAAAGAAAAAGGTTACGGCAGAGTTCGTAAATACTTATCATTGAGAAGTATTATTTTGCTCTTCTCCTCAAATACAACTCTATTTGCGAGCGACTCAATTTTGTGTTTTCATTTTCGACGTAAAAAGAAATGAGCGCTCGTTTGTTAATGCTCTAGAACGTCATCGCTCGTTGAATACTCTTTCGAAAGCACTCAACAAAAGAGTACTCATTGCTTTCAATGCTTTGATATTTCTCACTCAAAAGTTATTGCGATGATAAACTCTTTACAACAACAAAGCTAAGTTTTGAGTGCTCCTGTTTAATAACATGCTCATAACTGATTTGGTTTACAGGAATTACATACTTGTATCTGCTCTGCTAGCGTCGTTTTTCGAAGTTGTTCTTGATAAACATTTTGCGTACCACTGCATTAGAGTCACATTATTTTGTTTTTTCTCGTGCTAAAAAATTAAAATTGTTAAAGAACATGGGAAGATTTTCATATCAGAGCATTGTTGTATTTGTCAAACAAGCAAATTATCAATCTTAATAATTTAGGTTTATTAAATGTAATTTTTAATATAAAAAAAACTAAAAATAAATGATTCAATGTGTTAACAGTATTATTATTTCAAAAATAATAATAATTTTCTTACATACTACCTAAATATCAATGCATATTTTCCAAGCAACACAATTCATTTCTGTGTTCAACGAAACGACGGCACTTGAAAAATCAACATTATACATATGTTCACATTTGCTTATTTATGATTGATAAGTAAAATTCAATCGATCATTTTCGTAAAATGAGCGCTCCTTGTTTGCTTCAATGAGCGTACAATGAGTTATTCAATTTAAAAATTTTATTCAAACAAGCGGTCGCCATTTAACTCATCAAAGCGATGTATTGAATGAGTGAAACTAATGAGGAGTTTATAGAAGAGAAGATTGCTTGATTGCTTTCGCTCACTTGTTTTGAAAATGATAAACTCATTGTAAAGATAACTCAATAGAGCGAGAGCGTATTTTGATTGCTCTACGCACTCTGGGTTACGGTACTGGCCTCCCCTTCTGTGAGGACAAGATGGAAATGTGGTTGTAGACATACGCAGAGTGGGCTGCAATTATGGAGAAGACAACAGTCCCTACTGCCAAGAGCTCTGTTAACAACAGCCTAGGTCTTTTATGCAGCGCACGTGAAGGTATCACACCAGTTGTCGATGACGCACAGTGGAGCCATTTGAGGTTTTTCGTTGCAAAAATCATATCTTTAGAGCCAAATGAGGTAGGTAATCAAGAAATGTAAAAGGCATATGATAGATAATTGATCAACCTATGAAATGACTGTTTGAAAAAACTTAAAAACTTAATTTCCCTTTGCACCCCATGAATGAGGTATGGGATAGCTTCTCGCGTTGTTATGAATTAACACGCTTTCTATATTTAGATTCAGAACTAACGGCACCTACTTATTTATCGACGAATGCGAACGTCACTGTTTTTGAGAAGCTCTTACTAGACACGACGATTGAATCGACGCTTAATACTGCGAAGTTGCTGTCAAACAACATTCGAGGGGAGCCGACAATGAAAGAAAATTTTATTTATTTTTTTCTTTTAAGATGACTGGAGCCAGGTTTGAACCTGCGATCTCCCGCATGGTAGTCGCGTGTTCTAACCACTATGCCACGGCCGGTCCCAGTTCGAAAAGGGAAGTAAAAAAAATATATTTTTTTACAATTTATGATTTTTTATGTTTTAAAGTTATTCAACTGATTCAAATTATTAACTCATAGACGATGTCACTTTAGACTCTAAGTTTCTATAAACCAAATTCAATTCATTAATTAAGTCTTTTGAGACACGTCCGTCTGTCTATCTGGCTGGTACGCACGATAACTTTCTAAAGACGAAACCAAATGTTTTGAAACTTTGCACAAGTTAATATTTCCCCAAAACTACTTTCGGTATTGAAAATGGGATACATGTGTAATATCTACACACCCAACGTGATCGTGCCCAAATTCAGTATTTAGTAAAAGTGTAGCAGAATAAAGTTTTAGAGAAAAAACTGGAAGTCTTGCCACACCCCATCTAGTACCTCCCATACACATAAGGAACCGCCTACTTTAGAAATCGATTAATATTTTTAAAAGAACCAACGCGATCGTGACCAAATTCTGTATTTAGTAAAGCTTAAGCAGTATATAGCCACGCCCTTTCTGGTACCTCCCATACAAATGTACCATTCCGCCCACTTTTATAGATGGAGTAATAATATCTATACACCCAACGTGATCATGCCCAAATTCTGTATTTAGAAAAGCTAAATCAGAATACATTATTGGGGGAAAAAAACTGTAAGTTTAGCCACACCCCTTTTGGTACCTCACATACTAATTTACCACTTCGCAAATTTCAGAAATCGAGTATTAATATCAATATACTAGAAAATTTTATGTTTAACTGAGGGTGAAGGTATATGTAAGTCGGTTTTACCGACTTAAACATTCCATCTGGTTAAATAGTAGACAATTTTTTTTGATTTTTTTATGCCACAAATATAAATTCATCGCAATATAATTTCTTCATTCAAATTGTTAATTAAAAGATTTTGATTTTAAATTTAGGTTTTTATTTAGTAAAATAAAGTATATATAAGTAAAATAGTTTTCAATGTCAACAAGCTTACAACTAATGTCTATATAAATTATAATGCTAACTAATAGAAATCATCCAATGATGGCATAACATCTGTAGAGTATCTTAATTGTTTCGGTTGCCGTTTAAGGACATCTTCTAGAGGTCTCGGTGTGAGCTGATTGGAAAGGTCTTTCATTAGCGTCCTAGCAGATTTTTGTCTGATATCGTTGCTGAATGAGATATTATTCATGTCATTGGCTTTGGATGAGTCGGTTAGTTCTTCATTCTGGTCGCTAGTATTTGTCTTTATTATAGAGTTGTCGGTGTTATTTGTTTGAGAGACTTTATTTTGGACCTCGATGTCAGCAATAAATGGTATTGCAGATTCTTCCATTAGCAATGAATTCGGTGTTGTTACTTGATCGGTAGTGTTTTCTTCGGGTAATGTTGTATTGAAAATATTAGCATTTTCTGTTGTAGATTCTAAAGACTTAATTGAGTCGAAGTTTAGAATTGTAGAAGTTTCTACGAGTGTTTCCGAATCGATGGACGTTACGGTAGTCTGCTTATTTATATTATCTGTAGAAATTCTATCAAACTGTGATATCGTCGAATGTTCAACAGCCAATTTTGTGAGCATATCATCGAAATATTCTGTTGTAGTTTTCATTTCATTTATAGGCGTGTTAGTTGTTGTTTCCAAATTTTGTTTAAATGTTGTATTTTCATCTGTGGCGGCCATGAAAGGCTTTGTCAATATTTCTGTGAAAATTTGCTTGGGACTGTCTGTAGTTTCATTTGGAATTATGGTTTCAGTAGCAACTTCCGTATAATCTGTGGTAGAAGATGGATCTGTTGTTGTAACACTGCTGAAAGGGATATCCGTGGTTCGGATAAAAGCCTCTGCTTCATTGTAACCTGTTGTGGTAGTTTCAGGTTGTCTTAAGGTATTTAAGTGCTCCGAGTCAGAATTATTAGATACTTCTGTTGTTTCTTGAATTTCACCGCGGTCAGTAGTTGTGTTTGCTTGTTCATCAGTACTGGGCGTGGTAAAACTTAGTTGATTCACGTCATCTTCAATATATGGAGTAGATTCCAACTCCGCCTTTGTTGTGGAATATTCTTTGAAATCTTCAACGGTACCATAAATGGTAGTTGTTTCCGGTACTGGACTCGTAGATATGCTACTTGTATAAGTAGATGTTTCACTGTCTGCGGAAGTCGTAGTTACCCTGGATGTAGTAGAAAACGATTTATTTACTTCATCTTCAATAGTTGAGGTAGTTTTGATGGTATTAGTTGCAAAGGTTGTATCAGAACTGGATTCATATTCTGCATCCGTTGTTGTGTCAGGGGTTTGATCCAACATATTAATTGTACTGGACTCGGGTTTTGAATTGGAAAGAGTGGAAGTCTCCAAAGAGGCGATCGTGGTTGTTTCAAACTCAGAATAGCTTTCAGTGGTGGTTATTTCAATACTTGAATTACTTGTACCATTAGATGCCGTCAATAATTCTAGCGAAGTTGTTAGATCCAAAGACGGAACTGTACTATATTCCATATTACCTTCCGTTGTGGATGATTCAACATTTTCACCGGGATAGATCACGGTTGATGCTTCAGTAGCTGATTCCAAAAATTCGTGTGCAGTTGTTTGAATTGTGCTAGATTCCGTAATCTCTTCTGTGGTGGTCAAATGAACATTGCTTTCAAGGCTAGTTGTTTCCGATATAGGTCCTTCAGAACTGGTTAGTATTTGGAAGTCCGTAGGCGTTTCTGTTGTAGTATATTCAATTGTAGGTGTTGTATATGTTTGTGAAACCTCAGTAGTAAAATCTGTGATTGTTGTTATATCCGCTTCCGTTGTGGTAAAAGTTGCTGGAACTTCTGTTGTTTCGATTAACGTAGTTGCATTCATAAAAGGAGTTGGATCAGTAACCCCGACACTGATGTTATTCACATCGTTGGTTGTTGAATCTATATATGAAGATGTAGTCGTTTCCACATTCGCTATGCTCATTGTAGAACTTGTGTCGGTAAATATTTGGAAGTCCATGGGTGTTTCTGTTGCAGGTGTTGTGTATGTTCCTGGAACATCAGTAGTAGAATCTGCGATTGTCGTTGTTATATCCGCATCCGTTGTGGTATAAGTTGCTGGAACTTCCGTTGTTTCGATTAACGTAGTTGCATTTACATCTGTGGTTGTTGAATCTATGTATGAAGATGTGGTCGTTTCGACATTTCCAGTGGTCATTGTAGGAGTCGTATCGGTAAGTATTTGGAAGACCATTGGTGTTTCTATTGCTGGTGTTGTATATGATCCTGTAACATCAGTAGTAAAATCTGTGATTGTTGTTGTTATATCCGCTTCTGCTGTGCTGTAATTTGCTGGATTTTCCGTTGTTTCGATCATCGTAATAGGAGTAGGATCAGTAACATCGGCCCTAGTGTTATTCACATCGCTGGTTGTTGTATCTACATATGAAAATGTAGTCGTTTCCACATTCACTATTGTCATTATAAGAGTTGTATCTTCAAAATCGGATTTGGATGTTGTACTTGACGCTGTATAAGGTATATCAGTTGTTGAATGATTCATATACATTTCTGTGGTTGTTTCAAGTTCATTCATTGCCGTTGAGGAAATCTCAGTTGTCGAAGAAGTTGTCACATTACTGCTATCAGGCGCACTGGTAGTACTATTAAATATTTTCTCTTCGACTCTATTGGTAGATTTATTCAAATTCAAATAATTTAAAGAATCTAAAATTCTACCAACATAACTTTTGTCGTAGCTAGATGGCTTCGCTGATGGCACATACGGTTTATAAACTTTGTAACTGTATGGTTTACGATTTGTTATATACTTTTCAGCCATATTAACAAACTCTCCACGTGATTTGAAAATATTAAATGATCGCGGTTTCACTTCGGGTAGATTTAAAATCCGACCTAAGGATACACGGAAATCGGCAGTTTTATTTTTAACCATTGGATTAAAAGTAAACAAGTACGAACTACCGTACCCCGGACAATTAATTATACAAATTGTCAGGAAAATTACTGATAACTGCGACATCATTACGGTAGGAATGCGGAATGGTAACTGTTGAACATTTGTATAGTTAACGTCTTTAAATACCTTTTTGCAGATTTGTACTCCTACCTACTTGTTGTAGCATTATTACCGACTTATTGTCGTTTATGGCTGTCATTGGCTTCGACGATCATAAAGGGGTTTTCCATTTTATACTGACACCTAAGAGATTAGGATTTCATGACGGCGTCTACCTGTTTTTTTTATGTCTGTGTATAGAAATTTGCACGAGCAATGGGATGATATCAGGTAAATTTGGTTTTGTATAATATGGGTGTCCTTATTTTGGATTTTACTAATGACAAAGAAATCCCATCATTGTTTTATGCTGCCTCTCAAACCCAAGATATCAATAGACGATTTGAAAAAATTTAGTAGGAAATTCAGTAATAATGTTCAATGTAACAATGTGAATTTCCTATGAGAAATAACAATTATGTTTTTCAAATGTGCGCCGCCACAGCAATAGTATTCATATTTGTATCATAAAAACGTTGAATATGGTTTTTTCACGTAAAATTTCCTATGAGAAGGGTGTTTTTTTAATTGAGTGGCAGAGGAAATGTTTTTCCATTGGGAACATAGATTTTTTTTGCAGAATAACAAAAAAATAATGAATCCAAAGTTTTTATTTAAGGTATTGTCATTACTCTGTCCATGGAATTTTCCGAAATGTGTTTTTCCTTTTAAGTTTTACTTAAAAGTTATGAATCGATAAACTGATATAAAATAGTCTAACATGAATTATACAGCAGTAGAAAAAAATTTGATAAAACAGAATATAATATTAAAACAAATATGTTTTTAATGCAAATATTGCTCATTTAACCTTTTCCATATAGAAGTGTGAATTTTACACATGCTTTGGAAAAGCGTAGCTTGGTTTGGAGAGATTTTCACTGCGAACACTATACTGTATATAATTTAGCCTTTGTATAGCGTACATCCTCCTCGATACTGCCAGTTTTAGGTTAGGTTAGGTTAATTCGTTAGCCGATTCCAGCATAGCTCACTTGGGTCCTAGTGCAGGTCCTGTGTGATCAATTTTAAATTTTCGCACCAATTATTCTTACTCTATGCGGTCAACGTCACTCTTAATAGATTTTGTCGCTGTGATAAAGTTATGGATGTTCTGCAGATCGCCAACAAATAGACAGGTATTGTACATTAGTGTCCGATGACCAAACTTCTTATATCTCAGGTCACCAAAAGCAAGTCAGTGACAAAGAAGATGCTGCGTGGTATAATTCTTCATTATTGAAGGGAAGTTTTCCAACTGGCCAGTGATCATTACAGCTATGATGTTCCTTGGATGGACTCACGGTAGGTTCGGCTCAAATCGTGTCCTCGGTATTTCCATGGTAGGCCAAATCTGTTTGGTCGCTGTGCCAGGGGTTCTCTGACTCATATGACGTTAGGAATAAGGCTATTGCCAATGCATCGGCTCTTTGGTTATCATTCCCGAAATCCCGGGAATGCAACCGGGATTTCCCAAGATTGGCTTATTTAATGAGTCAATATCAAAATGTTTGAAGGGTTAAAGTCCACTTGGACCATAAATTGTTTGGTGTTCCAAATTTTTACCATAAAATTACCAATTGATGACTATTTTCTTGAACATAACTATCGGCTTCCGTCTCTCGATGATTTGTTTATCTTTCAAATATGCTTTCATATAGAAAAATTCGAACTTACGAATCTCAAAAAATTCCTCCATATTTCACAATTACCCCATAAAATAAGCGTTGAATATAATTATCGCTATTTCTCTAATTCTATAATTGCTAATGGTACCGGTTTTATCCCTTTTACCCCAAAAAGTACGAGTTTCGAAAAATCCCTCCTAGCAGCCCTATTGTTCTTTAAGAAGCTTGTTCATATAAATTTTCACGCTGATAGCTTTTGCCGTTTGGCCTGGATAATGTTACCAGTTTTCATACTTGTTAGACCTTTTCCCCCTAAAAGTACGAATTTCAAAAAATCTCTTCGTTCACTACTCCAAGTCTATGAGGAGATTGCTCACGTACTGGTTTCACGTTGATAGCGTGTGGATAAACATTATTTGTATGTTTCATTTCATATTTGTTTGTTTGTATTAAAATAAAAACTATTTTTTTTAGTATATAAAGGCACTTTTTATTAATTTCTTGTTTTGGACCACAGTCCCTGTGCCTCCATGCCTTCGCAGAGTCTAAACACATTGCCGAGTTCACCGCTATCTTATTTGCCTCAATGTCTGTGATCAGTTTAGAATCGTTAACGGTGCCTTAGTTGAAGTAGTTCTAAGTCGACCTGTTATCATGATTGCCACCAGTCTCATAACGCACTCGAATATCAATCTTTGGTTTGCCTTCTCCAGCGTCGGCCACCAAACTGCTCCGAAAAATTAGATTTGTTTAATAACTAATTCCCCATTTGGCGCCGATAGCCCTTTTACGATCCCTGCCACTAACTATTAGTGCTACGTCATTCACGTATGCGACAGTTGTGCAGCACGTATTTTCCATCTTTCTCAGAAGAGTATTGATGTTGCTATTTGCTAGGTCCTATGCGCCTAATATTTAGGAGTTTATCTCCAATTGTTCATTGAGTCAATTACAGATTCAGATTCGACATTGAAGGAGGCGAGTGTGTATTCCTTGTAGTTCAGAGATCTTCTATAAAACTGATTATAGAATGGTAAGCAGTTGCCATGGATGCATCCTTCGTGTACGCATTTTGAGTCTTGGATAGAACTTCTGGTTTCAGAAATGCTCTGATATATACATCAATTATTCTCTCCAAAGTTTTACCTAGGAAGGAATATAGGCAAATTAGTCTAAAATACGTGGCCTTAGTATGGATGTCTTACTTCCTTTAAGAAAAATACATTTTTGTATGTTGTCCACCTCGTTGGAATGTGCGACAGCTGCAGACAGGCTCTGCAACCAGGGCGTTAATACGTTGATGTTCTTCTGAAGATCCGCAGAGAATAATACCATCGAGTCCCGCAGGTTTAAAAGAGTTGAAACTATTGATAACCAATGTAACTCGATGTTAAGTCGAAAACATCAAAAGTATTACTGTTTGAGTTTCCATAAACTGGTACATAATCACTTTCCTGACAGCCTGAGAAGTGTGCTTCCATCAGTACGTCCAGAGTTTCGCGACTGTTGAGGGTCCATGAACCATCTGTTCTGTTTGTAAGTTGGTACATTTGAATTACGAAGCTGACTAGTTTTCCAAGAGTTTTCTCTCCTACTACAGAATTTTATCCAAGACTGCCTTTTGGCCTTTTTAATCAGATTTATGAAACTTTTAACTTAACTTGTATGACTTATATGCGCTCCAGTTGCCGTCACGTATTACCTTGTTAAATAGTGTCCTTGCGTTTTCCTGCATTCCACCAGTGTAGCCAAGCTTTACACTTCCTATCAGTTCTGTTGCAGGATTTCACTTTTGCTTCAGCTAGGACGTTTGTCAATAACTCAACAGTCTTATCATCTATAAAGGCCGAACACCTGGATAATTTGCACTCAACTACATTCTTAAAGATGGGCCAGGCTGTTATCCTTCTATTAAAATAACTATCTTCGTAATCCTCTATCTTTAATAGGTGTAAGATAAAAAAAACTTCTTTTACGTTAGTAATAATAAAAGAGGGTTCATAACCCTTTTAACTGCTGTTAGTTGTTTTCAATTATAAAGTTGAAAATCGACCCAACCCTTAGGTTGATCTCTGAGCTTATCCAGATAGTATGGTGCGCATTGGCGCCCGCGCTTTTGATTAGGGGGATGATCCCATTATTTGAGTAGGATGTTAATTTTTTTACGATGGGGTTATGTGGATCGTCTTCATGGTCATGTGCCATGTAGCATCTCATTTTTCAGACTACTTGTCTTTTGTTCTCAATTGCAATGGGGCAGGTGTCCTTATCGCTAAAATCTCCTAAAGTTGCATTTGACCTTTATACAAGCACTGGCCCTACCTGATCCGGCCGCGTACAGTAGTCTTCTTTATTAAGTCCGCAAACACGGTTTTTGTTTATCTATGGCTCTTGGACGCATATAATCTCCACCGTAGCTGGTGATAGTTTAAGGAGTAGATAGGCCGAAGCCCCTTTTGTGTAGTGAAGGTTAATTTGTGTTACCTTCACTATAATTGATCGCTTTGAACGATAGTTATGTTAACGTCTTTTCCCAGCAAACCAAAAGTTCCGACGTGTCTGACATCAGATATTTCTCTAACGAGTTTTTCTGCACACTCTTAGAATATAGTCCGCCTAATCTGAACGTTCTCTGAATATTTATACACATTAAACGATTCCGTCTGCACATTCTCGAAAGAGAGTTCCTCTGTTCCTCTTTTTCCCACAAGATAAACCTGTCACTAGTGCATTTTCCATAAGTTCCTTCAAAATTTCCCTCACATATCCGTACAAGTTTCACCAAACATTTCGGTCCGAATTCTTGTCAACCACCCATACAACTTTCAGACAGAATGCTGACAGACAGCGACAATTTGTGCAGACTTTCTGTCAGACATCTGACCGAATTCGGAGAAAATGGTTTGCTAGGTTGGGTTGTTGTCAGATTCCAATTTACCTCCTTCTAGTGCTACGTTCATCTTGTCAATAACTTCACTCGTCAGACTAAAGACTGAGTATGTGTCATCGCTGATAGACGAACACACAGTTTTATCGTATCCCGAGCTAAAGGCTACATTTTATCGTGACTTTTATAGACACTGTTATGGATGATAGTGGTATTCCAGGATCCTTTCACCGCTTTAGTAACCTTAACTACTTTCCACTCTTGTGTGTGTAGTTGAGGATTACTGTATTGAAGAATTGTCAGGATTTCCATAGGGTCGGAGTGTTCAGCGGGGATCTTTGCAATAGATCGTGAGTTCTATGGAACATCGGCAAGATGTACTGCTTCGAGTCTTATACCAGGCCTAACCTTCCCGAACAATTCTATAGCTGCCTTCTACAGTTGTGTTGGACGCTCTTCTGTACAGGCAGCGGTGGTCCCCAACGAATTATATGAACGCCACAGTAAGGGTTGCGACAACTAATTTCCAGTTACTTGGTAAAATAGTGACTTTGCTGTTAATGCGGTCTATGATCGCCCAAATAAGGTGATCTTTAGCGACATCTTTATACGATATTTGTAGTGTCTGTGCATGATTAATTTTGGATCTTTCATATCCCAGAAGGGTAGTGTCCTCAGGTAGCGCTTAGGCGCTACTTCGGATGACTTCCGTTTAGTTTTTCTTTTAACCCTTCAATGTGGGATTCAGCCCATTAGAGAGAACTCTTTTCCTGGTTCGTTAGCGTATTGACCGGTTTTTTACCGAGTCGACAAATTATTCTATAGGCCCAACGTCTTGTTCAAAAGGCCCATTTGGAAGGTGTTTTGTGCGTGGGGGGGCTTATTCGATCCCGGAGAGGAGCTTCGGTGAGGATCAAATATTATTCGTATTTTTTCCTTGCTCAACTGTTGGCACGTAGGAAAGTGGATTAGCGGCCGAATTAATCCGTGCCGCGTCATCAGCACCCGTAGCAGTAGTTTTAACAGAATTACAACCCACTAGGACCTTGGAAACATATCGATGAAATGCTTTGTTCCGGTCTTGGGTTATGACCGCCTTTCGGTTATACCGGTTTTGTTTTTAGCGCATTAGTAGCAAATCGACTAGCGGAGCCTGGCAACACCACTAGACAAGGCTTCGGTAGCAGTTAACATCCTACAGCCTGAAACCGGCGCTGTAATAGTTGGGTCTTCGTAGAATATGAAGCCCTTGACCGGATACTCAGGGCATGATTTTTCAGACATTTGGATGAAAATAATGCCTATGTGCCAGGCGTGAAAGACTGCCGCTCCTCTGGCGACAGGCGCGGAGCATCAGCCACTTACTACAAGTATAGACGCTGATTGATTTTAAAAATAATGAACCGACGACCTTTAGAAAGACGGACAAGAGACCCATAAGAGTCAACGGAAGTATGTCTCTAAGCTGCCCCAACTGGGGAAAACAGACGCTAGGAGACATGGGAAGGGTTATTCTTACTCCCACCGGGGGAAGTTTTTGGTTCGTATTCATATCAGGCCCCACTGTCAACTCGAGACTCTAATTAATAAATTGTATCACTACCCCACCACAAAGAAATAATATAAAGAGTATGCAAGATTCGGGGCTGTTAAATGTTGTGTCGAAAACTGCCTGCAAAACGAGGTGCTAGCGAACTTTTGTAAACAAACTTCCACGAGAGCTGATAAAAATAGTACTTTTGCGATCTTTTGTTTCAATGAAATAAGTAAAATAGTCGTCAATAACCATATTTCTCTGTTATATCTCTGTAGTTCGCAGACACCTAAGATGCTAATAACAGAGCTCTGAACGGTAGGGGCTGACTTAGCCCTCGCATTTTTAAAGAAGTAACAAACAAGACATTTTCATTATTAATTTCAAACAAATTTAATTGAATACCTATATAAAAATCATAGTCTATAATTGTGTACAAAATCGGTTGTGTATATTAAATTAGGAAACTCATAAAAATTCACAATACACAAAACAATACAGTATAATTCAAAATGTTTTGTTTGACTGTTTCTATCTCTTGTCCAATTACGGTATTGGAACTCAGGTACACGTTTCAAAACTATTTGCCTGCTTAAAACGCGTCGCGCCAATCTCAACGTACCTTAATTGTAATCATCAACCCGAGTTAACGACAAATGGCAACATATGTTGCCACTTTGGCAAAGAGAGCATGCACTGAACATGCTTCACGCCGGCACATTGATGTCTGTCTAATATTGAGGTATTGTTTACAAGTTATTTCCCAACGCGTTTTCTTTTTTCCTTGATGTTAATTATTTACCTTTATTCACTAATTATATTAAAAATAGTTAGCCGCTTGCTTACATACCGCTTTGCTGGTGCAGTCAATTACCAATTGTGGCCATATATGACAAAGTTTATTTGTCTATTCGTATCTGTGGTACACTAAACGTTTACAAACTTTGCACGCTTTCTTCTATCACCACTTGATTTGGACAACTAGCAAGCATGGATTCAGATTTATATGATGAGTTTGGCAATTACATTGGTCCAGATTTGGACAGTGACGAGGATGATGAACAAAGTATCTATGGCCAACAAGACCAACAGGAGGATCATGATGTGAGTTAAGAATTGGTCTTATCAGACACATGAAGTTTCCAGTGGTTACAGTCTCATCAATTGTCTTTCTTTTACATTAGGATGAAGCTATGGATGAAGAGGACGATCAAAATGAGGATGAAGATAAAGAGGTTACCGCTGTGGTTCTACATGAGGACAAGCGCTACTATCCTACCGCGGTCGAAGTGTATGGACCAGATGTCGAAACTATCGTTCAGGAGGAAGATGCTCAACCTTTGGACAAACCTCTTATTGAACCTGTTAAAAAGTTAAAATTTCAAATTAAAGAACAGGAGTTGCCAGAGACAACTTACAATATGGAATTTATGGCAGATTTGATGGATACTCCTCCGCTTATACGAAATGTTGCCCTAATTGGTCATTTGCATCACGGCAAGACCACGTTCGTTGATTGTCTGATACGACAAACGCATCCCCAATTCGAAATGAATGAAGAACGTTCTCTGCGCTATACCGATACACTCTTCACGGAGCAGGAGCGTGGAGTGAGTATTAAAGCAACACCTGTAACGATGGTCCTGCAGGACGTGAAGCAGAAATCGTATTTAATGAACATCTTCGACACTCCTGGCCATGTCAACTTCTCGGATGAAATTACCGCCGCTATGCGATTGTGCGATGGCGTTGTGGTATTCGTTGACGCTGCCGAAGGTGTAATGTTGAATACTGAAAGGATGTTGAAGCACGCAGTGCAAGAGAAAATGGCTATAACACTTTGTATTAATAAGGTAAGAATAGAAAACGCAATATGCATATATAAATCTGATAATGAAGTTGAAAATAATTAAGCAGATAGGTATAGGATATGGCGCCTTATGCACAAGAAAATTTAATAAAGGTATTTGGTTTAAAGCTTAATGGGTAGTTGGAGATGATATCGATAAACGAAATATATTCCCAGACAATGCGGGGAACCTAAGTTGTCATTTGCAGTAACAATACTACTAGAACTACAATAATAATACATTAATAATAAAAAATTTATTTATAAATAAGTAACGGTTCCATGAAGTTGCTTGAAACGCAATCTAACGACCCGGCCAAAGATATTGGTTCTAAGCAGGCTTATTAAGTTTTTTTAGAAGCAGTACATAGTATTTCCATAGAATTTTTTGTTTGTTTTTTGTTCCTAACGTCAATAGCTTTTATTTGGTTATTAACTCCTTATAAAGGATTAAGAGCACATTTAAGTAGATGTAGGTAGGATGAAGCCGTCGAGCTCTTGATAATATTTGTATTTATAAAGGAGCCGCTTTCAATAGGATCAAATAAAGGGGCAACATCTTCAGCCGATAGTGATAGCTGTCGATATTAGATTATTACAATATGTTTGATCAAAAAAATAAGTTGGCATAAAAAGGAGTTTATAAATGATTCTATTGGCTGATTGTGGAGATGCAAAAGACCCCATGCTATTTTACCATACATTTATAAGAACTTAATACCGGACACAGGTTATTAAATTTAATAACATAAAATGCTATATTTGATACAGTTTCTGAAAATGATTTTCTCATTTCCACTTCTAAACACTAAATTTATATATTTTTTTACAAATTCTAGATCGATCGTTTAATATTGGAACTAAAGCTACCACCACAAGATGCATACTACAAACTCAAGCACATTGTCGAAGAGGTCAACAGTTTGCTTAGCACATATGGCAATGCAGAGGAAACACAATTGGTATCACCCGTTTTGGGTAACGTATGCTTTGCTAGTTCTCTATACGGCATTTGTTTCACTTTGAAATCATTCGCTAAACTATATGCGGACACATATGAAGGTGTAAATTATGTTGAATTCTCAAAACGATTATGGGGCGATATGTATTTCCATAGCAAGTCGTAAGTATAGGAAATATTTTTTTAAATTTTCTGATTACTAAAATAAAGTGAAACACTTTCAGTCGCAAATTTACCAAGAAACCTCCCCACAATTCGGCTCAACGTAGTTTTGTGGAATTTATACTGGAACCAATGTATAAAATAATAGCACAAGTGGTCGGTGATGTTGACACAACATTAGCTGATACACTGGCGGAGTTAAACATACGCATTACTAAGGATGAGATGAAATCAAATATACGCCCCTTGTTACGTTTGGTATGTAATCGATTCTTGGGTGATCTCAGCGGTTTTGTTAGCATGTGTGTTGAACACATAAGCTCGCCATTGGACAATGCCAAGCGGAAGGTGGATCATATTTACACTGGACCCAAGGAGGGCGATATGTACAAAGATATGATTGAATGCAACCAATCAGGCTCGTTAATGGTACACAGCGCAAAAATGTATCCAAATGATGATTGCACGTTCTTTCAAGTAAGTATAACAATAAATCCCTGCATAAGTCCAGTACCAAAATTCTTTACTTTCTATAGGTTTTGGCTCGTGTTATCTCGGGCACACTACATGCTGGTCAAGAAGTTCGCGTTTTAGGTGAAAACTACACATTGCAGGATGAAGAGGATTCGAGGATTTTACAAGTTGGACGGCTATGGGTCTACGAGGCCCGCTATAAAGTAGAACTTAATCGTGTTCCCGCCGGAAATTGGGTTTTGATTGAGGGTATCGACCAAAGCATTGTCAAAACTTCAACACTCGTTGATGCCAAAGCTTCAGAGGACTTGTATATCTTTAGGCCATTGAAATTTAATACACAGAGTATTATCAAAATTGCTGTTGAACCGGTGAATCCATCGGAATTACCAAAAATGTTGGATGGTTTGAGAAAAGCTAACAAATCTTATCCTTTGTTGTCGACACGCGTTGAAGAATCAGGGGAACATGTTATCCTTGGCACTGGCGAATTGTATTTGGATTGTGTTATGCATGACTTGCGTAAAATGTACTCGGAAATTGATATCAAAGTGGCTGACCCCGTAGTTGCCTTTTGCGAGACCGTTGTCGAAACCAGTTCCCTGAAATGTTTTGCAGAAACCCCCAATAAGAAAAATAAAATAACTATGATTGCTGAACCATTGGAGAAGGGTTTGGCGGAAGATATTGAAAACGAAGTGGTTTCCATTAACTGGAACAAAAAGCGTATTGGAGAATTCTTTCAAGTTAATTATGATTGGGATTTACTGGCTGCTAGGTCTATATGGGCGTTTGGACCGGATGCCACGGGTCCCAATATATTGGTTGATGATACACTGCCCTCGGAAGTAGATAAAACTTTGCTGACATCAGTTAAAGATTCCATAGTACAAGGCTTCCAATGGGGTACCAGAGAGGGACCTTTGTGCGAAGAGCCCATACGAAATGTTAAATTTAAAATTCTAGACGCCGTCATAGCAAATGAAGCTTTACATCGAGGCGGTGGACAAGTTATACCTACAGCCAGGCGAGTTGCATATTCGGCATTCCTCATGGCCACCCCCAGATTAATGGAACCATACTTGTTTGTTGAAGTTCAAGCCCCAGCAGATTGTGTATCAGCCGTTTATACAGTTTTAGCTCGAAGAAGGTTAGTTGCTACAAACTTGTTACACGCAATTTTTTAATTGTTCTATCTTTATTTCAGAGGCCACGTTACCCAAGATGCTCCTGTTTCTGGTTCACCTTTGTATACCATTAAGGCTTTTATTCCCGCCATTGATTCATTTGGCTTTGAAACGGATTTGCGTACCCACACACAAGGCCAAGCATTTTGTCTTTCCGTGTTTCATCATTGGCAAATTGTTCCTGGCGATCCTTTAGATAAATCCATAATAATTCGGCCCCTGGAACCCCAGCAAGCTTCACATTTAGCTCGTGAATTTATGATCAAGACAAGGCGGCGTAAGGGTCTCTCAGAGGATGTATCTATTAATAAATTCTTTGATGATCCAATGTTGTTGGAGTTGGCACGACAGGATGTCCTACTTAATTATCCGATGTAAATTAAGCAATCATAAAAATTTTCTAAATAATAAAAACTAACATATACTATCGCGTAAGCAATGATTGTGAACGTGAAATTTAAAAATTACTCATAAATGTAGTATGTAAGTTAGGGATATACATTTGTGTAGTTTTTGCAAAAATCAAAAATCCTCCTCTCAATATTGTCGACAGCAACTTCTGAAAAGGTTTTATAGCTGTCTAAAGTTGGTCAATTGGGTCATTCTTGTGAAGAGATAGATATGTTCATG
The DNA here is from genome assembly GCA_964034835.1 of Muscina levida. Classification (NCBI taxonomy): domain Eukaryota; kingdom Metazoa; phylum Arthropoda; class Insecta; order Diptera; family Muscidae; genus Muscina; species Muscina levida. Next base: position 125,352,066 of record OZ035880.1, on the reverse strand, counting down.
GAATATCTTGTGTATGCGACTTCAGACTATTAAGATCAAATCGTTATGTACCCACTTTTTCATTAGGACATCACTATTAAAATGGCGGGACCAAATCCCAGGCCACACTCCTTTTCGTACCTTTCATACGATGGACAGTTTTAGAACTTAATCTCTGCTTGCAGGATAGAAGCTTGCACATATTGAACAACGCCTGTAACCGCGGGGATAGACCATCAAAAAGGACAGTTTGTAGGGGAGGTGAGAGTAATTTTCGATCGTAGAGTATATAACGCTAGGTAAGGTTGTGGATACATGTAAACTGGTAATAACCAAATCACGCTACACACCGAGATCTGCTGATCCTATCTATTGTCGTTAAAAAAGCGAAAGGGAAGGGTGAAAGAAAGATGGAGAAAGGGGAGAAGAGAAAATCATCTTGGCCAAGTTAGCCTTGGCAGTTATTGTATGTAGTAGTTATTGTATGCTGGCTGTTTTCCGCATACAATCCTCTACCAAGACAAATAGCTAACAAATGGGCGGGGGAACATCTACCAGAGAGTCGTAGTACATAGTTCAGCCTCTTTTAGCCAATAGGTCTGCTGATTCTATACAAGGTCCATCCAACATCCTTACTGTGACTCACCAATTTTGATTTAAGCAATGTAGAATTAATCGCCTTTTTTGCAGTCCGGCTATCCACACAGATGGTTTTCCGTCTGCTGGTATCAATGCCACATCCCATAATCGACTCCGCGGCATTCCGATCTTTTCGGAATTCCAACGTTTACTTAAGGGAAATCCACATATTTGTTAACAAAAATCAGTGCAAGGTGGTAGATGAAAAGAAACGCCATACCCAAAAGCCGGAGAACCTTCGCATGACCATGTATGGATCGATAACAATCGCCGGCTTTTCTCAATCTGATAGCCCATCGGGCTGCAATAGCCTTGACGTACAAGGCCAAGGGCGGTAGAACCAGGAACACATCCAAAGCCGCCTGCGATGTGCTTCTAACACCTTGCTAAACATTTTTAATAAATTACTGTTATCTAGGCCCTCTCACCAAACCAGACATCCATAGGTGATAATTGACTAGTAGTATACTAGTAGTATACACGAACATCTTCAAGCTGAGTCCCCGATTTTTATCTATAGAGTTCCTCTTTAACTTTTCCTCGATATTCCTTGACAAATTCAGTTTCTGATCAAGGACAAGAACTAAGTACTTGGCCTTCGTGTAAGCTTCAGATCCAGTTTCTCTGAAGTCCTTTACCTTATATCTACGAATACAGAGAACCAATTCCGTTTTCTGAAGGTTCACCCCGAGAACACATGTCCTAGCCCATCGTAACAACTTTCCAAGGGCAGTTTGATAAGGTCTCACATGGTTGGTAGAAATTTCTCACCTATCATGATGACCAGATCGTCATAATAAACCCAAATTTTCGTACCATCCTCATTAAACGATTTAAATACTCCGTTTATCACAAGGACCCAAAGAAAAGGGGACAGGACTCCTCTCCGCCGGTTTCCCAGCATAAAGTTCACCCTATTCACTCATGTCATGATTCATGACACATTAATGTTCTCACATTATTAAAAGCCTTTTATATATCCAGTTAGGTATTTAAAGTGAAGTCACCTGAATTAAGGTTGCGTTCTGTAAAGCAAACCACGTAAGGAGAGCGCTCTCAACGCATGTTGTGAGGTGCTCAGACTGTGATGGCTTAATAATGTCTTTATATACATATCAATCAATCTCTCCAAAACTTTCAGCAGAAAGGATCACAGGCTTATTGCTCTATAGTCCACAGCCTGATACAAGCCCTCAAAATGGCCACCAAAATCGCAGTTACATCATGTACAGAGGTCTGCAGCATGATAGGTATTTTATCATCTAGACCAGGCGATCTGTAGGACTCAAAAGTTGAAAGACGGTATTGATTTTTCTATTCTAAAAATTCTTACAAGAATTTTTAATGCTCGTCAAGAATCAAAAAAAGTATGTTTTGTCAAGATTATTACAGACCAACCTAAAAATATCGTAAATATGTTTTTCAAAGTTTGAGTTTCCTTGCCCAAAGTTTTGTAAAAATCAAAGTGTATTTGTTCGAAAATATATCAACACTTATATTTTCCCCATTTATTCAACACTAATAACATCAGTTTACAAATCTTTATTTCTTGTCAGCTGCAGAGTTCTAAATAATATTTTTCTATAGATTTCGGCATCCTAAACACGAATATGAGTTTAATATTAGTTAGTTTTCAAGTTATGAATTTTTGAATATATTACGAATTTTTTATGAGATGCATTAGCTTATTGGAGAATAATTCGTAAACGCATCCAACGATTGGAACAAAAGGTAATGAGCTCCCCTAAAACCCTTCTTCTCAAATCCGCAGAGAAACTGAAAATCGGTTCATATTTACCCGCGTTACTGGTTTTTAAGTGCGTTAAGGCACGAAACCCAGGTTTTTTACCCGTTATTCAAGATTTTGGTGGTGTTATCGAAATTTCATAAACAGACTCGTGTTGTACTCAGCAGCCCCTACCAGAAATTATGTATCATTTTCCAGTTATATGGACTTCACTCTATTTTGTCTCACTGTGTTATTTTTCCTTTATCAGCCCGAAAGCTCATAAACTACAGGGACATACAAACGGACACCCCCAAAAAGGGGGAGTTTGTATGGAAGGTGGAAGAAGTATTTGTCCGATATTGTTCATCTTTCGACGTAAGCTCCAGATCGATATTTCCTAACCTACTTACTGTTGATATTGCGAAACTCCAAATTTCATCTCGATATCTCTTAAACTGCGGCTGTAATCGCGGGGACAAACAGACAGACGGTCAGACCTTTAAATTGGTTCAGTTTCGATACTCATTTATACATATATTTTGTCATACTTACCACGCGTCCTTATGGGTGTTACAAAAGCATGATCACATTGATCAACAACTGAAGGATGTTTATATTTGGTCAGTTTACTTATCTTGAGATAGTTTGCCACGCCCTCTCTGGTATCTCCCATAAAATTAACCGAAACAATCCCATATATCTACATGTATATGTATGTGAAATTTTGCGCAAGGCAAAATTTTGTTCAACGTTGACTAACGAATAAAAATACCTGATACCTCTAATACAAATATGCCAATTACCCGAAAATTTTTATATTTTCAACAATTTCTTATAGAAACTCCTCAAGATGTTGAAAATAGTTTACTTTTAATATTTTGCATTCTTAGGTGAAACTTAAGAAATGGTAACTCAAAAACCTAACGATGCAATTCGATTCCCCGTACCCGAATTAGGGTAAAACCATCGAGACCGTTATTGTATTTTTTCGACTACCACAGTGTTATTAACGCCTACATAGTCACCTGTTGATAAATTTCTAAAAAATCCGCATAACAATTACGAAAAAAAACCAGTAAGAAAGTTTCAGTCGGGCAACCCGACTTACATATACCATCACCCTCAGTACAACAATTTTTTTTTTTATTATACTGATATTGTTACTTGATTTCTAAAGTGGGCGGAGTACATTTGTATGGGAGGTACCAGAAGGGGCGTGTCTAAACTTCCAGATTATTTCTCCAAAACTTTATCCTGTTATAACATAACAAAATACAGAATTTGGGCACGATCGCGTTGGGTGTATTGATATTATTACTCCATCTCTAAAGTGGGCTGAAAGGTACATTTGTATGGGAGGTACCAGAAGGGGCGTGGCTAGACTTCCAATATTTTTTCCAAAACTTTATCCTGTTATAACTTAACAAAATACATAATTTTGGCACAATCGTGTCGAGTGTATTGATATTATAACTCCATCTCTAAAGTGGGCGGAGTGGTACATTTGTATGGGAGGTACCAGAAGGGGCGTGGCTAGACTTCCAATATTTTTTCCAAAACTTTACACTCTTATAGCTTTACTAAATATAGAATTTGGGAACGATCGAGTTCGATGTATTGATATTATTACTCGATTTCTAAAGTGGGCGGAATTGTACATTTGTATGGAAGGTACCAGAAGGGGCGGGGCCATGTAGCCCATTTGCAATACCGTAAGTAGTTTTGAGAAAATAATAACTCGTGCAAAATTTCAAAACATTTGGTGGTGTCTTTCGAAAGTTATCGTGCGAACCAGCCGGACAGCCAGACAGACGGACATGGCTCAAACGACTTAAAAAGTCATGAATCGAATTTGGTTCAAAGATACCTAGGGTCTAAAGTCACTCCTTCTATGTGTTACACTTTTGGGTCGTAGCAAATGACCCAAAACCATCATCCCTAAGGGTGATGGTATAATGAAGGAACTATCCAATTTGGTACAGCAGATTTCAAGTTTTAAGTATTCGAATAAACCACAATTCATTTTTATATCATTATCCTTAGGGATGAGGGTACATATCATTAGTTACGAGAAAAAGTGTAATGCATTAAAGGAGACGAGTTAGACCCCAAGTATTTTCAGACCAAATTCGTTAAGGACATTTCAAGACGATTAAGCTATGTCCGTCTGTCTGGCTGGTGAGCAGGATAACTCGATAATATTTTCCAAAACGAAGTAATGGGAATGTAAATGGGCAGTATAGCCCCACTCCTTCTGATACCTTCCATAAAAAATTACCTATTTTTGAAAAATTAACATTTCTTTCATAACTTCCAAACGGACAATTTAAGGATTTTTAAATTGGGCCAGTTTATTTATCTTGTAATTTTACAACAACCCAAAGAAAACCGAAACCTATGTCATACTCCTTCTGGTACCTCCCATACAAATGAACGAATTGACTGCAAAGTTTTATAAACATATCTTTTTTGAAAATACACTGAGTTCAGTCAAATTTTGCGAAAGATGTCCACTTATGAAAATTTTACTGAGGAATGAATATAGACTAAATCTAATCTGGTATCTTCGATACAAACTGACTCATATTAGGAAAATGTATTTTTTTCCCTTAACTTCCAAACAGAAGTTATGAATTTATTTTGTAAAAGGAGGTAAAACAATAGAAAATTTAACTATTTGATATACCTGTTTATGGTACCTCCTATAAAAAATGACCGAATTCACCCTCATAGTTTTACATATATATCTTTTTTGTAAGTACGCTGAGTAAATATGGACTACATCGACTGACCCCTTCTGGTACCTCCATACGAAATGACATATTTTTGGAAAATTATATTTCTCCCATATCTTCCAAACCGGCACCTGGCGGATAATAAGATTTGGTCAGTTAATTTGTCTTTTGTTAGACAATTTAACTCAGGAGTGAACATTGACTACACCGTCTGACCTCTTCAGGTACCTCCCACAAAAAATGACTTAATTTTCCTTTATATCCCATGAATGAGGTATGGTATAGCTTCTCGAGTTGTTGCGAATTAACACGCTTTCTATTTTAGATTCACAACAAACGGCACCTATTTGTTTATCGACGAATGCGAACGTCACTGCTTGAGAAGCTTTAACTAGACATGCCGATTAACTCGACACATATACTGCAAAGTTGCTTTCGATAACATCGAGGGGGCCGGCAATGAAAGAAAAATGTAGATGACTGCAGCCGGGAATCAAAACACGGACCTACCGCATGGTGGTCGCGTGTTCTAACTTCTATGCCACGGCAGGTCATACAAAATGACCAGTTTTTGGAAAATTATTATTTATTCCATAACTTCCAAACGGACAACTGGAGAATATTAGAAATTGGTCACATTTGATACCTCCCATACAAATGATTGATTCACCCTCATATAGTTACATAAATATTTTATACCCTCACTCTACGGGTAAAAGGGTGTATGTCATTTGATACGACCCATTAGTGTAACACTTAGAATGTGTCACTTTAGACCCTAGTTTTCTTTGAACCAAAATCGATTCATGACTTTCTAAGTCGTTTTAGCCATGTCCGTCTACACAATAACTTTTGAAAGGCGCAACTAAATGTTTTGAAATTTTGCACGAGTTTATATTTCTCCAAAACTACTTACGGTATTGCAAATGGGCTACATGGCCCCGCCCCTTCTGGTACCTCCCATACAAATACATCATTTTGCCCACTTTAGAAATCGAGTAATAATATCAATACACCCAACGGGATCGTACCCAAATTTTGTATTTAGTAAAGCTACAAGAAGATTAAATTTTTGTAAAAAAAAATTGAAAGTCTACCTTTCCGCCAATGCGATCGTACTCAAATTCTTTATTTAGTAAAGCTATAGCAGGATACAGTTTTGGAGAAAAAAAACAGTACGTCTAGCCACGCCGCATCTGGTACCGCCTACTTTAGAGATCGATTAATATTATAAATAGACGTAACGTGTCATGCCCAAATTTTGTATTTAGTAAAGCTCATACAGGATAAAGTTTTTGAGAAAAAACCTGTAAGTCTAGCCGCGTCACTTCTGGTACTTCCTATACTAAGTGGTAAACTTTAGAAATCGAGTAATAATATCAATATAATAGAAAATTTTATGTTTTACTAAGGGTGAGCGTATATTGAAGTCGGGTTGCCCGACTGAAACTTCCTTACTGGTGATTTTAGAATTAGATTTCGACATGTTTTTTCTGCTAAACGCTCCCTTCCATACGCTAAGTTTAACACTTCTAAATTTCTTGTTTTTGTGCACAAAGCAAAAATTCGAAAAATAACCGGTTATCCGGTTTTTTGTTAATTACGTATTCGAAAACCGAGTTTTTTAAATAATTTAAATTTCCCAGTAGGAAGTGTCTGCAAAACATCCTCAAGGATAGGTGCATGACCATAGGTAATCGTTGATGACAATTAGGGGACCGTCCATACAAATCGTCGACGAAATTTTCATACAAGTGTCCGCTTTGTCATGCACGACCTGATGAGCGACAATATCGGTCAAATTTTCGTTGACGCCTATACAAAAGACCTGTCGCCCACACAATTATGCACGACCTGATGGGTGACAATGTCGGTTGAATTGTCGTTGATGACTATATAAGCGACACGTCGCCTAAACAATCATGCACGACCTGATGGGTGAAAATGTCAGTCAAATCGACTGGAATTGTCATTCAAGCAATATTAGTAAAAGATGGATTTTTAGCTGTCTTTTTATCTTTTTATTAGTACGACTAATTGTTAATACTTTAAGGAAACTACTGAACAAGAGAGAAGTGAAGAATATAAACTTTTATACGGCATTCATCTTCATTCGTAATTTCAAACTATAAAATTGCTGATGTTTACTCGATCGTTTAATTAACTGAAAATTTTTTACGTCAGATTCCATTTATTTTTCCTTTGATTTTGTTGAATGTGTTTGTTGCACGACAACATCAGTATTTTGTCGGTGAGCTTGTCGTCAACCGAGTGTTTTGACGTCAAGTACATCAATATTTCACATTTTTCTTCCTTAGATTTTGTTGATTGTGTTTGATGCACGACAACATTAGTATTTTGTCGGTCAGCTTGTCGTCTACCGAGTGTTTGGACGACAAGTACATACATTTTTCAAATTTTGTCTTGAGGACAGCGTTGACGACAAAGTCGTGTATGATGAAACTTCCTACTGGGTTTAAATATAACCGAAACCGGTTTTTCCAAAATGTCGAATGTTTGTTACTTTCATCTTAAAATTCGCGATCTTTGAAGCGTCAGAATCTGAGAGAGTTATACAAAAACAAAAGTACTTACTTGTTTAAATTGTAAACATATACACTATGTTGAAAACATGCCATAATCAAAAGTTCTGGCAATTACGTTTTTACTTTAATATGTGTGTATGTATACCGTAATGGTGCCATCCAATCTTACCATAATAAATTGCGGAATGTGCATAAGTATGCGACATTACCAGCATGTATTCCATTCAACGGTCGCAAAAAAATAATCACCAAGGTGAATTTGTACAGAGGAGTCTGTTGCATATTGTGGTTAACGCTGCAATTAACAATCGGAGCAAACTACTTTGACCCTTCTCCACTTAAACTACCGACCGACCCTTCCGCAATGAATCACAAAAATTTTTCGATTTGTTTTTCGATTTATTTAAAAATACTCTCATACATAGTTATGATGCGAATACGTATAAATCTACATACATACATTCATTCATTCATTCATATGAATTAATTACACGCAAATTGCGGATTTCCAAACAGTTTGTTTTATTTATCAATAATAATAATAAAAAAAAAAAGAAATTGAAATAAACAAGTACTACTACGACGAATGTGGGGAATACATAAGATATACACATATGTACATACATATACACATACACATACAAATTGGTATAAGTAAATTGTTGGGGGGGGGCTGATTTCCGGCTGTGGACATAGGGCAAAAGATGTTAAAATCATTTCCTTGCACATCGCACATTGGTAATGTACAAACAAACATCATATTGATGAGCAAAATATTGGCTGCAGTTGGTTGGTTGGGATTGTATGAACGTACTACGTGTGTACACATGAATATGTATGCAACTACATACATACATACGTATGGATGTATGTTGGTGTGTTGGTGTGTTTACATGCCACCGTTTTGCATATCGGCCTCATATGCTTCGCGCTCTTCCTGTTCCTCATCGAATTCAACATCGTCATCAGCCGTTGCCTCCTGCAAGGAAAACAAAGAAAACAAACAAATAAACAATCGATTCCATCAATGAACGTAACACGTAACACCACTGCCACTGTACAAAGGATCTCCTCCTCAGTAGCGCACAGTACAGCAGGGCGAAAAAAAAAGTCAAAAACAAAAAAAAAAAAATCATTGAAAAATTGTTTTTAATTAAAAAATATCAAACATCAAACAACTACCATTTCCTGTAGTTCTTCCACAACTGTATAAACGTAGGAACCACTCATCACGCTAATATAAAATAGGTAGGTTTGATAGATGTACACTAGATGTGGATGTAACAATATACATACATACATGTTCGAGTACAAGTGATCTGAAACACATATGACCGTCCTTGCTGTACAGTATCCGGATAATGGTAATTACATTGGGGAATATATTCGGGGTTATTGTTTGGGAGATGAGAGATTTCAAGTCAGGGTAAAGGTTCTAGGCCGGTATAGTTAAACCCTCAAAGAGTTTGGCGTTCTCAGGCCAAACTATTTTTTATGACATTTTATAATTTTAGCTTATCTTGTTTGTTTATTTAGTTTTACAGCTAGAACTCAAGAACCGTTGATGATTTCTGATTTCATTCTTCAGCAAAATCATAGAGAACGCCAAATCCTTTGGCGGTTTTACTATACTGACCAAGAACTTTGACTTGGAATTGCTCACCCACCCCTCCCCCCAAAGATTGGCTGTTGCACTGTGTTATTAAGCCACAAATATAAAATCCACTCAAAATTAATATTACTCATACGTTCAACATTAGAGTGGGTGAATTTCTATGGAGTAAAAAAATGCACCAAGCGTCACCTTATGGTGTAAGATAGGAGGTAGTTATGTTCGAGAAAAATGTTAGGATGGAAATACTAGCGGTAGTCGGTCATTCATTTCACCCCTCTAGAAGGCGCTCCCATGGTGCCTCCAAGACAGCAGCTGATTTCATAAAAAAAATTATAAATAAAAATTTGTATGGGGACCACCTTAAGAAAAAAGAGGATAGATATGATCTGAACAAATGTTGGGGTTGCAAAAATATTTGTGGTCAGTCATACATTTGACTCGTCTAGGGACACCTTTAGGGCAGTTAGGAGCAAATTTTTTAAACATTTTATTTTTGTATGAAATCCCCCTAAGGAGGTGAAGATGGGGGTAGGTATGTTGGGGAAAAAATGTCAGAAGGGAAAAATGACTGGGGGTCCGTCACACATTTTAAGCCTCTAGGGGCGATTACGGGGCAGTTGCGGGGTTTGTTGTGGATTTTTTCCCCAATACGAAAAGTTTCAATTTAAAAATCGGGGGCTCGATTTTGATTTTAGACCCATGGTTTCTTGGGCAATTTTTTTTTTAGAATTCATCGTAGATTACGATTTTGAGAACCGCTTGATCGAGAAAGAGTTGATCCACTCTATAGTACATACAGCATCGTCATTCAATAACATCAGCAATGACCTGATGATGATCTAACACTTCTACTTCTCATAGATAAAACAGCCTGTATAAGGCCAGCAATTTGGAGTTATTGGGGAAAATTTACTATACTGAGTTTGTACCTTCACCCTGAACCTGTTGCGCTGTGATATACTACGTCTAGCATTTAGAAACAACATTTACTACGTTGATGTGAGGATATTTTAAGAAGTTACCACGAGTATTATTTTTCTTTTTGTTTCTGTTATAAATTCTCATCCGGATACTGTACACAATACCCCCCTCCCCACTACCCACTCTTCACTTAGTTCTAATGTTAAATTTGACTATGAAACAAACCTGATACTGTTGATACTCGGAAATCAAATCATTCATATTGGATTCAGCCTCCGTGAATTCCATTTCATCCATACCCTCGCCAGTGAACCAATGCAAGAATGCTTTGCGACGGAACATGGCTGTGAATTGTTCGGATATCCTCTTGAAGATCTCCTGTATTGCCGTGGTGTTGCCAATGAATGTTGCCGACATTTTAAGGCCACGTGGTGGGATATCACATACGGCGACCTTAACGTTATTGGGTATCCATTCGACGAAATAGCTGCTGTTCTTGCTTTGAACATTCAGCATTTGTGTATCGACTTCCTTCATCGACATGGGACCTAAAAAAATGAAGAAAAAGTAGAAAAAATAAATGTTAAATTGAAAAAAAATTGTATTAAATCGGGGTTGTGATAAATTGATCGAAATTGTAGTTGATGAAATGTGGTGAGATTGAAATGTTTGTTTATACATTCTGAAATCATATTTTATCAATTGAAAGAAGTTATAATAGTTTGTTGTTTGTAGTTTTGTATGTAAGTTTTGTGGAGACCAAAAATGGTGTCTTGATTCAGATGAGTTAAATGAGTTGTTAACACTATGCAGTTTATTTTTATATGCTGCCTGATTGGACTTGTTAACTTAGTGTATACCTAAAATTGTTCTTCAATTTTGCGGTTAATAATGGTTTGAAAAAAAGTAAGAGGAGAATAAAATGGACCCCCCAAAATGTTGACCACCACCGCAAACGAATTAAGGACCATGATTTGAGGATATGCACCTGGAATTTTAGAACACTGTATAGATAAGGTGCCTCCATCCAACTGGCGGAAGTCCTCCTCGAAGAATACAAGGCTGACATAACGGCTTTACAGGAAATCCGGTGGACGGGACACGGGTGCTCGCGCATAAAGACATGCGATATCTACTACAGTGGCTATGCGGACAAGCACGATTTTTTTGGATGTGGATTTGTGCTTAGCAAGAGACTGCGACACCTTGTCTCAAGGTTCTACCCAGTGTGTGAACGTATAGCCACCATAAGAGTTAAAACAAAGTTTTTCCACATAACACTTATATGTGCCCATGTTCCAACAGAAGAGAAAAGCGATGAGGACAAAGACGAGTTCTATGAGAGCCTAGAAAATTTATATGACCGTAGCCCAAGCCATGACATCAAAATTGTACTAAGATTTTAATGCTAAATAGGAAGGGACACCGCATTTGAGCCTACCATTGGAAAATTCAGTCTGCACACCGAAACGTCGAACAATGGCATCACAGTGATTGATTTCTCTGCGGCAAGAAATATGGTAGTTAGCAGCACTAGATTTAACCATAAAAATATTCATAAGGCAACATGGTTACGTGGTAGTCGATGGAAGGCACGCATCGAGTGTTTTGGACGTACGAATGATCAGGGGTGCGAACATTGACTATGATCACTTCCTTACCGCAGTTAAGGTACGCAAAAGGCTAATTATGGTAAAAACGTACGTAACCAGCACAACGAAAGCTGGACATCGGTAAACTGCGGACCACAGAGGTAGCGGAGGCCTACTCCAACCACCTAACTCCACTGCTGCGGAATGCTCCAAGCCCTGATAATATAACCTCGCAATGGCAAAATATGGCCGACTCCATAGAACGGACTGCGAGAAGCGTACTTGGGTACTCAAAGCCGTCTCAAGAAGAAGCCTGGAACGATGACGAATGTCGCAATGCCACGAGAGGGATGGATGCTGCATACAGGGCGAAACTTCAGCCAATAGCAACGCGAGCTGTTCGTGAACGGCACAGGGAGAAGAGACGAGAGGCAACTCGTCATTTTAGACGGAAAAAAAGGAACTGAAGAAGAGTCAGGATGAGTGCACAGAGTTGCTCTGAAGTAGAGGGGAATCCCGAAAACGCTACAAGAGAATTAAGGCAATAATGCGTTGAACAGGGTTTCCCTCCTGCAATGACAGCGATTGTCAGCTAGTGATGGACCCGTATAACGTTCTGAAGATATGGAGAGATCATTTCAGAAATTCACTGGATTCGGACACCTCTCCAGAAGACACCGCACCAATTCATGACGATGGTATTAACTGTCCACCTTCGAGCCAGAGCAAGATACGTGTGACAATTTCCCGCCTTAAAAACAACAAAGCTGCTGGAGACGATGGACTCCCTGCTAAATAGTTTAAGGCTGGCGGAGAGGAGCTGAGCTGAGCATCAGCTCATGGAGAACAGCTGGCTAGAGGAGAGCATGCCCGGAGATTGGAGTCTCAGTCTGCTATGTCCCATATACTAGAAAGGAGATCATAGTGAATTTAAGAGCTACCGTGGAATAAGCCTTTTACCAATTGCGTACAAGGTCCTTTCAAGCATATTGTGTGAAAGTCTAAAGCCAATTGTAGATAAACTAATTGGACCATATCAGTGCGGCATTGGACAAATCGATCAGATCGATACCTATCACCTTTTTGTCGACTACAAAGCTGACTTCGACTATATGAGGCCGTGTCTGAGTTCGGTATTCCTGCAAAGCTGATTCCAAAACACCAAATCCTCGGTTAAGATTGGTAAAGATCAGTCTGAAAGATCGGAAAGAGGTCTCAGGCAGGGTGATAGCTTGTACTGTACACTATTTAATATAGTTATGGAGAAAGTGATGAGAAAGGCTGGTGTCAACATGTCTGGCACTATATTACACAAGAGCCACATGGTATTAGCCTGTGCCAATAATAGTATCGTCTAGAAAAGGAGTCAGCAAAAATGGGTTTTGCAGTCAACGAGGACAAAACAAAAATAATGAGTTCGCCGAACAGAGAGTCCTCTCGATGGGGAAATGTCCTTTGGCTTTACGTGAATACCTGCCCGTGAGGGCTTAACTCCACGGTGGGCTCAACCCCACTGGAACATACTACTAGGCCGCTGTTAAGGCCCGGATCTCGATGGGGAGGTAGTAGATGAATTTAACTACCTCGGACCCTCCGTCAATAAGAAAAATAATGTCAGCCAAGAAATCAAGCGGAGAATAGTGCTCGCCAATAGATGTTCCTACGGACTTTGGTAGCACTTTAATAACACCACCTCATCTCGGGAAACTAAGGTGTTAATTTTACCTGTTCTGTTGTATGCCGCCGAATCGTGGGTGCTTACGACAACGGACATAAAAAACCTGTGAGTGTTCGAGAGAAAAGTACTCCAAAAAATATATGGACCTATTTGTGTCGACGGCGAGTTTCACTATCGGATGAACCATGAGCTATATGAGCTTTACCAGGACATCAACCTAGTTAAAAGAGTCAGAATGAATGAATTCTCCAGCAAGAAAGGCGTTTGATGGCGAGCCTGAAGCGTGTTGAATTATTTAATACTTCAGGCCTTTAATTTCGTTCGTGAGTTGTAATAGGCCACTTAAGTAAGTTTGTTATTTCGTGTGCTATCGAAATAAAATGCATATAGTTGTTTATTTTTGTCACTAGCTCAATTTTTCCCTTTGGTCACTTTTGAATCCCAAAATAAAAGCCAAAATAGTGTGCTAATACGGCAACCAGTACTGGTTGTATCTTTAAAATTAATTATTTTATTAACAACAGCACACGTTGTCTTTTTTAATATCTTTTGAAGGATATGCGCTGTTGTATGATGTTAACACCTTCATTTTTCGATCTAATTAATAATGACATAATTTGAGTTATTACGTAAAATGTTCTTTATTTTTTTTCTCCTTTATTTCCACATTAATGAAATCAGGTACAAATTCCGACAATTAGTGAATCATCATTTTGTATTTAATTTGATTTGACTTCTCAGACCTGCTACAAAATGTTTGTGTTTCTTAATACTCTTCACAAAATTAACGACAAAACAGTGTGTCGTCTAACTAATTTAATTGAAAATTTTTATGAGTCTTCGTCAAGTTATAAACAACAGCAACAGAGCGTCAGTAGTCCATGTATTTATTTGAATAACGTCTTCTAATTTATTATTAAGTAACCTACATTAAGAATTCTGTTTTATCTCAAGAACATTGTACGCGCCAAGACATTTTGCAATGAATACAATTTCATTTGACTGATGACTCACGAAAGGTTAAAAATGGAGAAAAACAACATCAAAATGTTTAAATTAAAATACAAATAATTAGAATTTTACTTTTAGACCTCTGAGACTGAAGCAGTTCGTGCGTGCCTTCAAAATATTAAAACAAATGAGGCACGACAACATAACTCCGGACCATTTTTGTATGCCTTTTCTCTTGTCAAATGTTCAACAAATACCCATATCTCCACATGCCTACACACACACACACACATACACACCTACATACCCACTGTCAAAATTTGTTACACAGGGCACAATCGTCCGTGTCCGTGTCCGGGAACGAGGTGTTGCAAGTGCTCTTGTAAAGCACTCGTGGCAAAATAATTAATCAAAAAATTTATGCGTAAAATTAGTGGTCTCCTGGGGAATATGAGACGACGAATACTATGGTTTAGCCACCGTGTGGTGGCAGGAACGAGTACTACTCCCCCTTGCTTGACATCCTACAGAACAGCCGGCACTTCGTTGCTTGTTTGAAATATATCCCAAATTATACATTAAATACTTCCCCTTTGGATTTAAAAAGACAGCAGCAGCGCACACACAATGCAAGGAGGATCCAATTCACTGGCCCTCATAGTACTAAGCACTCGTTTGATGGAAACGGTTTAGTGATAAAGGTGTCAGGTGTATGTTTGATGTCTAGAGCATTGAGCTTTGAGAGGCGCTTAAGTGGATACTTGAACGGTTGGTTGGTTGGTTGGTTGGACTGATGATGTTTTCCCTTAGTTTGTCGGGCCAGTTCTTAAGCTCAATCTTTATACATGTTTCCGTTAGGTTATGTAATGCAAATTTTTGTGTTTTCTTTTTATGACGTGAAAAATAAATGAAGACAAATGTTATTGCTTCAATAGATGAAATATAAGAAGTTAACAAATATGCAAGAACGAACACCCTATAAAAATTTATTGGTTCAAGTCATATTGTAAATTGTGTAATATACTTGTTATTTAGACGATATTTGTGTTGGTAACAGCAGTCGAAAAGTTTAGTCTGCACAACAACACCTTCGATAACAGATTCTGACTAGTTAGCTTGGCGAAACATGGTAGTCAGTGGAACTAGATTCTCCTGATAAAACTAAATACAAGAAACCACATTGATCACGTGGTAATTGATGGAAGGCATGTCTCAAGCATTGTGGATGTGCGTGTGATAAGCGGTGCAAATATTGACTCGGATCTCCACCTAGCAGCCAATGTACGTACGCGATTAAGCAGTGCTAAAAATGCTCGTAACCAAACGCAAAGGAAGCTAGACATCACTATGCGGCATACTACCAAGATAGACAATGCCTACTCCAACCAACTGTCTCAATTACTTCGAACAAACCCACCTAGTTCTAATGTTCCCGACACACAGTGGCAGCATATTGCAAATTCTATGACCACTGCCGCAACAACCGTACTGGGTTATGAAAAGCCACGCTCTGACAAGCCCTGTCGCGAAATGTCTGAAGAAAAGGATGATGCATATAGCGCAAAACTGCAGCCAGTGGCAATGCGTGCAATGACGGAGCGTTTTAATGAGAAGAGGGGGCAGATGAAACGACTATTCAGACGAAAAAACTTCTATAGAAGAAAAGATAGAGCTAGGATATGGGAAATTACTGGAATAGACGTGAAGCCCGAAAGGTAAAAAGCAAAGGTTTTGTACCAGGGATCCTCCACCTGTAAGAACGGAGACAGAAATCTGGTCACGGCAATTCAGAGTGTGCTGCAAATATGAAGGGAACACTTTCGTTCTCTGCTTGTTCCCAAAGGCAACATAAGTGGTGAAATCACACCAATCTTTGACGTTGGAGAAGATTGTCTACCACCGAGTCAAAAAGAGATCAGCACGGCTTAAATATAACAAAACTGCGGAAGCCGATGTCGGCGGCGATGAGCTGGCAACGTGTGTGCACCAGATCATAAACACGATTTGGCTCATAAACACGAAAGCTTGTGGCTAATGTGTTATGTGAAATACGAAAGCCCATTCTAGTGAACCTGATTGGAAATATCAGGAAATATCGACGACCGACCAGATATTTACACTACGACAAATCCAGTAGAAGATCCAAGAAATACAGATCGCCACCTATCATATGTTAAGCAATTAAAAAGCTGCATCCGACAGTCCGATACGACAGAAACTATGAGATGCTATGGTATCAGCGAAGCTGACACGACTTTGCGGAATGACACTGACTGGTACGAAGTCTTCAGTGAAATTAGGAAAAAATCTGACAGAGCCATATTCCAACAAGCGAGGCTTTTTACAAGGCGATAGTCTGTCATGTGTTCTCTTTAACATTATAATGGAGATGATCGTGCGGAAGGCTGCAGAAAACACAACTGGTACCATCTTTAATAAAAGCCATATGCTACATGTGCATACCGATGTTATAGATATCATTGGCCGAGAACAGCGGAATGTTACTACGGCCTTTTCAAACATTGAGAAACGATCGGCAGAAGTGTCTACACGTTTGGCACACTGCGCAAACTTTCACAACTACAACTTTAAAGTGGTAAATGTTTTTTTTACCTTAGCTCCGTCGTAAACAATAATAAAAATGTAAGCGCGTGGATATTAAGAGACAAGTTTTGATCGTAAACCGCTGCTACTATGCGCTAAGCAAGCTATTTAATGACAAAGCCCTCTCTCGAAGAACAAAGGTTCAACGCTGTTCCTACCTGTATAAGTCTACAGCACACAATCCTGACAAGCGGATCAATCTACTCTGGGAGTTTTCGAGAGAAATATACTTTGCAAAATATGTGGACCCATCGTCATTAAAGGCGAGTACCGACGTCGAATAAATGAAAAAAAGATGTGTTTATTTTCTTAAACAAATTTATTGACTTACACAGTACAACACATGATTTTGGGACTCAATTCTGAGAACTGCATGTGAAAGTAGCCCCAAAAAGAAGAAGTTCTGCATCATTCGTTTTGTTAAGTTACATGCCATTATAATTTAATATCGATGTTAGTAAGTATTGTATAGGGGAATTTGTCACGTTTTATGCTCACTTGTTTGACATAACATACATACTATATGGTGGCGTATGATTATCATAAGTAAAATTCCACGTAAATCATACGCCATGAAGTACAACAATTTTGGCAAAAGTGCAGAATATGGGACGGGAGCCCAAACAAAAAAAAAAATGCCTCTCCCCCCAAAATACGCCCTAAAACACGAAAATCAAGGTCAAAGTTGGCGCTAAGGCCCACGGGGACCTGGGGGCCCAAAAAAAGGGGTCACTTGGGATCTATGATAACCCCCCTTGTGTGGATACTCAAATGAAAGAGTCCAACGGTGGTATTTTGAAGTTGCTACGGGTCTCCTGGGCCGAGTTAGAGCCATTTAAATTTCCGGGATATACCAAAAAAAATTTGAAAAAATCTGAAAAAATCTTGGAAAAAGTTAGAAAAATTTAATTAGTTTCGTTGTCTTGAACACATTATGGTCCAAGACGAATGCGGTGGGGGCATGCCCCCCTTTTACTTGCAGTTCTCAGAATTGAGTCCTAAATCAGTGAGATGAAAAATGTTATACTGCGATATTGTGGACTGCCAACTGCTTTTGCATTTTTAATTCTTATTTTCATTACTCTCCATTTAAACTAAAAGATTAGCCTAAAATCTTAAGACACTAAAACATCCTTTATAACAATTTTTAAGTTTCAGCCACTATATGTTAGCTATAGCGTCCCTCTTCGTATGACTATGACCGGCATAGTTAGTTAATCTTACTCTGAGTTTTGTTTTAAATTAAAAAAAAAAAAACAGCGAACAACATCTCCGGTGAGTGTTGCATACAAAATGACGAGCAAATGCGTGGGGCGCGGGGAGGGGGTGATGAAGCTTTCATCGCTTATACAAAATAATAAAAAATATATATGTTGAAAAAAAAACATACAAGGCATTCACTTTCCTCTTTGAGGTCCGTTGGGATTGAAATTTATTTTTCTAATGTTGACTTAGTGTTTAGTATTTAATATATGAGAATATAGCGTCCGTCGCACAGGTAATAAATAGTTAAACATGTCTTTTAATTAAGATTCTTTTTCTGCTGTATTACTACTCCTGGGTGTTTTTGTCCATTTTCCCCCTGGCTGTTGTCTGTTTATGTTTATTTCATTATTACTTTTTCTTGCAACAGAATTAGTTATTTCGTCTTTTATTCTCTTTGCATATGAACATTAAGGGATTTTCTTTAAAATGCTATGGAGAACAACAATATTCTTTGGATGTGGATGGATGTTTTTTTGTTGTTGTTGTTTTGTCTTAGCTGTTGTTATTGTTGTGTATTAAAGCAATTAGGAATTTCTGAACATTTAAGTAACATACATATAGTAATGAACTAAGTGCTGTTTTGTTTACGATCATATACCTAGATACTCCTTAGGGATGATGGTATATTTCGTATGGTAAGATAAATACTGTAACTGTTAGGTGAAAGTAACAAGTATTAGACGAATTGTAATTTATGACTTTTAAAGTTGTTTAAGCTTTGTTCGTCTATCATGCTGGTTGTTAGAGAAAATAACTTTCGTAAAAACAAAAGAGCCTAAAACGTGACAAATTCCCCCATACGATACATTCTAACTCCAAACCGATATTAAATTATTATGGTATGTTACTTGATAAAACGAATGATGTAGAACTTCTTCTTTTTGGAGCTACTTTCATGTGATGTTCTCAGAATTGAGTCCCAAATCAATTAGCTGAAAAATTTTGTACTATTCAATTATTCCCCATATTAATTTATGCGGCATAATGTGTTCCATTGCAAAAGCTCTTAACACACATTACATCACATTTAAACTAAACATTTTCAACTTTTAATATTATATCTACAAATTCTTAACATTATTTTTAATGCTAATTTTTAATATCAATCTAATTTTATTACAGTTCTTCCAAATTCTTAATTATACGTTTGATTTCACAAATCTTTGGCATAATATTATTTAACGACTCATTAACTTCAAGATGACATTTAGACAACAAAAAGGACATTATTTTTATGTTGCACCCTTTCTCAAACAAAACAACAACAGGAGCAACAACACCAACAAGAGAAATATGTTTATTTAACAAATAATCCAAAGTTGAGAGTCAACTTCAAAACTTTATGACTTTTTGACTTCTCCATGAGTGATAAGAGTTGAGTAGTTAAGAGGAACCCTTGAACCACGGCCAGAAATAAATGTGGTTTTCCATGCGACGAACACAACACGTAGCAATTCCAGCAGCGATAGCTGCTAATCCCACCCTTGACAAAAAAAAAATGAAAAATAGTTTTTTAACAACAGTCCATAAACACTTTGTTGCGTTGTGTCTCGTACTTGAAATGGGCCACATTTCAGGACACCACCAAAATTCCATCAACGACGACCAAAAACTTTTTCATTTCATTAAAAACAACCCAGGCCCCAGGACATCTACTCCAAAACAAACAGACGGAATGCAAAGACAACCTCGGGACCACCAACTGTGAACAGAGAGAGAGAGAGAGAAAGAGAAAGTGTATGTTTGAATGGTAATAAGCCCACTTAATAACAGCTCAGACATTTGTCAGGTGAGACGTGAGACTTAGCTTTCGCTTGACACTTCCAACTGGTAAATGTTAACAGGCCTACAACGCAAAGGCTCTGGAAACTTTACATTTCGTTTGATTAATGATCTTGTTTGTTTTAGTTTAGTTGCGACAAACACTGATGATGTCCGCTCTTTAATCATAACCACCAAAAGGGAATGGAATATAATTGGTAAAAATATTGCTTTAATTGAATGAAATATAAGGCCATTTAGGCAATTAAGGGGCACACTTGTTGTTGAAAGATAAAAAAATATATGTGGGAGTGAAGTAAATTGTGGAACTAGGCTTAGGCTACAATTACACAGTCCAACATTTTTCAGGTCATTGATTTGGGACTCTATTCTGAGAACTGCAAGTGAAAGTAGCCCCAAAAAGAAAAAGTTCTGCATCATTCGTTCTGTCAATTTACATGCCATAATAATTTAATATCACTTTGAAGTTAGTAAGTATCGTATAGAAGTATTTGTCATGTTTTATGCTCTTTTGTTTGTTCTTTGGGAGTAACCAACAGAAGTTACGGAAACTTAACACAAAGTCTCTCCTAGTGCCTTTGGCAGCCCCAATACTCTAGGATCGGGCGCAGTGGCATAATAAGCCACTCTTATTATGAAAAGGACCATGATTTACGAATATGCACCTGGAATGTTTGAACTTTCTACAGAGAATGTGCCTCTATCCAACTGGCGAATGTCCTCGACAAATACAAGTTTAACATCACCGCCATACAAGCAATGAGGTAGATGGGACGGGAATGCACACGACGAAAGTCGAAGAACAGTGTGGCCTTCGATAGCTCAGTGGAAGCGACGTAGATAAGCAATCCGAAGGTGCCAGGTTTGATTCCCGGTCGGGGCACTGGTGGCCCAATCAACATCGATAAAAAAATTACTTTTTAAATACTTTTGAGTTTTCCAGTCAGCAAAACTCATCCTAGATGTTTCCACTACAAAAATCAAGAAAAATCCATCGCAAAATAAATCAACAAAACCAGCTGGCGCCATCTTTGGAGAAATTTGGTGCTTAAAACTCACAATAACACTTAACAATCCCTTGACACAAACCTCGGATTACATGCTCGATCGAATGCCGATAAATTGAAAAATCGGTAGAAAGAATTAGAACTGTGACATCTATTACAGCTGTCATGCAGAAAGACACGAATTTGGAAGTGGATTCAAAGTCGGCAAGCGACTTTGACATCTGGTCTCGTGGTTTAACTCTATAACTGACCGAATAGCCACTATTTGCATCAAGGCGAAATATGTTTACATTATGCTGATTTGTGTACACACCCCGACAGAAGACAAAGATGAGGACATTATAGATGCATTCTTTGATCGCCTAGAGGAAATATATGACTACTGTCATGCACATAACATTACGATTGTTCTGCGAGATTTTTATGCTGAAATTGAAGGAGAATTCAGTCTACACATAATGAGTCCAGGGTGGTCAGATTCGCGTTGGCAATGAAACATGGTAGTGAGTGGAACCAGATTTCCGCATAAAGATATTTACAAGGCAACCTGGATCACTACCTAGATGCAGCCAAGGTACGGACGGGATTAGGTAGAGCTAAAAACACTCGTAAATAAACGCAAAGGAAGCTAGACATTAAAAAGCTGCATACAACCGATATAGCCAATGCCTACTCCAACCAACTCACTTATTTACTTTAAACAAACCCGCCTTATTATGATGTACCCGATCCACAGTGACAGCATATTGTGAATTCTATGACCGCTGCCGCCACGACCGAACTGGGTTATAAAAAACCAAGCTGAGGCATGTCGCATAATGTCTGAAGATAAGGATGTTGCATACAAGGCAATGGTAAAGCGTGCGGTGACGGAGCGATATAAAGAGAAGAGGAGGCTATAAAATCGTCTATGAAAAAAATAGAGTTATTATGTCATTGGTAAGGCCCGAAAGTTCTAGCAATATGTGAAAACCAAAGATTTTGGAACAGGGATTCTGTAAGGACAGATATGGAAATCAGGTCACGGACACGCATAAGCTAAACATCACAATGTTGCATACCACCGATATAGCCAATGCCTATTACAACTAACTCTCTCATTTACTTTAAACAAAGCCGTCTAAGTCTGATGTTCTCGACACACTGTGGTAACATATTGGGAATTCTATGAACACTGCCGCAACGACCATACTGGGTTATGAAAAACCACGGTCAGAAAAGCTCTGGTACGATAAGAAATATTTGTCCTGCAATGTCTGAGGAAAAGGTTGCAGCATAAAGGCAAACAACAGCCAATGGCAACGCTTGCAGTGATGGAAAGATGTAATGAGAAGAAGAGTGGCATGAAACGGAAAAGTCGTCTATGGAACAAAAGAGTCGGCCAGGATATCGAAAATTCAGGGATAGAGGTGAAGGTATAAGCTAAGATTCCTCACATATAAGGACAGAGATGAAAATCTGGCCATGGATACTAAGAGAGTGCCACAAATATGGAGCGAACCCTTTCGTACTCTTACCGTTCCGAAGGGCAGCATAAGTGACGAAATCGGGCCAATCATCGACAATGGAATAGATTGTCCCCCAACGAGCCAAAATGAAATCAGCACGGCAATTGCACGGCTTACAAACAATAAAGCTATGGGAGCCGATGGACTGCCGACACAGCTTGTTAAGGCCGGCGGCGATGAGCTGACAAGGTGCGTACACCAGCTCATAAACACAATTTGGCTAAAGCAATGCATGCCCGTTGATTGAAATCTGAATGTTCTATTTCATGTTCTTAAGAAAGGCGATCCAACTATCACGGGATCAGCCTTTAAACTATGGCATACAATGTCCTGTCTAGTCTGTTATGTGAAAAACTAAAGCCCATTTAAGCAAACCTGATTAGATCTTATCAATGTGGCTTTAGACTTGGTAAATTCACGACCAGATATTCGCACTACGGCAAATCTAGGAGAAAACCCAAGAAATGCAGTTCGACGCCCTACCCTCTGTTTATCGATTACAAAGCTGCATTCAGCAGTCCGATACGACAGAAACTATTACATACTATGGCTGAGTTTGGTATACCCGCAAAGAGATACAAAGATACGACATTGTGGTATGACTTTGACTAACACGAAGTGTCTTCAGTGAAAATAAGCAAAAATCTGACAACAATTTCTACTAAGCGAGGTTGTAGACAAGGCGATAGTCTATTATGCCATCTCTTTTCGTCATATTGGAGTGATATTGCACGAGTGGTACAATCTTTTTTAAAAGTCAGATGCTGCTTGCAGATGCCGATGATATAGATATGACTGGCCGAAGACTGCGGGATGTTACTGCAGTCTTTTTAAGCAATGGGAAGCAGTCGGCAAATGTGGATCTGGTGATAAATGCATACAAAGCCAAGGTATTTGTTTCAACTACCAAAAAGTTTACAATTATAACTTTGAGGTTGTAGATGATTTTGTCTACCTTGGTTCCGGCAGTAAGAAAAGTAAAAATGGCAGCGTGGAAATCATGAGACGTGTATTGATTGCCAATCGCTGCTACTATGCGCTAAGCAAGCGATTAAATGACAAAGCCTTCTCTCGGCAAAGATCCAACTCTACCAGACACTGATTCTACATGCGCAGCGCAAAATCCTGGCACAAGCGGATTAATCTATTCTGGGAATTTTCAAGACAAAAATACTTCGCAAAATATTTTGACTCATCATCGTTAAAGGCGTGTTCTACCATCGAATTAACCATGGAGGCAAAACGAAATCTTCCAGGTCATCTTTTTTTTATTTTATTTAAAATACTATAAAGATTTTAAAATTTTAAAATCTATATAAGCCTATATAATCATCACAGTTATGGAATTAATATAAATGTATGACCAATGCTTTATTTATGTATATTATCTCAATAGAAATTCCTACATTATTATACTTCATCCGCGCGTGCCTAACATTAAATTCTTTATCTTAATTATTAATACTGCAATTGTCACAGTATAAGTGATTTTAGATGAGTACATTTAACATTTAATATCTTAGCAATATGCAAAATTAATCACATCTTTCTGAGTTATTACTACTGCAGTCGCCACAATATAACTGATTTTTAATGAGTACATTTCATACCTTAGTTATTGTTTCTTTCTTTCTTACAAGTGCAATTAATAATGTGTGTGTGCCTAATAAAATATTTACAAGCACATTATTACAAATCACTTTAATGTGCATACCCTCCTTAATCTTAGTTTAGAGAGAGAATTAACATAAGACAAAAGCAAATACGACACGCTTGAGGGCACAAAGAACACCCTTAATCAGTATGCGAACACCAGTGTAATCATTAATCAAAAAGGATTAATTATAACAGGCGAACTAAGGAAATATTTGTTCGCGTTAATACCTTTATGCCAACCAGATATACAGATACTATATGTAGGTATAAAAAATGAATGGGCAAAGGATGAAGTAGTAGTGTTTCAAGAAATTCAAGCGAAAATAAATGAATGAAATTATTAAATTCTCATTTTGAATATCAAGCATTCCATTTCCATTGTACTATTCTACACTCCTTTAAAACTTACCTCGGAAGATGGCAGCCACCGTAAGATAACGTCCGTGTCTGGGATCACAGGCGGTCATCATGTTCTTAGCATCGAACATTTGTGCAGTGAGCTCGGCAACGGTTAGGGCGCGATACTGTTGGCAACCCTTGGCTGTCAAGGGTGCGAAGCCGGGCATAAAGAAGTGCAAACGTGGGAATGGCACCATATTCACAGCCAATTTACGAAGATCGGCATTCAATTGACCGGGGAAACGCAAGCAGGTGGTGACGCCAGACATAGTTACCTGTGTGAAACAAAAGGAAAAATAGAAAAAACGTAAATCCAATGATATTTATTTATATTTAGTTGTTTCTTAAAGACGTTATAGGAATTAATAATTAAAAAATCTTTTGAAATGCACGTTTCCATGGAGTATTTGTTGAGTTTCATTTACGCGTTGGTGGAGCTAATTATGTTTCTAGAAATAGAAAATAAATATTAATCATTTATATACGATGAAATGGTGTGAAATTATGGGAAATGTATAACTGTGAAGGTGATTTAATATAATTTAATATGATGCCATTTTTTACGGATTTTGTTGCGGTTGTCATGTGTTTAAACTTTAAAACTTTTAAGTGTTCTTTTGAAATAAAACTGGTCGAAGTCTTTTAGAGAGTTGGTAAAAGATAACCTTGTTATGGAAAGCAAGACGAAGTCATTCCGAATGAGAAATGAAAAGAAATTGTAGACTCATTGTTCCGAAAGGAAATATAAGTTTCTCTACCACGATGTCGAGACGAAGGAAGGGGGTTCTTTCATTTCTAATTTTGAGTTTTTCATCTCCATTGGCCTTTATTTCATCTTCTTCTTGAGAGTTATTTTATTTGATTTTAGGGGTTATTTCATAAAGCCGATGGTTGGTTCCACAGTCGCATGAAATTAATAGCGATCAGAGTTTGGCCAGGGGTTACAGTGGAAAGATCTACCATCCAGGCCCAGGGTTAAATACGCAGTTGAATACATTTTAAAGAACAGTAATCTCGACCTTTGAGACCGGCCGTGGCATAGCGGTTAGAACACGCGACTACCATGCGGGAGATCGCAGGTTCAAACCTGGCTCCAGTCATCTTACAAAAAAAAATTGTTCTTTCATTGTCGGCTCCCCTCGAATGTTCTTGACAGCAACTTCGCAGTATAAGTGTCGAGTCAATCGACTTCTCGCTTCTCAAACAGTGACATTCGCATTTGTCGATAAACAAGTAGGTGCCGTTAGTTGTGAAACTAAAAATAGAAAGCGTGTTTATTCACAACAACGCGGGAAGCTATCCCATACCTCATTCATGGGGTGCAATGGGGAAATTAAGTTTTTTTTTTAATCTCGACCTTTGAACATACATCTGTAATGTCGATAACTTGGAAGAGGCAGACGGTGTATGCAGACATGCAATGTGTATTCCGAACAACGAATCGCCGCCACTTCTTCAACAATCTGACGAGATGTTTTCGTTGGTTTAGGACAAATAACTCTGGAAATCTACAAAGGAGATCAGAATTTCCAGTCAGTTGATCATAAGAGGATAGACACACATCCATGCGTTACTGACGGTTGTAAGCAGACCGAAGAAGCCTTTTCTGAGGCTAGTCAGATCATTCCTCATCATAGGAAAGTAGCTGCTGTGGCTTACTTTAAGCCTTCGTCAGACTAAAGACGAGCTGGATGAGGTTCTAATCCAAAAGTCCTGTACAGTTATTGCGAGGGAGCCTTCTCTGCCTTATCTGAGACTTGTAAAGTTAGATCCTGTGATAGGAAAGCACAGGAGCAACTTTAAGTCAGGAAAGACTATTGCTTGGAAAAAACAGACGATGTTAGCAGACAAGCGACGTTCTCCGCACATCTAATCGCTGCCGTTTCATTAACAACCAGATAGGTTATTTTCGTTTGAAATTTAAAATGAGATCGGAATTATCAGCCATTTGATGGAAAGTTTTATGGCGGATCCGAAAGAGGGACGGAAAAACATCCGTGCATTACTGATGGAGGAAGCCTTCTCTGAGACTAGTCAGAACAACCTCCATCATAGGAAAGTGGCTCAATTAAGGCCTTCGCCAAACAAAAATCGAGCTGGATGAGGATCTAATCCAATAGTACTGGACATGGTTTTAAATAGTGTATCTGGTAAATGTCGACCTACGCTGTCCACACACTGCTGCATACGTTTTCTGAAGTTTTCATGAACTCTAACATGCAATCTGCCAATTTCAGCCTCAATATTGTTAATTAGGTCTTCCAAGGTGTTGGGACGGTTGATTTACACCTTCGACCCAAAGGAACAATTCCGCGTGGGGTAACAGCGAATCGTAAACTAAAAGCACGCTGCACTGCACAAAAGCACAAAATGACCTCTCCTCATGCGTCCAATGCATGATGGCAACTGAAAGGCAGACGAATACAAATCTCCCGTCAGGCACTATAAGCCACGCGCACTTTCCACTCTCTTCAACCAATAGTGCCGCCACAGCTTGCTGTGCGAAAAAAGCAAATTACCGCGCTCCATCCTGTACATGTGTACAGTGACAGGGGTAACATGATCAGTCTGCAGCTGAACGGATCTAAAATTTGGCTGTCTTCATCGTACGTGCCTTATTATGAAAAATTTGGAAACAAACTTTTGTTCTAAGGGACAATAATTCATAGATGACACAGTACTCATAAATACTTGTGGAGAACCTTCTTGTTACAGAGGATGTGTAAGTGACATTTGTGTTTTACATCTAGTATCGTCTTGTTGATCTGACCAGATGTTGGGCTCGACTATAATGCCGCCGTTAAGGTCCGGGACGTTATTCAATTATGCAATAAAATGTTGAAATTGTACATGTCTCTTATTCAGGGGTACGATAGTGACGAACGAATACAAGCTCGAGGCTTGTACTTCGTCTGATTTGGCCCCCACAGTGACAAATTGCTACTTCTTTTCTGTTCGCAAGAGATAAATTGTCATTTTTAGTCATATGATGGTAACCCATTCCATCCAACACCACAAATAATGCGGCCACGCATGATGCGTACATGAGTCGTTGTGTTTTACATCTAGTATCGTCGTGATGACCTGACCAGATGGTGGGCTCCACCCCACTAGAACATTCTATAATGCCGCTGCTAAGTCACGGATCTAAGTTAATTCAGCAGCCACGTGCAACACAGCTCACTTGGGTCCTAGTATGAGTCCCGTTGTGATACCATTTTAAAATTTTCGCACCAAATGTTCCTATTCTGTTCGGTCAACGTCGCCACCGGATCTAATTCTCAACACTCCACGAATTATTCAAATTGTGCTTGATTCTTATGTAGCACAACACTCCACTCCTTCTGCTAGATACCTATGTACCGCATCCGGCTGGTATCAACAATATAACCACTGGTATCACACTTGGGACAATACACAAACATAAACTGAATGGTTACTTACCAACTTAATAGGAAAAGCTTAAAGAATCTTACACAATTATTGTCTCGCTTTACGAAGGAAAAAGCCCGTAACAACATAACAGTCTTCCTGTAATCGCTGTTACACCTTTGTTAAAAGATGAGAGGGGCTATCCCCAATCACCAAGACACTGAGAATGCAACGCCACACCCAACTACGAAGCCGTTAGATGCACAATGATAAATGCAAGTCTCGTATGGTATCAAGAGACACCCAGCTCCATTTCTCTTGTGCATCAAACTCTTAGTTTACCAGCGTGTCTTTTGGTCTAACCACAGCCACTACGTGGTCTAACCACAGGCAGCTGTTGTTATCCAAACGATCAGGCAGGGTAAACCGCCCTGGACACACCTGACCTCCCGTAGCATCACCTTTAGTCTTCTTGTCCGGAGCTCGTAAAGACGTTTTTACTTCCATTTTATGCTTTTCAGGGCCAGAAAGGTGGTTCACTGGGGGTTCTCTCGGGTCCGTGGGGGCGATACTCTCCAGGGAATGATCAGTAATAAAATGTGATTATTGAGAATTCATCATCCGGTTATTGGTACATCGGATTTCAGTTAGGTTGGAATGCCGCGCCATCTAAAAGAGATCGTGGTAATGGCAAGAGTATTTACTGGTCCCTCTACAAGTAATGCAAATATATCCGGCAGGCGGAACCATCATCTGAGTTAGGGTGCATAGATGGCAAAGACAGTGCAGTAAATAGAGTAACAAATATTCTTAATAAATCACACATTCCTGGCAACTTTTTGTATCATGAAATTGAAGTAGGTGATCAAACCATTCATAGTTGATAGTTGTCATGGAATTTGTCAAAAAAATTTAGTTTTCTATTAATTCTTCCTATTCATGTAGATACATTAGTAACCGAACTTGAGGAACGAATTTCCCTACTGCAACAATTAAATGTTCTCTAAGTGTCTTACGCTTGTAGTTTTAACTTAACCAACCATTGATTTAATTCGTTTCCTACTGCAACGTATAATGACATTCAGATGTGGTGTGACCATTCCCAAGATATACAAATAAATCGCAAATTTGAGATGTCAATAACAGCAGGATGAATTAAGTTAAGGTGATTATTAGAATTTGTTAACTGCAAATGACAATTTAATCGAGTTTCATAATTAAAAGTCGGTATTTTCAATTTGTAATATAATTGCACATACGCATATGCTCGTATAT
Organism: Muscina levida; assembly: GCA_964034835.1. NCBI lineage: Eukaryota > Metazoa > Arthropoda > Insecta > Diptera > Muscidae > Muscina > Muscina levida. The sequence goes on along the minus strand of OZ035880.1, from coordinate 125,322,812 downwards.
GCATACATACATAGGTACCATTGTACAGACATATGAATGCACATTAGGGTGGCGGTGCAAAACATTGGTCTAATATTTTGGTTTGGTTTTAAAGAGCATTACGAAAAACTCGCAAGTAGATAGTAAGGACATATTATATTGGCTGTATGAGCTATATGCCAAAATTGATATAGTTAAGCATATTAAAATACATAGGCCACGTTGGCTATGCCATTACGAACCCAAACTGTTCACGCAGAAGGGGAAGACCAAATGGAAAAGGACATCTCGAAATTTGGTGTCAGAAATTGAAGAAGCACAGAATAACGAAACGACTGGAAATCTATTCTATGTTCGGCTAAAGAAACTAACGTTTTGTAATAAGCACCTAAGAAGAAGCCGCATATATTGAGCGACGAACCCTGATGGTTGGGCTAACCAACCGCCGAACACGAAGAAGAGGAAAGTAACAAACGGAAATCCCCAAATGTTGACAACCCTCGCAAACATAATAAGGACCACGATTTAAGGATATGCCCCTAGAAAGTTCGGACTCTTTATAGAGAAGGCCTCTACAAAGTCTATTGGATGCTGAGGCTTAAAATCAAAAATGTTTTGCTAAAAAAAGGTTGAAATAATAATAATAAAAAAAAAAAAAAAAAAAAAAATTCACTTTCGATAGGCGGATGTCTTCAAAAAATACAAGACCAAAATCACCGCCTTCTAGCAGATGAAATGCACAAGACAGAGAAGCTCGAGACGTAAAAATTGCTACACCTATTACAGTACCATGCGAAAAATCATGAATTTGGATGTTGTTTTTCAATTGGCCAGAGACTCAGATATCTTGTCTCGCTATTTAATCCTGTTAGTGATCGAATAGCCAAAAACAGCACCAAGGCGAAATATTTAAACATCACGCTGATTTGTGCACATGCCCCAACGGAAGATAAAGGCGATGAGATAAAACGAATCTAGAGGAAAACATACGATCGCTGCCCTGACCACGGTATACAAATTTTTTTTTGTCCTTGGTACATCGATCGGTAAATTCAGCCCGCTTACAATGTAACCGACAACGGGTTTATCCTGGTTCGAATCGCAGAGTCAAGAAACATGGTAGTGAGTGGAATCAGATTTCAGAATGAAGATATCCACAAGACAACTTGGTTAATCCCCGATCAAAACACCGAAAAAAGTTAATTGATTATGAAATTGAGGGAAGACATGCATCTAGTATCATGGACTGACGCGTGATCCGTAAGATATCATAGAGATAGTCACTGCGTAATCCAATCAGCTCTTCCAACTACTACGACACAACACTTTTACTTCTGACGTTCCCGATACACAGTGCGCATTCCATGGCAGATATGAAAAACGGCGCTCAGGCGAAAATTGGTATAATGAAGAATGTCTCATAGCGTCTGAGGAACAGGCCAACGCTACTGCCAATTGTAATCCGGGCTGTTAGAGAATGGCGCTAGAAGGCAGTAAAACAGGCGAGGTAGTTTATTTAAGCGATAGCTATTTAAAACGTCAGATCAAGGATCGTGAAAACAAGGACATAGAAAGGTACAGAGATAGAGGTGATGCCCGAACATTCTACCAAAAGGTAAAATGAAAACCTTACGGTACTGGGCTTCACTCCTGTAAGGACAAGAATGGAAATCTTCTTACAAATACGCAGAAAGAGCTGCATATACGGATAGAACACTTCCAGCAGCGCACGTGAAGACATCACACCAATTGTCGGCGAAGGATCAGATTGCCCACCACACAGCTAAACAAAGATAAGAAGAGCAATATCGGGTCTCAAAAATAATAAAGCAGCCGGTACCAAAGGACTTACGCAGAGCTTTTCAAGTCCGGTGACAGGAAGCTGATAACGAGAATGCACCAGCTCCTACGTACGGTCCTGTGCTGAAAAAAGGTGACTCAAGTGTGTGCTCCAATTACCGCGTCATAAGCCTTTTACCCATCGCATATAGTGTCCTAAAGAGTGTACTATGTGAAAGACTAAAGCCAGTATTATTCCACCTGATCGGACCTTATCAGTGTGACTTTAGACCTGGTAAATCAACAACTGACCAGATAGATATTCACATGGCAGAGAATTCTGAAAACACTCGGGAGGAACAGATTAACACGTACCATCTTTTCGTCGACTACGGCAGAAATTACACGAAGTCATGGCTTAATTCGGTATTTCAACGAAGCTGATACGCCTTTGCGGTATGAAGTCTTCAGTGAAGATTGACAAGGACCTTATGGTGCCATTCTATACCAGACGAGGATTAAAACAAGGCGACAGCCTATAGTGTGACCCCTTTAACATAGTGATGGAGATGATTATGAGAAAAACTGCAGTAAACACGAGCGCCACGATATTCAACACAAGCCACATGCTATTTGCTGATGATGGTAGACATCATCGGCCCAAAACTGCGAGAAGTTACTGTAGACTTCTCAGGTTTACAGGAGGAATAAGCGAAAATGGGTCTTACGGTGAATGAGGACAAAACGAAACTATTAGTTTCAATGTTAGTTTCATCTACCTAGGCTCCGTAATCAATAAAGTTAATAACGTCAGCCTCGAAATCCGGAGAAGAAACCTGATTATGTATAGATCTCGACGAACGAAAAACCAGCTATACTAGATACTGATTTTACCTGACTTGAAGTATGGTTCGGCATACTACATTGATGTGGTCAGACGCATTCTCCGTTTAATGCATAGATGAAAATGCTTCCGAGCGAAAAGTCTACGACAATGAACTCGATGAACCGCGCAGAAGAGGGCGACCAAAACTCCTTTGGAAAGACCAGGTTCTGCAGAACACTGTGTGACGAACTGCAGAATTTTCAGAAGTTGCCTGAAAAACGAGTTTTAAGCCAACTTTTGTAAACAAACTTCTCGATAAGTTGATAAAAGGCATAACAAACGATTGCAGTTGTTTTATTGAAATATAAGCTGTAATTTTACTTTTTTCACACCACAACATCGTCTCCAAATTATTTCGCTGTATTACGAATTTCAGCGTTTTGTGAAAAATTGTTGTAGTGCAATTCGCACAACATATGATCGACCTTCTGAGCCCACTATTGCTACTACCATCCGCAATAATCCCAAGTCCATTGATGCCTTAAAGTACAAAACCGATCTTGTCGTTCACATAACAGAGGCCCAAACAATCGAAAATTTCCCGAAAAATTAGGTAAAGGGTTTTCCAATAAGAGGCGTTATTTTGGTATTCAAAGAAAAATTCCTTTTTTTTGAGATAAAAGATCGGCTCTTTATTTCATAATAAAAAGGAATTAATGCTTTTAATAATGAAAAACAACATCAGTCAAATGGCCACCACGAGCACGCTTACAGGACCATATCATTTTCATGAAATTTTTCTTAACCAAGTAGCAAAGTGGCTGCCCTATGTCCTCACGAATTGTATCTTTGAGGTATTGAATCGATGCTGGTCTGTTGGCGTAGACCTTCTTTTCACGTGGCCCCAAAGGAAGAAGTCGCAAGGTGTAGAATCACAAAATCTCGGTGGCCAATTGTGATCACCTCTTCAAAAGATAAAACGGTCCGGAAACTTTTCCCGTAAAGGATCAATGGTTTCGTTGCTTGTGTGGCACGTAGCACCGTCTTGTTGAAAGTAAACGTTGTACAGATCAATACTATCCAACTCTGACCATAAAAAATCCTTAATCTTCTCTCGATAGCGCAATCCATTCATCGTAACTGTTAATCCAACCTCATTTTCGAAAAAGTAAGGTCCAATGACCATAAACCGTACCAAACAGTCACACGTTGAGGATGGAGAGGGTTCTTGGGTTTTCCGAGCCCCAGATGAGACAATTTTGCTTGTTAACGTAGGCACCGATGTTGAAATGGGCCTCATCAGTCAAGATGATTTTTCAATGGAATTCCGGATCATTTTCATGCATTTCAAAGACCCAATCAGCAAAGACACGACGTTGTTGATGATCGGCCGGCTTGAGTTCTTGTGTTAACTGAATCTTTATAAGCCTTAAGACCCAAGTCTTTATGCAAAATACGGGGTAATGACGTTTGTGAAATGCCTAATTCCAAAAAACGACGAGCAATGGACAAACCTGGGTTTTCTTCAACACTTTGGGCTACAGCAGAAATATTCTCAGTTGTTCTTCAGCGACATGCACGGGTTTTATTCTTCACATCACTAACTTGTCACAACAGCTCGAATTTTTCCACCAATTTCTGTATTGCGGTCCGACAAGGTGCTCCACGACGAACTGTGACTGCAAGATTTTTACCATTTTTGTGGTGAATTTTAATAATTTCAAAGCGTTGTTAAAATGTGTATCGTTCCATTTTTAGTAATGGCGTAGTTACTACTTGTCAAATGTCAAAACATGACAGCCTCAAAAGTGACAGCTTCCGAAATAGCGGGCTATTCACAATAACACCCTCTTGAAAAACCCTTTAGATCGAATATTGTACTATAATAAGAGCGTGAATGCTATTTGAACGGTATTTGTGTTTCATTAATGAGCTCATATCAATGAAATAATAATTTGGAAAAAAAAATAATTCATATTGTTTTTAAAGGCAAAATAAATTCCAAATTTTACACGACCCACCCTTAAATGACGACTTTTTTAATAGCTCTGAAAAAATTACCAAGTCTTGGAACACAAGTTTTTTATAACAAATTAGAATAAGTTTTTCTATAACAAACTAGATCCAATCAAATTTAATTTTTTCAAATTTATCGGTTTGGGTCAAACCGATTTTCGGTTACGATTTCAATCACCCTAGTAATTAATTTAAAAAGAATCCTGATTGTTTTGCTATTGGCACACATATCCATCGGTGTAAGTTCTATTGCTGCTGCTGCACATTGCTGCATTTAATTATACTTACGGACACCAGATGAGATCCTCATAGGTGGGCGAAACGTAACGTAAACTCCGGTAACAGATATCGTATAAGGCCTCATTATCGATGCAAAATGTTAGGTCGGTATTCTCACACAATTGATGGGCCGACAATGTGGCATTGTAGGGTTCGACAACAACTTCTGACACCTGAGCGAACAAATAAATCCGCGAAACGAACGTATGCCAGGCAATCGAATCGAAGGTGGATGGGTGGATGAGGTATTTTGTGTCAGTGAGTTGGATTTTGTTTGAATGAATAAGCAAATAGTCGTTTTCACACACGCACACACACACATACACACAGTGCCGTGCAATCATCATTTAGCCATCCATTTAATTTCATTTCATGTACGTTGCACACACACACACGCAAGCGAGCGCATCATAATCATGACCATGGTGGCGTATGAGAAATGAGAATAACGTAAGGAAGGCATGGTTTTGTTGAAGAGTGTGTGAATTCGTTATTGTTGTTGGTGGCGTATTTAACCGTTCCATTTGTTTGTGTTGATTCACACATTTGCCAAATGCGACCGACCAAAGCACACACAGGCAAATTCATGGCGATAATAATGTTTACACAACGCACACACACGCACGTACGTACATACGTATATATCATCATTATTGTTGTGGTTGCCAATGATGATAGGTAATAGCGGTGATAGTGTTGGTGTTCACGTTGTTGTAATGTATCCCACATCAAAATACATACATGAAAGAATACGTACGCATACATACATATGTACATACATACAGGCATAAACATGTACGTAGACATTTTTAATGCATTAACGTTGTAATCATCATCGTCGCCATCGCCATCGTCATCGTTAAACACCGGAAATGTTACCAATATTGCCGTTGTAGTTATTGTACAAAATGTCATCGTTGTTGTTGGTGTTGTTGAGTGCAGTTTTATCATTGTTCAATATTCGCGCACAATCCATGTATCATTGTGTTGGTAGCGTTCAGGTTGTTGTAGTTATTGTTGTTGTTGTTGTACCCATTGGACCGTGCATTTGTACAAAAGTCGCGAGAAAAAGGAAAGAGAAGACAAACAGAAAAATTCATTCATTAGTTTAAACTTACAGAAACAAGATGATTCAGATCTCCATAGGTTGGCGATGATAACTTCAGCGTACGGAAGCAGATGTCATACAAAGCTTCGTTGTCAATGCAGAATGTTTCATCGGTATTCTCGACCAGTTGATGAATGGACAATGTGGCATTGTATGGCTCAACCACTGTATCGGAAACCTGATGAGACGACGTCGACGACGCCCCAAGGAGAACATCAGCCATAATTGCAATTCGTAAGTGCAGCCAGCATAAATACGTTGTTGTTGTTGATGTTGGGCGTTGGGTGTTGGTTGTTGCAATTGCAATTATATGCCACAATATGTTAAATACATTTGCATTGGGCAGCAGATGTAAGCGTTGAGCAGTTCAAATTTAATATAAAGCGTAACAACAGCATTGGCATTAACGTAAATAAACATACATATATGGAGGGAGGAAAAAAGAGAAAGAAAAAAATGTAAACAGATACGTTAGTTCAGATATTAACAACATACAACAAGAAAAGAAGAACAATAATTTCACGTGCAAGAAAAAAATTTCAATAATTACACAGCCGGCTTGAATTGAGAAAACAAAAAAAAAAACTTAAAATAAATAAAAATACAATAATTAAAATATTCTCCTTACATGATTTTTAAATTTTTTCTTAGTTTATGTATGGTACAGTAGGGTGCAGCGGAATTTTAAATAATAATATCATTGGCGTGGCGTGTTTGCTATTGGCATCTAGAGAGAAGAACGATTACTGTAAACTTTTCTATAAAAATTATTCAATCTATTTGAAATCCATATGACTGCTTAAATCTAATGTTTGGAATCGTCGTCAATGGGTCTAGCGTCATCGTATGATTTATGGGAATATTATTTATGATATTCATATGCCACCATATAACAATATAACAAAAGAGCCCAAAACGTGATAAATTCCCCTATACGATACTTACTATCTTCAAATCGATATTAAATTATTTTATGGCATGTAACTTGACAAAACGAATAATGCAGAACCTCTTCGTTTTGAGGCTACTTTCATGTGCAGTTCTCAGAATTGAGTCCCAAATCAATGAGCTAAAAAATTTTGTAATTGTTTACATGCTATTTACCCGTATCCCTTCATACACATATGTGAGATGTATGTTTAGGCAAAGACACACACCAGAAATTATAGCAAAGTAGAAACTGAATTATAGTGAGATGAGTAAGTAATCAAAATATACTGATTTATTAGTCGATAGGAGTTATGGCTGGTTTGCGAGTAAATTGGCCTGGCTGAACACGATACCTCGGATAAGCTTCGGTGATCACAACAGAAATTTATAAGAAATCTGGCCGCAGACACGCTGCAAATATGGTGGGAACACTTTCGTACTCTGATCGTTCCCGAAGGCAGCATAAGTGACTAACTCACACCAAATACTGACGATGGAGTGGATGGTCCATTACTGCGACAAAACGAGATCTGCACGGAGATTGCACGGCTTAAAAATAATAAGGCTGCGGGAGCCTAGGGACTATCGGCAGAGCTTTTTAATCTCGCCGGCGATGAGCTGGCAATATTTATGCACTAGCTTTATGAGCTGGTGCATAAATCGTATTTATGATACGATTTGGCGAAAGAATGCATACCCGATAATTAGAATCTGAATGTTGTATGTCCAGTGCCTAAGAAGGACGATCTAAGTGAGTGCACCAACTACCGTGGGATTACCCTTTTCCATCAAATACAAGGTGCTGTCTAGTGTGTCATGTGAAACACTTAAGCCCATTCTATCGAACCATATTGGATTTTATCAGTGTAGCTGAAGAACTGGTAAATCCACGAACGACCACATATTCACAATACGAAAAACAACAAGTGCAGATCGACATCTGCCATCTGTTTATTGATGGCAAAGCTGCATTCGATAGTCCGATACGACAAAAACTATTAGATGTTTTGCTATTCCCGAGAAGCTGATACGAATTTGCGGGTTGACACTGACCGACATGAAGTCTTCAGTGAAAATAGTCAAAAAGCTGACAAGCGAGGCTTTTGACAGGACAATAGTCTGTTATGCGATCTTTATAAGATCGAAATGGAGATGATCATTTGGAAGATTGCAGTAAACACGATTGTACGATCTTAATTTAAAGTCATATGCTGCTCGCATATGAAGATGACATAGAAATAATTGGCCGTCGACTGCGGAATGTTACTGCGGCCATTACAAGCATTAAGAAGCAGTCGGCAGAGGTGAATATGGTGATAAATAAGAAAAAAAAACTAGTACAGAAATTTCAGTCAGATAAACTGACTGATAAATACCTTTTGGATGTATTGATGTTATTATGGAATGGTACATTTGGATGGGAGGTACCAGAAGGAGCGTGGTTAGATTTCAAGTTTTTTCTATCGTATTATAGCTTTACCTAATATAGAATTTGGCCACGATCGCGTGTATTGATATTATTACTCAATTTCTAAATTTCTAATTTGTATGAGAGGTACCAGAAGGGGCGTGGCTTTACTAAATACAGAATTTGGTCACGATTGCGTGTATGATATTGATACTCAATTTCTTAAGTGGGCGGGGTGGTACATTTGTATGAGAGGTACCAGAAGGGGCGTGGCCATGTATTCCATTTGCAATACCGTTAGTAGTTTTGGGGAAATATTAACCCATGCAAAGTTTCAAAACAATTGGTTGCGTCTTTCAAAAGTCATCGTACGTACCAGCCGGACAGACATACGAACTTAAAAAATCATGAATCGAATTTAGTTTGAAGAAACCTATGGTCTAAAATGTCTCCTTCTAAGTGTTACACTTTTAGGTAGTATCAAATGATATATACTATCCTACTCGTACGATGATCGTATAACAAAAGTAATCCTCGACACCTATAAATTTGAAGTGTGACATGATTTTTTCTACCTTGGCTACGTCGTAGGCAAAAATAATAAAGTCAGCCTGGAAATCAAAAGACGAGTATTAATAGCAAACCGCTGCTACTATGCTCTAAGCAAGTCATTTAACGACAATACCCTCTCTTGACTAACAAAGATTCAACTTTACCAGACAGTGACACTACATGTGTGGCTCTACAACGCAGAATCCTGGGCAATGACACAAGCGGTTCTATATATTCTATGAGTCTTTGAGAGAAAAATACTTAGCAAAAAAGGTGGATTCATTAAAGCCTATAATTGTATTGAAGACATCAATTTGGACAGAAGTGTCTTAAAGCTGAAGTCCGTACGCTTCCAGTGAGATATAACACGATATATTATCTCTATGATTTGATGGCGGAATCATGGAGCAAAGAACGTTACTTCTAAAAAAGCAAAAAACGGAGATACAAAACAAAATATCATTTTATCTTACAAAAAAGATAAATTAGGATTTTGATTCAAGTTGATTTTTAATGCACAATTGACCCCCAACAAAACCCCATTAATCGTATTTGTTGCTATTTTAGGTCAACCTATTTATCATTCTGGCGAGGTGTGAACGGTGTGTTCAAAGTATTAAATATATTTTAATTCCTGGTCAAATGCAACGAAGAATTTTTTGTTGCTGGTTTTTTTTAATATTATGTATGCCAGCATATGTATAAGTAAACATACATTTATATGCACTAATTGCACATAAAAAGTTTTTTTTTATCATTATGGGCTTACAATCAATGTGTGTTGTTGTTGTTGTTCTTCATCTTTAAAGCGCATTCGTTGTGCTGAATAATGAACGCACCGTATACACACACACACACACAGCATTACATCGGTATCCATAAAGTTCAGATAAGTATTCACACATAAGAGTAAAAATACTACTTTTCGTTTGTTCGCTCTCTGCAAATGTGCATAAAAGATTTAATTGTTATTTACACTTAAAAGCAGTAGGAAAAACCAACTAGAGTTTCATATCTTTAATATTTATCAAAGATTTTTCATAAATTTCGTTTGTTTATTTTGAAAACGGAGTCATATCCATATCCTGATGCTTGTCCATGTGTGTGTATGTATGTTCAAAACTACAGAAACACAAACATCGTCAATGTTTACAGAGCTTGAGGCATATTGAATGTCCACTCTTAATTGTGGCCATGTCCGTACGTTACCACACGTACAACCATTCATTTATAGGATTATCAGTAGCTGTGTGTGTGTGTGCGTGTGTTTGAAAATATGCATGTATGCATGTGTGTGTTGAGTGTATTACAGTATTTGACAAAAGTATGGAAACAGGGAGAGATTTGTAACAAGAATGTCAAATTTGTCTAAATCATATTTTAGTATTATGAAGGTGCCACGGAATGGCACACAATTTGCGCTGCTTAATTAAGAGTTAAGAGTTGAAGCCTTATATGACAAAGGTTGCACCACCCTTTATTATCATTGTTTTTCAATTCTTTGAGATCACACATACTTTTGTCCCTCATTGTATGTTAGTTATTGCAACCTGAAGGCATAGACATATTGCTATGGCATATCCAGTAAAAATGAATATCACAACAACAAACACTAAATTTACCTTCAAGACTAATAAGTGAATAATGTTAACCATTTAACTGGACACTGGCATCAGTACCTAATATTAACACATTCTTATGCATATTGAAATACATGTATGCCTCATAATGGTGCACTAAATTGCGGTATACTATGGACATTATGGGAAAACAACGTCACAGACTAAACTGCAATATATGACAAAGGATATTGGGCCAAAGTGGCTAGAGGATAGAGAGCACGTTTTCCGTTTTACATGCGGGAGGGTACTTAAAAGTACTAAAACAAGGCCAGTACAGTAGTTAAAGCTTAGTCATGCTAGATATAAGGCATTGACAATTGGTTAACAGAGAAACTGCATATTTCTAATAAAAATAACGCAGCCTATTCCGATATAGTATTTCTTCCCCCAACTCATATACAGACATATATAAAGGAGTCGTAAAAAAATAGATTCAGTTTTGTAAATAATCTAGTTTTAATCTGTTTTATACAAACGGATTCAGATAGACTAACTTTTAAAATAATAAAATTATTTTTTAAACCAAATGCCTCCGATCATAGAAATATAGATTGATGTGATAGGACTCGAGCCCAAGTTACCAGTAGGTTACGATCGCTATAAATAACCTTCCCAATTTATTAGGACTAATAAAAAAAGTTGATTTTATTTGAAGCGGATGGGCGACTTAACGACAAATTTAAGGGAGTATATCGGCGTGGGGCATTCTTCGCAGAATGTGTTTTTTTTAGATAGAAGACATATTGGGAGAGATTTGTTTCTAGTCTTAAGTATGTTAAGGAAACCCCTGCATTTAGATTCAACCTTGGTCTAGAGTTTCAGTAAACAGTCGGCAAAATCTTCCGATATCGGATCCGACATCGGGTCGAAGTCGTTACAAACACGTATGGAGTGGTTGACACGAAGTCTCACCGATGCAGCTGATGTTATGTACGACTTGTCGCACCGACGTCTGAACGATTTCTGAATGTAAATCGATATCGTAACCAATTCGGACGGATATCTTATATTAGAAGGAATTCGGATCTTCTTGCCGACGCGTCGTACCGATTTCTGCCCGAAGTCTTTAGGAAAATATCTTCCGATATCGGAACCGAAATCTGTCTGAAATCGTAACCAAAAACGTATAGAGTGTTTGACACAAAGTCTGTCCTACGCAGCTGAGGGAAATCTAATGTATGACATGTTTTACCGATGTCTGAAAGATTTCTAAAAGTAAATCAAGGGAAATTCCGAAGGAAAATTCGACGCGTCGTAACAAATTCGGACCAATATCTTAACAAAGATAATGTGCAGACGTGTTAGATATCAGCCAAAGTCGGTCACAAATCGGTACGACAGTCGGCAAAGTCTTCCGATATCGGTTCCGAATTCGGCCAAAGTCGTTGCTAAAAACGTATGGAGCGTTTGACACGAAGTCTGACCTACGCAGCTGAGGGAAATCTGATGTATGTACGACATGTCGTACCGACGTTTTAACGATTTCTGAAAGTAAATTGAGGGAAAGTCTGATGGAAAATTCGAATTCTGAGTCGAATTTAAGATGTTCATCTGTTTGTCTGTCTGTCTGCGGGATATCGAGCAGAAATTCCGAACACAAGCTTCTATCCTCTAAGCGGAGGATGAGTAATGACATAAGATGAGCATGATTGGATAAAAACTACTCCCACCTCACATAGAAACACCTCTTTGTGGGGGTCTGTCCCCGTGATTAAAACCGTATTTAAGAACCTATCAAGCCGAAAATTGGTATACAAGTTTGTATCCTCTAAGCGGAGATAACGTTGTAAAATAAGCAAAATCAGAAAAAAAACTACTCCCATCTCTCATACAAACTCCCCCTTGTAGGGAGTGTCCGTGTACCTATCCCTGTGAATACAACCTTAGTTTAAGAGTTATTGAGTTAAAATTTGGTATGCAAGCTTCTTTCCTTTAAGAGTACTTAAGTTCCTAGATAAACATGATCGGATAAAAACTACTCCCACCTTCCATACAAACACCCCTTTGTGGGGAGTGTCCGTGTACTACGATTACAGCCGTAGTTTAAGAAATATCGAGCAGACATTTGATATGCAATCTTATATCATTAAAAAGTGGTTAAGTCCCAAGATGAGCAAGATCCGAAAAAAACCATTTCCACCTCCCATACAAACTTCCTTTTTTTGTGATGTCTGTCTGGCTTTTCCCCAGATTACAGCCGTAGTTTAAGAGCTATGTAGGGTTTATGAGTTATAAGATGATCAAGATCGGACAAAACCTACTTCCATCTCCCATACAAACTCCCCCTTTGTAGGAATGTCTGTCTTTCCATCGATTACAGGCGTAGTTTAAGGGCTATCGAGCTTAAAATTTAGTATACAAGCTTCTATCCTTTAAGCGTAGGTTAAGTTATAAGATGAGCCAGATCAGATTAAACTTATCCCACTTTTAAGGCAAATAACCTGTTTTATTACCATTTTTACAAATGGTGAAGGGTATCTGAGCTTCGGCATATCGTAATATAATTTCCTTGCTAATATAAATCACAGTTTGGTAGTTAGTCAGTGTAGCCAGTAATATGGGGAGCATGAGCCCCGGAATATATTCTTCGCCTGATCAGTTTGTGTAGGAACGCTAGACAGCATCACGTGGGCTGTGATTGAAACCGAATTCACTGATAGAATTTCATTGCCACCGAGTGCTACACCCCACAGAATAGGACTCACATTTTCCAATCGGGATATGTCCCATACTGATAAAGCCAATTTTGAAATTGTTGGATAGAGTCAAAGACGTCTGATTCCAAAATATGCGACTTCTATTTTTAGAAAGTTCAAGTTTAGTTGACCATCCCAGACCAAGTAAATGACAATCACCTTTGTATGCCCAGTGTGTTAAGTACACCATGGGCAAAGCCTGCACAGTGGGACACATGTAAATCTCTCGGGGACACTCCTGCCAGTTTGAATAACGATTACTAGATACAAAATTTGATTTTCATGTCCACTACAAATGGAATTTAATAGAGTTATTTTGTTTAAGTAACAGTGTTCGCAACATTGCATCGCTTTTTGTCTCTAACTAGCAGACATTGGAAAAACTTCTTCGAACATCAATTGCCATTTCCAACTACTCCCTCGTACAATATATGTACATAGAATGGACTTACATCATAAACATTTCGTTTTAGGATGTCTATTGAATGCATTTCTCATGTTTTGTTGAATTTTGCTTTTCGAACATACATACATACATAAACTTGCATATATTTTATATGAATGTACATTTAATCATTCATATTCGTAGTATATACATACGTATGTGAAAGTACACACACACACATATTTACATGTAGACTTTTCATGAATTCATATCGTATAAATGCATAAAAATTGTGGACATGCAAATGTCTAGTTGTTTGAACATTTTTCAATGGTTTCCTCTTCAGATGCAATTCATAACAACAAACAGTCCAATCCAGTCCAGTCCGTTGCAGCTCAATGTAATACAAATCATGTAATTCCTATATCTTGGCTGGTACAAAATTTATTTGTATGTAATCATTTCAAATGAAGGATCAAATGAATGTTTGTGGCCCCCTGCCGACTGTGTAAAGGAGTAAGAAAGCCTTACTCCAAATCTATGACAAAAATAGATTGATGTAGCCAAATCAAAGCCATTGTAACTGGATTCTCTAAGTAGTAAGAAATGAAATTATACCATATCCATATACACACAGTGGTATGTACATTGGTATGATAGTATGTTTGCCTGCGACAACAAATGTGTATGCATTCATATGTATGAGAGTACATAAATATCTCACATGATACACCGATAAAAACCAATTAAATCGGGTTTATTTATAATGTTTATACATGAATATCAACTTTTGACTGTGTACACTGTGTGTGAGTGTTGAAGTGCATGTACATGTATATTGTCGTATATTGTTACACACACATAAATACCATCAACAATTTGGACATACAAACACTTTTATTTGCTTTATTTAGTTTGATATTAATGAATCTTACTTTTGTCCTTTGTATTTTGTTTGGTAAGGCGTTTTAATTAAACAAAATACTTCGTTTTCTAATATTTATGAAAATTAATGCTACAAACATCACAAAGGAAACAAGAGTCATGAGCGCATATAACTAAACTCTTATTTTTAATTGTATGTATGTATATGTATATAAAAGTAAATCCTGTGCAGTCGGCTGTCCATACATATATAAGTAGGAGAATTAAAATCTTTAAGGAGAAATAATTTTGGTTATGGTTAAGGCAAGTAGTATAGTTAGTATCTTGGTTAGGGATAATAAGGAAATTCATTGTTATTAGAGAAGCTTATCCTATGCCACTAAAACTCAATGGTATAATAAAAGTGTAAGAAATTTCGATAAGAGAGTAGAAAATACAAAGGGAATAATTAATTTTAAAAAGTAGAAAGAAATCCAACACGATTGGATAATGGTGCTTAAAATCTGTCTGTTAGACAACTAATCTGGAGTGGGTTGTAAAATATAAGATTCTATATTGGGAGGTGCTCCAAAATGTTGCTAACTTAAACATATTGTAATTTGTAATTAAAATTTTTAATTTATAACAAATTTACAACAATGAATGATGTTTAGGTGGCTTTGTATGAAACTGTTCAAACGACTTGGCAATGTGCTAGTGATACCTATTATGGCGTTGTATGTTTATGTTTTGCAAAACTGACCTGCAAATTTATCAATGCTTTATATGTGCAGCTTGGACAGACAGACATTCATGCTGAGTTTGCCGATTTTGATTTATATAAATGACGAACATTTTTCTTCAAAAAATTTAAAAAAATTTTTCAAAAAATTTTTTCTTCAAAAAATTTTCATATATAGCCTTTTTTTCATAAATTTTCTCCAATAAATCCAAATTTCTGGTCATATATAGGCTGCCTCATCTGTGATAATTAGAACACTGGTCATTGCTGATGATATTGAATGACGACTCTGACCCAAGTACTGTTCAGTACACATGTAGCGAGTTTGCTAGGTGGGGCGTGGCTAGACTTTCAGTTTATATCTCCAAAACTTTATGCTGATTTGGCTTTACTAATTACAGAAATTGGGCACGATCGCGTTGGTTGTATTGATATTATTACTCGCTTTCTGAAGTGGGCGGAATAATACGTTTGTATGGGAGATAACTAAAGGTGCGTGGGTAGACTACCAGTTTTTTCTCCTAAACTTTAACCTTAGCCTTACTAAATATAAAATTGGGACACGATCGCGTTGGGTCCATTAAAAATATTAATCGTGGGCGGTATCAAATGGGTATGTTGGTACCAGATGGGACGTGGCTAGACGTCCATTTTTTCTGCAAAACTTTATTCGGCTATAGCTTTACTAAATACAGAATTTTGACATGATCGCGTTGGACACGATCGCGTTGTATTGATATTATTACTCGATTTCTAAAGATGGCGATATGATAAAGGGTTTTCCAATGAGAGGTGTTATTGTGAATGGCCCGCTGTTTCGGTAGCTGTCAATTTTGACGCTTTTATTCTTCGACATTTGACAAGTAAAAACTACGCCATTAAAGCTGAGACGATACACGCTTCAACAACGCTTTGCAATTATTACTGAAATTCACTACAAAAATGGTGAAAATCTTGCTGTCACAGTTCTCAAAACTAAAGAATTTTTTGATCGTCGTGAAGCACCTCTTCGGATGGCAATACAAAAATTGGTGGAAAAATTCGAGCTGTTGGGACATGTTAGTGATGTGAAAAATAAAATCGGGGACGTCGCCCAAGAAAAACTGAGAATATTGCTGCTGTAGCCCAAAGTGTTGAAGAAAACCCAGGTTTGTCCATTGCTCGCCGTTTTTTGGAATTGGGTATTGCACAAACGTCATTACACCGTATTTTGCATAAAGACTTGGGTCTTAAGGCTTATAAAGTTCAGATAACACAAGAACTCAAGCCGGCCGATCATTAACAACGTCCCGTCTTTGCTTATTTGATTGCTTGAAATGCATGAAAATGATCTGGAATTCCATCAAAAAATCATCTTGACAGATGAGGTCCATTTCCACCTCGGTGGCTAGGTCAACATGCAAGCAATTGTCGCATCTGGGGCTCGGAAAACCCAAGAGTTATTGCTGAGAAGCCTCTCCATCTTCAACGTGACTGTTTGGTGCTGTATATGGTCCGGCGCACAGTGGGGTATGGGACCCCCAAAACGGAGATTAATTCAAAAATGAAAATTGCGATTTCCAATTAAAATTTTGTACTCAATAATTGTACACAGAATACTGATTCAATAGATACTAGAATCAATTACATATGTTGTAAATTTAAAGTTCTATGCTCTCTCAAACTTCGGAAATTTTGTCGCCTTTTCTACGTGTTAGCGAAAAGTGGAATATTGATATTTTGGAGTGAAAGTTTTTGCCTTTTAGTCATTTACAAATCGAATAATTTTAATGGATCCTTTAACTTCAGCTATTGAAGAACAGGAATAACAAATAGTTGTATAAAATAAATACGTACAATAATTTTTAATTATTTTTGAAAAAACGGTCTAAATTTAAGGTATTTTTGAAATGTATGTAGATTTTTAAAATGGTTCCGGGTAAAACCGTGTTGAAAAATTAACATAATTGTAAAATATAACATCTGTACTTACAAAATCAAGAAAAACATTTTGCGCGTTTTTGCGCCAGTTTGTTTTATTAAATAAATTGTGATGTAAGACACCCCTGCGAAAACGGTGGAAAATTCGTTTGGTTTGATTTGGCCTCATTTTCTTTGTGTATGCTTTATTGTAATTTGTTGCTGAGCATTAATTTTTAATTATACCCTACATAAGGCCATATATGCTTATTTGCCTTGATAAAATTCAAATTGAAAATATGGTTAAATCTCATTATTTCACAACAACTCTAGATTTTATAGCCGTCACAGCAAATTTTTTCAAAACGCTAAAATATCAACATATTCGGGAAAATCAATTCAGAACTGATTAATAACAAGCACTAAAACTAGTTCTTCATGCAAAATTCATAGAAATACCTTCTAACTAGTTCAAGTTACTTTTATAAAAATGTGATTCATTTCGAGGTTTGTTTTTTAAATGGTTTTATTTACAAAACACGAGTGACTGATTACAAACTGTTATTTGACTGGTGTTTAATATTGTTTGGCATTTTGTTATGAAGTAACTGAAATGGAAGCAGCGGCTCCAAAAATTATTTTTTTGTAAAATATGTTTTTTGAGCCCTTCGCTCAACAAGTAGTGTGCATAATAGACTATCTGAAAGCGCTATTGTCAATATCATTCTCAAATTTTGGCCTCAGTGTACGTTACTGTATAATACGCAACCAAAAATACCTCTTTCATCCGACATAGAGGAGAATGTTGCGCCTGTAGAGGAGACCGTTACTAAAGATGCCGACCAGTCGATTAGACACCGTGAGCATTCTGTGCACGCTTTGCATTAGATATGCAACAACTTCGAATGACGCTGTAATGATGAATTCCCATTCCTTTTCCAACGCCTCCGCCCCACCCTCCGAGATTGCACATACTTATTCAAATGTATACAGCTTTTTGGTCCACTCTGTATATAAACAGATAAGTGTGTATACATATGTACATAAGCATTTATATATATTTTAAACAGTTAAAACATAAGTCAATATTAAATTTCAAAGAGATCGGATACAAACCGTAGCTTTTATAAAGGTTTGATTCTACTACAGTATATATACATATAAGTATATATATGGGGGAGTATATGTATATATGGACCGATTTCTTAAAAACTTCAAACCAATCGATTTTATAGCAAAAGGAACATCTGTGCCAAATTTGGCAAAGATCGGACGCTTCCTTGAATTAATCTCCGTTTTGGGTGTTCAATACCCCACTGTGCGGCGGGGTCATTGGACCTTACTTTTTTGAAAATGAGGTTGGATCAACAGTGAATGGATTGCGCTATGGAGAGATGATTAATAATTTTTTATGGTCGGAGTTGGATGGTATTGATCTGGACAACGTTTACTTTCAACAAGACTCCGCTACGTGACACACAAGCAACAAAACCATTGATCTTTCACAGCAAAAGTTTCCGAACCGTGTTATCTCTCGAAGAGGTGATCACAATTGGCCACCGAGATCTTGTGATTTAACACCCTGCAACTTCTTCCTTTGGGGCCACAGCAGCCCAGCGTCGATTCAAGACCTCAAAGATAAAATTCGTGACGCTATTGAGGACATAGGGCAGCCACTTGGCGATTTGGTTATGGAAAATTTCAAGAAATGGATATGGTCATGTAAGCGTGCTCATGGTGGCCATTTGGCTGATGATGTTTTTCATTATTAACGGCATACCTTCCTCCTTATTATGAAATAAACATCCGATCATGTATCTCAAAAAATTACATTTTTCGTTGAATACCAAAACAACACCTCTTATTGGAAAACCCTTTATATTTGAATGGGAAGGAGCGTGACCATGTAGCCAAGTTGCAATATCGTAAGTAGCTTTGGAGAAATATTCACTCGTTCAAAGTTTTAAAACATTTGGTTGCGTCTTTCGAAAGTTATCGTGTGTACCAGTCGGATAGCAGGACAGCCAGACAGACGGATAGACGAACATGGCTCAAACGACTTAAAAAGTCCTGAATCGAATTTGCTTCAAAGAAACATAGGGGCTAAGGTGACACCTTCCAAGTGTTAAACTTTTGGGTCGTGTCAAATGATATATACCCTTCTACCCGTAAGGGTATAGAGGGTATAAACATGTAAAAGGTCACTCAGAAAAGTATAGCCTAAGAACGCCAAACCTTTTGAGAATTTCACTTTACTGGCCGAGTACCTTCACCCTGACTTGGAAGTTCTCACACGCCAGACAGTGTTATCGACAATTTCACTTGCTGGGGGCATTGATGTGAAATCTTTGGTATTCATGAGTGCGCAAAATTTACAGTGTTCTCATTTTACAAAAGGCTAACAAGGCTAGGAAGAATGTGTTTTTCCAAATATAAATTTGATAGCAGCTTTATTGCGAATCTTCCAGTGGTGATTGTAGCCGGTAGCGTGAGAATCAAAAGCCGCGGGATTTAGTCTCTTGTCAAATCAGTTTGTGTAGGAACGCAAGTGAGAGCATTACGTGGGGTTGAAATCAAAATCGTTGGTAGAGTTTTGGGTTCGAATGTGGAGTTGCATTGCAACCGTGTGCTACCCCCATAGAGTAGGATTCACCTTGCACAATGCGGGTATGTCCCATACAGATATACGACTAGACATGCCGAATGATTCGACTATATAGAAATTGCTGTCAGCAACATAGAGACGGCCGCCGATCAAAGAAATTTAGAAGCCTATGACAGGGCTCGAACCCAGGTCACCCGCATGATAGTAGCGTTTGCTAACCGTTGCTACAACACTTAAGGGTATGTGTAAAAATATTTTATAATATAAAACTATTTGTTTAAAAATTAATTCTATATTACGTTAAAAGTTTGCTTTTAATAATACTATTCCTTTCAAAACCCTACGTATTCCTTGTACAAAACTATCGAGTTGTTTATTAGCTCACAAGCTGCAGCTTCAATTGCATCAAAGTGTATATGTACTTCAACGCAAAATAACACACAAAAAAAAAACTGTAAAACTCAAAAGTTATCAACCAAAACATCAAATTTATGCCTTCACAATCTTGGTGGTTCATCCTTTAGCTGAATGCAAAGAGCCGGAATAAATATTGCCTATGATTTAACAAAAATTTGACTTGGCATATATACACATACATACATACGCACATATACATACGAGTACAAAGGCATACGCACACAACTACAACTGCAACATTTTTGTCTCATAAATAACGTACGCACAGCATAAGTTACCACCAAAATCTGGTCGCATGCAATAACGCCTTCGCCGACCGCATTTGCAATGTTGGTTGTTCAAATGTGTTCGAGGCGACGAGCTGAGTATATTTGCGTATGGGGGCTTGTATTTGCGAAAGCGTATTGTGTACGTGTGTTTGCGTGTGTGTGTTCATGTTCACATAGAGAAGCTTTAGCCAATCAACCAAATCCGCATTTCTATCCGCAATAAATTTTTGTCAATTTAAACAGAACAAAAAAGATTGCTCACAACGAAAACTAAAATTTATTTTACACCCGACCACACACTCACACGTTATAACATATAGGTATGTTGCTATATGTTTGGGACTGCCAACCTTTGGCTCAATAGTGTTGTGTATGAAGTGAAAATACACAGGAAATAAAGAAAAATTATGAAATTTTGTGTGGCCCAATAACTTTTTTGGTACAACGATGCAACAAATGCAACACTCTGAAGCTGTGCCTCGCCTACCTCACAATGATCGTCTTTTCTACACAGACACGATCAGCAATACGAACATATTCGAAAGTTTTGATTCATTCAATACAGTCAGTCTCTGCTTGAGTTTTATAAAACCTACAGAACACACGCTTGTTTCGCATACAACACAAAAGCAGACACATTTTTGTGATTAACTATTTTTTTTATCATCATTTGAATTGTTTTGTGGGTTGTTGGTATAAAAAGAAACAATACGGCAGATTCCAGATATTTGTTTATTTTATAAGTTTTTTTATGTTTCGACGACAGTTAAAATTTTTCTAGGCCCGTCATAACAGCCAAGATTGTGCTGTTCTGTGTGATACATTGCCTACACAGCTATGTATATACAAACATGAATATTTGCTTATGTATGTATGTTCGCTTACACTTATGCAAGATGTCAAGTCAATTGGTGTTCATCTAATTTCATGCTTGAGCAGACATAATTTATTATAACGCATTATAATGGCACACCAAAAAAAAAAAAATTACGCATTCGGTTCCGGCAATTCCAGATTTAGGCACACCCGCATGAAGAACTAACACAAACACATGTACATAAATCAATGTGCATTCCGTATACTCGTATGCGCGTGTGTGTGTTTAAGAATGCGAATGAATGCATGCTACATTTGTCGATCTTAGTCAAAAATTTTCATTGATAATATAAATTAACTTTATCTAGGCCTTATATCAAGTACTTCTATTCTACTTCAATTCCTTTAGTAGTTAATCAAAGTAGTTATCGATTGATGCAACTACCACATTGATGCAACGCTGAATGAAAAATCAGAGAATTCAAAGTGTCCACAGAATTGATCAAAAGAAAATTCTAGGTTTTAAGACATTTGTGTGAGTACCGCATATTGCATTACCTACCTTTTTATATGTCATATACGTATTAGAATAATACGTTAATTATAGATTTACATTTATTTGCTTTAAAACTCCGCATTTTAAGGTAAACCATATAAACAGTATTATTGCAATTCTACACCCGAAATTCCTTATCATACCCACATTTTGGTGCAACAACACACACACCCCAACTTAATTAACCACAAACATGTAGGGAGAATCAACAGTGAGAACCATTAAATGTCCTACAATACAATATGTAACCATATGTAAGTTAATGACTGCAAATAGTCTGAACATCATTTACTATTCCAGCAGTGCAACAATCAGAGATAATTCATATATATATATAGATAAATCTTCTGTAAGGATACCTGCACCATTGCAATTTAGAACAAATAACAAGGAGTCTGGATAATAAGTTGGAACACGACCGTTAAGACGATCCACCTAACATCTTCGTAAGAAAGGTAATATCATGCTCAAATAATAGGAACGTCCCTCCCTAAGTATATGTGGGTACCAAAAATAAGAGATGAGTTTTATACACAGTTTTATTATTACAAACTAACCTCCACCGGTGGTAACAATCTTGTCGAGATGTGGAGGCTTACATGCTGTCTTTACGTTAAGAATCGCTAGGGGTAACTTTACGGCAACCACAAAGTGCCAATTTTTAGACCCATCGAATCTTAAAGCGTAAAAGAAGCTTAACCTAAGGTTACTCTCATCCGGAGTGTTATGTGTACTATGCTCATCGGTTGGTTTGCAGTCAGGGGTATCCGACTGTATTCTAATGAACCTAACTAATTTAATGAGTAATAGATTTAGCTACCAAGTCCGCTTTAACAGGGGTTATGACATGGTGGACCTACTTTCTCCTACAATCGTGGGATGCCTGACAAAAACAAACACACAATATACTGACAAAGAAACTGCTGACCCAACTTAGATCAGTCTGGCTGAGCTGCAAGCATATATCCAGGAACAGCATGATGCACTTATGCTGAAGCTTAAACACATCCAACTGTGATCAATCTGACAGAGCTGCAAGCTTTTATTCAGTAACAGCATGTTGAACTCATGCTGCAGCTTACCCCAAAGAACTCGTCACGAGTCCAAAATATTGATGTACAAAATGAGAGTGTCCTGTACTCGAATGTGTTGGTAAGTGGAAAGTCCGGTTACTCAATTGTCGGAAGAGGACATGGAAGATACGAGTCTCAACCAGATTGAAACACGAAAACTGACAATAATACGACGGAAAAAAATTTCCTTAACCCGCCAAAATGCCACTGTCACCCCGTCAATCTATACAGACTTGACCACAACCAATCAGGACAACCTGAGAGGTGAGATCAAAGTTGGCATGGGAAATGTGAGTGAGACGAAAAGATGCGATTTACCATGCCTTACCTTGTTCGAATTTTAAACTCTGTAACATTAAACGTTTGCTAGAAAACCGATCAAAATGCACCGTACAAGTTCGAGTACTACACTGTAAGTTATATTTTTACAATGGCTGTGGGAACATGTTAATGCAGTGTTAAATTTTGTTGCTTTCAACTAACTATTGTTGAATACTTTATTTATACAATGTTGTTGTTTTCTACTCTTTATTGACGATTACTCTGATATTTTGTTTCAGTAGGACTTAGAACTATAGACACAAAAAAAGCAAATTGTAGTCAAGGTCTATGTAATATCCTTTCTTCTTTGGTTTTCCTATGTGTGTTAATAAACATGTAGTAAATGACTGAATATGTATTTGTGTGGCTGATATTCTCAAATATAGTGATGCAGATATGATTGTGTTTGGGTTTTAAGTGTTGTAAACTATTACATATGCATATGTAAGGGGATTATGATAATCGATTATTCGACCTAATGCTAAAAACAGTTTGACTTTAAAATAGCTGTTTGTTTTAAAATCTGCAGATAACTTAATCGATATTAGATTTTTATATAAAAAAAAAGATTTATTATAAAATGAGTCTCATCAAATTCTCCTAGCGCCGTAAGGAAGAACCTAGAAGGCCTTATAGAACGCCTTCAAATGCAGTCAGTAGGCCTTCACACTGCATTCCCTTTTCCTTCCAAATAACATAGGGTGTCGCTGGAAGGCAAGGCCTTTCATCGTCGCTTCCTAAAAGAGGGAAGGCTTACATTCAAATGAAAAAAGGACTTGAAAATTAAAAAAAAATGCAGTTGATCACCCTTAAATTGTTTATTTTATTTTTATTATTTCTCTTTATACCTTCAGTTTTTTTCCTACGACAGTAACGACAACAGTTTGAACTCACTACCTCGCGATTGTAGGTCATCCATGCCATGCATCTAGCCTATGAAGATTCATTCGAATTATGTGACTGAAACTAATCAAAAACTGTTTAAGAAAAGCACACGAACACCTTCCTCGTTGTCTTTTCTTTCCATGCCTTCTATGAGAAGGGAAACGGAATGTATATACACACGAAATGGTGGAACAACAAATCATCGAAGACCTTGATTAGCCTTCTCACAGAAGGCCTGCAGCATTGGTGTTTAAAGAATGGAGTGAACATGTACGTGGAATTTTTTCCTTTTATGGATATGTTCGTTTCATTATACAAAACCAGTAAGAAAGTTTCAGTCGGGCAACCCGACTTACATATACCATCACCCTCAGTAAAACAAAAAAATTTTTGTTATATTGATATTATTACTCCATTTCTAAAGTGGGCGGAGTGGTACATTTGTATGGGAGGTACCAGAAGGGGCGTGTCTAGACTTCCAGTTTTCCTCTCGAAAACTGTATCCTGCTTGAACTTTACTAAATACAGAATTTGGGCACGATCGCGTTAGTTCTATTAATAATATTAATCGATTTCTAAAGTGGGCGGTACCAGATCAGTATGCGGCGTACCAGAAGGGTCGTGGCTAAATTTCCAGCTTTATTCTCAAAAACTGTATCCTGCTATAGATTTACCAAATAAAGAATTAGGGTACGTTCGCGTTGGATTTATTGATATTACTACTCCATATCTAAAGTGAGCGGTGTGGTACATTTGTATGGGAGGTACCAGATGGGGCGTGTCTAGACTTCCAATATTTTTTCCAAAACTTTATCCTGTTATAACTTAACAAAATACATAAATTCGGCACGATCGTGTCGAGTATAGTGATATTATAACTCCATCTCTAAAGTGGGCGGAGTGGTACATTTGTATGGGAGGTACCAGAAGGGGCCTGGCTAGACATTAAATTTTTTTTCCAAAACTTTATCCTGCTTGAACTTTACTAAATACAGAATGAGGGTACGATCGCGTTAGTTCTATTAATAATATTAATCGATTTCTAAAGTGGGCGGTACCAGATGTGTATGGGAGGTACCAGATGGGGCGTGGATAGACTTCCAGTTTTTTTTCTCAAAAACTGTATCCTGCTATTGCTTTACTAAAATAAAGAATTTGGGTACGATCGCCTTGGATTTATTGATATTACTACTCCATATTTAAAGTAGGCGGAGTGGTACATTTGTATGGGAGGTACCAGATGTGGCGTGTATAGACTTCCAGATTTTTTCTCCAAAACTTTATCCAGCTTGAACTTTACTAAATACAGAATGTGGGCACGATCGCGTTAGTTCTATTAATAATATTAATCGATTTCTAAAGTGGGCGGTACCAGATGTGTATGGGAGGTACCAGATGCGGCGTGGATAGACGTCCAGTTTTTTTTCTCAAAAACTGTATCCTGCTATAGATTTACTAAAATAAAGAATTTTGGTACGATCGCCTTGGATTTATTGATATTACTACTCCATATTTAAAGTGGGCGGAAAAGTACATTTGTATGGGAGGCACCAGAAGGGGCGTGGCTAGACTTACAATATTTTTTCTAAAACTTTATCCTGTAATAACTTAACAAAATACATAAATTGGGCACGATCGTGTCGAGATATTGATATTATAACTCCATCTCCAAAGTGGGCGGAGTGGTACATTTGTATGGGAGGTACCAGATGGGGCGTGTCTAGACTTCCAGATTTTTTCTCCAAAACTTTATCCTGCTTGAACTTTACTTAATACAGAATTTGGGCACGATTGCGTTAGTTCTAATAATAATATTAATTGATTTCTAAAGTGGGCGGTACCAGATGTGTATTGGAGGTACCAGATGGGGCGTGGAAAGACTTCCAGTTTTTTTTTCTCAAAAACTGTATCCTGCTATAGCTTTACTAAAATAAAGAATTTGGGTACGATCGCCTTGGAGTTATTGATATTACTACTCCATATCTAAAGTAGGCGGAGTGGTACATTTGTATGGGAGGTACCAGATGGGGCGTGTCTAGACTTCCAAAATTGTTGTCCAAAACTTTATCCTGCTTGAACTTTACTAAATACAGAATTTGGGCACGATCGCGTTAGTTCTATTAATAATATTAATCGATTTCTAAAGTGGGCGGTACCAGATGTGTATTGGAGGTACCAGATGGGGCGTGGAAAGACTTCCAGTTTTTTTTTCAAAAAAACTGTATCCTGCTATAGCTTTACTAAAATAAAGAATTTGGGTACGATCGCCTTGGATTTATTGATATTACTACTCCATATTTAAAGTGGGCGGAGTGGTACATTTGTATGGGAGGTACCAGATGGGGCGTGTATAGACTTCCAGATTTTTTCTCCAAAACTTTATCCTGCTTGAACTTTACGAAATACAGAATGTGGGCACGATCGCGTTAGTTCTATTAATAATATTAACCGATTTCTAAAGTGGGCGGTACCAGATGTGTATGGGAGGTACCAGATGGGTCGTGGATAGACGACCAGTTTTTTTCTCAAAAACTGTATCCTGCTATAGCTTTACTAAAATAAAGAATTTGGGTACGATCGCTTTGGATTTATTGATATTACTACTCCATATCTAAAGTAGGCGGAAAAGTACATTTGTATGGGAGGTACCAGAAGGGGCGTGGCCAGACTTCCATTATTTTTTCCAAAACTTTATCCTGTTATAACTTAACAAAATGCATAATTTGGGCACGATCGTGTTGAGACAGACAGACAGACGGACGGACATGGCTCAAACGACTTAAAATGTCATGAATCAAATTTGGTTCAAAGAAACCTAGGGTCTAAAGTCACTCCTTCTATGTGTTACACTTTTGGGTCGTATCAAATGATATATACCCTCATCCCTTATGGTGATGGTATAAAAAAAAAACAAAAAATTCATTATCTAAAAACCTTCGGTTTATGTGCCCCAAAATCCGAGTACCCGCTTGTAAAAGCTACTATACTGATCGCTCTGTTTGAGGTATATAACCAGAAAGTCGCTTGGTACTTGTATTCGACACATTACTGGTGTTTGAATAAATGTAAGTACGTGAGTGTACGTGGGCGTGTGAATGTGGTTATCTGGTTTTTGTGGTTATCCACTAAATAACAAAGCAACAACAACAACAACAGTTGTATAAAACAAAACAACATCATATCTTATACATACATACAACATATGAACATTTGTTGCTTAGTTGAGTTTATGTGCTGTTCCCGCCGCACTTGCATTGAAACAAGTTCATGTTTTATTTGTGATGGCTTGAATTATGTTTTATGTACTTAAAAATTTGCATATGAAGTTTTTGCTATAAACAAATAAAGTGTTTGCTCGATTAATGCAGTTACTAGTTGTATCAATGTTATAAGAAAAATCATTAACAAATATTGTTAAAACCATTACTGATTTCATAGCATTTGAACATCATATGTTAACTTTTTTTTAAGTCGTATATAGAATTATATTATCTATTATACATTACATTATACTTTAAGTCCTTTTTATATTATTATTAAATAGCTCTCTTTTCGCCCTAGCTGATTAAATTGTTACACCACTGTAAATCTAATGTATGTACAAAATTTTTCGAAATCCTGTACAGAATATGTGAATGCGTGTTTGTGTTTGTGTGTTGTATCGTATTTACGCTTTCAAACGACTTTATTGCTTTTAATCATAGCTAGAATTTTTATGGTTTTTAATGTTTGTTATACTTTATATTCATAAATGCATGATACAACTTATGGTTAAAATTTATTGTTTAGATTAAATATTTGCAAAGAACAATTAATAAATCAAAGTGATTAATATTCATTTCATACACATGCACACACACACATATAAATGTTAATACTCGTATGCACACATATACAAGCATCATTTTAATAGTTGTAAAGAAAAATCCTGTTTGTATAACGTTGATCTATATATATTGTAAGAGAACATTTATTTATTTATTTATGTTCATCACTGATATACTAAGAACAACATTGAGAACCACAATATAGGGTTAAATGTAAAATACACAATTTTTAGCCAAATTGTCAACAGTACGTAGGTACAAATTAGATAAGGAAACAGCAGGATAAACTACAAAAATTTTAGAGTTAAGAGACAGAGTCCTCTATTTCGCATTCAGAGAGGGCAAGAGAGAAATCAAGCAAGGAAAATATATAACGTACAAGTTCAGTGCAATATTATGTGCAATATAAAATGTTTGAACAAAAATATCCCATGCGTTTTATTATTATAAAGAGATTTCCTTATTTACATTTTCTAATCGTTTTGAATTTGAGAATAACCGGAATTTCTCTTTAGAGGTGCCCAAGCTGCTTACAACGTCCGATAGATCCTGCGTTGACTGGCATTGTACCAATGATGCGTCTTAATGAGTAGGTTAGATAAGGTTAGGTTAGGGTAATTCAGTAGCCGACTTCAGCTTAACTTACTTGGGTACTACAGTAAGTCCTGTTGTAGTACCATTTAAAATTCTCTAAACTATTATTCCTACTCTATTCGGTCAATGTTGCTCTCAATCCATTTCGTTGCTCTGATAAAGGCATGTATATTCCGCAAATCTCCTACTGATGGACAAGAATTGTCTAAAGGTGTCCGATGACCAAGCTTTTTATATTTTAGATCACAAAAGCAAGGCAGAGACATGGAAGATGCTCCGTGACCTCCTCGTCTTTCTCATCATTGCAGCTTCTACAAAAGTCGTTGTAAGGAAGTTTCAACCTCATAGTGTGTTTACTAACCGGCCAGTGAACTCTGGACAGTTTTAGTACAAATCGTGTCCTTTGTATATTCATTGTAGGCCAAATTTGTTTGGTCGCTGTGCAGGTGGGTTCTCTCTCTCATCTGTCTTTAATAATAAGGTTCAGTTTCCCCGCAATTAGCTGTTTCCCCCCTCATGAAAGGAACATGAGACCGTAAACTTCGCCTGAATTCACGGTAGTTGTGGCACTTGCTAATGGGTCGGCCCTTTGGTTACCTTAAGTATCCCTATGTCCTGGAACTCGTGTGAGGGTAACCATCGAATGTCTCGCTAGCAACCTAAACGGCATGCTAAGTGACTGGGATCTTAGTGACTGTGACAGACCATTAAAATATGAGCGACTCTCCTTTGATAAAACTATTCTAAAAACACAAAGAAAGGAGCAGACAAGAATTCCTCCAAAAGTTGTAAACCCCCACAAATTTTATAAGAACCTTATTGAAGGACGTACACCGATGCGTCTTAGGAAGTAGGTAACAGCAGTGACTGGGGTCTTAGTGACTGTGGCAGACCATGAAAATTTAAGCGATGGTGTACTAAGCCACTTCCCCAAAAAGTTGACAACACCGGCAAATGTTATATGAACCTGATTGAAGGACATACACCTGCAATACTCGAATTCTCTACAGATATGGTGCCTCTATCCAATTGGTGGATGTCCTTGACAAATACAAGGCTGACATCACCACCATTCAATATGCGATGGATGGGACAGGCATGCAACTGTAAACGTCTTTTGCAGCTGCTGCTTAGAAGGCTACATCATTCGACATCTAGTCTCTCGTTTCGCGGGAGATTTTACTAAAATAGGGAGGGAAGGTGCTCTTGGTTCAGAAGCCAGAAAATTCACTCTACACAACAACAACTTCGACAACGGCAAAAAGGATTGTAGTGAGTGAAACCATATTCCTGAATATCACTAGGCAATCAGGA
The DNA here is from genome assembly GCA_964034835.1 of Muscina levida. NCBI lineage: Eukaryota > Metazoa > Arthropoda > Insecta > Diptera > Muscidae > Muscina > Muscina levida. The sequence goes on along the minus strand of OZ035880.1, from coordinate 125,293,050 downwards.
TATCCCCAGATCAAAAGACAAGAAGCCAAATGGAAGGCATATTGAACATTATGGAAGTGCGAGTAATGCGCGTTGCAAATATTGACTCAGATCATCGCCTACAGGGTAAGGCAAAAGTAATCACCCAAGTGAAAAAACACTAACTTTGCTAAAGGCGCAAGATGTCAGTTCGGTATTGACATTTGAAATCGAATAAATATATTTCCTGTTCAAGACTAACACGCGCCTTGAAGAGCCTGGGACACCATGATATCTTCCCAAGGCTGGCCGCCTTCGGATCAGCCGTTCCAATGAGAATATCGCTGCTTTTGCGCAAGTACAAGAGAGAACCAGGATATCAAAAATTTTAGGGATAGACGTGAATCCCAAAAGATATACCAAAAGGTAAAAGCCAAGGGTTTTGGAGCAGGAATCCTCACCGGCTAGGATAAAGATGGAAATTTGTTCACGGACTCATAGACTGTGCTGCAAATATGGAGGGAACATTTTTGTACTCCGCTCGTTTCCAAAGGCAGCATATGTGACGAAATCACGCCAATCAACAACGACGGAGTTGACTGTCCACCAATAACACGGCTTAACTCAAAATACCGAAACCTATCGATACCTATCATCTGTTCATCGACTATAAAGCTGCATTCGACAGTCCGATACGACAGTAACTGTTAGATGCTATAGCTGAGTTTGGTATCCTTGCGTAGCTAATACGACTTTGCGTTATGACACTGACTGATACGAAATCTTTAGTGAAGATTGGCAAAAATTTGACTGAACCATTTTCTACCAAGCGAGGCTTTAGACAAGGCTATAGCCTGTTATGCGATCTCTTTGACATCATAATTGAGATGAGTATGCGGAAGGTTGCAGTAACCACGACTGGTGCTATATTTAATAAAAGTCACATGCTGCTAGCGTATGCCTATGGTATATATATTATTGGCCGAGGATTGCTGGATGTTGCTACGGTCTTTTCAAGCATAGAAAAGTAGTCAGCAGAAGTGGGTCTCGGGATAAATGAGGACAAAATCAAGGTAACTGTTTCAACGAACAAAGAGTCTATTCGTTTGGGCCGCTGCCGTAACTTCGACATCAATAACATTGAAGTGGTAGATGATTTTGTCCAACTAGGCTCCGTCTTAAACAAAAAAAATATTGCTGCTACTATGCGTTAAGCAAGCGATTGAATGACAAAGCCCTCTCTCGACGAACAAAAATCCAACCCTACCAGACACTGATTCTAACTGCCTTGCCCTACAGCGCAGAATCCTAAGTAATGACACAAGCGAATCTATATATTCCAAGAGTCTTCGAATGCGCTGGCTTGGACTCGTTTTACGAGTTAATAAAAATGCTCCAGCTGGAAAAGGTGGGTGCGACCAAAGTTTGGTTTTCTACGTGCGGCTACTGATGGATGGATTTCTGTTGCTGCTGCTAAATAATAAGAAAATGGATCTTTGAGGAAAATATCGTCATATGAAATCAAAAAGGCGTAAGTTACCAAAAATTCAAAATCGACTTTTTGATTGAAATAAAACATGTACCTGCTAAGTTTTACAGTCATACGACTAAAAACGAAAATTTTATTAACAAAATTCTACGGCTTTTTGTTTGCAAGCGCAAAAATTTTAGGAAGTTTTTTGTTTCTCCTGTAAAATTTTTGAAATGTAAGTTACTTCTTTTTTTATTTCATATGACGATATCGTTTACGACGATTTTTCCAATAATGTCTATCAAATATTTATATCGAACTAACATTGTTTTTCATGTAATTTCCCTTTTTTTTATAACAACTTAAAGTTGCAATAGTAAATTGAACAATACATTGCACTACATACAAGTGTTTTAAATAGTAATGTTTATACACTGACACGTACTCAAATGTAAGTTGTTTTAAGCGTTTAAATAGAAGTAAATTAATATAATTACATTCATCAATATGATATTATGTATTATGGAAAATAATTAGTGGATTTTGATAAAACATCATAAGAGACCAATTGGATGCAACGGTCAAAGTGTGTGTGTTTGGGGCGGTGTTAATAATTAATATAATATATTATCAATTAGCCCAGAAAAACGGCAAATTTTAATTAAAAAAAGAATTGGCATGGCTAATTGATTGAAATGTCTTTCGAATGTATTTATGCATATACCACATATTTCCATCCAAAGCAGAGGTATTAATTTGCGTTTGGCATATCAACATGTACTCTCTATGAAGTATATGTGCACATTAAATTGTATGTAAGCTTGAGTGTGTGTGTGTGTGCGTGTGGAAAACGATTTGCATTAATGCAAACTTGTAATTTTAAACAGCCTGTTGTTAATGCTAATTTTATTTTAATACGTTTTACAAGTTGCGCTATAATTATGTATGCACTTGTACATACATACATACGAACATTACTTTTTGTATTGTTCTTGGGGATTGTTTGATTTTGTGGTGTTAGTGTATATCTATGGATCACTACTCGTATGACCCAATAATATTATGTTGGAACATTTTGAAATATATGTATATGAAATTTTTTAAGCATTACCCAAACTGAACTATTCGTTGTGCTCAAATTGCTCAACACTATTGCAATAACTACATAGCATTGACCAGCTTTCACAATGGTGGTAACAGGTTCATTAGGCAACACATTTATTTAATAATAAAAAATTACTAGAAAAATTCAAAGCTATATATTATAATACTAGCTTTTCCGGCTCGCGTTGCTTCAACCGTACTTACAATGAATCTTCTTATGAATTTAATGAATACAGATAAAATGCAAACGCTACATATGACGAACGAACACCCCATTCATGTGATTGCAGCTTTATGCCATTGGTCTGGTACCGCTTTAATCCCTTTTTATCCCTAAAAGTTCGAATTTCAAAAGATAAATTCGTATCGCACAACTAAAATGGACTGGTACCCCCTCTAATTCTATGCCTATATACGATTATAGCTTTAGCTGTTTGGTCTGGGTAATGGTACCAGTTATTTCTAAAAACCCCATCTGGCGGCTCTCTTTTTTATAGGAAGCAATGCTAAATACATTTTCGTTACTCTACCTCTAGACATTTGGTCTGGGCGATAGTACCAGTTTTATCCCTTTTTCGGTATTTTTTTATTTTCGAAAAATTACTTCATATCGCACAACTAAAATATTCACTTAAATTTTTCCGACTACACCTGTAGCTGTTGAGTTCCAGTTTATCCCTTTACGTCATTTTTACACGTAAATAGTACGAATTTCGAAAACCATCATTGCTTCATTCTAATTCTGCAGGGAGCAATCCCATATCAATTATCATGATTTTATCTCATTTCGATTTTACCCAGAAGTCTTGGATTTCGAAAAAACCTTTAATCCAATTTGATAGTGACCATACCCATATCAATTTTTGCGATTATAGCTTTAGCCAATTGGTATGGGTGATGGCACAAGTTTTATCCCTTATTGGCAATTTTTACACATAAAAGTACGTTTACACGAAAAGGGAAACAACCAACTCAAATTTCATCATCCTATCTACAGCCATTTCACTCAATCAGTTAGTCAATCAATTTTTTATATATATATTATGAAAATGTTATTACAATCGTTCCGTTAATATTACTGACATAACAATTTTTCAAATTTGGTGTGGCACCGCCCATTTTCCAGCGAGACGTAATCCCCCATGTACCATTTACTTATGTAGCAAATCTTATCCTCATACCTTTAATGGCTCGTGAAATATGACCGAATGAAATTTTGGTTTGTGTCTAATTATGTTTTCGTGTAGCTCATGACATAGACCCTACGGATAGTACTACACAGTGAAAATTTTATTGCAATCAGTCCATTTATTTCCCCGACATAACGATTTAATCAGCGAGACGTAATCCCCTATGTACCATTTATTTATGTAGTAAATCTCATCTTCATACCTCTAACGGCTCCTGAGATATGACCGATTGAAATTTCGGTTTGAGTGGGCGGTGCCACGCCCCTTTGCCTTATAATGTTTTTATGTAGCCTATGATAAAGGCCCTAAGAACAGTATCACACATAGAACATTTAGTTGTGATCGGTCAACTTATTTGGCCAATGTAACTATTTTTTAAAAAGGGGTGTGGCACCACCCCCTTTTTCACTAACAAAGTATTTTCACTTAAACGACCGATATACGTACCAAATCTCGACTTCGTACCTATAATGGTTTTAATGATACAGCCATTTTAAAATTCCAGTTGTATGGGGCGGTGCCACGCCCATTTTACCCCCATGCAGTTCGAATCTCCAAAAATCGCTTCTTAGTGCGCGCCTACGTCATAAAAGAAACCTACATTCTAAATTTCACGGTTCTAGCTTTAGCCGTTTGGGCTGAGGAGTGATCAGTCAGTCATCCAAGCCTTATATATATATAGATTAACGTTTTCTAGACATGTCAACTAAGGTTTAACTAGACATTATACTTTAAAGTGATAGGCATCTCATCGCCTCTCGAGATCACACAAACACTATCGGCAATTCACAAATACTTAAATTTTTTGCTTGATTTAAAACAATCAGTCTCTTAATACTGTTGGAGTGTTATGAAAGAAACACCACATAGGCTTGTTTCGCTTTCAACACTATAACAACACACACAAGTACAGAAAGATAAACTATGATCAAAGATTATTAGTATAGCATGAATGCACGATTGTTAGGGGAGCATACAAGAACGCTGACGCTTCTTGTACGATCGCACACAAGTACGCCAATTCAAAAGTGTTTCTCGATGGGCCGCCTATGGCACAATTCTTGGAAGTATATATTACTGATATATAACAATTTGAAAAGAGTGAGATCGAAAGTTGAACCTTCTTCTTCAATTAATATGAGATATGCAATTGTCATTAAAATCCAAATGCATTTATCACTCATTTCGTTACAAATAATTTTAATTAAATATAACAGAAATACGGTTTCAAGGAAAAAATCCAATTCGAAATATTGTTTTTAAATTTTCCTTTGTTTACTACTAAATGTTTATTTTTTAAATCAATATAAGTTTTTCTTCTAATTTGATCACATTTAAAGTATAATGAATGTGCTGCATTTCAATTGAATTTCTCTGCTACAAATATATACTATACTTTATTGCTGCGCGTTATATCTCTACATATACATACATCTATTTCAATTTAATTATATCTTTGCAATTTTATTCAATTAATCGCAAATTCATTGTCATCGACAGCAGCAATAACGGTAGCGCCACCATTGCGCTGCCACAAAAAAGTGTAAAAACGTTGTACTATACTACTGTCGACCGTACTAACACTTTGCTACTGTATTAAATCAATCATGTTTTTCTAATAAATTTAATGAATTAATTATCTCTTAGGTTAATTTCTGTGTGTTTGCTCAATCAAGCCTGTTAATTGCTGATATTGAAAATGCTGCAGTCATAATATTATTTTTTTTTTGAAATGCAAATGCAACTTACCTTTGGCGACGGTACAACCGAGAATGTATTCATAATCCTATCGGGATATTCTTCACGGATTTTGGAAATCAATAGTGTGCCTAGACCAGAGCCGGTACCGCCACCCAACGAATGGGCCAGTTGGAAACCTTGAAGGCAGTCACAGCCTTCGGATTCTTTGCGCATAACATCCAAAATACTGTCAACCAATTCAGCGCCTTCAGTGTAGTGACCCTTAGCCCAGTTGTTGCCTGAAAAATTATATTGTGAAATTTGATTAAAACTTTAATGTTATGTACGATTACACTATCAAACTGATATATGAGAAAGTATTTACTATTGACACTTGCATCGGTGTTTACTTTTTAAATCTATTGTTTGTCGCCTAATTTTCTAAATGCATGTGGTAAATCAAGTCAAATTAGTAAAAAAAAGTATATATAAAATATTTTCATAACAAAACTGAAGGGTATATTCAGTTTTTTTCTGTTAAACAATCCCTCTTATTAAGTTTGTCGTAGTCATGTCGAATCTTTGTCGATTTTGAAATATGGCACCGATGATGTCGTTTGTGAGACTGGAATACGACTGTCCTTGCTCCCATTCTTCTCTATCAGATGATGCAAAATTCTCAAAACTAAATATTTCTGTTAATTATTACGAATTTTATCCAATTAAAATCAAACAATCGAAAGTTGTGGAAAGTGGACTGCGATATACGTAATAAGGAATTAGTTAAAGAGCTATCAAGCTAAAATTTGGTATGCAAGCTTCAATATACTAAGCGGTAGATAAATCCTATGATGAGGAAGATGGGACAAAAACGATAACCACCTATCAGACAAACTCACCCTTTTTGGAGTTAAAGAGGTAAAAACGTTCTCAGCTCATATAGATAACTTAAGCCTAGTATTTGATATTTTAGTACAATTCGACTCATCAGGCAAAAAAAACGAGAGCTTAAGGAGCGGAATAATGTGTGTATTGAAGATTACAGGAACGGAAGTGAAGCCCGAAAATTCTACCAGAAGATAAATGGTAGGGTACATGGAACAGGTCTTCCCTCCTGTAAAGACAAGGATGGTCATCTCGTTACTGACTCCGAGAGCGTACTGAGAATATGGAAAGATCACTTCTGCAGCCTATTGCTATCTGAAAACTCGGCTGATGAAGACTGTGTACCAATCCGAGATGATAACATCGAGTGTCCACCTCCGAGCCAAGCTGCGATAACAACTATCCCGCCTAAAAAACAACAAGGCCGCTGGGACTGATGGTCTTCCAGATGAGTTGTTTAAGGTGGATGGAGATGAGCTTGTTTTAAGCATGCAACAGCTGAAAGAGAATATTTGGCTTCAGGAGAGCATGCCAGAGGATTGGAATCTCAGTGCGCTATGTCCAATCTACAAAAAAGGTGACCGTAGTGAGTGTAAAAGCTACCGTGGAATTAGCCTCTTACCGATTGCGTATTAGGTCCTGTCTAGCATACTGTGTAAACGTCTAAAGCCAATTGTGGAAAACCTGATTGGACCTTATCAGTGCGGCTTTAGACCCGGCAAATCCACGACGGATCAGATATTTACACTATGGCAGATTCTGGAGAAAACCCATGAGAAGCAAATCGACACTTACCACCTCTTTGTCGATTACAAAGCTGCCTTCGAATATCAATGGCTTGACGAATACCAAATCCTTTGTTCGGATTGGCAAGGATCTATCTGCGCCATTCGTTACGACAAGATGTCTTAGGAAGGGTGATGGTTAGCCATGCATACTGTTCAACATAGTGATGGAGAAGGTGTTAAAGAAAGCAGCGGTTAACATGTCTGGCACCATATTTAATAAGAGCCACATGCTGCTCGCATATGCTGATGATATCGACATTATCGGTCGAACGATGCGAGAGGTAACAGCTGTTTTCTCATCCGTTGAAAGGGAGTCAGCGAAAATGGGTTTGGTAGTGAATGAGGACAAGACGAAGTTAATGGTATCATCGAACAAAGTGCCCACCCGTTGGGGACGCAGCGTGATCGTAGAAAACTATTGCTTTGAGGCAGTGGATGAATTTATCTACCTCGGATCCGTCATGAATAAAAACAACAGTGTCAGCCTTGAAATAAAACGGTGAATAGTGCTCGCCAACAGGTGTTTCTTTGGACTACGCGAGCACTTCATAAACACCACCCTATCTCGAACCACCAAAGTCCAACTGTACCAGGTACTAACTTTACCGATCCTGTTGTATGCCTCCGAATCTTGGGTGCTTACACAGGCAGATGCAGCTCATCTGGCGGTGTTTGAGAGAAAAATACTCCGCAAAATATATGGACCCATTTGCGTAAACGGCGAGCTTTACGAGTTATACCACGACATTGATGTGGTCAAGCGAATCAAAGTGCAACGATTACGCAGGCTAGGCCATGTCGTGAGAATGGATGAGGAAACTCCAGCGCGAAAGGTATTCTATCAAGACCTTGAAGGACGGCGCAAAAGAGGGAGACCGCGACTACGTTGGAAGCACCAGGTGGAGGAATCACTGACGCTGCTTGGTAGGACTGACTGGAGACGGTGCGCACAAGATCGAAGCGAATGGAAGCTCTATTCATTTCTGCCTCTGACTTAGACAACAAGATATAAATATATATGTTGTCAAGTTGTTTTAAAGGCTAATAATAATTATTCAAGCATTGAAAAGCAGTCGGCAGATGTGGGTCTATCAACAAATGAGGACAAAACCAAGTAATTTGTCTCAAAGAACAAAGAGTTTATCTACTCGTTTGGGACATTGCGCGAACGTTTACAATTATGTATATATAAGTTTGAGCGGTAGATGATTTGTTCTACCTTGGCTCCGCCAAAAATAAAAATGTTAATGCCAGCATGGAAATCAAGAGCGCTAAGTAAGCGATTTTATAACAAAACCCAAATGCTACAGCTCGAAAAGCATGCGGCAATAAACTCTATTGAAATCTTGGTGTGACGAACTATCTACGAAGCTCAAAAGACCGAAGTGTTCGGAATTCTGTTCCACGTGCGCCTACTGAGGGATGAATTGCTGTGGCTGCTGCCAAATAAGAAGATTAATATAGATCAGTATGTATATATTTCAGCTTTGGCATTGCCCAAAAGAATTACCCGGCAAACCATGTGGCGAGGAGTGATTTGCCAACGATACGTTGTCAATTCGTTAAAGCGATTCTAAAACGAACTCGAAAATGATAACATAGCGATAACAATGCAATAGCATTCTAAATAACATTTAAAAATGATAACATTATTAAATCGCTAGTGAACATTCGTTAATGTATCGTAAAAGCGATTATTTTAATTGATTACAATCTTTGAGCTTATTTTTTGTCGGATATAGCTAAATTTTAAAGCTCACCCTACGGGTATAAGGGTACATATCAATTGATACGACCCAAAAGTGTAACACATAGAAGGAGTCACTTTAGACCCTTAATTTCTTTGAACTTAATTCGATTCATGACTTTTTAAGTTGTTTGATCTATGTCCGTCTTTCGATAACTGTCGAAAGACGCAACCAATTGTTTTGAAACTTAGAATGGGTTAATATTTCCTCAACACTACTTACGGTACTACAAATGGGCTACATGGCCACGCCCCTTCTGGTACCTCCCATACAAACGATACATTACGCCCACTTTAGAAATCGACTAATAATACCGATACACCCAACGCTATCGTGCCAAATCTAGTAATAATATCAATAACCCAACTCGATGATGCCAAAATTCTGTATTAAGTAAAACAGGATAAAGTTTTGGAGAAAAAATTGGGAGTCTAGTCACGCTCCTTCTGGTACCTCCCATACAAACGTACCATTCCGCCCACTTCAGAAATCGGATAATAATTGTCATACACAAATTTCAAAAAACTTTAAGAAAATGTTTCCGTGATAGATTAGAAGAATTTTAAGAAAAATCAGAACCTCTTCAGAAGACTATAAGAAACTAATAAATAACTTAAAAATCGAGATGAGTATTGATTTTGTAACTAGAAAAGAACTCGTTATTTCGATTCGTAAAAGAATGTTTTTTTTATTCATAAAAGAATCACTTTTTTGATTCAGAAATAAATTGCTTTTACGATTCGAGAACGACGGTGGATTCTCTCCTGCCCGCGAAATTCGTTAGCTAGTATCGCTCTCGAACAAAATGATATCATTCTCAAATAGTTTGGTTTGTCAGGTATGTATTAGTTATAGAATCTTTTATGTATTTTGTTCGTCTATTTAATAAGTAACATAAGGACAGTTACGTATTAAAATAACTGTTATGTAGTTATATTGTGTATCTAATATGTTCTATTTTATTGGGCTAAACCAAAACAAATAAATTTTTTCCGAATTTCGAAAAAAAACTTAAGAGTAAGTTTATGTTTATTTACGTTCATTTTAAAAGATATTTCTATACTATTTCGAGAAAATTAAGATAAGTTTTTAAATTTAACCTTTGTTGTAATAACTTTCCAGTTTCCACAACAAAGATATTCATTCATTCAGCAAATTACTCACCAGCTCCCGATTGACCGAAAACGAAATTATCTGGTCTGAATAATTGACCATATGGTGACTGACGCACAGAGTCCATGGTGCCGGGCTCCAAATCAATCAATACTGCACGTGGCACATACTTGCCATTGTTGGCCTCATTGTAGTAAACGTCGATGCGTTCCAATTGCAAATCGTTCTCACCATGATACATGCCATTTGGATCGATGCCATGTTCATCAGAAATGATTTCCCAGAACTGAAAAAGGTAAATACGAATATAAATTAGTGAGTAGTCAAAAAGTCCTGCGTGGAAAAATAGTATGTGCACATAGATGTATGTTGTTGGTGCAGACATATGACTGCAATATATTATATGAGTGGTTGTATGAGTATAGGATTATGTTTAACAATTTTCAGTGATTTGAATGCAGTGATATTTAGTTTTAACGTAAATCTCAATTTAACCATTGATGTATTTTGTAGTAGACATTTATGCTATAAGCCAAATTTGTCACTCTACAAACCAATGCTTATAACATTAACAGTTTTTCTTAGGTATTATTTGCTTTACTGCCAAATAATGTAGAGTACACATTGGCAGATGTCTCAAAAGATACAAATATTGAAAATCGTTAAAATATAAGAAGTTTTATTTAACAATATAAATATTGTAAAGGTATGCATTTTCATTAAAATTCAAACTAACTTGACTAATTGTGAAATGCTACAATAGTTTCTGTGCAAATTTTTCAATATATTTTTTAATATCCTTGAAAATACTATATTCGCGGTATTTTTTTCTGCACTGCACATATTACTCAATGAAGTTGTGAACCCTCATTGTAATGCAAAAACTGCAGTTTTCTAGCATTAAATGTCCCTATTGCAATGATATCCTGGTATTCCTGGGCAAAAAGATAACATTTTATGACGAAAATGTTCATGTATACAATATCAGATAACTGTGCAAATATTTTTGCATATACATACCATATACTTTCATGCTTCATATGTTCGTTCCTATTATATAGCAGTGCATTTTATTAACTTCTATATTTGCAATTTATGATTGCATGAAAGTATAAGCACAGGTATAAACGAGGATCTTATGATAATTTCAATGGGCTACACGTGTGTGGGTGCGTTTGATCGCTTGCTCACAGCGACATTTCTTCTGATAACTCTCATACACATTTACATATGTATATTTTTTGAAAGAACACCAAGTTTTGCCCAAGGTAACGGTTATAAAAAACAGACTCAAGAATTTATATGTCTTATATCGTTCGACCCCTTCTGGTACCTCCCATATAACCCATTATCTACTTATGTGTAACGAACCTGGAAAGATGGTTGTTGATAAACTAGGTGACCAGAAATATGCAAATGCATGTTTTTTTTAGAACGAGATATTAACAAATGGGTAATGTATTTATATGTTTCATACTCTTACAAGTGTTTTGACACCAATTTTTAGAGCATATTTTTGCATATTTTACCCATAAAGTCATATTTTAGCATATTTTGGTTTTAAGAACAAATTTAAAAAAACATCATCATTTTTAAGTAAACTTCATATTTTTTTTAGCAAATTCTTGTTAAAAAATATCCCTTTTAAACAAATGGGTAATGTATTTATATGTTTGATACTCTTAAAAGTGTTTTGACACCAATTTTTAGAGCATATTTTTGCATATTTTACCCATAAAGTCATAATTTCGAATATTTTGGTTTTAAGAACAAACTTAAAAAACATCATTATCTTTTAAGTATACTTCTTGTTAAAAATATCCCTTTTTAAGCATATTTCAAATTTTTTAAATTTTATTGTTGTCGTTATCAATTTGCCTTGATAAATGGTAATAGACCCAGAAGGAAAAGTGACGAGTGTGGCATGTTTTGCTCATGGTCTTCATCGATTGTGTGGTCCTAACTTAGCTTACCATGAAAGAGAAGAAAATATTGCGTGACTTAATTTTTTAGAGCATATTTTTATTGATTGTAAGAGAATATTTTATGACTTTAAGAGCATATTTGGCTTTTTTGGGGCATATTTTAAGCACATAAAACGCGATTTATAGTACATATTTCCGGTTACCTTGCTTATAAGTTATGTGGCCAATAACGAGACGTTTTCGATGAAGATGAATGGCAATTACAGCAAAACTAAAGGTGCTTGCAGAAGTTTCCTGACTCGCGAGCATAAAAGTTATTGCAGCAAATCGCAGATTTCAAGTGAAGCAGCATTTGTAAAACGGCCAACTTATTCAATTAACTCAAAGAATTTAAAATAAGCAGACTGAACAATGGGGGATAGGTAATTGATCTAAGCTGAATGGCGTTGTTGTTGTCATGATCAATTTGCCTTGATAAATGGTAATAGACCAAGTCGGAAAAAGTGACTCATGTGACATGTTTTGCTCATGGTCTCTATCGATTGTGTTGTTCTAACTCAGCTAACGATAAAGGAGTAGAAAATTTTGCATGACTTAATTTTTTTAGAGCATTTTGTTGATTTTAAATGCATTTTTAATGACTTTAAGAGCATATTTTGCTATTATTAAGCGCATAAAACACAAATTTTAGCACATAGTTATGTGATCAATAACGAGACGTTTCCAATAAAGATGATTTGGTTCGATTATCGGCTTTCTTAAAAACTTGCATTAGTTCTGCGATTAAATAGTTGGTTGATTTTATTAACCAGTACAGAAATTTCAGTCAGTTAAACTGACTGATAAATACCATCACCCAATATAATATATTGTTTAAGTCTTGAGTTATTGAAAATAATCGATTTGTAATTAAAACCAGTTAGAAAGTTTCAGTCGGGCAACCCGACTTACATTTACCCTTACCCTCAGTAAAACAAATAATTTTCTATTTTATTGATATTATTACTCGATTTCGAAATTGGGCGGAGTGGTACATTTATATGGGAGGTACGTGAAGGGGTGTGTTTAGGCTCCAGATTTATTCTCCATAACTTTATCCTGTTATAGCTTTACTAAATACAGAATTTGCGCACGATTGCGTTGGGTGTACTGATATTATTACTACATCCCAAAAGTGGGCGGAAAGGTACATTTGTATGGGAGGTACCATAAGCGGCGTGTCTAGACTTCCAATTTTTTCTCCAAAACTTTGTCCTGTTATAATATAACAAAATACAGAATTTGGGCACGATCGTGTCGAGTGTATTGATATTATTACCCTATTTCTAAAGTGGGCGGAGTGGTACATTTGTATGGGAGGTACCAGAAGGGGCGTGTCTAGACTTCCAGATTTTTTCTCCAAAACTTTATCCTGCTTAAACTTTACCAAATACAGAATTTGGGCACGATCGCGTTAGGTCTTTTAATAATATTAATCGATTTCTAAAGTGGGCGGTACCAGATGTGTATGGGAGGTACCAGATGGGGCGTGAATAGACTTCCAATTTTTTTCTCTAAAACTTTATCCTGTTATAGCTTTACTCAAAATAGAATTTGGGTACGATCACGTTTAATTTATTGATATTATTTCTCCATCTCTATAGTGGGCGGAAAGGTAGATTTGTATGGGAGGTCCCAGAAGGGGCGTGGCTAGGCTTTCAAAATTTTTTCCAAAACTTTATCCTGTTATAGCTTTACTAAATACAGAATTTGGGGACGATCCCTTAGGGTGTATTGATATTATTACTCGATTTCTAAAGTGGGCGGAATGATGTATTTGTATGGGAGGTACGAGAAGGGGCAGGGCCATGTAGCCCATTTGCAATACCGTAAGTAGTTTTGAGAAAATAATAACTCGTGCAAAATTTCAAAACATTTGGTTGCGTCTTTCGAAAGTTATCGTGCGAACCAGCCGGACAGCCACCCGACAGACAGACAGACAGACGGACATGGCTCAAACGACTTAAAAAGTCATGAATCGAATTTGGTTCAAAGAAACCTAGGGTCTAAAGTGACTCCTTCTATGTGTTACACTTTTGGGTCGTATCAAATGATATATACCTTCATCCCTACGGGTGATGGTATAAAAATGTTCCAAAAAATATGTGTATTCATAATAAAAAGTAATTGCATATTTCCTATTTATGAACAAGTATTTACGCTCTTTGGTGCCAAACTGGTGTCATTAATCCATGGCTTATTAGGGATGTGTACAAGAATGTTAATATGATAGCACGCAGCACGGTTATCACTTTGGAAGTTTGTAGATACCATAGGACCCTCGTAGTAACGGCAGTGTACATGCTGCGTATATGTAAAATAACGAATGAACACAATGCAAGGCAATGCAAATGCATTTTACTGTTTCTTTTGTGTTGAATTATAACTCGTTGTATTTCTTATTCATACAAGATTTATGTATGTATGTGTTGACACTTATAGAATACGCAATATTTTTTTAAAATCTATATCTTGTCCTTGCTGTTATAACCATGGTTAATAGGCGAAAAGCATTTTTTGTATGTATGAATGTATATGGTGAGTTAAGTTCTACCTGGAATAGTTTATGTATGTTTACACTGTGAGGGGGTTATCTTGAGCCTAGTGACATTAACAGGATTTAAGGTATTGTAAAATGTAGTGACAAACTCAAACTTTTCAAATTTTTATACCATCACCCTTAGGGATGAGGGTATATATCATTTGATACGACCCAAAAGTGTAACACATAGAAGGAGTCACTTTAGACCCTAGGTTTCTTTGAACCAAATTCGATTCATGACTTTTTAAGTCGTTTGAGCCATGTCCGTCTGTCTGTCTGTCGGGTGGCTGTCCGGCTGGTTCGCACGATAACTTTCGAAAGACGCAACCAAATGTTTCGAAATTTTGCACGAGTTATTATTTTCTCAAAACTACTTACGGTATTGCAAATGGGCTACATGGCCCCGCCCCTTCTGGTACCTCCCATACAAATACATCATTCCGCTCACTTTAGAAATCGAGTAATAATATCAATACACCCTACGGAATCATCCCCAAATTCTGTATTTAGTAAAGCTATAACAGGATAAAGTTTTGGAAAAAATTTTGAAAGCCTAGCCACGCCCCTTCTGGTACCTCCCATACAAATCTACCTTTCCGCCCACTATAGAGATGGAGAAATAATATCAATAAATTAAACGTGATCGTACCCAAATTCTATTTTGAGTAAAGCTATAACAAGATAAAGTTTTAGAGAAAAAAATTGGAAGTCTATTCACGCCCCATCTGGTACCTCCCACTTTAGAAATCGATTAATATTATTAAAAGACCTAACGCGATCGCGCCCAAATTCTGTATTTGGTAAAGTTTAAGCAGGATAAAGTTTTGGAGAAAAAATCTGGAAGTCTAGACACGCCCCTTCTGGTACCTCCCATACAAATGTACCACTCCGCCCACTTTAGAAATAGAGTAATAATATCAATACACTCAACACGATCGTGCCCAAATTCTGTATTTTGTTATATTATAACAGGACAAAGTTTTGGAGAAAAAAATTGGAAGTCTATACACGCCCCTTATGGTACCTCCAATACAAATGTACCTTTCCGCCCACTTTTGGGGTGTAGTAATAATATCAGTACACCCAACGCAATCGTGCGCAAATTCTGTATTTAGTAAAGCTATAACAGGATAAAGTTATGGAGAATAAATCTGGAGCCTAAACACACCCCTTCACGTACCTCCCATATAAATGTACCACTCCTCCGCCCAATTTCGAAATCGAGTAATAATATCAATAAAATATAAAATTATTTGTTTTACTGAGGGTAAGGGTAAATGTAAGTCGGGTTGCCCGACTGAAACTTTCTAACTGGTTTTAATTACAAATCGATTATTTTCAATAACTCAAGACTTAAACAATATATTATATTGGGTGATGGTATTTATCAGTCAGTTTAACTGACTGAAATTTCTGTACTGGTTATTTAGAAGTTCAGCAAATGTCCGGTATAGTTTCCTCTTTGTATTGCTTATCGTCTAATGATATTTTCCTACACAAACGCTACCATTTTTAATTGAAACACTAAATTCTAAACAATGAAATTTCACAATTATGAAATCAACATTAAGTACTTTAAGTAGTTAGATATATGAAAACAATATTTCCCCTGGAAAGGTAACACCCACCAAGTAAGTAGCCCACTTAATATTTGTACAACATCATTATGTGCGCTCTGCTCTGTTCGTGTTCCACTTTCTATTCATGGTTTTTATTAATTTTCGCGGAAAAATGTTAATTCTGGGAACATTACAATATGAGCGCTCACGTTCATTTTCATGGATGGTCTCAACACCCTAAGCGCCATCAATGTGTATCTGTTTCCAAAAACAACGCACAGTAGTAGTAGGGTGTTGAAATATTAACAATTCTTACTGTTATAAAATGTGATTTGGGACAAAATTAAGTTCGTTAAGACGATGTCATTGGATAGATTTTTAACCACAGATGAAACGCAAATGCCGTTGGTGTCTAGGTTCGAAACCCAGCTCGACACATGCAATTTTTAACCTTTTGACGGTTTTACACTAATTCGGACACGAGGCATCGAACTACATCATTAGTTTTTTGAGTCACAATTTTTTTTTGTTAATTAACACCTTAAATTAATGACTCTTTTACACAGAGACATGAAGAAATTACTTTATACAGTCGTACAACTCATTCATAAAATATTTTTTGTTTTATACTTTAATTACGAAAATTTATTCAGAAAAAAATCCCCTTTATATGAATCAGGTATGAGAGAGTTTCTCGCATTCGGAGAGTTGACACACATTCTAGTTTTACGCTCACTGAACTGGATTTACAGTTTAACAAATATTCCGCCAGTCTGCTGAAGTTTTTACTAATTGTCTAATTAAAATACTGTTATACACAATTTTATTTTAGACGGTTGAGAAAAGATTTTTAGTTTTAGAGTTACACAATGAATAGATGCAATATCAGTATAGACGGGTCTTACATTCAGTTTGCAAAAAAAGGTAAGTACTTGGACGGTATTTGGTATGGTAAGCTTAGTTTTAGAAAATTGCGGCTTTATTCTCAATTGGTTCACTGGATTTATGCAGCAGCGTTGAGGACTTTAATACTTTATAGGGATATTGATAAAGCCACTAAAGCTACTGCGTATCATGTACTAGGGATCAAATCTATACCAAGATAAGGACACATTTCTGAATCTGGGCAGAGTTTTACCAAGTATTCGGACTTGTTGACCTGGCTGTTTTAAAGTTTGCCGTCAAAATTTGTGCATTGATACACAGGTCGTGTACTTTTTCTCGGCACCGTTTGCCCAATATACTAAGAGAAGCACGGGTGCTCTCTCTTAAAACTTTGTTCCGTATTTCTACTATCAAAAACACTTGAAGATCTTTTTCCTCTCTCGCTACTCGCTGTATAGCCTCTACCATATGTTTTCTATTTTGGAGTCGCTAAACGAATTGTTGGCGTATCTTTCAATTTCGATTAGATATATCATCGCAGCGCCGACCAAATCAGTTATGTGTAATTTTTCGATTTTTTTTATTGCAATAAAGCTCTTGTGGTCGTCCATTGACCATAAAATCCCTTTCGCGATATCTTAATTGACTTTGAAGATATCAAGTTCAGTAAAGTGTAGAAGTTATAAAAAATTTAATAAAATAAACAGTTTTTTTGCAACTCCTAAAAAGTAATTGAAAAACACTTGACTTGACTTGAACACAACATTTTCATCGAGTACAATTCGACGGTGCTGACGTTTTTTGTGTTACCGCACACAATCACTCTATAGTGTCGAGGGCGTGCGTTCGGTTAAGCCCACCACTGATCTACTCCAGAAACCGATTTATATAGGATACGCTAGTTTGTAAGTATTAAGCCTACCAACTGTGGAAACTTATCAGTGGAAAATATATTTGGGACTAGTGGAAAAGAGATCACCCATTTTTGAACCTTTTGTTATTCCACAGTACCAAACCTCAATAACCCCCAGATATAACTTCAACTCAAATTTATCTTTGTTGCTGTTTGTGTCGTATTATAAGTTTAAAGTCTTTTTGATTTCGTACTGCCTCAAAATTTGTTATGTTATTCATAAATTGAATATTGTTAATATTAACGCAGTGAGCATTCAGCATAGTGTAGTTTTAATATATAGGTGTTTCACTGTGCAACACCCTAAAGCAACGTTACCAACAAAAATATAACCAATTCAGTATCGTTTGAAACCCCTTTTCGAACATCACAGCTTGTCCGCCATTGAAATGAAAAACAAAAATAAGGGGAGCGAAAAAAAATTATTGATTTTAAATGATTTTATGCATGAATAAGTTACAATCATGGATTTTAGAGTAATCACGCCAAAGGCGATCAGGTATTCAATGAGCGTTTGTGCACCCACCAGATTAGTACGCATAAATATAATTTTGAATTTAACTTGAGGTGGTTTTTAATCTTTTTGCATACTGGTAAGTGTATAAAATACAAAATTTTCGTTAAAGTAAAATGACCCTGCACCTTTATTGCCATTATTTTTTTGGTTTTTTTGTGTAGTTGATCTGTTTGTTAGAGTTTCTTAATTTAAACAAAATTTCTTTGCCAACTTACAATTAAATTTATTTACGGCTAATTCAGGCAACGTTAACCGTCATTGTTTCGTTTTTTTTTTTCGTTTGAATTAGATTATTGCGACAATCAAAACAGTTTTCATATGCATAATTCATTCCGGAAAAAGTTAAAAGTATTTATCCATAATATATGGATACATGTGTATTATAAACAACAAAAAAGTATAATACACAACAATTTACATATTCTTGAATATAAAATGCGGGTGCATTGTAGAAAAGAAGGAACAAAAAAAAACTTAAAAACAACCGGAGATAATATAACAGAAGTTTTGTTATCATCGTTGCATAACTAAAAGCCAATACGCAGAAACATATAAAATACATCATGCCGGGGAAACTATATGTAAAATAAAGTTAAGAAAAGTACCCTATACCCTACAGCGAATGGTGTCGCTACCAAAATGTATATGAACTAGTAAGGCTGTTATCTTCGGCTATGCCGAAGCTCAGATACCCTTCAACATTTGCAAAAATGGTGATAAAACTTGTTATTTGCACTACAACAATATTTTATTAAACTTTGTAACATAAAACAGGGGAGTTGGTGTGAAGTGGACGTTACTTTTAGCTTCACACATCCATTTTTTGTCAATAATTTTTATCGATTTTATTCAATTTACCGATAAGTTTATGAGTTGGTGATTTGGAGCATATTTGTATGCATTTTGTAACTCCCCAAAAATGGGAATTTGTGTGGGACGTAGGGTCAGTTTAAATCCGATCTTGCTTATCTTAGAATTTAACCTCTGCTTCTGGACAAAAGCTTACATACCAAATTTCAGGCTGAAAACTCTTAAACTTCAGGGACATACAGACGAACACCCCGAAAAAGTCGGAGTTTGTATGGAAGTTGGGCGAAGTATTCGTTCGATATTGCTCATATTACAACGTAAGCTCCTATTATAGGATTAAAGCTTGTATATTTTAGCTCCATATTTCCTAACCTAAGGCTGTAATCGCGGGGACGGACATACGGACACCCCCAAAAAGAGGGATTTTGTATGGGAGGTGGGAGTAGTTTTCGATCATCTTACTACTCAACCTCCACTTAGTGTAGGGCAGCTTGCATTAAAAATTTCAACTTGAATGCCCTTAAACTACAGTTGTAATCTTAGGGAAAGACCCCAAAAAGGGGGAGTTTGTATGGGAGGTGGAAGTTGTTTTTGACCGATTGGGCTCATCTTAGAACTCAACCTCCTTATAGGGCAGCAAAGCATGCGTACAATATTTCAGCTTAATTTCTCGTAAATTACTGCCGTAATCGCGGGGACTGCATACGGACACCCCCAAAAAGAGAAATTTTGTATTGAAGGTGGGAATAGTTTTTTACCGACCGACTCATCTTACTATTGAACCTCCGCTTAGTGTAGGGAAGCTCACATACAAAATTTCTGCTTGATTGCCATTTAACTACGGCTGTAATCGCTGGGACAGACCCCAAAAAGGGGGAGTTTGTATGGGAGGTGGGAGTAGTTTTTGACCGATCGGGCTTGACTTAGAACTTAACCTTCGCTTTGAGGATAGAAGCTTGCATTCCAAATTTCAGCTCGATATCTCTTAAACTGCGGCTGTAATCGCGGGGACAGACAGACGGACGGACTGACGGACAGACGGTCACCTTTAAATCGACCCAGATTTCGATGCTGATCATTTATATATATATAAATTGTCATACCTACCACGCCTCCTTATGGGCGTTACAAATGGAAGAACAAAATAAATATACCCTTCACTCTGTTCATGCGCATGGTGAAGGGTTTATGTTAGTTTCGGTTAATTTGGCAGCCCAGATCAGAGTGTAATTTAGAATCCGTGATAGCCCCCCATCAGCATAGAGCACTTAGGTCATACTATAGGTCCTGTTGTGATACCATTTAAAAATTCTCGCACTAATTTTATATACTCTTTTCGGACAACGTCGCTATCAAGCCTTTTTACTCTGATAAAAACGTGGATGTTACGGAGATCGCCTACTGATAGACAGGTAGTGTCCATTAAGATGATCCTCAATGTATAGGAGGACTGAAAATTCATCTGTTCCAAACAATTGGTTAGTTTTGTTTGAGGTTAGGTTAAGAAAATAGTTGACATAAATATGATCCGAGCACATATTTATTACACTAGGGTTCACAAACTTCAAACGCCAATATTCAACCGATCGAGCTAATTTTTGTAAATTTTTTTGTTAACCTAGCATCACACAAAATCCTTTTAAAAATCTAACGAATAAAACCAGTAAGAAAGTTTCAGTCGGGAAACCCGACTTACATATACCCTCACCCTCAGTGAAACATAAAATTTTCTAGTATATAAATATTATTACTCGATTTCTAAAGTGGACGTTTACACCCCATGAATGAGGTATGGGATAGCTTCTCGCATTGTTGTGAAATAACACGCTTTCTATTTTTAGATTCACAACTAACGGCATTTACTCGTTTATCGACTAGATACGCCGATTGACTCGACACTAATACTGCGAAGTTGCTGTCGAACACATTCGAGGAGAGCCGACAATGAAATAAAAAAAAATATTTTTTTCTTTTAAGATGACTGGAACCAGGAGTTGAACCTGTAATCTCCCGCATGGTAGTCGCGTGTTCTAACCACTATGCCAAGGTCGATCCCATGTTATATAATATCATGTTATATCTTAACAAAATACAGAATTTGAGCACGTGTCTAGTGTATTTATATTACTAATCGCTTTCTAAAGTAGGCGGAGTGGTACTTTTGTATGGGAGGTCGAAAAGAGGGCGTTGCAAGACCTCCAGAATTTTTCTCCAAAACATTATCCTGCTTGAGCAGGATCAATAAAAGACCGCGTTGCGTCTTTTAATGATATTAATCGATTTATTAAGTGGGCGGTACCAGATGGGGCGTGGCGAGACTAACAGTTTTTTTTTTCTCCAAAACTCATTTCTGCTATAGCTTTACTGAATATAAAGTTTATGCACGATCGCATTGGGTGTATTGATATTATTACTCGATTTCTAAAGTGGGCGAAAAGGTACATGCTTTTGGAAGTTACTAGGAGGGGAGTGTTAAAACTAACAGTTTTTTCTCCAAAACTGTATAGATTTACTAAACACAAAATTTGGGCACGATCTCGTTGGTTGTGTTGATATTATTACTCGATTTTTAAAGTGGGCGGAATGATATATTTGCATGGGAGGTACCAAAAGGAGCAGGCCATATACTCCATTTGCAATACCGTAAGTAATTTAACTTAATTTCCCTTTGCACTTCATGAATGAGGTATGGGATAACTTCTTGCGTTGCTGTGTATTAACACGCTTTCTATTTTTAGATTCACAACTAACGACACCTACTTGTTTATCGATGAATGCGAACGTCACTGTTTGAGAAGCTCTTACTAGACACACCGATTGACTCGACACTTAGTAGAATTGAGTCCCAAAATCATGTGTTGTACTGTGTTATTGTTATCATAATAGGTTCTGACCGGAATGTTCTTCATAAAAGCCGTATGTTGTGAATTAATACGATTTCTATTTTAGATTCACAACTAACGGCACCTACTTGTTTATCGACGAATGCGAACGTCACTGTTTGAGAACCTCTTACTAGACACGCCGATTGACTCGACACTTATACTGCGAAGTTGCTGTCAACAACATTCGAGGGGGCCGACATTGAAAGAAACAATTTTTATTTAAGATGACTGGAGCCAGGTTTGAACCTGCGATCTCCCGCATGGTAGTCGCATGTTCTAACCACTCATCCACGGCCGGTCCCGTAAGTAGTTATGGGGAAATATTAACTCGTGGAAAGTTTCGTACCCGTCGGACAGACAAACTGACATGGGTCAAACGACTTAAAAAGGCGTGAATCGAATTTGGTTAAAAGAAACCTAGGGTTTAAAGTGACTCCTCCTAAGTGTTACACTTTTGGATCGTATCAAATGATATTTTCCCCTTCTACCCGTAGAGTGAGTGTATAAATAAGGTCCACCTTATTATCTATATGTGTCCGACGACCGAAATTCTATATCTCTGATCACCAACAGCAGGGCAATAACATAGAAGATGATCCGTCACCTGCTCTTCATCCTCATTGTTACAGATTCTTCAAAAATAATTGTAGGTAAGTTTCAATTGGCCATTGACCGGTTATTACATCAGTGATGTTCCTCGGATGGACTATAAACTGGTTCAAATCGTGTCCCCTGTATATTTAAGGAAGGCCAAATCTGTTTAGCCGTTATGCAATGGGATTCTTTCACCCATCTTTCCTTAAGCTACGTACAGGCTGTTGCCAGATCTTACAATATTGCACGAAAAATGTTCAGAAAATGTCCAATAACCGTGTGCACTTTAAATTTTGTATGGCAACGTTTGCAGAAAAACCATTGCCATTACTTTGTAAAACAACAATATTGTCGGACATCCAAAAATTTGCAGAGAATAATTATATTGGCAACACTGTCCATGTCAGTACATTATCAGATTTGACAAAATTGCTATTTCTGGCAACCGTCTATACTTATCTTTAGCAAATAAGGTTCAGTTTTTTCTCTCTTGGGAGACGTACGGCAATGTAACCGTAAACTTTGAACGAATTCACAATGGTGGCGACCTTTGCCAATGCATCGGCTGTTTGGTTATCATATATGTCCCCATGTCCTGGAACCCATGGGAGGGAAAGCGTCAAATGTCTCGCTATATTCTCCCGAGACGACCGGCATTCTCGAATATTTATTATTATTTATCTCGAATATTTATTGCCGACACGACTATACTAATGGCCGCTTTTTCGGCCTGATCTATAGTAAAGTGCTCTGGTAGCCTAATCGACAGTTGCAAATTCAACCCCTCTTCCTAAAAAATTTTACAGCCCTTTTTTCCAGGATTTCGATCCGTCCGTGAAAATTAGGATGACATTTTCCCCACAGTACAACATTTTTCAGCTCATTGATTTGGGATTCAATTATCGAATTATGTCAAGCAAAAGAGCCTTAAGCGAGAAAAATTCCGCTATACGATACATACTAACTTCAAATCGATATTAAATTATTTTGGCATGTAACTTGACAAAACGAATGATGCAGAACTTCTTCTTTTTGTGGCTACTTTCTCGTGCAGTTCTCAGAATTCAGTCCCAAAATCATGTGTTGTACTGTGTTTTGTTATCATAATTGGTTCTGACCGGAATGTTCTTCATAAAAGCCGTATGTTGTGAATTAATACGCTTTCTATTTTAGATTCACAACTAACGGCACCTACGTGTTTATCGACGAATGCGAACGTCACTGTTTGAAAAGCTCTTACTAGACACGCCGATTGACTCGACACTTAAAACTGCGAAGTTGCTGTCAACAATATTCGAGGGGAGCCGACAATGAAAGAACAATTTTTTAAGATGACTGGAACCAGGTTTGAACCTGCGATCTTCCGCATGGTAATCGCGTGTTCTAACCACTATACCACGGCCGGTCCCTTTAATAACAAAGTCATCTAACCAGTACACATTTGTGAAGCAGTATACTGTTTCGAGCAGTATAGAGCAATTGGCGCTATGCTACTCCTGACTGGAGTGTTCAGATTCCAATTTAGTTTACTTTCAACAAAATTGAATTTATCAATATCAAAAAGTGTTAGAATGACTCAATTTAGTGTGGGTTTAGGAAATTAAGGGATTTTAAATCTACGAGTGAATAGCACCAGTTCCGTTTTACCCGAGTTAACCCAGTCCACAGTTATGACCCCTTGTTATTAGAAGTTTCAGCGCAGATACCACTATCTCAGAAAGCAATTTAAGATCCTTGCCGGTAACTATTAGTAGCCGGAAACTTTTTCTAGAAGTTTAAGTTCCGACCCATCTAAAGTGATAGGATTTACCGTGGGTGATTTGTACCTATGATAAAAAGGACGAGTTTAGTCTTGTTCGGATTTCTTATCACAGCAATTTCACCCTCCTGCTATATGGCAGTCACTTAAACAAACAAAAACTTAATTTCCCTTTATACCCCAAGAA
Source organism: Muscina levida (assembly GCA_964034835.1). NCBI lineage: Eukaryota > Metazoa > Arthropoda > Insecta > Diptera > Muscidae > Muscina > Muscina levida. Next base: position 125,268,498 of record OZ035880.1, on the reverse strand, counting down.
TGAGTCATGGGATAGCTTCTCGCGTTGTTGTGAATTGACACGATTTCTATTTTTATATTCACAACTGTATTACTAGACATGTTGATTAACTCGACACTTTACTGAATGTTGCTGTCGACAACATCGAGGGGGCCGGCAATGAAAGAAAAATTTAGATGACTGGAGACAGGAATCGAACCACGGATCTCAAGTATTCTAAACACCATGCCACGGCCGGACCCTGGCAATCAGAGACTATTAAAACTTTCTAATTCCCTGTCGTTGGGGTACAACTTAGAATATTCCAAACGATCTTACAAAATCCCAACGACAGTTGCACTAATAAGAATCCTGTATAGTTCTGTATGACAAAACATATTGACCGTCCAAATCAATAATTTTTCTTATACTGCAGATAGTCCTACATTTGCAATAGGGCCGCTGCATTTCCGTTTCCATGCAAATATCGCTTTTGTACGGGTAACCCTATTTCGTATTGCGCATGATAAATAACTAGTAGTGACCATTTGAATTTGGTGGGTTGAATGCAAGAGTGTTGGCGTTGGTGGGCACTCACCCACTTTTCTTTCTCTCACATGTGCAATCAACCATTATAAAATTTGCATACTTATTTCCCTTTTATAAAAGAATGTACATGGACCGTAAAAAGGCACCATCCATTCGTCCAGTAAAACATAGCTTTCAATGAAAACACAAGAAACACATACATAGCAACACTCAACACTTTGAAGTGTTTTTAAGTCCTTTTTATTTATTTATTTATGTTTATAGATTATTATTTACACATTCAGCGTGTAAGAGTGAGAGAATGAGTTAAATGCAAGTGATGCGTTCAAAAGAAAACATTCTGGGCAGGAGGTGTAATGCTGGCAGCAACAGAACCACTGTTTTTTTTTATGATACTCAGGTGTATTTTGCCATAAAACATTCACGTATAAATAATTTTAACGGCATTTTGCACTCACTTACATGTGAATTTCAGAGAAACATAAATAATACAGCAAATGTCATATTTACAGATAAAAGTTTGCAGCAGCAGTATTCGCAACAAAAAAAAAAAAAAACGCTGCGACTAATTGAGCGGAAGGATGAAAGCTAGCGTCATTTCAGGGATCAAAGGGAATTATTTGTCATAATCATTACCACATTATATACATTATAGTACTTACATAGCGTAGGTGCATTTCCTTTTTTTATTTGCATTTATGTAGTTCATGTTTGAATTAACACTTTCAACTGAATAATAAAACTGATTAAAAATAAAAAAATAATAAAGAAAAATTTATACATTTTGTTTAATGTGTATGGGTATTTTGTCGTTACTAGTTTTGTACTCAATATTTGTATTTTACAAGAAAATCAATGCTATTAAAACTAACTGGCAGAAATGGTCTACCTAACTACAGAATATTTTCTAGAGGACGCTCTAAAATCGCTTCTCCCAACTTAAATATTGCGGTTGAAGATATAAATTGGCGAATCGTCAATCGGAAAACAGCTCCATTACTCGAACATCGAACTTTTAATTTAACAACGTGAAATTTGGTTTAGCCACAACCACTAGTGGTTCCTTACCCATGCGACCAGAATGCCTGGGTAGGAAACTACAATGGGTACCAATTCCGTCCGTAGCAACATCTTTAGACTCCTTGGTCGGAGGTCGCAAATTAATAATACAAATAATAGCAATACCGCTTTTTACCGTTGCAGAGTCGGAAACCGTTGGTTCTCTCAGGTACGAAGGAACAATATTCCCCAAAATGCCCTGCGGAGAGGACCCTACTTCGGGTTTGAAGATCAGCAGTGGAAAAAGGATCTTATAAAAATAACAAATTCGCAAGAATTTAAAAAACTTGTCGCAGAGTTGGTGAAAATACTCCAAATTTTCTATGGATATGTATCCATCTTTCTACGTGTCTATAAAAGCGAGGAGATTACCAATATCAGTGTCGATAAGATATCGTGTTCATCTGTCTGCGAAGACACACGGTCAGTCTCCAGTCTGACGAAAAAATTTCTTGGCAACATAAACGTAGCAGTATATGACGACGAATTTTGGGAACCGGATGCTACGTAAGATTTTATCCTCGAAGCCAACAATATGGTAGTAAATCCAGAGAACAGAATGTTCATGGACCACCAACTGTCGTGAAACCCTAAGGTTACTGATGGAAGAACACATCCCAGGCTGTCAGGAATGTGATCAAGTGCAAGAGCTGAATGAAGATATGTGGTGGGGCTTAATGGATAAGGCAATAAACATTTTGCTAAAATTGCGGAATTTGGGATGATGAGTTTCTCGAAGATATTTTCGAATTTCCGTTACATACTTTACCAGAAAGAAAGTTTAAGTCTGGAAAACCGACTTACATATACCCTCACCCACAGTAAAACATAAAATTTTCCAGTAAATTGATATTATTACTCGATTTTTATGGGAGGTACCAGAAGGGGCGTGGCTAAACTTCTCCTCCAAAACTTTATCCTGATTTAGTTTTACTAAATACAGAAATTGGACACGATCTCGTTGGGTGTATTGATATAACTACTCATCTCTAAAATGAGCGGAATGGTACATTTGTATGGGAGGTACCAGAAGGGGAGTGGCTAGACTTCAATTTGTTCTCCATAACTTTATCCTGCTTGAGCTTTACTAAATACAGAATTTGGCCGCGAAAGCGTTGGATTTATTAATAATATTATTTATTAGTGGTTAGAATACGCCACTATCATGCGGGAGATCACAAGTTCAACTCCTGGCTCCAGTCATCTTAAAAGAACAATTTTCTATCATTGCCGGCTCCCCTCGAATGTTGTTGACAGCAAATTCGCAGTATAAGTGTCTAGCAAGAGCTTCTCAAACAGTGACGTTCGCATTCGTCGATAAACAAGTTGGTGCCGTTAGTTGTGAATCTAAAAATAGAAAGCGTGTTAATTCACAACAACGCGAGAAGCTATCCCATACCTCATTCATGGGGTGCAAAGGGAAATTAAGTAAGTTATTATTCCATTTCTAAAGTGGGCTGTACCTGATGGGTATGGCAAGTACCAGATGGGGCGTGGATAGACTTCCAGTTTTTTTCTCCAAAACTTTATCCTGCTATAGTTTTACTAAATATAGGATTTGGGCACGGTCGCGTTAGGTGTATTGATATTGTCACTCGATTACTAAAGTAGGCGGAATGGTACATTTGTGAGGAACGTACCGGCAAGGGGGTTGCCATGTAGTCTATCTGCAATACCGTAAGTAGTTTTGGTCAAATATTAACCCATGCAAAGTTTCAAACCAATTGGTTGCGTCTTTCGCAAGGTAATTGTTTGTACCAGCCGGACAGACAAAAAGACGGACATGGCTCAAACGACTGCAAAAGGCATGAATCGATTTGGTTCAAAGAAACCTAAGGTCTAAAGTGACTCATTATATGTGTTACACCTTTGGGACGTATCAAATGATATATACCCTCCTACCCATACAGTGAGGGTATAAAAATTCAATGTATGGTGCAAAAATTACTTTATTGAAAATATATTTTTTGAGCATCTAATTTCGCGTTTCGGTTCTGTCAACTGGCCGCTTGGATGGAGTTATATTACATCACTGGATTTTTTTGCATTTGAAGTTACAATTCAAGACTTGGAAGCCAACATTACCCGCCTTATTTGCAACATACCGTTGGCAATGATGTAAAGAGTGATTGAAAGTTAGACCCTGTGAAAAGATCACCTAATGACCAATATTTTATAAAAATTATTTAAATTGTAAATATCAGAGATCGGTTTTTTGGATCGTAACAAAAATTCCTACATTCAATTCTATTTTAAGAGATTTGTTTAAAAACCTAAAAATTCTATATGAATCACCTTATAATTTTAGTTAATTATACCATTAAATCCCTATTATCCTATCCACCTTCATGTGGATAACTAAAAACCGTTAATAACTCCACGATTCTTGGTAAATTCTCAATTGTTTCGATTTTATTCTCTTTAATTTAAACTTTCTCATTTTTGTTATGTTTAACTTTAATACTTATAACCTAGAGTTTGGTAGTGCGTACGTACACTTGACTCTTTCCGTTTCTGTTACTTAACTTTTGCGTTTATTATTTTCTTTTTTTTTTTAATTTTTTCTCCCTTAAATAAATTTTGTTGTTGTTGGGTTTCTTATAGTTTATTGTCAACGCACAATGCACTTTAGCTAAAGATATTAACAGAAGACAAGGAAAATGTTCACAAATGAACAAAAGAAAATCGTTATAAAACCCAGCTGAGTAACAAAACCGCGGTGAAAACCGCCATCAAGTAAATATAATGATACCATGGAGTGAGGCGTACAAAAGTCAGCAAACCAGACCTCTCCGAAGAAAAAGAAGAACGAACGATTTTCGTTTTTTTGTAGCCACAATTAATTTATGCAAGTTTCAATGCTTCGAGCAATGAAATGAGTTTAACTTTTGCTACGCCAAAAGAATTTTAATTTCAAAACTTATGCAAAAAATGTTTGCTGGCCAAAGGATTTCGTAAAAATAACGAAAAAGTCTACATAAGTAAATATCCCTGTGAGGGGTGAACGCAAACCAACTGAATCAAGGACGAGGCAAGAAACAATTGAATGTTAAAAATTATATATATGTTTTCTTTGTGCAGAATGCAAAGAGAATTGATGACCATGTCGTAAGTGGTCTTATGTAACATAGGAGGCCCTCTATATACCCTAAAGTGAACTAAATTGGGCAGTAAAGTACTAAATACAAAACTACTGGAATCTTTTTTTATTACAGGAGAAGATTTTTTCTGCATATATGCAGGTCATCTTCTCTAATGTGAAGTCTGTTATGATCGCGGAATACGGCCAAGCCATAGATTGGAACTCGCAGGATAGTAGACTTGGATCCTTGTTACACTTGAAAGCGGCAAATTAAACTTGAAATATCTAAATGTTGAATATAAAGATGCCAACTATATGCAAACATGGCAAGAGGGTCCTGTCACATTCATTAAATGCAATCAAATTCCATACTTTACTTGTGTAAGGTATGATATGATCAATAAAAATTGACCACATATCTTGTTATTTTTTATTTCGTCGTTAACTACTACGTATCAGTCAATAGCTTCACTCACTGAAACATTGTCGATTTGGTTTGGTCCTGTATTTCCTTAAACCTTCCTGATTCTCTGTGCATATCCTGTGACTGCGTACCAACGTTTTACATACAACTGTTACTGTTTAATCTCATCTGCTTATGGGTGATACGCGTTGTTTATTTTTAATTTGCTCGACGGTTTTGCCTCGTTTATTATTTCTTTTAGTTAACAGAAACAATAACAGCAAAAACAAGAACAAAAACGACGAAAAAAAAACAATGGCATTGGCAACATCATCCGCAATGACGGCGGTGCAGTGTGTCGTCATTCCGACTTGAAGAGTTACAGAAACGTCATAACCACAATCATGATGGCTTCGCGGTAATGTTAATGTTGTTGATGCTGGCTATGTTGTGGCACTGAAGGTGGTGGTGGCACCACAACGGTGGTATTGGGAACCAATGACTACGGTGATGCTGATGCTGCTGCTGTTGCTGCAACTTTCAACGCAATTTTGTAATTAAGCAATTTGACCGCAAAACTTTTTTTTTTTTTTTTTTGGGATCCCTACCAAAGGGATTGTGCATAAAATCTGTGAAACACAAAAACGACATAATTGTTTTCTGTTGTTCTATTCTGTTGTACCATCTTCTACTTGATGGCGGGAAATCTCTCCGCTGCGAAGCAAAGCGTGCAACCGACCACCCCACCGTAACCCCATACCACGTTAATGGCTTGTAGAGGTTTATGGCCTGTAACTGGGTACAAGAATTGTTATTAAAGTAATGCAAACTAAAGCATATTAAAGAACAATTATGGACGTTGTATTTGGGTATGAGCAGCACTTGCACTTGCTGTACATCTTGCCGCATGAACGTAGACGTAGACTTGGACAGTATGAATTTGAATTTTATGCTCTTCAGTATCTATGAAAAAGATATTTAAGTACTTTTAGCTTAGTTTCTTTTGTTTTACGGAAGGTAATTTACATATCGCACATTATCCATTTTTTGGTAAGAGTCAACAGCAATAAGACGTTGATTAAAGTGTTGCTATGCAAAAGTTTTACATTTAAATTATTAAGAAAACGGTGAATGTAAATGTGTATTGTTGTCACTAGAAGGTGATGATTTACGATTATAGTGTGCATAAGGCCTTGGTAGATTGTTGCAATGTTAAAATATTCATATTTCAAAAATTTTGAGAACAAAATTACTCCTTAAGTGCAATGTTGATTATAAGATTTACTAAAGAAATTTAGTAGCAGTGTTTTACTAAAGAAATTTGAAACGTTTATAGGAGAACATTAAGAAGATATCGTCTTAGTATAGTTTGTTACGTATACATATACGAGAATATTAAGAAGATATAGTCTATTAAGAAAATATCGCCCATCTAGAGCTCTATTATGTGTACATTTAGAAACCCAGACGGGGAAAAATTACAAGTTCGGAACTAATAAAATACTAGTTCTCAATAGGACAGTGAACAACTTTACCTTCCATACAACCAACTGTCTCATTTTCACCTAGTTGTCCTAGGCTTGGGAGGAATTGTTTCTTTTGTGCTAGAATAAAACTAGTTTATAAATTCTAGTCGGGCGGTAGTTGATTGCCTCCTTTGAACTAGTTTGGAACTACCTCAAGAAAAGCTAACAAGAACTAGTATTATTCTAGAAAATTTGAGCTAGTACTAAACTTGTATTTTAAATACGAAAATACGAAAAAAATAAATGCAATAATTGAAATATATATTTTTCATACAGTGTTGTTTGTTAGTGTCAGTCGATCGTAGTGATTAGTTATCAATTTTGTGTACGTGTATCAAATGATACATCAAATTGGCTAAACGATCAGAAAAGTTGTTCGATATTAAGGGTAAAATTCATCTAAAAGTTATTTAGAATCCTTTGTGTTTTTAAAATAAAACTTCTGAAATTATTTAAAAATTCTCTTTTACGTATTCATCAGCTAATTGCGTTTAACTTGTTCAAAATTCTATAGTTTAGAACTAGTTCATTTTGGGATTAGTTCACAATTCCATTTATGAACTAGTTTGACGATTCCCTACTGCGAAGTTATCCATTAGGCTACCATCGCCATGCCATGACCGTACTATACGGTGATATGCGTCTCTTCCTTGGGGATTTCAACGCAAACCATTAGCTCTGGCACCATAGCCTTGGAGAAGATTATAGAGAAGCGTCACTAGCGTAACAAATTGACGAATCCAACATCTGCACCTAGAATGATGATGCCTCCACACGGTAACTGCACCAGCTCCTAAGACATAATAGCAGGTTTGTAAATGAGGACAAGCGCAATAAATGTTAAGATCATTTAAAGAACTGCAACTTGAGCCCAGGAATTGGTAAGTAGTTGTGTTCTATAGTTCGGTCTCTCTCCAACCTGACGAAGAAGGATGACAAGATCGCGGTTTAGGTTGCAGGTTGGTAAATGAGGACAAGCGCAATAAATGGTTAGATCATTTGATGAACTGCAACTTGAGCTCAGGAATAAGTAAGTTGTGTTCTATAGTTCGGTCTCTCTCCAACACGACCAGGAAGGGTGACAGAATCGCGGATAAGGTTGTAGGTCGGTAAATTAGGACAAGCGGAATAAATGGTTAGATCATTTGAAGAACTGCAACTTGACCTCAGGAGTAAGTAAGTTGTGGTCTATAGTTTGGTCTCTCTCCAAAACTTACTTAAACTTAATTTCCCTTTGCACCCCATGAATAAGGTATGGGGTAGCTTCTCGCGTTATTGTGAATTAACACGCTTTCTATTTTTAGATTCACAACTAACGGCACCTACTTATTTATCGACGAATGCGAACATCACTGTTTTGAGAAGCTCTTACTAGACATGACGATTGAATCGACGCTTAATACTGCGAAGTTGCTGTCAAACAACATTCGAGGGGAGCCGACAATGAAAGAAAATTTTCTTTATTGTTTTCTTTTTAAAGATGACTGGAGCCAGGTTTGAACCTGCGATCTTCCGCATGGTAGTCGCGTGTTCTAACCACTATGCCACGGCCGGTCCTCTCCAACCCGACGAATACGGTTGACAACCTCGCGATTAAGTTTGCAGACACCATTATTTCCGACTCTGAAAGGTGTTTACGTAAATATTGCCGACTTTTATTGAACACCCAGGGGGAGGCAAGGTGAATCGAAGTGTTATACGTAAACTTAAAAACCTTTCAGTTTCGGACATTCAACAACTCTACTCCTCTTCTTGCAAGATGCCAGTAACGCCGTCAAACCATTCAAGACGATTGGCCCCGATGGCATATCCATGCTGATGCTAAAACATTTTACATAGGCGAGCGGGGAGTCGAATACTTAACAACGAGTAGCCTGATGACCCCATGTCTGGAAAAAAAGGTGCAGTCATCCCGATAACTAAAACAGGGAAGAACACGACGAAGGTACAATCCTACAGAGTCTATGAGAGTTTAACATGAGTTTCGCCGTGAAGGCCTTACCCATAGTATGCTGATCACACTGGGCATATTACAATGCGATTGCCGGCGACCCCTGGGATAGCTTGAGCTATCTAGAAATAGATGACGGCAATTATGGAAGCAAGCTACCGCAATTGTCAGCTCTTTCTTCGAGACAGGGAAAACAAATTGGGTATGACAGTATGGGTCATGCTACTCTATGGGTCTGTAGCACCCGGTTGCAATGCAACTCCCCATCGAGCTCGTAGACTCTACCAGAAATTTTGGTTTATACCACTCTACCAGCCATTTTGTTTTATACCATAGCCCGCGTGATGCTGCCACAAGGGGGCCAACAGCCAACCGATCAGGCGGAAATAAGTCCCGAGGCTCCTGATCCCCACGCTACCGGTCACAATCACTGGTGGGAGTTTCGCAGAGAAGCTGCTACCAATTTGTGTTTTTTAAAAAATACTTCAAAGGATTGGTCGCCTTACGCAGAAAAGAAAGTTCAGACTGAAACTTTTACATACTCGGAAGTACCAATGCCAACACATCAGCAACCCAAGTAGATGGTTTCGGTCGATACCCTCACCGGTGGGAGGCGGGGGAAGTTCCAAACCCCTTCCGTTCAACGATAGTGAACGGGGCCTCGTAGAAACTTTTATAAGTTTCAACTCATTGCAACGGTGGCTAATCAAGGTCAGCAGACCCGCTTCAACAATTATCTCGAAATAACCGTACGTCGCGCAAACAATCTGGGAGCAAACTCCATTGCTCTAGCCAAAGCTCCAGGAGTAGAGAGCATCTCACTCACATTACGCTCACTTCCTACTCTGGTAATCGCTAATCCCTGGAGATCCCTTATATCATCATATAAGGGATAATCACATAATACGTGAGCCATACTCATACCACTCTCTACTCCCTCAACAAGGCAGTCCAAACCCATGAATTGATACCCTTTCCTTCGCAGGCCGATTTGCCTCCTGTCACTTGTCGTTTGAGGCACTTCTCCTCTCCGAGCTGTTCAGACACTTAAAAGCAACTTGTCAGCAGCATGGAGCCCGTAAAATGCACAATACCACCACAGCATTAACCGCCACAGCCACAGAGGGCATACATCAGCGGAGGCCTTGTAAAAGGACACTCCTAGTGTCACTATACTTGTCGAAGGCCTCCAAAACAGTCAGTCACACCACACTCTTCTAGGACATCCGGCAGTCCACCATGCCCAACAACTTGAAGAGATGTATTATGAATTAACTGAGTGGTCGTCAGTCGTTGGTTGAGTTCAGAGACAAGTGTTGAAAACCCCGTAGAGTTAAAAAAGGAGTACCACAGGGTGGTGTCCTATTCCGGTTGGAACCTTAAACGGTTCCTCTTGGGATTTCGCCGGATGAGTCATCCCAACTTTAACATCACACAGTTGGATGCTCCGCCGAGGCATGTCAGAAAGGACCTTCATGTGTAAGAGGAGAGCATACGAAAATATGTGTAGGATCTCTTGGATTGTACTTGCGTAAAGCAGCTTTGAACAACAACATTCGTATAGACGACATCAATACCGCGGTTTCAGGTTACCGCATGAAAATAACAGTTTCTCTGGCACAACTGAGATCAGGATAGAGCTACAGGAAAATTGAGAAATACCATGTCAGTGTAAAGGTACTTGACCAGTATAGTAAAACCCCCAAAGGTTTTGAGGCCAAACAATTTTTTAAGATCTTTTATATTTTTTCCTTATCTTGATGTTTGTTCGCTTAGTTTTTTTTAGCAGTAACTCAAGAACCATTGGTGATTTCTCATTTTAGTCTACAGCAGAATTGTAGCTAAGACTTGAATTAATAATGCCTACAAATATATATTTGTAAAAAACAAAGTTGGACTAATTTTATTAAATGAAATCTTTAAAAAAAAATGCATTATCGCCTTTTCATAAATTTTTCACAATAACTACAAATTTCTGGCCATATGTAGGTTGTCTCCTCTGTGATAACTAGAAAAAACAGTCAATGCTGATAATATTGAATGACGACTTCAGCCAAGTACTGTACTGTACATATGTAGCGAGTTTGTGGATGTATGATTTAATAACCAGGGCCAACACAAATATGTCCGGAAAAACTAAAAATATGCGCATCAGATAAGCACGAAAAACACTAAAAAATGCCTTTAAAACTGATCAAAAATGCACAATAAATTTTGATTTTAATTAATTTATTCACTTAATAAATTTCATTTGAATAAAATTTCATTAAAAATAGTTGAAAATTATATGGCTAATTACATTTATAAGATTCAAACTATTGTATAATTACTCTACTGTAAAAAAATTACATGAGATTTTTTGACTAACAACTCTATAATTTTCAGTCGTACTGAATTCAATGGCGTACTTAATCTTTTAATGTATGATAAATATTATGTATACGCCTTCACACTAATTTTTCTCACATATTCATGATTTCCGCTATTAAAATTTTGATAATTTTTTTTGGAATATATTTTAAGAAGGATGAGGATAAACTTGGCTACGTGCTTTATATGTGAAAAAGTTTTATTTGAAAATGCTATCTGTTTTCAAATGCCGCTTGTCATATTGAAAAGTTAAACGCCAATTGACTGTTTTTCCTTGGAAGTACGCATTGCTTCATCCTCCTCACTGTTACACTTTATCACAACTTTCCTAACGTCCTTAAAATAGTATCCTGATGGTTTCAGCAAACTACCCCATGAGTGATGGATGAAACAGGTGGCAACGCAACGCTAGATAGAGCTCAATGAAATTCATTACGACGGAATGGATCCTTGGTATAAACACAAAAATAATATTTCGATAAGTTAAAACCGGAAACATATACTTTAAAAAATACAGCCTTTGTAGAATTTAATAATTAATTAATTAATATTGTTTGTTAAAAAAAAAATAAACAAGTGTTGCCTATAGTGCGAAAAATATGTATGAAAAAAAATAGTAAACTAAACCTTAAAACCCCAAAATATGCTTTTATATGCATAAACCCCCAAAACATGCCTGTAAGTCCGTAATATGCATTTGCATATGCAAGTATGCATTGCATACTTTTGTTGGCCCTGTTAATAACACAGTGCAACAGCCATTCTGGGGATTGAGAAATTCCAAGCCAGGGTAAAAGTTGGAGAGCATCACAGTGCAACTTTTTCTGGCCGGAATAATTCCTTTGCGGAATGAAGTATATCATCGGTGAGGTTTTCAGTTTAACCTATAGTTTTAGTCACAGCTCGCAAAATATGCTTAACTAAATATTACTGCGCGGCTTGCTCACTTAAAAGAAAAAAAAAATGAGACGGAATCGCTCAGTGTCCAAATAGTAAACCTTTTTTTCGTTTCGTTCGTGTTCTTGCTCTCGGGTTTCGGGTTGAACGTAGCACATGAATCGGTTTCTTACTGGCCGCTCGATACGAACAGAACCGTCTGCACAGTACAACACATGATTTTGGGACTCAATTCTTAGAACTGCACATAAAAGTAGCCCCAAAAAGAAGAAGTTCTGCATCAGTCGTTTTGTTAAGTTACATGCCATAATAATTTAATATCGATTTGAAGTTAATAAGTATCGTATAGGGAAATTCGTCACGTTTTAGGCTCTTTTGAGGAAACCCTTGAGCTGATCTAGTGAACAAAAAGCTCGTCGGTTGACAGAAGAGCAAGCCAAAAAAAACTAAGTTTGTTTGCGACAGTTTCGCATCGTGTCAGTGGAAAAGTTTTTTTTCTCTGACAACAAGCACGGGAGAGACCCACTATTTTAAACTCTGGTTTCGATATCAAATGTCTTCAATGAAATTTAACTAGGTATTTTTTGGTGGCAAATTTTAACTCTCTATATCGACACCTTAGGTGTAATATTCATCTAATCATTTTGTCTCTTATCACAACACTACGTAAACTAGAACAACAAATAGTGTATCTATGTTTCTTATCTTATCAGAAGTCGTTAATAAAATTTAACAACGATTTTTTCTGTGAAGCTTAAACCCGTTATCTCGACCCATTACTTGTCCTTTTCAACCTTATTTCGTGAAAAGTGGGAAAAGTGTCTTAAATTGAGACATTTGAACATTAAAATTTTCTACAAATGTTGTGCTTAGAACATTTTTGTCGGGTTGTTCTAAGACAATAAACCGATATGGAAGTTCCGACTTTGTCGTCAACGTCGTCAAAACACTCAGTTGACGACAAGCTGACCGACAAAATACTAATGTTGTCGTGCATCAAACACATTCTACAAAATCATGGGAAAAAAATGTGTTGCTATGATAATGGGAACAAAAAAATTGAATCTGACGTAAAAAATTTGTAGTTTATTAAAAGGGCGAGTAAACATCAGCAATTTTATAGTTTAAAATCTCGAATAAAGGTGAATGCCGAATAAAAGTTAACTCTCCCTTGGTCAGTAGTTTTCTAAAAATATTAACAATTCGTCATACTAATAAAAAGCTAAAAAACAGCTAAAAATCCATCTTTTAAAATGACACCAATGTATATGCAAACTCGTACTAATATGGCTTGAATGACAATCCAAGACATACATTTTCAACCATCAAGTCGTGCATGACTGTGTAGGCAACGTGTTGCTTATATAGTCATCAACGTCAATTTAACCGACATTGTCATCCATCATGTTGTGCATGATTGTGTGGGCGACAGGTCGCTTGTATATGCATCAACGAAAATTTGACCGACATTGTCGCTCATCAGGTCGTGCATGACAAAGCGGACACTTGTATGAAAATTTCGTCGACGATTTGTATGGACAGTTCCCTAAATGGTCATGCACCGTTCCTTGAGGATGTCTTCAGACACTTCCTACTGGGTTTTCATGTTTTCGAAAAACCGATCTTAAATAACCGTTTAAACCGGTTACTCTAAAACCGATATTTTGTTAAAGCTGACCGGTGGTTTGCGACATTAAAACAAGTTTGACGGTTTCCGGTTTTGTATACTCTAACCGGGACCTATAGTTCAGTGACGAAAGCTAGTATCAGCTGGCTGGTAAACCATTTATTACTAGACATGCCGTTAGATACCACTACTCAAAAGTTGTTGTCAACAACATGAATCAGTAGTTTATCACTAGTCACAACTAAGCAACGGCATAACTCAAATTGAAGTTTTTGCATTAGTATTAAATATTTGAACAGCAATTGCGATTTCTTTTTTGCTCTCATTATCACTGTCAATATACCTGATTTGACCACGGGGTTGTGGGCCATTGTTGATGTCGTTGGCTCATTTAAATTAATTATTTTATTAATTAGAAAAATATTTACTTTTTGTAGCAATTGAATTAACATTTTCGTATTTGAGCAGCAGCGGCAGCATCAGCTATGTCGCATGTTTGGTTTTTATGTAAATTTCTGGCGGTTTTTTGTGTGTGTGTGTGTAACGAATTTAAACAGCATTACAATTGAAACGAATTGTTAATTGGAAAAATTTAATTTATTTATTATTATTATTATGTGTGGAAAATAAAAGGTGTGTGTGTCAAATGTGCACGTATTTACCTAATTATCATTGTTTACACTCGTTGTTGTTCATTTACTGGACATTTTTGATATTATTACATATGTTTGTTGAAATTACCTGAAATGAAAATAAAAAAAAGATTATAGATTATTTAATAATATTATTATTGAAAAGGCATTAATTATAACAACAAACTAAACAAATGTGTGTATATATGAATATATACAAATACAAACTTAATAACAGTTTTTAATAGATTAGGTTATAAGAATGTAACATATGGGGTCGATTTTTCGAAAATTAGATTTCTATTGTGCTATCCTAAGTTTGACACTTTGATAATTGGATAGGACCAGTGTGTAATAGTTTAAAATTTCGTTTATAAATGCATAATCCGGAATTTCAATAACACCTTTGTTTGATATTTTAAGCAGTCGTCAGTTTTAGTTACTTTTAGTTAGGCGAAACATATAAATTTTGTTATTTGTCTTAAAAATACACAGTAGAACACGTGATTTTTGGGACTCAATTCTGAGAACTGCACGTGAAAGTAGCCACAAATAGAAGAAGTTCTGCATTATTCGTTTTGTCAAGTTATATGCCATAATAATTTAATATCGATTTGAAGTTTGTAAGTATCGTATATGAGGAATTTGTCACGTTTTAGGCTCTTTTGTTTGACATAACATAAATACTATATGGTGGCGTATGATTACCATAAGTAATATTTCACGTAAATCATACGCCACGGAGTACAACAGTTTTATTGTAACTGCTACAAAATATACTCAGTTTAAAATCATTTGATGAATGAAAAAGTGAAACTGTTGCTTATGTAGGGAAACGTTATACAAGCTCGCATATACAATACTTACTAACTTCAAATCGATATTAAATTATAATGGCATGTAACTTGACAATACGGATGATGCAGAACTTCTTCTTTTTGGGGCTACTTTCACATGCAGTTCTCAGAATTGAGTCCCAAATCAATGAGCTGAAAAATGTTGTACTGTGATATTTACTAAACTCATGACACAACTTTTCCATATCACCCCTAAACGAAGATGACATAGTACCACTTTATACTTGTCCGACATTTCAACATTTTTTTTTCTTAAATCTTTATTACAAATTGTTTAAATCGCATCTACTACTCCTATCTGTTTATTTGCTATAAAATGACCCTGCGCTTGTACACAAAATGTAAAACTTCAAGTGATAGCCGAATTTCCCTTATCCTTTTTATTATTGAATCCATTAACAAAATGAGCTATATAAAATTGGATGCCAATGGCGGACGGTAAATCCTTCTACAATTTACGGCAGTTAATAAAAGTTGTTGAATAAAAAGATGCTTGCGCAAAGTAATTGCAACTCCTGTTTGCCAAGAAAAGTTGTAAAAAAAAACAACAACACAACAACAAGCAGTACCAACCACATATGTAAAACCCCCAAGGAAACCTGCAACTTTTAGACGATTTAACAAGGAGCGAGTTGTGTGCTGCCTGCCTGCCGCCTTCTTTTGTCATAAGCTAGAAATATAGTACAAAAATAATGTTTATCCATATAATATCTTGTGGTTATACTTAAGTAGCAGCAAACTAAGAGAGAAGAGGCAACGCAACACAACAATATTCCCCTTGAAGACAAAATAGATAGAATATCCTTTCAAAAATATGTTAAAACCTGTGCTAAGGGCGTCCGTCGCTCTGGAGTAGCTCAAATTGCAGCAGCAACCACCCCACTAAAGCAAGTAGGCAATAAACAATATTTTATTGACACTCCGATGGAAATGTTCACAATTGCTTTGAACTAAAAATGTGTACTCACTGGTACTCGCTCGATTTGTATTCATATGTGCACGTGTGTAGGTGTGTGTGTGTGTGTAAGTTTGGGTATATTCGAGTATGTAGATGTGAGCTTGTTAAGCACTCACATACAGACACATAACATTCGTATAATTCATACATATTCATAGCTTTTTTTTATGACAAAAGGAGTAAAAAAAAACCGTATCGCAATTGAAAATGGAAAATCCATTACGTTGAAAGAGGACGCATTTTCAGCTTTCGCTCCGCTGTTGTGGCGTGTTGCTTTGTGTGGACATTTTATGCTTTTTGCTCGTCCTGCCATGGATGTTGATATTTTTAAGCAAGGATTAAATACATTGATGGGAATTATTGGTGCACGTATATATTGCAGAGCTGTAAATGAATGAGTTGTTCAGGCAGTGCTGCTATGAAAGATGTCATACCCTATGTATGACAATGTTTAACTGTCGAGTTATTGAAATTTACCGATTTAAAGATTAAATTACGTATGTAAGCGCAACTGGTTGGGAATAGAACTATTGATCATATGGCCAGACAGTTACAGACAAAACTATCCACAAATGTACAAAAGTTCAATTCAATCCTCCCTATTACGTATGTCGTAGTCGACTTTCGACAACATTCGATTGTTTTTTTTGTCATTTAAATAAAATAAGTAATAATCACAGAAATGTTTAGTGTTGATAATTCTTCCCTTAAGGTTTGTGATGATAGAGGTGAAGGCACAGCAAAGGCAGCTGACGAGACATTGTGGTTAATGTCGAAATGACGTCATACGCCTAACTTGCTGTCAACATAATACATTTCACAACTCTTGAAAATATTAAAAATTGTCAATAGAACTTAAACCGAACTATGACAGTATCATAATTCATTACTGATCGACAAAAACCAAAATCAAAAATTTTTCATCATTCGATTAAGAAGAACATGATATGAGCAAGGACAAGTCGTATTTCAGTATTTGAAAAACGACAAACGACTTCGACGTGAGCATATGGCCATATGTATGATGTTACTGAAAGCTTCTTTTATGATATCCGTTTTCTAAGGCTTTTTCTGTTATTACAAGTATATTAAACTGACAAAATTTAAAGTTGTTTGTTTGAAAGTTATGTGAGAAATATTATATAGAGGGTACCACCAGGGGTCAGTCGATATAGACCATATTTATTTAAAACAGCTATGCCCAACGTCAATGTATGCGGTTTGCTCGTTTCATTTTCCCAAACATCATTAAACATTTTAAGCAATACTGTAATTAGCTTTCAGGTTTGTATGTGTATGTGTAAAAACGCTAAGCTCTTTTATGTGTACATGTAAAAGCACAAGAAGCTGTTTTCGCTCGCGAGCTCAAGCGGTGGGCATAGCTGATTTACAACTATGAAGGTCAATTCGGTAATTTGTATGGGTGATACAAGAAGGGGTATGGCAAAAGCTCTGGTTTTCAAATACCCCGTAGCTGTCCGTTAGGAAGTTATGGTTTAAATATTATTTTTCCAATAAAAGGTCATATGGAAGGTGCCAGAAGGAAATATTTTACCATCACGCTGAAGTAACCACCTCGAAGGAGGACCAAGATGAGACCATTAAAGATGCATTCTATGAGCGCCTGGAGGAACTACATATATGATCACTGCCCTTCCTTAGACATTCAAACTGTTCTGGGAGATTTAAATGCTGAAATAGGCGAAAAAGATTCTCTATCAGTCTACATAACAACACCTCCGATAAAGGACTCTGACTGGTTAGCTTTGCGTCGGCAAGAAACATAGATATCCACAATGCGTCCTGGATATCCCCTGATCGAAAGACAAAAAACCAGATTGAGCACGTGATAATCGGTGAAAGGCATGTCTCAAGCGTTTGGATCGTGAATGTGATGCACGGTACCAAAGCCTAATGCCTACTCTAGTCAACTCTCTCAATTACTTCAAACAAACTCACCTAATATTGATGTTCCCGACATACAACGGCAGCATGTTGCGAATTCTATGACCACTGAAGTATCGATCGTCCTACGTTATAAAAACCATGATTAGACAAGCCCTGACGCGAAGAGGAATGTCGCGATATGACTTACGAAATGGATTCTGTATACAAGGCTAAACTACAGTCAACGGTAACACCTGAGAAGAGGAGGAAGATAAAACGCCTCTTCAGGCAGAAAAAGCATCTATGAGATGCAGGATATCAAAAAATGCAGGGATAGTGGTGAAGTCCCAAAGTGCTACCAAAGAGAGGTTTTGGAAAAGGGATCCGCACCTGTAAGATGACGGAACCAAAACGAGATCAGCACGGTTTAAAAACAACAAAGCTGCGCAAGCCGATGTACTGCCGACAGAGCTTTTTAAAGTCGGCGGCGATAAGCTAGCAACGTTCATGCACCAACTCATAAACACGATTTGGCTCAAGGAATGCATGTCCGATGATTGAAATCTGAGTGTTCTATATCCTGTGCTTAACCCATTAGTGGCGACTTTTACCATATGGTAACGTTGACAGCGTTAGATAAATGTCAAGAATTTTCTTTTTTAATTTCATCAAAGCATGCTTTGATCTTTGATTCTTGATTTACCGCTATGCGATCAGACGTCAGTAGCTAGCGTGGGGGATCATTTTAAATAGGTGTTTTTCAAATGTGCGCCAAACAGCAATATGGAGAGATATATAAAGTCACTTCATATAAACAATATTTTTTGGTTGTTTAAAGACTTTTATTTTTTGTTATTTAAAAAGAATATCAAATATCATAAAAACATATTGCATGAATTATTTTGTACTTTGTTCTTTGTATTAACGTGTATTAAAGCTGTTACCATATGGTCACAGTCGTCATAACACCAGTAAAAATGAATATTTTTCTGAAATTTTTCGTCAAACTTTTATGTAAAATTCGTTTATTAACTAAATTATATATAGTACTGACAAAATCTTTAAAAAATTCTCATTATTTCGCTCTAGTCATTAAAGGGTTAAGAAAGGCGATCCTAGTGTGTGTACCAATTATCGCGGGATCAGCCTATTAGCCATCGCATACAAAGTCCTGTCTAGGGTGTTATGTAAAAGACTAAAACCCATCCTAGTCCAACTGATAGAACCTTATCAGTGTGGCTTTGGACGTGGTAAGATGTTAACACTACGACAAATCCTGGAGAAATCCAAGAAATCCAGATCAATGCAGCTGCATTCGACAGTCCGATACGACAGTAATAGTATCCCCGCAAAGGTGATATAACTTTACGGAATGACACTGACTGACGCGTCGTCTTCAAAGAAAATCGGCAAAAATCCAACTGAACCAGTCTCAACCAAGCGAGGCATTAGACAAGAAGATAGTCTGTCATGCGATCTCTTTAACATCCAAATGGAGATGATCGTGCAAAAGTATCATTTCTAGGCCTGGAAATCAAGAGTCGAATGTTGATCGCAAACCGCTACTACTATGAGCAAAGCAAACTATTTTATGACAGAGCACTCTCTTAACTAACAAAAATCTAACTTTACGAAACTGTGATCCTACCAGTCTGGCTCTACAGCGCAGTATCCTGGGTAATGACACAATCGGATCAATTTATTCTGGGAGTCTTCGCCTACTTCGCCAAAATATATGGACCCATTGATCGTTAACGGTGAACCATGAGATGTATAACGATATCGACGAATGGATGAAAATGCTTCAGCTCCGAAAGTTCTTGGTAAAAAAGTTCAATGAACAATGCAGGCGGGAGAGACCAAAACTTCGTTGAATGGACCAGATGAAAGATCTATTATCTAAACTTGGAGTGACGAACTACATATATACAGAACGCAAAAGAACGAAGCGTTTGGAGCTCTTTTCTATGTGGGACTACTGATGTATAAATTGTTATTACTGCTGCCAACTACGTAGAAGATGGTGGAAAAAAAATATTCTTCATATTAACGCTGAAGTTAGTCGCAATCCTTTGTTTTGTAAAAGTTTCTTCGAATCAAAAAAATTTTTTCGGGGTTTTTAAAACAATTCCAGATATTTTTTTTGTATATATTTTTTGTATCGCTGCGCCGACCAAATCAGTTAAGTGCAATTTTTTGATTTTTTTTTTGAAATTTTTTAAAGCTTTTGTGGTCGACCATTAACCATTATTTTCGTGATATCTTGATTGGTTTGAAAGTTATCAATGTCAGTAATGCGTAGAATGTATGAAAACTGTTAAAAAATAAACCAGTTTTTTGTCTCTCCTGAAATGTAACTGAAAAATACATGACTGTTTTGGTCAGAGCAGCGTGTTATTATACCATCACCCTTAGGGATGAGGGTATATATCATTTGATACGACCCAAAAGTGTAACACATAGAAGGAGTGACTTTAGACCCTAGGTTTATTTGAACCAAATTCGATTCATGACTTTTTAAGTCGTTTGAGCCATGTCCGTCTGTCCGTCTGTCCGTCTGTCTGCTGTGCGGCTGGTTCGCACGATAACTTTCGAAAGACACAACCAAATGTTTAGAAATTTTGCAAGAGTTAAAATTTCCCCAAAACTACTTACGGAATTGAAAATGGGCTACATGGTCGCGCCCCTTCTGGTACCTTCCATACAAATGTACAATTCCGCCCACTTTAGAAATCGAGTAATAATATCAATACATCGAACTCAATTATTCCCAAATTCTATATTTAGTAACAGGATCTTTATCCTTTTTGAAAAAAATGTAAAGTCTTGCAACGCCCCTTCGGGTACCTCCCATACAAATGTAAAACTCCGCCTATTTTAGAGATGGAGTTATAATATCAATATACTCGACACGATCGTGCCCAAATTATGCATTTTGTTAAGTTATAAGAGGATAAAGTTTTGGAAAAAATATTGGAAGTCTAGCCACACCCCTTCTGGTACCTTCCATACAAATGTACAACTCCGCCTATTTTAATGATGGAGTTATAATATCAATACACTCAACACGATCGTGCCCAAATTATGCATTTTGTTAAGTTATAACAGGATAAAGTTTTGGGAAAAATATTGGAAGTCTAGCCACGCCCCTACCTCCCATACAAATATACTTTTTCGCCCACTTTAGATATGGAGTAGTAATATCAATGAATCCAACGCGATCGTACCCTAATTCTTTATTTGGTAAATCTATAGCAGGATACAGTTTTTGAGAATAAAACTGGAAATTTAGCCAAGCCTCTTCTGATACGCCCCATACTGATCTGGTATCGCCCACATTAGAAATCGATTAATATTATTAATAGAACTAACGCGATCGTGCCCAAATTCTGTATTTAGTAAAGTTCAAGCAGGATACAGTTTTCGGGAGAAAAACTGGAAGCCTAGACACGCCCCTTCTGGTACCTCCCATACAAATGTACCACTCCGCCCACTTTAGAGATGGAGTTATAATATCAATATACTCGACACTATCGTGCCCAATTTATGTATTTTGTTAACTTATGACAGGATAAAGTTTTGGGAAAAATTTTAGAAGTCTACCCACGCCCCTACCTCCGATACAAATGTACTTTTCCGCCCACTTTAGATATGGAGTAGTAATATCAATAAATCCAACGCGATCGTACCCTAATTCTTTATTTGATAAATCTATAGCAGGATACAGTTTTTGAGAATAAAACTGGAAATTTAGCCAAGCCCCTTCTGGTACGCCCCATACTGATCTGGTACCGCCCACATTAGAAATCGATTAATATTATTAATAGAACTAACGCGATCGTGCCCAAATTCTGTATTTAGTAAAGTTCAAGCAGGAAACAGTTTTCGGGAGAAAAACTGGAAATCTAGACACGCCCCTTCTGGTACCTCCCATACAAATGTATCACTCCGCCCACGTTAGAAATCGAGTAATAATACCAATATAACAGACACTTTTTTTGTTTTACTGAGGGTGATGGTATATGTATGTCGAATTGCCCGACTGGAACTTTCTTACTGGTTTTTTTTGTATATTTTAATACGCGTTCATTTTGAAAATATTTATCACGTTATGTGATTGCACTCTTTGAAGTACCATCATAAACCAGCGGCCATTTAATTTTTACCGTGGACTCAGATGCAGATGTTTTCATGGCCAATTCAATATGCAATTTTTACGAAATATTTTCTTTCCATTTTTTTACATCACACTCCTGTTTGTATTCTCATTCTTTTTCATTTGTTTCAAGCATATACATTTCAAATACATACATACACACACATGCACATCCATGTGTTTATAGTATCGAATATGTTTATTTTTTACAATAAAATACAAATATTTAATATGACTAAAAGGGGTCGTATAACAAATGTCACAATAAGTGGCTTTTCCTATGGCCTCTCATCTAAAATGAAATACATTTTAGTTTAGAATTGTATGTATTTCTGCCACTGATCAAACAAGAATAAACAAAACCAATAAAATTGTGTCGCTATATAGCTATGTATATAAAAATTGCCGTCACTTTACATGATGTAGTGTCACCTGATAAATTGTACGCAGCTACATAGATGACAATAACAGGAGAGTGGTGGACGGACGCTTATGTGTTGAAATTAATATTTAATATTAGTGTTGGTTCTGGCCGCATACTGTATAAATAACTGAACTGAAGTTAGAAATAATAATTTGTGGTAATCATTATAACCAGAGCTGTTTTATGTATGTTGGGGCCAACCGTGGCAAGATGATTAGACTACGCGAATATCATGCGAGTGTCCTGCGTTCTACTCCTGTCGCAGCCATCTACAACGCTTTGAACAGCGGTCTTGTCAATGTTGTCGGCGATTAGTTAAAATCTATTGGAAAGGATGACGTTCGAATTCGCTGGTAAACTGTAGGTCCCGCTCTTGAATAACTTATTTCTGGGAGGCAAAGGGAAATAATATAAGCTGATGAATAATTTTAATAAATCTTTTGCCTTTAACAACAATATCTTTGCTATAAGATAAATTGTATTCATTATTCAAAAGGATATCTCCTGATGAATACATAATCGTTATGAAATAACATTGATACCAAAGAACAAACATTAATATCTGCGGTTACATTAAAGGTATATTCAGAAAAGCGACGGAAGCTTCACAAACACAAAATACAAGTACATACCGCATTTACAAACGATTATTATTATTGGAATTGACGCCATCAAAGCAACGTCTCTATATGTTACATTTCAACATTATATCTAAACCATTAAACTCCTTATAGTACTCCTCTCTCTTTCGTCATTAATATTGAGCATTTAGGACATATTGATTGGCGTGACATCAATATCACACACACAAAATGGAGTTATCCTCAATCTGACTGCAGCTATGTTGTACATACATAGATACATATAGATGTTTATATATGAGTGAGCTTAAAAAATTGAATGCTGAATAATTTAGAATGATTATCGGCAATTTAAAATTCACACACACACACACGCACACTCGCCTCGCATACATGTGAACCTATTCTCAAGGGAGATGTAGCGAACACATTAACATTAAATTTATAGCACTTATTACGGCTTTAGGCTCCATTCAGCCAGCATTCAGGGGCGACAGGCGACAACAGAAGGAGGTGAACTGAACTGAACTGAAATGACTCCATTTCATGGGCTAACGTTTTTGAACATAATTACGCTGTTGCTGTTTTTGTTTTTGTTGTTGTAGTTGTATGCTGCATTTTAAATGAAGCAATTTAAATTCCTCTCGACACTTGATTGCAACTTTGTCGTGCTGCCGACCGAAGTGACCGTGTGTGTGTGTGAGAGCGAGCGAATCAGCGAGAGTATGCGGTTATTTTGCACCGTGAAAAATTTATAACTTTATACATTAAATACCGTTGCCTTTGCTGTTTCTGCCGCTGTTATTATTGTGTTGTTGTTGTTGTTTTTGTTGTTGTTGTTTTGTCAGTTTTCCTCGATTTATTTATTATTTGCCCAACTCCAACTTTTAACAATGAAATACCAGATATGCAGTCAGTTGTGAATGAGCCGATGTTTGCATTCATTAATGCGCACTGGTGGACGAATCCTTATTTGCTTTGGTGTGCGTGTTAAACCGAATGGCTGTGATATTTAAGTTTGTCAATGTGAGTCCGGTATTGTGTAAGAGTTTGTTTGCGTGTGTGTAAATATTTAATGTGTTTAAGAGTACATGTGTTTCGTGTACCACAGTGCAAATGCGGTAGGAAAAAGGGTGATAACTTTGGGTCGTACTATCCCGCATTTGCTATGAATTCTACAAATCTATACCGTAGGTGCGAGCGAATAGTTTGACAATGTGAGTAAAACACCCGCATTATCCCGACCACTAACCATATATGCAGCTAGACAGAGATACATGGCTCGGGCTCTATGAAAAATGCCCCAAATGCAAAATGCCCCAAAAAAAAATCAACGAAAAATTATCCAAAATAAAATTGGGCGGAAAAAAATGAAAAGTGACCCAAAAATCAAGAACAAAATTTTCCCCAAAAATTATGAAAAATAAGCCACAAAATTTATGAAAAATACCCCAAAAAAATATTCTTCTAAACAAATCTAGCATTATTAAAAGACGAATGCGGTGAGGGGAACGCCCCCCGCCGCATACGTCGTTATTAGTTTCGCTACTCTCTCTGTCTAGAATTAATAAAAGACGAATGCGCATACGTCGTTATCTGTTTCTATACTTTCTCTTTAGCATTTTTAAAAGACGAATGTGGTGGGCGCATGTCCGCCCCCCCATCTGCATTATGCTTTTTTTTTTATTTTTTTTATATGGAAATAAAATTGGGGTATTTTTCACACCTGCAAATTTGGGTCATTTTGCATATGAAAAATTAAAAAACGAAATTTTACCTAAAATAAATGAAAAGTTCCCCAAAATTTAACAAAATTTTTCATATGAAAAATTCCCCAATTTTTTTTGGGTCATTTTTTTTGGGCTTTTTGCATTTGGGGCATTTTTTATAGAGCCCATGGCTCGATCGTATTAAAAAGTCCTGAAACGAAATTGGTTTTAAGATATTTGGCGTTTTACATGTCTCCTTTAATGCGATAAACTATTTGTCACAACAAATGATAATGTGATAATAATATGGCTACACATAATATGTTTGAATACTTTACGACATATCTTTTACTATTTCTAATATTGATCCTTCCAAACGCAAGACACTTTAATTTACTTTTAATGTAATTCACTGAATGTGTGAAGTTTTTGGTTTTGCATGCAATCGCAATATGGTTTGCCAGAAAATGCATGTATTTGTTTTGCGTTAAGGGATTCTTTTATTCTTTTCTCTGATTTGTATCGCATTTGCATGCGCTGAAAACGGCTACTGGCGAAATACAACTTTTCATGAGATAATTCTCTTTTATGTGCCTGTAGTATTCAATCATACTATGTACAAATAACGCATTTTACACAACATCAATTTCAATGAGACCACTAATGTGTCATTATATCGACAGAAACCAGGCACAGGCACGAGTTTAATCTAGATAAAAGAGTAGGTTGTAAAGCGATTGCAAGACTGGCAACATTGCCCAAAATCATCAAACAAAACCCAATCAATGTTTTATGTAATATAAAAGCGCTTCTGCAAGTGCAATTTAAGGTATTACCAGATTTATTGTTTATCCTTAATGTTAATTGATGCGATTCACTGTTGAGTAGACTTTAATGTGTCAGTTTTATGCAGGGATTTTATTAGCTGCTGCTGCATTTTTTAGTAATATATGATATTGTAAATTACTGCTTGAATGTGATAGCTAGCTAGCTTTCAGAAGAGAGTGCAAGGAGTAATGTGAAAGTTAATATAAGATAAATACATGTATTGAGACTGACTGTTTTAAATCAAACAAAATTTTCCAGAACGTGTGTCAAAAACGATTATTGCTCGCGAGTCTATTGGATGCCTATCATTGATTTAAATTCGCAATTTTAAGCAATTTAGCTAAAATGGCACTTATTTCTGTACAATGCTTTACTTTTATAGCTAATTGCCAGACAATTTATGTTCTCGAATATGTCTGGGCATAACTAATACATTGTTGCTAAATTTGGATTCCGAATTAGTACGAGTGATCAGAGATGCGAACATAGACTCCGTTCACTACCCTACCCCAGTTAAATTGCGGACCACAGAGGTAGTGGACGCATACTCCAACCACCTAACTCAACTGCTACGGAATGTTCCAACCCCTGATAATATTACCTTGCAGTGGCAATATATAGCCGAGTCCATAGAACGGACTGCGAGAAGCGTACTTGGTTACTTAAAGCCGTCTCAGGATAATGCCTAGTACGACGATGAATGCCGCAATGCCACAAGAGAGACGGATGCTAAATACGGGGCGAAATGGCAGCCAATGGCAACTCGAGCCGTTCGTGAACGACACAGGGAGAAAAGACAAGAGGCAACTCGTCTTTTTAGACGGAAAAAGAAGGAGCTGAAGAAGAGACAGGATGAGTGCACAGAGTTGCTTCGAAGTAGAAGAGAATCCTGAAAATTCTACCAGAGAGTTAAGGCGAGAATACGTGGAACACGGTTGCCCTTCTGTAAGGACAGCGATGACCAGCTAGTGACAGATTCAAACAACGTTCTGAAGATATGGGGAGATCATTTCAGAAATTTAATGGATACAGACACCACTCCAGAAGTGCCCGCTCCAATCTATGACGATGGTATTAACTGTCCAACTTCGATTCAGAGCGAGATACGTGTGGCAATTTCCCGCCTTAAGAACAACAAAGCTGCTTGAGCCGATGGTCTCCCTGCTGAATTGTTTAAAGCTGGCGGGGAGGAGCTGATTAGGAGCATGCATCAGCTTATGGAGAACATCTGGAGAGCATGCTCGGGGATAGGAGTTATGTCACATATACAAGAAATTAGGTCGTAGTGAATGTAAGAACTACCGTAGAATAAGCCTGTTACCAATTGCGAACATGGTCCTTTCGAGAGTATTTGGTGAAAAGAAGATCTTAGTGAATGTAAGAACTACCGTTGAATAAGCATATTACCAATTGCGTACAAGGTCTTTTCGAGCATATTGTGTGAACGTCTAAAGCCAATTGTAGAAACAATAATTGGACTTTATCAGTGCGGCTTTAGACCTGGCAAATCTACGTCGGATCAAATATTCACCTCACGACAAATCCTGGAATAAACTCATGAAAAGCTGATTGACATCACCACCTCTTTGTCGACTACAAAGCTGCCTGCGACTCTCCGATAAGGAATAGGCTATGTGAGGCCATTTCTGAGTTTGCTATTCGTACAAAACTAATTCGACTTTGCAGATGTACCTTGAAAAACAACAAATTCTCTATTAAGATTGGTAAGGATCACTCTGAACCTTTCAACATGGAAATAAGTTTCAGGCGGGGTAATAGCATGTCCTGTACACTTTTTAATTTAGTTATGGAGAAGGTGATGAGAAAAGCTGATGTCAACATGTCTGGCATCATATTCCGATGATATAGACATCATTCGCCGAAATCTACGAGATGTCACTGCAGTTTTCTCATCACTGGAAATGGTGTCAGCAAAAAGGTGTCAACGAGAACAAAACAAAAATAAGGATTTGTCTCGATGGAGACGAACCGTTAACATTATTGATGGTCTTCCGTCAATAACAAAAATAGTGTCAAGCAAGAAATCAAGCGAAGAATAATGCTTGCCAATAGAAGTTTTTACGGGCTTCGATAGCACCTTAGTAACACCACCTTATCCTGAACTACTAAAAAATAGCTATACCAGGTGTTAATCTCACATGTTCTTTAGTATGCTGCCGAATCGTGGATGCTTACGACAACGGACATACAAAACCTGGGAGTATTTAAGAGGAAAGTACTCCGAAAAATATATGAACCTATCGGTGTCGACGACGAGTTTCGCCATCGGATGAACCGTGAGCTGTATGAGCTTTACCACGACATCGACGTAGCTAAAAGAGTCATAATCCAACGATTTCGATGGCTGGGATATGTTGCCAGGATAGATGTAAATGCTCCAGCGAGAAATGTGTTTGAAGGCGAACCTGAAGGACGACGCAGAGCAGGGAGACCTAAACTTCGTTGGAAGGACCAAGTGGTAGGTGACGTCTCACCATCTGGTAGGACTAACTGGGGGACACATGCAAAAGGGGAAAAAGGGGAACAAAAATCAGAAAGTTTTGCAAGCTTAAGGAGTTTTTTTATAGGACAAATAACAACAACCTAATACAGCTTTCGTAGTATGTTCTATTGTTGGTAGAAGTATTTGAAATAGGAATCAGTACAGAAATTTCGATCAAGTGAGCTGGGGATAAGGGACATGGCGCAGCCCAATTCTCACTGTAAAATAACACATACCAAATATGATCCTTATACCAAATATCATCTCTATACCTCTTATAGTGCATGAAGTACAGTCGTTTAAATTTTCATGTTTTATACCACCCCTACTGATCCGATCCTGCCCATTTTTCGTTGGATCACAAACTTTACTGCCAAATGCATTACACAAATTTTGAAGCCAGGTGGAGAAACAGTCCTCCAGATAATACCCATTTGATATATCAAAAATCCAAGTACCCATTTTTCAAATTTGATCACACAGCTACATTCTGTGAAAATTTCAAAAAGATCTGTTTTCAAGTGTATACGGTACGAAAAAAATGCAAACAAAGACAAACTAATTTTCATATATATAGATTTGACCTTGTTTGGGCACGGCTTCAAATTTTCAAGTACGCAAATTGTAATATATTTAATAATTCAGATGAATTTAAAGCAATTTCGTAAATATCTTCAATTATTTCTACGATTTTAATATATATAGATTCGGACCAGTCTACTCTCACTCCTTTACTCAAATAGCAACAACTAGAAAACTTGTACGTCGAATCCCATGAGACCGCGAATCACCCCAATAGCAGAAACATGTTAAATTCATTCAATTAGCCTTAGTACCAAACCTGCTTAGCGATTAATGTCGTGATGCTTTTGTCCAACCCAACCAAACCCTTGCAATCCAAAATAACCATTTTGTTGGTATTACTGCAGCAGTATGTATTATATAAGGGACGCATGACACTTACAAGACTTTGAACTTAACATAGAAAAGCTTTCATAAAGATGTTGGCCAACCAAGCCTTCATTGTGAATATGATGAAAGCATAGTACGTACGTACATATTACTTTGGGAATAAGCCTTAAGAGCATTACATATCTCTGTATTCCATTATTAGTATGTGTCTGTGACATTGTACCGAACCCGTTACCATTTAGCCGTAGTGTTACCCCTGTGGCTGATTTTTCCATAGGGTTCGCGCCTTTTGTCGTACATTACTTTTTCCACCAAAAAACAAAAGGAAACATTTATTAAATGTTGGCTGGCTGGTTGGTTCATAATACGCATACGAATATGTATCTACGTGTGTCATATGCGGATGTTTGTTCTACTACCATTTCCAGAGATTATTTTGTTTTGACACCCCAAAATTACAGTATCAACAAATGAAACAACAAACAATAAATGCTGTTTATTTAGCAGGAGTCAGCGTCAGCAAAATATGTGTGTCCTCTTCACCGCGCTTCGTTATACTCTCTCTGCGTTGCTGCCATTACCATGTTCCATGTTCCATGTAATACTGGCATTTGTACTCAACATCAGACGTGTCACCATGGTAAAAATCGGTGGGATACATGTGTAACACGTACTAAATTGCAGGTTATGGTTGTCGCAAACTGATTAGTGGCATCTGTGGCACTGGGAATCGAGCTGGGGTTTTAAAGAACTCATTCGGTCGGTAATAAAATTGCAATAAAAATGATTCCTTTAATATTAACTAGAATTGCACAACAACAACTACGACAACAACTACGACAACAAAAAACAACTACCAAGAACTCTGTTCGCATTTGGGAGCGCATATGCCAGCATTTACGAGTTTTGCAGTTCGATCAAATATTGCCATTAAATGCTTTTGGTGTACAACATTGTTAGATGGAGGGGGGGCGACGGACACTAAAAGGGATGGAATACCAAATGTAAAATAAATAAATCGCGCTGATAACATAAAAGGGATGTACAGCATTCATTGCGATAGTGTTTGTTTAATTTTATTATTATTTCCTATTACAATTTATATTGGCGGCTTGACATTTAAATTAATTTTATCTCTAACTGCAAATGATATTTTTGAGAACAAATTCATATTTCATTAAAAGTAAATGCAAAGTATATAATGACATTTTTCCACTCGAGTTGAATAATTTAAGATATTTCAATATTTGTGACAAAAATAATGTAACAAATAGAGCCTGAAACGTGACAAATTTCCCTATACGATACTTACTAACTTCAAATCGATATTAAATTATTATGGCATGTAGCTTGACAAAACGAATGATGCAGAATTTCCTCTTTTTGGAGCTACTTTCACGTGCAGTTCTCAGAATTGAGTCCCAACATCATGTGTTGTACTGTGTAAATTTGAAACTGATATCTAAGGAAACATTTTCTTTAGTAAAGTTTTCTAAAATTGCAGCTCAGAATTGAGTCCCAAAATCAATGAGCTGAAAAATGTTGTACTGTGTGTTATGTAATCAAATACCTTCAACTTTTTTCGTTCTATAATATACGACTGTCATGCAACTGCAACAGTCCTACACATATTTAACATTCTTATCATCACTTGTCTCAAAAGTAATTAGTGTACATGGAAAATCACATAAGTTTTCTTTGGAATTAACGATCTTTACTAGCATTTTCAAGTCACATATACACAACTATACACCCACACATGGTAAATGTCATTGAAATTTGATATCGTTGAAAAATGCACACACACTCGCACACAAATCAATATAAATGTTTGACTTTATCCATTCACATTGTTCTCATTCATAACGGACAAACAATTGACCGAACATAAATTTTGTAACCAAATTTCTAATTATGATTTCAATAATTGAGTACAACAATTATGCAAATGTTTATTTAAATTTGACGTTTCTATTGATTTAACTAATTTGATGTTGCTGCTATTGCTCACTCATGTATATGTACAAAATAGGAACACATACATACATACATAAGGCAATATACGAGTACTATGTTGTAAATGTTACATACTTATCTACTATCATGATGTCGATGCCAATGACGACGATGAGAATGACAATGATGACATCGATGTTCATGATGCTTTGTTAGTTCAATGTTGGATCTCATAAACCACTCAAACGATGCGATGATGGGTTCATGTAAAGTTTGTGCGCAATATACAATATCGGATTACCGTAGTATAGTTTAGGGCGAAAAATCAGCCATTACCTCATTCAAGAGGTGTAAAAGGAAATTATGTTTTTGTTTTGCGCTGCCCCTATCTGAAGTCCATCAAAATAGCTGTAATAACCGGTCACTAGCCGGTTGGCAAACACGGTAAGAGGTTAAAACTTCCCTATAACGAATTATGCAAAAGCTGCATCTTTGATGTCACTGTCCTACTTTTAGTAACCTGAAATATGAAAAGTTTGGTTATAGGGCAGTTATGGACAATACCTGTCTATCAGAGCACCAAAATGGCTTGAGTGCGACGTTGACCAAATGGAGTGGCAATACATGATACGATAATTTAAAGTGGTATAACAACGGGACCTATACTAGGTCCCAAGTAAGATATACTAAAGGTGGCTGTCAAATTTAGCTAACCTAACTTAAGTTTTTCACTATATCATTTGATACGTTATGGAATATACTTTTCGATTAATGGGGTAATGGGGTTAAATAGACTTAAGATTCGGTTTAAGCGGCCTCAAAAACATATATTAGTTATGATATGTTTTAAAGATTGGAATTATTCTTCATGTGGTAAAATGACGGGGTAAAATAGACTTGAGATTAGGTTTCACCTACTTTAAAACTTGAAGTATTCATGGTATGACCTCGAGCTTAGAACATCAATTTTCATAAGAAAACTTTGCATACCCTCACCCTTAGGGGTGACCAAATTTCTTTCAAATCTTTTTGAGACTATTGAGCTATGTTCTCAAGTAAACCTTAACGGATCCCCATCAAAATTTACCAGTAGTAATATTTTCTAAACTGAAGTAACGGGTTTGCAAACGGGCAGAATAACCTCAGCGCTTTTGGTACCTCCGATACAAAATTACCTCTTTTTCAAAAACTGATATTTCTTCCACAACTTCCCAACGGATAACAGAAGGATATTTAAATATGGTCAATTTTATTGTCTTGTTGACACACTCTCAGAAAAACCGAAGCATTTGGCACACCCCTTCTGGTTCCTCCCATACCGATGACCGATTTGACTCTGATACGTTTACATACACATCTTTTTTGTGAGTA
Organism: Muscina levida; assembly: GCA_964034835.1. NCBI lineage: Eukaryota > Metazoa > Arthropoda > Insecta > Diptera > Muscidae > Muscina > Muscina levida. The sequence goes on along the minus strand of OZ035880.1, from coordinate 125,236,302 downwards.
TGTTCCTTGAATTGGTACATATTTTGTGCAAGATGTACGCTTGTGAGAATTAGATACAGGAATGAATATGGACTATATCTACCGACCACTTGTGGTACTTCTCAGTCATTGCATTCTTCACGCAAAGGCTCAATATGACTTAGAGTTTAGAGAGCCAATGGTCAAACATTTTTGTCGCACGAATTCGAACTCCCAACCTTGCGATTGTCAGCCAGATGCTCTTCCACTACACCATGTCAGACGGTTGCCACCCGACCGCTAAAAGAAGGAATAGCATACTAGCACACAACAAATATAGCATCATCTGTCACCAACGCAAAGGCAGTCGTGATGCTTACATTACCACCACACAACAGCATCATTGGTCAACAGCACAAAGTTTCTTTTAAATTGCGGCTTTCAGTGCAAACTACTACTTCATAATTCTCAATTGATTTATGTCACCCACAAAGAGACGACATTTTTCCACAACGATCGTCGGTGACTCCTCCAAGACGAAGTTTATTACCAAGTCAAGGAATGTAATCTGATCTCCTTGAAACTTTGGTATTGTTAGTTAAACGGACAATAAGTCTGTACAAACGGAAAAAACAAGTCTGTACAACCGGGATAAAAGCCTGTACAATCTGACCTCGAGTCTGTACAATCGGACAATAAGTCTGCACAACCTGGCTATAGGCCTGTACTATCAGTCCTTTAATCTTTACAATCGGACAATAAGTCTGTACGACCGGGCTATAGGCCTGTACAATAGGACAAAAAGTCTGTACAACCGTGATAAAGGCCTGTACAATCGGACAATAAGTCTGTACAATCGGACCTACGACTTTGTACAATCAGGTTATAAGCCTGTACAATCGGACCTTGAGTCTGTACAACCGGGCTATGAGCCTGTACAATCGGACCTACGAGTCTGTACAACTGGGCTATAAGTCTGTACAATCGGACCTTGAGTCTGTACAACCGGGCTATAAGCCTGTACAATCGGACCTACGAGTCTGTACAACGAATCCTCGTACAATGTAAGGCCATGGCTTATTAAAAGTTGTTCTTATTCTTCTGCTCCAGGACCTAAGCAAATTTCACTAGAAGGTCCTACCGAATTTACCTGCGAGTCCTCGACGTTCGACGCCACCCGAAATACGACAACGTAAAACACGTCCTGTTTCCAATCATTGAATTACCGCTGCGTCCATCCCGTTCTGTAAGAACCTCTTCTCCGTACAAAGGGCAACAACTCCAAACAGCGCAATACATTACACCAGACACTATTAACGATACGAGACCACCTACCAGGCATAATCCCCAGACATCATTACCCGCCATCAAACATTTTAAGGATATTAGGCTAGTGATTATACTTTAGCTTAAGGATCCGAAGTTTTTCGTTGTATTTAAATTGTGTGGATTGTAATATAAGGATATAAATATATAATATCTTGCCCTATCCTAATATATAATATCTTGCCCTTGTCAGGAAAAATCCACTCTTTTATTTTGTAAGGTTCTTGCGAAGACACTGAAGGCGGCTAGACTACCTCGGCCTAAGACCAAACCCTCATAATACAATACTCATGTCCGCTTCGCGGATTTCAGCATAGCCAGTATAAGAGGGACCGACCGTGGCATAGTGGTTAGCACACGCGACTACCATACGGGAGATCACAGGTTCAACTCCTGGCTCCAGTTATCTAAAAAAAAAGAAAATTTTTCCTTCATTGTCGGCTCCCCTCGAATGTTGTTGACAGCAACTTCGCAGTATAAGTGTCGATTCAATCGGCATGTCTAGTAAGAGCTCCTTAAACAGTAACGTTCGCATTCGTCGATAAACAAGTGCCGTTAGTTGTGAATCTACAAATAGAAAGCGCGTTAATTCACAACAACGCGAGAAGCTATCCTATTCCTGATTCATGGGGTGATAAGGGGAAAAAAAAGTAAGTTAAATATATGAAGAGAAAGCATATGGAAATGCTTACAGGAAAGAAACCTATACCAGTATAATTGATAAATATACTCAAAGCACACTACGACGGATTCAAAATAAGGATTCTACACAATAATCAGCTGTCTCCACCAAATCCAACAAACTCTGGGGTCAACATGGCTGCCATATGTCTCTACTACTCTTCTTAATTGAGCTACGTAATTTTAATTCTTATGCTAAAACCATTCTGCTCTACGGATGAGAGTCTTGAGAGCTCACGGCTGCGATGTCACGCACAAAGCACACTACGACGGATTCAAAATAAGAATTCTACACAAAAATCAGCTGTCTCCACCAAATCCAACAAACTCTGGAGTCAACATGCCTGCCATATGTCTCTACTACTCTTCTCAATTGAGCTACGTATTTTAAATTCTAATGCTAAAACCATTTTGCTCTACGGATGTGAGTCTTGAGAGCTCACAGCTGCGATGTCACGTAAACTTCCGGCCTTTTCCAGCAGCTGTGTGCGGAAAATTCTGAGAATTTGGTGGCCCAACACTATATCTAACTAGGACTAATTGTACTTTACAAATGAAATACCTCTGGACATTACGATCAAACAACGCCTCTTCAGATGGTTGGGACATACTCTACGCAAAGACGAAGAACAGCATGCAAATATAACGTGGAACAATCTGAGAATCCTGGCAGAGATCGTACAAATTAAAATTCCTTTTTTAAGCCCTACGCTCCCATCCGGAGTTAAAAGAACTTTTATATATTTTGGTTTCTGAAATATTCAGAATTTATTCATTTAACGTTGAAGTGCTTGAAGATTTTAAGTCAACCCTACCTTTACAGATTTGTATATTCGTTCATTTGTTGTCGTATGTATTATCCATCTACATAAACGTAAATTGAATGCAATCGAGTTTAATTAATAAGGTGGATTCTAAGATAGATATTTATGAATCAGTGCATGCGTTCATACCAAACAGATTTATTGTCATTTCCTAGTTATCACTGATGGATTGTACTTAATCAATGCTAATTTGATTACGATGGGATGGGAAGAGTTAGTTATGCGCGTCCAAGAGCGCACATAATATCTAGTTATATAATGAATGACGTTTTTCAAGGTGGGACGATAAATGGTAAAAACATAATATAAATGGATGCAATACTAAAAGAGATTAGTATATAGATGATAACACTAGGGCTGTTCTTTTCGCACCATATCATTATGTCATACAAATACCAACTTATAAACACTAAGGCCGACAATTAGCAACAACAGACCCTGTGACTGTAATTGGTGTGTAAATAGCCACGTTGCGCAGTATGTCATATTGTTGTTGTTGTTTATGTACAGAAGTTAGCTGTTAGTAAGGGATGATGTTTTTATGGTCATATATAAGAAAATTTATGATGCTAGTGCTTTTTCTACAAATAAATATGAACATTTTTTCATCCAATGATAAACAAACGAATTTTATTTATCAAACATAACAATAACTAAAGAATTTTTTTGATGAGAACTACAATTTTGCCAAACCATCAAGTATAACACAGTACAACATTTTTCAGCTCATTGATTTGGGACTCAATTCTGAGAACTGCACGTGAAAGTAGTCCTAAAAAGAAGAAGTTTTGCATAATTCTTTTGTCAAGTTACATGCCATAATAATTTAATATCGATTTGAAGTTAGTAGGTATCGTATAGGGAAATTTGTTACGTTTTAGGGTCTATTGTTTGACATAACTCGAGAACCACTGGATTAAGCTGAAACAAATTAAAAAAAATACAATTCCTTTAATCTGTTCATATGACGTTTTCCTACAAAAGCAACTGTTTCACTTTTCCATTTATCATATGAATTTGCACTGGGTTTATTTTGTACTCCGTGTCGTATGATTAACGTAGAATATTTCTTATGATAATCATACGCCACCATATAGTATTTATGTTATGTCAAACAAAAGAGCCTAAAACGTGACAAATTCCCCTATACTTTACTTACTAACTTTAAATCGATATTAAATTATTATGGCATGTAACTTGACAAAACGAATGATGCAGAACTTCTTCACTTTGGGGCTACTTTCACGTGCAGTTCTAAGAATTTAGTCCCATAATCATGTGTTGTACTGTGTAAGACATGTAATGTATATATATATTTTCATATCCCTAATTGTTAACTGATATTATTCGAAAATATTTAAAAGTTCACAATTTAGTAATTATCATTTTGTTTTGTGGTTAAATAAATACATACATATCATAATAGCATGTGGTAAAATTAGTTAGCTTCTATTATCGTTTTGTTGCTTTATTAAGTTCTTTAGGATATTTGCCGTTTTAGTTGTGCGTCGTTATTATTATTAGTTCCAGTTGCACACATCAAGTTTCTAATGAAAACTATCTACATGCGCCAAATGTATTTGCTGCAGTATTTAATAAAACTTTTTAATTTAATGCCATACATACACAATATAAATATAGTACATAAACAAATAAAAAATGTTTTTATACATACATACATCCACATACACATCAACTGTATGCTGCATATAGGTACATAACTAAATACATATGCACGTTTATGGAAAATACATGTACACTTTTTATTTGTTGAGCACTTGAGATTTATTTAGGTTTTTTTTTGTGCTTTTTTTGGGATTATTTCGAAAATAAATATACACAGTATAATCGTATAGATGATACATATTTTGCATGCAAAGAGGTAACGTATATGTATGTAGTCATGTGAACATTTATTTCATTTCACATTTAACACATGCACTTTTCCAGGCTGAAAAATGTCAAATATAACAAAAAGAAACATGAAAATGCAACGGTAAGAGTAAAACTTTTACCCAAACATTATGTGGCCAGCAAAAATTGGAGGTAACTTTGGAGGTAACAAAAGGGGAAACTTTATATTGAATACTAAATGTCCCGGCAAACTTTGTGCTACCTCCAAAATTATTGATACATAATATGGGCTAAGGAGTAGGGTGCAGATTTTCTAAATATCTGTCTAAAAATACCTTTTGCATATTTAACCATGCCCACATTTGTTACCATTTTCATATTATGTAAAAATTTATCATTTCTTGTAAATAACGTGTTACGCTTATATAATTGTCACAACCATCTACATACATTAATTGAACAACGAGGTCCTGCATAATCAGCTAAGGGAGTCGTAATTTTAGCAAGTAATTATTTAGAGGGACACTAAGTATCTGCTCGTTATTTGCCACTGCAATTACTGTGTTATTTTTCTCACAAATGATTTGAATTTTAACAATTTTATGGTTTTCAGTAATGGTACTTTTCACTTTGTATCGTACATTAATCCAATACTGGAGTTGCGGTTAAGATAATGTAGTAAAATGCTCGTTTATTATGTACGCACATAAATATTTACATGACATTGTTTTCTGTGGATTTAACTAAATGCAGCTCTGAGCATAAAAATATCAGTGATAATATAAAAAGTTACATTGAAATTGACATTTATTCATCAGGACAGAAAGGAGAGTACATTTTTTAGAAGGTGTGTGTTTTGGCAACACATGATTTTGGGACTCAATTCAGAGAACTGCACGAAAAAGTAGCCCCACAAAGAAGAAGTTCTGCATCATTCGTTTTGTTAGGTTACATGCCATAATAATTTTATATCGATAGTTAGTAAGGTATCGTTTTAGGCTCTTTTGTTATATTGTTATGTTATGTTATGTTTTATTGTAACTGCTACAAAATCGTTTTAGGCTCTTCTTATGTCGTGGCGTATGATTACTTAATTTTCCTTTACACCCCATGAATGAGGTATGGGATAGCTTCTCGCGATGTTGTGAATTAACACGCTTTCTATTTTCAGATTCACAACTAACGGCATTTACTTGTTTATCGACGATTGCAAATGTCACTCTTTGAGAAGCTCCTACTAGACACGCCGATTGACTCGACACTAATACTGCAAAGTTGCTGTCAACAACATTCGGGAGCAGACGACAATGAAAGAAAAATTTAATTTTTTTTTCTTTTAAGATGACTGGAGCCAGGAGTTGAACCCGCGTGATCTCCCGCATGGTAGTCGCGTGTTCTAACCACTATGCCACTGCCGGTCCCGGTCCCGGTGCCGTATGATTATCATAAGTAATATTCCACGTAAATCATGCGCCACGGAGTACAACAGTTTTATTGTAGCTGCTACAAAATAAACCCATTTGATGAATGCAAGAGTGAAACTGTTGCTGGTGTAGGGAAACGTTTATTAACAGATTACATAAATTAAAATCTTAATTAGAAGGGGCGCACAGTGGCACCGCCCCATACATATCTTGGAAAAAAATAGAAGGAGTGGTCGTACAGCAATGAAATTTTGCAGAAACACTTCTCTGGGCTAAATTAAGCAAATTTTGAAAAAAATCTTGGAAAACCGCCTACTGCCACACCCATCTCCCATATAACTGCACTTGCCAAAATTTGCATTTTTGGACCTAGGGACTCGAAATTCGGGACACTTCTTAACTGAGATTGAGTCCTTATGAAAAAAATTAAACATATTGGGGATGCCACGCCTACTTTAGATTTTACGCCCATTGAAAGTTGTAGATTTTAGGTGTTTTTCTTCCCCGCCTAGAATCATATGAAAATTTCATATAAGTTAAAAAATGTTAATTTTTATTCAAAAGTTAAACATGTGTTGTATCCATACAAAAGAAGAGAATATCCCCAACAACCCTCCTCGAAAGTTATTAGCCTTAAAATACATCGAAAATATCGCACAACTACATGCATTAAAATCGATGTTATTAAAAGGGACGGTATTTGGCGGTTATTTTTTTTCTTAATTGAAAGTACAGCCTCGGGCCTTTCATTTTTTAAAGTTAGAGAGTTAAGCAAGGCAAAGCACAAAAAGTTTTTTCCATCAAAAAGTGAAAAGTTGATATTTTTTAGTATAATTTTTGATAAATTATAATAATTAGTTTACTTTTCCAATTTCAATAATTTTTTTTGTTATTAAAGAGTAAGTGTTATATTTTCACTAAAAAATAAGACAAAAGCCATAGCTATAAACTTACACACACAAAAAGTTCTCTATTTGGACAATAATTTTAATCTAATTTCCGTTGACTTCTGTTAGTTTTTTTAACTACAAAATTTCACTTTTCATAAAAAACCTTGTTCAATTTTTCTTATCCAAATACTTCTTTAGAAAACCATATCATTAAAATTTTAATATTGGAAAGTTGAAAACCCCCATTTTTTCCGCCGAAATGCCACTGTGGGGCGTGGCCAGATTTCCAGTTTTTTTCTCCATATCTGTATCCAGTTATAGGTTTACTTAAAACGGAATATGCGCACGATCACGTAGGGTATATTGCTGTTATTATTCGTGTTAAGGTACCAGGATGGGCGTGGCTAGTATTCCAGTTTTTTTTTCCCAAAACTTTATTCAATTATAGGTTTACGCCGTATTCATAAAAATTTATAAGAGGTTTATAAACTATTTTTAAGCAAATTTCGAGAAAACAGTATTCATAACCGATTCACATCTTCAAAGAGTTAAAGTAGGGTTGTCCCTACTTTAAGCATGTTATAACTTGACGTTTGTACAATTTATTGTAAAGTGGTCGTGTTTTTTGGGTATCCTATATAGGAGACCGGTATAGGATACTAACAAAACGCTTCGCCGTTAACAAAATGCAATTACTTGGCAGCACAGTAATTTATGTCAAATAATTGTTTGTTTTCTTTTCATTCATTCGTAAATATTGTATTAATTGTGTTTTTGAATTTTTGTTGATATTTTCGAGAAATGCTGTAATATTTGTATAAAAATGATGTACATGACCATTCTTAGGATCTAGTGTTCCGCAGGGACCTTAAGCCACAAATTGGAACTTTTTTCTACGTTTTGCATAACAAATAAGCTGTAAAATAACATTTTATTGAAAAAATATCATTCGAATGCAAATTTTTTCATTTGAAGTTCTCTGTTCTTTTCTATTTTTTGTTTAATTTTTTTATTTTTACTACTTTTTTGAACAACTTATCCCCGTTAAGCTTAGCATGTAAAATTATCCTCGTTAGCGTATATGGGATAGCATTTGTATGGCTAAGCGGATATAAGTTACCAACAAAACGCAACCATTGATGAATTTAAGGTCTTTATTTTGAGTTTTTCGGCATTTTGAATATGAGAAAGAGCCGTTGCATCTATTCATTGTGTAGGAAATTGTCTTCATAATCATTCCGCACATAGAAAAGTATCGAAATATACACTTTTCATTCATGAATTCCAATTTGAAAAATGTAACTTCAAAAATATTTTGTAAATAATGAAATAATATTCGTGATGTAAAAACAATCAAAACAAGGAAACAATGTAATCGGTATCCGATTATTATTTCAACATGAGGAAATGAAAACGCAATCTTTAAATGCCATTTTTATTTTAACGTCTTTCTAACCGTCATGAGAATCGTAGTTAATGTAAAATTGAACTACAATTATGTTCACAGTTATTATAAGTGCAAATAAATGTTTGGTAACCGATTATAAAGCTTTTGTATCCGATTATAAGCTTCTTTTTATACATCATTATTGACCAAAAACAGTCGGCGTTGCCACCGGAACACATAAAGCTAAAGTACTGATAAAAAACTTTTATGAATACAATTTCTTATTAAAGGTTTTTTAGAACTAAAGAATACTTTAGCTAGAGAACGCTTCATACCTACTTTAGAATTTTTTTTATAAATAAGGCCGTTACTATATACGGAATATGCGCATGATCACGTTGAGTATATCGATATTATTATTCGATTTGTGGGTACTTGCAATAAACATATGTATGTAAAATTATTAGGGTCAATTCGGTCATTTGTGTAGGAGCTACCAGAAGATTTTTGTCATAGTTTTTGGTTTTCTGAGGGTTTGTCTCTTATTAAAAGGTAATTCAGCAAGACCAAATTTTTAGTCGTCCAGTTGTCTGTTGGAGGTTATTGGAGAAATATCACTTTTGCAAAAAAAAAGGGGAATTTTGTGTGGGAGGTACCAGAATGGGTGGGGTGACACAATCCTCTTGAAAAGACATGAAACGAATTTGGTCTTAAGATACTTGCAGTGTAACATATTTCCTTAAATGCGTTAAATTTTTTCTCGTAACAAATGATATATATCCCTAATCCATTAACACGGAATTCAAAACAATGCGATAATTCACAACAATGCGAGAAGCTATGCCTTATCTCTCATTCTAGGGTGAAAGCGCAATTAAGTTACGTTAAATGTTACTTATTTGTATTTTAATATGTTTTCATTGATTGCAACTATTTTACTCCTCCCTGCTGTTTATGTAATTTCTTTAATTATTTCAACTTATCATTGGAATTTTATTAATGTTAATGTAATTTTTCTGGTTTTCATAAAAATCCGTTGTTTTTTGTAGATGACATTTTTAAGTGCTTACAAAAAAAAAAAAACTATATCCTTGATGCTGTTTTTTAATATATGTCCTATGTATATTATGGTCATTATGTCGGAAATGAAATATGTTTTCTTTGTATAACAAAAAAGAGCAATGTGGTAAAATTTAATTTTTAAATTAACCGCATTTAACTGATACCTGAATTTGATGCAACAATATATCGCAATAATACTGGTAATAAATGGTGATGCGTTACATGAAAACCAATGATGCTGCCTACGATTATAGTGTATAAGGAACATTCGATATTTAGGTGAGTGAAATTTGTACAAGGATTTAAAAAAAATGAGTAATTTGTTATACTTGTTTATGAAAAAGTGCCGCATATTATTATAAATGTCGTTTTCTGTTAAACCTAAAGTATTCAATGATACTTTAAATTTTGGCACATCAAAGGAGTTTTAAATCGACTTACCATAAGTAATATGTACAGTATATAATTAAGTTCCCAATAATTAGTAAAGTAAATCCAAATTATAAAAAATTTATTACCTGAAAAGAAAGTAAAGACAAAGTTAACAATAAATTTTAATAAGATTTCAGAGATTTAATTATACGTGTATAAAGCAGATTCGTCTGACCAGACGAGACGGATGTGTAAAGATGAATGAAAAAGTAAAACTGTTGTTTTTGTAGGGAAACGTTGTATGAACAGTTTATAGGAATTGTAATTCTTAATTTTTTTAAATTTGTTTCAGCTTAATCGGACTTGTGGTTCTCAAGTTAAAACGTGACAAATTCCCCTATACGATACTTACTAACTTCAAATCGATATTAAATTATTATGGCATGTAACTTGAAAAAACGAATAATGCAGAACTTCTTCTTTTTGGGGCTACTTTCACGTGAAGTTCTTAGAATTGAGTCCCAAAACAATGAGCTAAAAATGTTGTACTGTGTAATTGACCTTCGGGACCGGCCGTGGCATAGTGGTTAGAACACGCGACTACCATGCGGGAGATCGCAGGTTCAAACCTGGCTCCAGTCATCTTAAAAGAAAAAAATAAATACAATTTTCTTTCATTGTCGGCTCCCCTCGAATGTTGTTTGACAACAACTTCGCAGTATTAAGCGTCGATTCAATCGTCGTGTCTAGTAAGAGCTTCTCAAAACAGTGACGTTCGCATTCGTCGATAAATAAGTAGGTGCCGTAAGTTGTGAATCTACAAATAGAAAGCGTGTTAATTCACAACAACGCGAGAAGCTATCCCATACCTCATTCATGGGGTGCAAAGGGAAATTAAGTTTTTTTTAAAGTTTTTTAAGTGTAATTGACCTTAAGATTATCTCGTTCAAAACAGATAAATGATATAATTATGGGTGACCGACCGTGGTATAACATATCTAATATAACTTATAGTAACTTTACATCTTTTTCATTGCATACTTTCCCCCATTTCAAGTTATCTTTTTTGGCTCCCACACTTATGTTATTATACATATACCATTCTCTTACTCTTAATTTAATGGTCCTTTATACGTATGTTGCGGTTATTAATCGAATTAATATTTCCCCTAATTAGTTATATATTGTTCATTTGCATTTTAATTAATAAATTTCAATTCTTTGTTTTTTTTTTTGTTGCCCATAATCATGTTTTATCTTTTTTTTGTGCAGTGGGACTTCATTAGTTTCCATTGCCGGTAATAACGCTACATAAAATAACCGCAATTAAATAAATTTTATTTATTATATTTTGAGAAATTAAATCAACAAAACGAACAGAGAGAAAAAGCACTAAATTATTAAATGTGAGGATGTATAGGGGATGGGTTTTATAAACACATAATAACTAGAGTGCGTGTAAATATTAACCTCAGTGTGGGGGGGGGGGGGGCAATATTAAAATTACTTAGGCTTGTGCCGGAGGAAGCATAATATCTCAACACAAGCATTGAATACATGTAGTGCGTAGCATAGTTTACATTGTAGCTTTGGCTCTAGGTATAATTGGTATTTGCTAAGATTTTAGCACGCTTAAAGTCAAATATTAACTGCTTGACTGCATTATATATTGGTGGTATTATAAAGTTGATTGATTTTCTTAGGTATTGGTAACAAACAGATAGATAGTAACCTTGAAACAAATCTAAAAGCAATATAGCTTGATACTATTAAAAAACTATTGTTGCAATTTACTTTCGTAGTTAGAGTTGCCGAAAAAGATGATTACACGATTTCATTATCGGATGACGCCTCTAAACAATGCCTAAGACAGTCTCCTAGCAACCGTCTGATAATTTTACTGCGAACAAAAGTAAATGATAATTAAAGTCATTGCGAAGGTTTTGTATTTGGATTCACGGAAGAAAAGAGAGATCTAGGATATCGAAAACTAGCTTTCCCGGCTCGCTTTGCTTCACCCGTACTTACAATGAATATTCTTTTGAATTTAAGCAATACAGGTAAAATGCAAACGCTTCATACGACTAACGAACATCCCATTTATGTGATTGTAGCTTTATCCCATTGTTCTAAATGATTGTACTACTTTAGTCCCTTATTATCCCCAAAAGTACGAATTTCAAAAGATATAGTCGTATCGCACAACTAAAATGGACTGGTACTCACTCTTATTCCAAAGGAAGCATGCCCATATATGATTACAACTTTAGACGTCTGGTCTGGGTGATGGTATCAGTTTTATCTCTTTTCCGCATTTTTACCCCTAAATTGTCGAATTTTTAAAAGCCCCATTTGGCGGCTCTCTAATTCTATAGGCAGCAATGCTAAATACATTTTCGAAACCCAACCTTTAGACATTTGGTCTGGGCGATAGTACCAGTTTTATACCTTTTTCGGTGTTTTAACTACTAAAGTACGAATTTCGAAAAACTACTTCACATCGCACAACTTAAATATTCACTTCAATTATTGCTACTATACCTTTAGTCGTTTAGTATCAGTTTTATTCCTTTTCGGCCTTTACTCTTTACCCCTAAAAGGTAAGAAATTCGAAAACCGTCCTTGCTTCGTTCTAGTTCTAAGCCCATATTAATTATCATGATTATATCATTAGCCGTTTGGTCCGAGCGATAGTAAAATTTTTATCACTTTTTGATTTTTTTACCCAGAAATATCGGATTTAAACAAAAAACCTTCAATCCAATTTTATATTGAGTTAGCATCATCGAATATAGCATTAACCGATTGGTCGGGTCATTTTTACTCCTAAAAGTACGAATATCCAAAAATCCTATCTACAGCCAGTAATCAATTTTAAGTATATAGATTATGGATATGTTTTTACAATCGTTCTATTAATATGACTGACATAACAATTTTTCCAAAAGGGGCGTGGCACCGTCCATTTCCCAGCGAGACGTAGTCCCCCTTGTACCATTTACATATGTAGCAAATCTCATCTTCATACCTTTAATGACTCTGAAGATATGACCGATTTAAAGTTCGGTATGTGTGGGCGGTGACACGCCCCATTATCTAGTTATGGTTTCCTTAAGGCTATGATAGAGATCCTATGGATAGTGTTACACAGTAAAAATTTCATTGTAACCGGTCCATTTATTTCGCCCTGATAACGATTTTTTCAAAAGGGGCGTGGCACCGCCCATTTTCCAGCGAGACGTGATCATCTTTGTTTCAGTAACATATGAAGCAAATCTCATCTTCATAGCTCGAATGTCTCTTGAGATATGACCGATTGAAATTTCCGTGTGGGAGGTGCCACGCCCCTTTGTACAATTATGTTTTCATGTAGCCTATGAAAGAGACCCTATGGACAGTATCACACAAAGAAAATATAATTGCAATCGGTCCATTTATTTGGCCAATATAACTATTTTTTAAAAAGGGGCGTGGCACCGGCCCCTTTCTGCAAATAAAGTATTTTTTCTTACCTATAATGGTTTAAAAGATACAGCCATTTTAAAATTCCATTTAAAATGCCATTTAAAATTCCAAAATTCCTTACAGTCCGAATTTCCAAAAATCTCTTCTTAGTGCGCACCTACGTCATAAAAGAAACCTATATTCTAAATTTCACGGTTCTAGCTTTAGCCGTTTGTGCTGTGGAGTAATCAGTCAGTCACCCAAGCCTTTTATATATATAGATAACAGGGTTAGCGGTGAAGCCCGAAACTTATCCCAACAGGTTAAAAGCATAATTTTTAGAACAGGGATCTCCACTTGTAAGGACTGAGATAGAAATCTGGTCACAGACACGCAGACTGTGCTGAAAATATGGAGGGAACACTTTCGTACTTTGCTCATTACCGAATGCAGCTTAAGTGCTGAAATCATGTGAATCATCTAGGACGGAGTATATTGACAATTACCGGAGTATTGAACTGCTGACAGAGCATTTTAAGGCTGGCGGCTATGAGCTGGCAACGTGCATGCACCAGTTCATAAACACGATTTGGTTGAGAGAATGCATGTCCAATGCTTGGATTCTTGGTGTTACATGTTCTGTGCTTAAGAAAGGCGATTTAAGGGTGTGCAAACAAACTATCGCGGTTTTAGCCTTTTATCCATCGTATACAAGGTCCTGTCTAGTGCAGTGAACGGCAGCCCATTAAAACCACAATACGAGTTTGAGTTGCTGAGTTGCTCTCTTCCCTCTCTCACTGTAGTGAAGAAAATTGTTATATAGTTTTTTTCATAACTACGAACAAAATCTAATATATAAAATTCTCGTGTCACGGGGTGCGTGATTGAACTCCTTCGAAACGGCTCGACCGATCCTCATGAAATTTTGTGAGCTTATCGAGAAGGTCTAAGAATCGGCCAACATCTATTTTTTGGCTGGAGTTGAGTTGAGTTGGCTGGAGTTGAATTATTTCGAAAATTTATACCGATTGTCCGATTTTACTCAAACTTAAAATGTATTTTTGGACATGAAAAAATGTTGGATGTATGTTTTTGCCCAATTTCCGGTGTTTAGATTATGATACATTTAATTTTTGGAATGTCAATTAGTCACCAGTGATAACATTACATATAAACATCTTTAAAACATCAAAATTATTGAGAAGTCGATATATAAAAATGGATGTACATTTTGATGTCACCACTAATCGCGATAACGGTTGAACCGATTTGTACCAAAATGTCAGTGAAAGTTGGTGATGGACTATAGATGGTCACCCAGACCACAAAACGGCTTAAGGTAGAATGGCGAACATTTGTATTGGCGCACTTCCTATAAAATTAAAGAGCTTCACAGAGTGGTTTTTCGCATATGAAACTTTAATAGGACTAACCCGAAAATGGAAAACTGTTGCTATCACCCAGACCAAAAGGTTTATGGGGTTGTTGAGTCAAATAAAGGGATTTTTGAAAATTCGTACATGTTAGCACTTTGCCCCCTTTTTAACCCAAAAAGGGGGCAAAGTGATATCGTGGCTCAGACTAAACACCTAAAGATACAATCACCTAGTACACCAACGCAGAAAGTTATATGTCAGTCAATCGGCTCAAAAATGTGGTTTTAGAAGATATGCCTATCAATAAGTAAGTTTTCATCAAATCATGGACGACACTGCTAGCAATTCTTACAATAATGTATAATAATCTTTTAGGTATATAAAGTACAAATTTGGTCCGAAAAAATCTCGCCCTTTAAATTGAAATATTCAGAGGTCAAAGTAATTAACCAATCATTATTAAATTTCAACTGTACTTAACATCTTTTACAATAACTTGGAGGCAGGACGAAGTCTGACGGGCCAGCTAGTATATATATATTATGTCTTTTCTAAGTGTTTTTCTAGAATGTTCGTACGGCCCGAGAATGGTTTTAATAGAAACCAATGGGCCGGTCCATTTCAACGCCCACTTTTTTAATATATCTAAAATTCCTATAAAATGCTCTATAATTTTTCATGGAAAATATATTACATACTAGTGGGCCCGGCAATGCTTCGCTATTGCATATTAACTTGTAATATATTTCACATTTAGGTCTACAAAGTACTTTGAGAACGATGCTTAAGCTCGACAATAATATGTTGTGTTTATTTACTTATGTAATTTATTTAAAGTAACTCCTTAACATTAAAGTTAACCAATTAAGTTTTATTGTTGTGAATGCTAATAAAAAGTTCATCAGCAAAGTCATATCTATAGTGCCGACATGTAGATAAAGTTTTTTCTGTATGTTGGGCGAAAAACCACTTCTTCCACAAATCGAAAACAGACATTCCACTAAAGATCAAAATTATTTATTTTGATCCGTAGAACCATCTGTATACTAACTATATCTTTGGTCATAAAAAAACATTTTTTGTTATGCCTTCTCCTATTGACCGCAAATGAAAATTCCGTTTGAAGCTATGCCTAAAGGCAATAAAAACTTCTTTTGTATTTTTTTTTTTCACACGGATCAAGAATAATCTGGAATAATATTTTTGTATTGAACTCGAATTACCATTTTTTGAGATAATTCGGTCACCAACGTTTGGCTAAACAAAGTGAAGGTCTCACGCGCTGTATAGCATGTTACACCGTCATTTCTCCTTCAAATAATGTGCAATGACATGATAAATAAAAAAAAATCAATTGATCGTCCAATGGCTCTAGTTCTTCTACCAGTTGGATTTTAAATGAATGTAGGCCAAGATCTTTCCTCAGCATTTGCAGCGACCGAGTTTCTGAGAAAGACGTCGGTTCGATAAATTCGAGTCCCCTGTCACACTAATGTCTACAGCTAATATAAACTAAAATAAAGTCTATCACACTTCATTAGTATGACAGCTAGATTTACACTTATACCTATCAGAAGTTCTACATGTCAAGAAAAATACCCCATGCATAGGTTATCTACAATTGTTTGCTAATGTTACCTCTGACATACTATAAAAATTTAACCATTGTAGTATAACTACAATTAATATTGCTTTATTTTTCTATCTATATGACTTATTACCGATTCGCTCTCCTTGAAAGTAATTGAAAAATATATACCTGTAAAGATAATTTTATAAAATCACTATTTTAGTCTGCGCATCCTCAACTGCCTGGTGTACGGACCATTATTTGATACAGTTAAAAAGTTAACTATTGAAGTGCGTGGGCAGCGCCTCGGCATTTTTAACTTATTTAGTTCGAAATAGCCTGATCATTAGGGCGAATCAATTAGTACGCGTCAAAAAAAAAAGTGTTAATCGTATATCAGTATTGGAATGTACGAAGAATTCTTAGAAAATTTCACTAAGAAACTATATGTCTAAAATCAATTCCTAGTTCGCGCTGAGAAGCATGAAGATTTCAGGTAGAGATATTTTTTTAGCAATGAGCAATTATTCAGTTTCTTCAGACCTATGGGCCCCGGCTCTAATTTTTACCTACCAATCCCATGTTTGGAGACCAAGACGAAAAGATTTGTATATTTTAGATTTTGTATTAGGATCCCGCCCTATATTCTGAAAAATGATTTTTAAAAATTTAATTTCTGTGTACCAACTCTCAGAGGCCATAACTTTTTAACCAATACATACAATACATACTTACAACCAATTTGCTTCTGTAATACCTCATTTAGTCTGTTGGGAAGTCAGTTTTACGCAGAAAGTCTAAAAAAATACATATCTGAAGTTTTCGGTTTGTGCTCATTTAAAAACAAAAAAAAATCTTTATTTGAAATCTTCATGCTTTTCAACTCGAGCTAGGAATTGATTTTAGACACAAAGTTTATTGGTGAAATTTTCTTAAAATTCATCGTAGATTCCGATTTTGGTTACGATATTTGCGAATAAAAAAATTGGCACACTGTTCATTATCTGTTCATATCTCTAGGCGAACAGCATTATACTGTGGAATTTTGACAGTTTTATCTTCATCTTCCTACCTCTGATAGTTCATGAGATATAGCCCTTTTGATTTTCAAGTTGTATGGGCGGTGCCACGCCCACTTATCCAATCACAACCAAATATAGCCAGGGACTATCAACAGGTCAACAGTACCACTTGGTAAAATTTTCGTATCAATCGGTCTATTAGAAAAGCCGTTAGAGCGATTTTTGAAATGAGGGCGTGGCACCGCCTACTTGCTCCCTGGCTGTAATTCTAACTGTAAGAGCAACATATATACCAAATCTCATCTTCATACCTCTGATAGTTCATGAAATATAGCCTTTTTAATTTTCAAGTTGTATGGGCGGTGCCACGCCCCTTTATCCAATTACAACCAAATGTAGTCAGGAACTATCTACAGGTCAACAGTACTTCATGGTAAAATTTTTGTATCAATCGGTCTATTAGAAAAGCCGTCTGAGCGATATTTAAAAAAAGGGGCGTGGCGCCTCCCACTTTTTGAAAAAATAAAACCTTTTAAACCATCCGGAAGCTATAGCGAACAAAACAAAAAAAAAAACTTTGAAAATCGGTCCAGCCGTTTTTGAGTTTTAGCGAGACAACTGCACATCGATTCATTTTTATATATAAGATTTTTATATCGAAATTTGTATTTTCGATGAGTGGGCAATGTGGGCGTGGCAAAACTGTAGTCCTAAAGCTATACAAGTTGGTACACAGATAGTACTTGGTTCGACTCGTTGGAACTTGCAGACTAAATTTGTATTATTTTCTGATAGTGGGCCGAGAGGATAATATTTGATACAAATAAATATATACTCGGCAATAAAGACAGGAATTTACAGACCAAATATTTTATTTCGTTAAGTGGGCGAAATTGGCGTGGTAAAAGTATTTTATCGCTTGAGCAATTTCTATAATCAATTCGATACACTGTAGTACTCGGCACTACAGCTATGCATATGAAGGCGTACATTTATTGTCACTTGGTGGGCGAAAACGGATGTGTAGAACTGTTTTAAGGGCTATATAAGCTAATATTTGTATACAGTAGTACTCGGCAGAATAGATATTTGAAGAAAGATTTTTAAATTTCGGCTAGTGAGCGGAGGGTGCTTGAGGAAAGTAAGCTAGCCCAACATATTGTTATTGAGCTTAGGAAGCGTTCCTAAAGCATGTTTAAAAGTGGAATATGAGAGCACTTATAACTGTAAGGATATTCCGTGAAATAAATTATATGAAGTTTATTATTATTGTATTTTCGTCAGTTATGCAATATAAAAAAGAAATTTACTTTTAATATTTTTAAAATGAAACTTAGTAATTCTATTTGAAATGCATATTTATTTTAAGAATTTAATTCGAATTAAAACGAGAGTTTTTCCTGAGTTCTTAGTTGGTACTGTACAAAACCATTTCGGTAGCCCCATACAAAACGATCATGTGTTCAGATATATAGAATTGAAATTTTTTAAATTTGTTAGTGAATTCATTTTCCCTTTCAATAGTTTACTTACATACCTGTAAACCTGTGATCGTACGACCGAAAGTACTATCTCCAACCGTTTACAGTGAAGACTTACTTAAGTTACCGTACCCACCAGCCAGTCAGACAGACGGACAAGATTTAATCGTCTTACAAAGATCCAACTCGTCTTCTAAAATTTACACTTTTCTAGTACCAAATAATATTCATCACCCATAGGAATGAAGATATAATAAACGATATTTTCGGCAAATTCATCATATTTACTGCATTCGGAGCAATATTTAAATATTTGGAACGATAGTATTTACTAGAGCAATATTTGTATTCTTTTAGTCAATAACTATTACTATAACAATTAAAAATTTGATTCTGCGATTTAAAAAAAGTTACTTAAATTTATAGTATTAAAATTCCATGGTTATCAGCATAGAGTATAAACCCTTATATAATTTCATTGATGGATGAGAATTTTATTTTTGACCAAGCATGTGGTAGATAGCGATAAGCATATAAAGATATTTTGCAATACATTATAATTGTAAAACACATTTGAAATTTCTAAAAGTTTGACTCAATTACGTCATTTTATATTTATGAAAATATTATGCAATAACTATCTTTTCAAAAAGTAACAAATCTAAGCAGACGAGACGCCTTTACAATTGCAATCTGGGGTGGGGAACGACAAATAGGGTTTTAAATGTCATATTAAAGATTGGATCGCCAACCTATGACACACGTTTGCGATAAAACATAATTAGAACAGCAAAATATTTACCGTCCAAATATTTGTAAAGAAAAAACAAACACTTTGTTGGTTTTGACACTATAACATAATCACCCCTATTCCCGTAGACGTCGTCGACATCGTCGTCGTTTTTATCTCAACATCACTTCGAGTCAACATCGTTGTCACATCAATGCTATTTCGGTATTCTGTAACTACTATGAGACGACGTCGACTAGTAATCGATAACATGAAAGAAATAACAACAGCTGATGTAACATTTGTACATCAGCTGATTCATTTTGACTTTTATTTTCTGTTGTGAAGAAATGTTTTTTGTGTCCGATTCAGATTCAAGCGATGAGGAAGATAAAAATAATCTTATACTGGAAAGGATAATACTTCGACTATGATCCGATGATCTTAAACTTGCCAAATAACTAGTATGTTCATCGGTGTTAAAATCGTAATTTGAGGTTATCTGTTGGCCGGCCTTCCAACTTTTTTTAGATTCTAGAACTACTTAAGTCTTAATAAGGCAGCATTTAATAACGTAATAGTTACCATAGAATAGTTCCTATCATGAAAAGTGAACTCAGGACATATGTTTCAGTCATAATTAAGTTGTCAGCAACATTAAGGTCCTTTGGACAGGGGCCTTACAACCTAAGTGTAAGTGCAGCCAGTAGTTGCAAGATTCCTCTCGAAACCCTGAATGCATTAGAGAGGTGATTTGTCCACTTTGGAAACAATTGGAAGTAACTGAAGATGACAAATCGGAAGCAAAAACTAAATTTTTTTAACAAAACAGGATTTACTGGAGTAATTGGATATGTCGATGGAACCCATATCAAAATTTTTGCTACAAATAAAGAAGACCAGATTCGTAACTACAACCGCAAAGGATTCTTAAAGGCGCTCCAAAGGAATTAAATTGTTTTTCACCAATTTTCTCACATTACCCCTTAAAATTAGACAAAATCCTTGTACCTATGAGGGATTTTGTTTCCAAGTCCCTATTTGTTACTGGACATTGTTATTCTTGACGTCATTAAACAAAACCTTTTTTTAAATTTACAAAAACTAAAGTTATTCTTTCAAATTGTTTCAAGTCGTTACTAACAACTGTGACGACAGATTCAGAGTCGTTTCGATTCAACGTCGTCGTCACATTTTCTTACAGAATACCAAATTTGTGTCAATAGTAACCGATAGTTATCGAAAACGACTACGAGAATACCGATTTTACAGCGTCGTCACAAGACGACGTCGTTTTGCGTCGACGACGTCTACGGGAATAAGGCCGAATATATTATTGGCGTTTTTATTATAGTGTCAATGTTAAGACCTCGATTTTTTCTTCTAACATCAACAAAGAGTTTTTAGCATCACATCTAAATTATTTTTATTATATATTAAACGATCTTTGATCTTTCTTTACAAAGTGGCAACAAATCAATTATGCTCCAGTTATGTGATTGACATATCTATCAATAAATGACAAGAATTGTGAATTATTCATTACAAGAAAAACAAATTTATAAATCTTTCATGTGTGAAATACATTCTGTTTCAGCCCTATCGACAAGCATATATTTAAAATGCTGTAAAAAAGTGATGTAAATATAACAGCAAATTCAATATTGCAAAAATCGGTATTATAGAAAAAAGATTGCTTGATTAAAAAGACCTTGTTATAGTTTTTATTTTGTCATTTAACGTTATCTACTATTTTATTTTGACATGTTTTCTCGTTGGAATATTAATTAAGAATCATTTAACCAATGTTTATTCATAATCGTTTCGAGTTGTATTTTTTTTTTTGTTAGATTCTTTTTGCGAAACAGATGATTGCCCTGGAGCTTTAAGTACTTCATCGCATAAAAAAGCACTAGCGAATTCAATATATATTTATATATACAAATTTTGTAGATGAATTATATGGCAACAAGAGCTGGGCGAAAAAAAAGCTACAGAAAATGCAATGGAAATATCCGTGGATTCAACATCATTCAATTGAATAAAATTGCTGTACATTGAATCAGCGTTTTTTTGTTCTCTCTAATATAAGGAAATCTTTATAATTTCGGAATCCTAAAGCGATAAAGCAAATATTTAACGATAATATCAAAGCTAAATACAATACTTGGAATATATGACACTTTGTGCAAAACGCGGATTGTATACCAGGAAGCACAGCAATTCTTATTAAGTAACTACATTGTATTAGATTTTATGGTAAATCTGCGTGTGCAATGGTATGTATGTTGAGGGTTGTTCTGCAAAAACTATATTCAGTTATTTCTACATATCTATATTCAATATCAGTTATCTATATTTAATTGATCGGCAGCCCTCTCGATCTTGTGAATTTTTTAAAACAACTGGGCACAGTTTACGAACTAGAGTTGTGGACTACGTGATCAGAGGCAATGTCATTTCTGGTAGTCAGGCTGATATTAAGTCCCGAGAATCAGTATTCCTGAATTTGGGTTAGCCCAGCAGTACAAACTTCATCTTTTATGGTTGCCAGAGCACTGGGAACTCTAGAGACTATAAGCTTTTACAACTAGGGACTATTCTACCATTTCCAACGTAATTGGAACATTCTGGCATGCCTCTACATCGAAAAAAAGTCTTTACATAAAGTCGATGATAAATTTTCAACAATTGTTCTGCATTAAATTGTTGACAAATTTCATCAATTCAATGAAATGGTTCTTCAATTTAGTGATTATGCGTTAATTTTGCCCTCTTTAGTCTCATTGCATTCATTATTTTACATCACTAAGGGCGTAGTATTGACAAAATAAGGAGAAAACTAATACATAAATTTCTGACAGACGGACTGACTGATGAATACCCTCACCTTATGTACGACATTGTTTAACTCTCGAGTTATTAAAATTTACCGTTTTGGAAATGAAATTACTTATGTAATATTTATTCCTGCTTGTACCACAAAAGCGACAGGAGATAGGACTTTCGGTCGCATGAAAAAAAGACATAGTAAAACTGTAGGAAAAATAACAGCCCGCAAATGTAAAAAGTTAAATTCAATATATGGTCAAAGGGTCTTTTACGGCATCAACTGAGGAGCAGCGAAAAAGTCTCTAATTCGAATTTTCGGGAAATTGGCCATTTTGTATATAAATTGCCAGTTGGGACAGCGCCATGTTTCCGACTTTGTCAACGTTCAATAAAAGTTTACCTTTTCCAAAATTTCACTAAATTCAGTGTGCTTACAATAAAAGTTTTAGCTGTACAACTGTATAAGAGTGATTTCGGTTATTTGTTAAGGAGGTTCCAACAGGAGAAGGGCAAATGTTTCCCTATTTGACGTTCAAACTGAAAAAATTCGAGTATCCTGAAGTTTTTCGATCGAAAATTATGGAAGAAATATAAGATTTCCAAAAATCGGTCTTTTTGTATGGGAGCTACCAATATAGGTAGGCCGATATAGTCCATACACATTCCAGAGTTAAAATTATATATTAAACAATCTCGGTGATTTTAGCCATTCGTATGCTGAGGATTTGTCTATTATTACAAGATAATTAAACTGACCAAATTCAAATATCCTCCAGTTGTCCGTGAGCATGATAGGGGAAAACGTAAAATTTTCAAAACTAGGTTATTTTGTATGGGAGGTACCAGATACCAGTTATACAACACAGATATGCATGTAGAAATATGACGGCGAAAATAGGTAATTTTGTATGGGAGGTATCAGAAGTCGGTCAAACTGTGTAGTCCATATTAATTTGTGAATCAAATATTTATAATCGTAGAATTCACGCAAAATTTGACTGAATACTGTGTACTTAGAAAAATATATGTATGTACATCATATGGACGAGTCAATGATTACTGGAGCTATCTTGGCCGCCAACCAGCCATTTAGGCAGACGGACATGGCTCAAACTTCTTGAAAAGTCCAGGCGTGGCCACAATTTAAATTTTGTATTCAAAACTTTATCCTGTTATAGCTTCACTAAATATAGAATTTGGGCACGATCGCGTTGGTTGTATTGATATTATGCCCCGATTTCTAAAGTGGACGGAATGGTACATTTGTATGTGAGGTACTAGAAGGGGCGTGGCCATGTAGCCCATATGCAGGAAGTTTGTTGAAAATATTAACCCATGCAAAGTTTCAAAACATACTTGCATATGCAAACGCATATTAAAGTCTTACCGGCATGTTTTTGGGGTTCATGCATATAAAAGCATATTTTGGGGTTTTAAAAGGCTGTATTTTTTTAAGTATGAGTTTCCGGTACTAACTTAACTAAATATTATTTTTGTGTTTATATTAAGCAGAGTAAGAGTTGCATTGCCGCCAGTTTCATCCACTAATCGTTGGTATAGTTGGCAGAACTATCAAAGTACGTAAGGAAAGTAGCTAATTAGTGTAACAGTGAAAGGTCTGAAGAAATGCGTAATTTAAAAGAGAAATTGTCAATTAGCATTTAACTTTTTAACTTTTTTAGTGTTTTTCGTGCTTATCTAATGCGCATATATTTAGTTTCTCCGGGCATATTTGTGTTGGCCCTGGTTATATCTTTCAAAAGTTATAGTGCGTACCAGCCGCAAAGACAGCCAGACAGACAGACATGGATCGAGAGATTTAAGAAGTTATGAGTCGAATTTGTTTTAAAATAACCTAGGATCTAATGTAACGCCTTCTATGTATTACAGTTTTGGGTGCTATCGAATAATATATACCCTCCTAACATTACCGTTAGGGTATAATAAGAATAAGATTGAGATAGCGTTATAGCCTAACTTATTATCCTATTTACTTATACAATTTCTGACTATTTGTAATATAAAAAACTATAACTATTTTCTTTTTCATTGGATACAATTGCTATGCACACATTTGCCACCATAAATTCCTCCCTTTAAGGCTCCATTATATTTCATTTGCAAAAAAATATAGATTTTCCGTCGTTCAAAAAGATTAAAAAAAATTATATGTGCTATTCTGTCATTATTGTGTTCGGAAGTGATTTACAGAAAATTGGTTTTGAACAAATAGTGAAGAAAAAATTCTAAATGATGGCAAATCACGATAATAGCTATAATACAGATAAAACTCATGGAATGTGTACAAAAGAAAAAAATATTAATATCATTAAACTTAAACAACGTAATTTCCCTTTACACACCATGAATGAGGTATGAGATAGCTTTTAGCGTTGTTGTGAATTAACAAGCTTTTTATTTTATTTTAGATTTACAACAAACAGCACCTACTTGTATCGACGAATGCAAACGTCACTGCTTGGGAAGCTTTTACTAGATATGCCGATTGGCTCGACACTCAATACTGCGAAGTTGCTGTCGACAACATCGAGGCAACATGACAGTAAAATGTAGATAACTGGAGCCGGGAATCAAACCACGGATATCCCGCATGGTAGTCGCGTGGTGTTCTTATTACTATACCACGGCCGGTCCCAAAATCATAATTTAGACAACATTTTTGCAATTTTATAGTAAGCTTATCAGGGTCCCAAGTGGCAATTAGTTCTTATGTCTTTAGTTTTACGACGATTCTGAACGTTAGCTTTTTTGAAAAGCTTTTACTAAACCTGTCGATTGACTCGACTACTACAAAATTGCTGTAAATGTATATAAATGACTGCAAAAGTGATCGAACCCAGGTTACCTACATGATAGTTGCGTTTTTTTAACTCTTATGCCAAGGTTACATGAAAACTTATTCAAATTTAAAAAAAAAAAATAAGGATCGCCGACCTGTACCACTTTTTGTTGTGTTATAAATATGTGTCGTTATTACTATATATAGAAAAAAATAAAATCAACTTTTAAACATAGAACTAGTTATATGGTCATATATGCATCGTATAGTTTTTTCTCACCCACCAAAGCGATGTTACAGCGACAATAAGTCGCACCTGCCAATATCTTATAAATGCCATTGTATGTATCGAATGTGAACTGTAGAACACTAATCGAGTATAGAAATAAATGTGTATACAACAAATGTCGTCCATTATGGAGTTTTCTAAATATTTTTGTTGTTATTGCTTTAATATACATTGCATCTTACGAGGCAGTTCTGTTTGGTATTTTGGTATGTTGCGGTGGTTCTATAAATACATATTCATGCGTTTATATATTGCAAATTGAAAAGGGAGCTTAAAAAATGAGTAAATTTATTACAAAAATACAAAAGAGATTATTATCGTGGTTTATACATAAATAATAAGCTTATCCGTTTTTGGATTATGATATCACAAACCATTTATAGCGAACACAAGCAGATAACTCGTACTACCGTTTGGTTTTCGTAAAAAATAAACACATTCTTTGTAATGGAATGGAAAGATTTTATAATATAGCGTTATAGGCATTATATCTAAAACTTGCAATTGGATCGTCATCCGAAAAAATGATAATGATTTGCATGATACAAACAAACATATAATAGGTGGGTTAAATTCGCCCCTTATATACAAAACAGCTATAGGTGGGAACAAAAGCTGTCAATGTTTTTAGGGAAAACTTGTTAAAATCATCACCATTTGTAACGATATAACGATACTGTTACAATTCATTCAAAATCAAAGATCATCGAAAAATGGGCGCATCTATTATAATAACATCTTCAACCAAGAGGATCCCTTTGATCCTAACACTCTACTTCCGAGATTATACATTTTATTTACATTGACTAATACAACAGCTCTTACTAGATACAATACAACCGCTCTGACCAAAAACCAATTCTTTAATAAATTTTACTATCCAACAAAACTGTCATTAGATAACGATTAATATGCAAATACTTCAGATATAAATATAATATGCCAAAAGATAAAAGAAAAAGATTACAACTAAAATGAATCCAAAACAAAAAAAATAACACTGGAACATAAATTAACAATATCACAAACAATTAACTTTAATGTGATTAAACGTTATTGCAACTGATGTACAATATTATTGCATAAATGCACTAGTATTAATATGCAATTTTTAATTTTGCGAAACATCCAATTTAATTTTTTTTTTTCATATTCAAATACCATTAATGAAAATTGAACGACATGAGTGAGGACATGTGTATCTGAGTGAATGAGAAAATTATAATAATTCACACAACATCATAATAAATCAAACGAACTTTTAATTAAGGAGTGAAAATTGTGTGTGTTTTTATAATATTAAATACAAACAAAACACAAACACCGCTATATTAAAATGTGAAACAAGAGGGGAAACACACACACACACACACACACAACAACAGAAACAATTAATCTGCGAGAAATTCAGAAGACCACAATTTGTATTGAAATGCAAAAATATGTCCTTGATACACTGAGAAAGTGCATTTACATAGGACAGTAAGTTGGTTACCCAGAAGGACGTGCCAGACATCGCCAGCCAATATGGGCATGACAATAGGGATGCCACTTGGTTTTTCATCTAGCATAGTCTTGTCGACAGCACCACATACTAGGCCTCACCTGACTAGAACCGACTACAATGCCGCTGTTAAGGCCCCGGGCGTAGTTCAATTGCTCAATGAGATATCCAGATAGTACACATAATTTATGCAAGGATACCAAATTGACTGACAAGATCGTTGTATTTTATCCGGCTAGTATTATTCAAATGGGACCGGATGGGGCATAGTGGTTAGAACACGCGACTACAATGCTGGAGATCCGTGGTTCGATTACCGGCTCCAGTGATCTACATTTTTGTTTCATTGCCGATGTTGTCAACAGCAGCTTCGCAGTATAAGTGTCGAGTCAATCGGCAAGTCTAGTAAAAGCTTATCAAACAGTGACGATCGCATTCGTCGATAAACAAGTAGGTGCGGTGCCATTTGTTGTGAATCTAAAAATGGAGCGTGTTAATTCACAACATCGCAAGAACCATCCTATACCCCATTCATGAGGTGTTATGGGAAATTAAGTTTTTTTTAAAGTATTTTTCATTCGGTTTCACTTGGGGACAAACACACAAACATAAACTGAGTGAGTTACTTTCGACTTGATAACATTATCAAAGAAGTAGGCATAATCATGGTCTCTCACATTACATTGTGACACAAGAGAGCGGAAGAATTTCTTTACGAAATGAAAGCCTTAGGTGTGTATAATAAAATAT
The DNA here is from genome assembly GCA_964034835.1 of Muscina levida. NCBI lineage: Eukaryota > Metazoa > Arthropoda > Insecta > Diptera > Muscidae > Muscina > Muscina levida. Next base: position 125,208,726 of record OZ035880.1, on the reverse strand, counting down.
CGGAAGGACATATACGCCATAGGTCGAATATTTTTTTATGGCCCGCTGAAGTTTTCAGTTTAGCCTTAAAAAAGAGTTTGAAATAGGTCCTAAAAAATTTGTTTCTAATTGTTTTAGTGCATTTTCGATATCACATGTTCTCAATAATATTTAACGAAGTAATTTTTTTGGAACATTACTACACTCTATCTAGATTTCTTACGTATCCTTTCCGTCCTTATTTCGAGGAAAGTCAGAAAAGGACCTTCATAAGGGAATTTACAAAATTCAAACGTTCAAGGAAGATGTTCCTTAGAGAATTTGACTTAAGACCGAAAATTGATATCTCCAATATTTACTAATCATTTTGTCTCTTTTCCAAGCACTGTGTGTAACAGCGACTTAAAATAGTCAGAGTATGAATGTTTCAATGGGGCCTGCCGTGGTATGCTGGTTAAACTCGCGACTAACTTAAGGGAGATCCATGGTTCGATTTCTGTCTCTTATCATCTACATTTTTATACCCTCACCCTACGGGTGAGAAGGAGTCCCTTAAGACCGTCTGTCTGTCTGGCTGCTACGCACGATAACTTTCGAAAGACGTAACCAAATTATTTGAAATTTGGCACAAGATAATATTTCCCCAAAACTACTTACGGTGCTAATGGGCTACATGGCCACCCCCCCCCCCCCCCCGCCTTCTGGTTCCTCCCATACAAATACATCATTCCGCCCACCCTAGAAATCACGTAAGAATATCAATACACCCAATGGGATTGTACACAAATTCTGTATTTAACAAAGGTATAACAAAATAAAGTTTTGGAAAAAAATGGAAGTCTAGCCACGCCTATTCTGGTACCTCCCATACAAATGCACCTTTCCGCCCACTTTAGAGATGGAATAATAATAATAATAATAATTTTGTTAAGCTTTAACAGGACAAAGATTTAAAAAAGAAAGAAAAGAAAAGAAACCAGTACAGAAATTTCAGTAAGGTAAACTGACTGATAAATACCATCACCCAATATAAGATATTGTTGAAGTCTTGAGTTATTGAAATGAATAGATTTTTAATTAAAATAAAATTACTTATGTATATTTATTCCCCTGCTTGTGGTGCAAAATCGTCCAAAACTTTACTTATTTGTGTAGGGGGTATAGGTGCCGGTTTGGAATTTATGTGAGAAATATTAATTTTTCAAAAAAAATTAATTTTGATAGGGGGTACCACAAGGGGTGAACCTTATTCATTCCTAACTCAAATTTTCATACGTACAACTTACGAATAATTTGACTGAATTCAGATATGTATGTAAGACTGAAGGGGTGAGTTCGGTCCTTTGTGTGGGAGGTACCAGAAGGGGTGTGTCAAATAGTTAGGTTTTCTGAGGTTTCGCCTCCTATCACAATATAAATTAACCGACTAATTTTCATTACCCCTCAAATGTCCGTTTAGAAGTTATGGGTGAATTATTAATTTTCCAAAAATAGGTAATTTTGTATGGGAGGTACCAGAAGGGTGACCCGATATAGTCCATATTCACTCCTGATTCATATTTTCATAAGCGTACAAATTACTCTTAATTTGACTGAATTCAGTGTACTTAGAAAAAAAATATGTTGCCTCCTATAATAACATAAATTAATCGACCAATTTTCATTACCCCCCAAGAGTCCGTTTGGAAGTTATAGGAGAAATATTTATTTTCGAAAAATAGGTAATTTTGTATGGGAGGTACCAGAAGGCGTGAAGTGATATAATCCATATTCATACCTGAGTCTAATTTTCTTAAGCAAACATCATACGCAAAATTTGAGTGATCTCAGTTTAGTTACAAAATAGATATGTATGTAAAACTATAAGGGTCAATTCGGTCATTTGTATGGGAGGTACCAGAAGGTTTGTGTCAAATAGTTAGGCTCTCTGAGGTTTCGCCTCCTATCTACTTTCTTACTTAATTTCCCTTTACACCCCATGAATGAGGTAGGGATTGCATCTCGCGTTGTTGTGAATAAACACGCTTTCTATTTTTAGATTCACAACTAACGGCACCTACTTATTTATCGACGAATGCGAACGTCACTGTTTTGAGAAGCTCTTACTAGACACGACGATTGAATCGACGCTTAATACTGCGAAGTTGCTGTCAAACAACATTCGAGGGGAGCCGACAATGAAAGAAAATGTTATTTATTTTTTTCTTTTTTAAGATGACTGGAGCCAGGTTTGAACCTGCGATCTCCCGCATGGTAGTCGCGTGTTCTAACCACTATGCCACGGCCGGTCCCTCCTATCACAACATTAATTTATCGACCAATGTTCATAACCCCCAAGTGACTGTTTTGAAGTTATTGGAGAAATATATAATTTCCAAAAATAGGTCATTTTGTATGGGAGGTACCAGAAGGCGTGAACCGATATAGTCCATATTCATACCTGAGTCTAATATTTATAAGCAAACATCATACGCAAAATTTGAGTGATCTCAGTTTACTTGCAAAAAAGCTATGTATGTAAAACTATAAGGGTCAATTCGGTCATTTGTATGGGAGGTACCAGAATGGGTGGGGCAAAGGTTTCGGTTTTCTTAGGGTTTGTCTACTTTTGCAAGATAAATAAACTGACCAAATTCAAACATCCTCCGGTTGTCCGTTTGGAAGTTATGGAAGAAATATTAATTTTCCAAAAATAGGTAATTTTGTATGGGAGGTACCAGAAGGGGTGGGGCTATTCAGCCCATTTACAATCCCATAAGTTCGTTTTGAAAAATATTGATACTGGTAAATTATCATACCGATCCGTTAAGGTTTACTCGAGTTATCCTGCTGACCAGCCAGCCATCCAGACAGACATAGCTCATTCTTCTTAAAAAGTTCTGAAACGAATTTGGTCTTAAGATACTTGGGGTCTAACTCGTCTCCCATAATGCGTTACACTTTTTTTCGTATCAAATGATATATACCCTCATCCCTAAGGGTGATGGTATAAAAAGTCTAGCCACGCCCCTTCTGGTACCTCCCATACTAAAGTACCAATCCGCCCACCTTAGAAATCGAGTGATAATATCAACGTAATGGAAATTGTTATGTTTTCCTAAAGGTGAGGGTATATAAGTCGGGTATAATGTCGAGTCAATCGGCTTGTCTAGCATTCAACCGATGTTCTTCAGGTGTGGTCCACCCATTCCACCCCATTACAAGAAATGCAATATCTGTCTTACTACTACAATAAGTGACTTTATATTAGGAGTGGATGCAATATGATTAGTTCAAAAACTGTCGTGATTTGATTATTAGGCGTGGCCCCGCCCATGGGAGTTACTTTGTTAAAGTGTGGTATCTGAAGTACTAGATAGTTAGGCGTGTCCTGCCCGTTAATCGTAATTTGTTAAAATGTGATGTCTGAAGAACTATTTTGCGAATGACCATGAAATTTGGTGTGGATTCAATTAAGATAAGTATACGGATTTTAAAGCAAAAGGGCGGGATTTAAAATATGGTGTGCAATAAATATGAATATGTGTGATCAAGCCAAAAATGGGTGGCCTTGCCCAATTCCGTTTTCCAAACGCAATAGCTGGGGGACTATAGTACCATTCGTCTTGATATTTAATATGGAATTATTTGAGACCAATGGTGCATGTGACCGAGACTTACTATAGAAAAAAATTCGAATACCCACGAATTAAAACATTTCCCAAATCTGCATCTATTACAAGTAGAATAACGAAAGGCACACAACATTGTAATAAAAATTTGATTTAACTCCTTGATCGCGCATTACATAATTTAGGAAGCAATACAAGATTGTGTTATTGTTCGTGAATTAATTTAAACAGAAAATATAAGGGAACCGATGTATTGCCAATGATACCCACGGATTTGCCATTTTATTTTAAATAATTACAGTTTCCATTTCTATTAGAGTTTGCGATGACAATCACTAAAGTTGAAGGACAGTCTATTCAAGTTTGCAGCTTGAATTTGGAAAATCTATGTTTTTTCGCACGTGTGTAATGACCTACTGATTAAAATATTTACACTCCTTTGATTCTCCCATACACGTTGTTTTATCAAAAGCATTGCAATAAATTTCTTTCATTAAAAAATGATGATCATTTAATAAACTATAATACTTTTTGCTAATTTTCGATGATAATATCAAAAGAATCTAACGCACCCGAAGATATATTGCACCCAAAAAAGTTACATTTAACTCAATACTTCTTTAGGCAGGACGAAGTCTGCCCGGTCAGCTAGTAAACTATATTTGAGGTTAAACTGAAAACTTCACCGACCAAAAAAAAAAAATTCACCATAAAGCTTTCATTCCATAAAGGAATATTTCCGCCAACAATAATTTGTTGCATTATGTTAGAAAGGCAAAATCCTCTAAGTTCCTCCAGCCTTAGTTACAACCTTGTTTTGGGTTCAGAGCTTTCTAATCTCGTTCAAAAGCATACACTAAAGCACAATGAGAAACGAGAGTATCGTATGGTGTCAAATGGCACCCACAAGAGTGAATCCTTACGCTTTCGAACAGGTACTGTGGGTAGAAAATTACCCTGAATACCTTGTCCGATCTTAGTACAATCTTTAGACTCCTTGACCGGAGGTAGCAAAAGAATACACCCTTATTACCGCTGCAGGGTCGACTCTTGTATCAGTCATCTACAGCACAGTAGTGTCGAGAAAATCGACAGTATAGTAAAACATTCTGGAGCAGCTGACGTTCGGATTCGTCGTTAAAAGTGTAGGTCTCGTTGTGTGAGTCTAAAAATAGAAGCGAGAACATATTCCCATATCCCATTCACGGGATATAAAGGGAAAGTAAGTTGAAGATTTTAAAATTCCTGAAGTTACACGCCAAAAATCCGCACTCTCAGACAATCCTTATAAGGAATGTCTAGCAATGTCTGTGGACAAAGATGCAGCATACAAGGAAAAAACGTAGCCAATGGCAAAACGTGTGATGACGGAATGATGTAATGAGAAGATAAGGGAGACGAAACGCATTTTCTGGTGAAAAAAGCGCCCATAGAAGAGAAAAGAGAGATGTAGGATATCAAAAATTAATTGGAAAGAGGTGAAGCCCGAAAGTTCTAACAAAATGTAAAAAGCTAAGTTTTTGGACCAGGGAAACCCACTTCTAAGTACAGAGATAGAAATCTGATTACGGAAACGCAGATTGTGCTGCAAATGTGGAGAGAACACTTTCATAAGTGACAAAATGACGGCAACTATCGACGGCAGAGTAGATTGTCCAATACCTAGCCCAAACAAGATCAGCATGCCATTTGCACGGTTGACATACAACAAAGCTGTGTGAGCCGATGAACTGTCGCCAGAGCTTTTTAAGACCGGTGGCAATGAACTGGCAACGTTTATGACTGGAATTAATGACTGGAATCTGAGTGTTCTATGTCCGAGTGTTGTGAGATCAAGATCCTGTCTTGTGTGTTAAGTGAAAGACTTGAGAATATCCTTGAGAACCTAATTGGAATTTATCAGTGTGACTTAAGACTTGTTAAACGGAAGAGCGGCCAGATATTCACACAACGACAAATCCTTGAGAAGACCCAAGAAATGCTGAATGTTACTCCGGTCTTCTCAAGCATTGAGAAGCAGTCCACAGAAGTGAGTCTGGTGTTAATTGAGGAGAAACCCAGGTTATTTGTTTTAACGACCAAAGAGTCTACTTGCCTGGGACGCTGTGTATATGTTGAGAACTATAGCATTGAAGTGGTAGATGATTTTGTCAACCTTGGCTGCGCCATAAACATAAACAATGCCATCCTGCAAATCAAGCGAAGAGTAGTGATCGCAAACCGCTGTTACTATGTGCTAAGCAAGCGGTTTAATGACAAAGTCCTCTCTCGACGAAAAAGTATCCAACTCTATCAGACACTGATCCTACCTGTCTTGCCCTACAACGCAGAATCTTGGGTAGTGACACAAGCGGATCAATCTATTCTAGGAGTCTTTGAGAGAAAAATACTTACTTCGCAAATATATTTCGACCAATCATCGTAACCGGTGAGTACTGTGTTTAACGACATTGACGTAGTTAAGCGCGTTCATATAAACCGAATGCGCTGGCTTGGGGACGAATAGTTGAAAGTGCTTCGGCTTGAAAAGTCTTCGGCAATAAACTCGATAAGCGGAGCAGGAAGGGACGATCAAAACTTCGTTGGGTGGGCAAGGTGCAAGAGCTTTTATCTAAGGAGCGCCATAGGTCGAAGCGCTTGAAATTCTCTTGTACATGCACCTACGGATGGATGAATTTCTGTTGCCAAAAAAGCCGTTGTGTAAGCCTACAATATCTCATTCTTCCTTATCTCATTTATTCGATGCACAGGGAAAATAAACTTCTATTTCTCTAAGTGTAACAAAATACCACCCGAATTAAACGGGACACCATTCAATTGTCACTATTAGTTAATTATGTATTCATAACTAATGTCCTTGTACAAAAAGGATGGGAAATGATGATGATGATTGTACGATATGGAAAACTATCTACAATAGTAGTAAAGCATAATTTTTAAATTGTCTATAATTTTAAATTTCAAGAAACAAGCTATATTGTTAATAGCTATTGTACTCTGAGCGAATTTAAATTTAGTTATCTGATTGTTTGATTATTTTATAACAAACTTAGCAACAACAACACAATTGCTTTGGAAGCAGAATGTGATTACCTCATATTCGGTGAAAATGTATGTAATTTATGACTTTAGTTGATTTGTAATGATGTCATGTTGTCTAGTTTTGAAACGTGCACATTTGTTACGTAATAATACCGACTGCTACCAAAAGCGGTATAAATGGACAGAATTAGAAATCGTATCTTATCATTTCATACAACATTGTTCCAAAAATTTCTTACGTGGGGTTTAGATAAAGTGAAAAATGCTGTGTCATTTTGATTTAAGTTCTATGAGTCATAATTTACTTATATTTAATTATAGCTTTTTAATGATAGTGTGTTGGGGGTGTTGACTCATTTGATACAAATTGTTCAGAAATCTGTACATACAGATACAGATATTGTCAGCAAACAACATTGACACTTTTATGACAGAGATTAAGTTACTGTGAAATATATTTCATCGGTTTCCTTGTAAAAAGAACATGTGTATTATATAAACTTGTAACTAGAATTTGGTTTAGCAATACAACGAATTTAAAAATTAAATTTTTGTATTGTAAGGGTACATATTTGTATTCCAGTATTCATGTGAAAAACCCACACAAAAAGGTTTAATTTACTGCCTGTATACTAAAGCTATACCAGGTAGATAAGCAGTCACTTAGGTATATGAAAATCACAGCCCTTTAGACACCATTTTGGGGAAATTTTGCCATACAGGTACTATACTTACAAACAAGATGTATTTTTAATAGTTATTTTATACTTTGTTTGCGAAATTGAAAAGGAAAATTATATTCGTAAGAGAGGGTATAACAATATTGTTAAGGTAAGATTAATTTTTCTACTTCTAATCTTAAGAAGAAAGAAATTCGTGCAAATACGACCTGACTTAATTTTGTTACATATAGGGAATTTGACAAACCATTTAAAAAAACTATCGCTGGGTTGTATACGTATGGCACACACTGCGCAGGTGTATCTCACATGCGTCACAGTTACCAATACCATATCGGCTTTACAACGCGGTTTCATACACATAATTATCTGGATAAGTTTCTACATCCGAATTCATATGATTTAGTTTGTCAGTTTTTTTTTGGGTACACTAAATAACTGATGAGAATTTGGTTAAAGAAAAATATTCAGACATACTCATTAAACCTCCTACGAGCCCACAGTGCATTAATAACCGAATTTATGGCAAATTTCTCTACTTTTTTAATATATCAAATGTGTTATTGTAGTTTTTCTATTCATCGCCTGGTGGCGCCTATGCCGCAGTCTATGCACACAAATAGTAGCTGGCAGTGCTGTAAAAGTATTTAACTTCTTAGCCTTTCCAGTGACGTTTTCTGCCCAACTACGCTAATGTATAAGAAACTCTGAATAATATGACGCCAAACATTACTAATGATGGTAGCGACAGTAATGGAGCCGAAGTATTTCACAAATATTTTGAGATTTCATTTAAACTGGATAAAAATAATTTTATTTTAAAGTATCCACACCATTATAGGAAAGTGCTTTTTGCTGTTGTATCGTCTGAATGTTTGCGGTTCTAGCATTGGCGTACAATAAGCATTATAAACAGTCCAATGTCAACAAAGAACCACAAATAAACAAAGAACTTAACTTAAGATTATTTCCCATTAGCAGCTATTGAATGGAATATGACTATCTCGCACGTTATTAAGACTAACACAATAGAACTTACAGTTTATACATGCCAATTGTCTCGACTACTTAGTAGTTTCTGACGACAACAACGAGGGGGCCGCCGATTAAAATAAGGTAGCTAACTGTGACAGGGCTCGAACCCAGGTCATTCGCAAAATAGTCATGTGTTGACACGAAATCTGATCAGAAAGTCAAAGGAAAATCGGCAGAAATGGTAAAAGCCTTTTCCAATACTAACAGCAAACTCCTACAACCTCTGTATAAGAAAATATGGGAGACAGAAAGGTTCCCAGAAGATGGTAGGTAGGAAACTGGATCACTACCCCATAAAAAACGTCGGTCTAAGTCTATGCCAAAACTACAGGGGTATTATGCTGCTGTCGATCCCATTAAAGGTGCTAACTAAAATTCTCCTTAACCGTGTAAACGAGAAACAGGACACAACCATTCGCAGACAACAGGCTGGTTTCCGACCCAACCGTTCTTGTATCGACCACGTAAATACGTTGCAGTCTGTGGAATTCAGAACAGTCCTTCAACTCCTATTCGTCGATTAAAACACAGCATTTGACAGCATTAACAGAAATTGTAAATGGAATGCTTTGGCACAGCGATGGATTGCACCTAAATTATAAGACTTCTCAATGTTCAGTACGTTGGCTTCAAGTGCAGGGTGTTATAAAGTGGTCGCTTATCAGAGGACTTCAATACCATCTCTGGAGTACGACAAGGCTGTCTCATGTCACAAATTTTTTTCCTCATTGTATTGGACGACGGACAATCGACTTAAAAATCGTGGTTTCACAGCAAAACTAACTAGAAGATCTGGCATACGCATACCGATATGTAAGATAAAATCAACGACCTTATCCCTGAATTAAGTAGTGCTGGACTGAAGTTTAATTTATGGTAGACCAAAACACTAAAACTAAAAACGCGATCAACCCTGCTGCAACTTTTACAGCTGGAGATGAAGCCATTGAAAATGTAAACTCATTCACCTACCTTGGAAGTATAATTTCCTTAGATGGCGGAGCTGCAAACGAAATTTTTAGTAGAATACGTAAGGCTCAAAGGTACCTTTGCACAGCTGTGGAAAATATGGAGATCCTCCTCGATCTACACCAACACGAAACTACATATCTTCAATTCCAACGTAAAATCGGTGCTCCTATAGGGATGTGAGACCTGGCTAATGATAAATGCGCTTATAAACAAACTTCAAACTTTACTAAATAAATGCCTAAGAAATATCTTAAAGATCTGGGGGCCAAATAACAAGTCCAATCAAAAGCATTTGGAGATATTCAACCAAGTTCCGATACAATACGAAATCAAGGAGAGACGATGGAACTGGATTGGACATACCTTGCGAAAACCACCAACAGAAATCTGTGGACAAGCTTTAGGGTGGAACCCAAAACAAACATGGCGACGAACTATTGAATAAGACATGAAACGAAGGGGGTACGATTTCAACAGAGTAAAATATATCGTACGAGACAGAAGAGATTAGCGAAACTACGTTGAGGCCCTATGCTCCACTGGGAGTGAAAGGAATTAAGAAATAACAAACTTTATGCTTGTAGATCTACGGGACAATTTCGGTAATTTGTATAGGAGGTACCAGAAGGGGTGTGGTAAATGGTTTTAGGTGTTCCGAGTAGATAATTAGAAGATAATTTAACTGACAAAATTCAAATACCCTCCAGTTGTTAGCTTGGAAGTTAAAAAGGTCAATTTACATCCGAGCTACATCTGTGTGAAAAAGTAAATTTCATGAAAATAGCGATTTGACTTATATTTTAAGCCATACTTAATCGGAACATGTCTTCTTTACCAGGGTATAGTATAGGATTGCTCGCGAGCTTCTCTTTTTGTTAACAATTGGCTCACGAGACGAAAAAAAAACCAAGAGCTCATATGTGGTTTTGAGGCTCATGGTTCGCAAGCCGAAAATAACGAGACAATAATCACTCTGTTCTTTACAATCTAACAAAAGTATCACAACTATCTTAAAAAATACTTGTTATTATTTCGAAATGAAAAAGTGCATTCTTACTAAGACACCCTTTTTATTCTCTAAATATTGCCAAAGAGAGTATAATAAGTAAAAACATCTGTCCCACCGATAACAAAACATTCCCTCCTTCGTTGTATTTCAATCACAGTGGGTTGGTGATGTTGCCAGAGTAAACTTGTTGCCAGAGTATAGTCAATACAATTTTAATGTAGAAAAATCACTGCTAAACATACGAAGTGTGGCAGCACCCTCCCAAAATTTGTGCTAGCAGCTTTCCAACTTAGTAGGCTAAAATATAATACGTATTGAGAAAGTTGATTTCTCTTATTATTTCATGTACTCTCTTTGCCTTAAATTCTTGCATATCATCAACGTGCAAGTACTTAGCCCTTATTTGAACTTTGTCATCTTTGTGACAATCGATGTGCTAAAACACATCGTATAACCAAATGTAATCTTTTAGATAATTCTAAATTTCTACTTTTATAATCAGACTAGACTGACAGAGAAATGTGAAAATCTCTGTTTTAATTTTATTGGAATGCATTAAATGCCTTTACACCACCGGAGACCGAGTGCACCATGCCGGCGGCGTTATCACCCTTTCGTCGTTATGCATTTATTTACCTACATACATCTGGTTGTTGACACCTCACCTTGTTCAAATGTTTCTAACAGTGTACAACGTTATCATATGTTTAGAATTCTATTGCAAATTTGTTGGCACTCTTTTCTCCTTCCCCCACACTTTTACTAGAATTTCAGAGAGCTTTTTCCAACAGAAGAGAAAGAAGGCATAAGAGCACCTCATAACATGGCAGAAATAACAATTTAAAAGAGAGGAACACCAACAACAACAACAAACGATAAAAGAAAAAAGGGGATACAATATACGAACGATGAAAATTCAAGCAACAGTCATCAGATGAGAATGTTTTAGGGGTGTTTGGAGGATAGAGCGGTAGCTATTAACATGAAAATTGCACGCTTTCTATTGATAAAGCAAACACAGAAGAAGAAACAGAAAACGTATTCATGTGTTATAATTAAATATTGAGGTTAGGAAAAAATACTAAAAAAAAAAGAAACCACAGCAGCGAACACGAATGGTGGTAGGTACGTACTCATCAGCATGTTTGTATGTAGGTACATACACATCTCCACGTACATACATGCATGCATGAAAGTACTCGTAGTACCTACATCCATGTGAACACTAGCGCGTCAAAACATAATCTTCAATAAAGAGGCGACTATGGTGACGCCTAAAGAAAAAAACCCATTAAATAATACAAAATGTTTACTAACCTTAGAACCAATTTGGTTACCGCACTGTCCGGCTTGCAAGTGAACGATTTCCCTCATGTTGATTGATTTGCTTAGAAATTTATTTCACAATTAAGACAAGTAAAAAAACACTTTGTTATCCAAATATCTTCGGCACTGTGTGAAGGTCGTTTCTGTAACTTTCTCGAACGATATGAACGAAAAATCGCTTGTAAAACTCTAGTGGAACAATCACGAAGAAAAAAACCACTGACAACGACAACGTGTGATCACGGCACAATTTTGGAAACAGAACGGAGAGTTGCTGATCTTTTTCGTTTGAAGTGTACACGCACGAACGCACTTTTAGATACTAATGTGTCTAACGATCCGCTTTTGTAGAATCAACAGATAAGTAACGTGTTCGCTCTGAGAAAGATACTCACTACTGTGGCCGATAGTAAAAGCAAACTAACGAAGAGCCAGAGAAGAGCATGCAAGCAAGCATTGTTTGATTGTTGTCGACGTTGATAACGACGAACAGCGATGCCAACAAGTGATGATGAACTGCACAGTGGGAAACAATGTGTGTGCATGTGCAAGAAATAAAATATGTGAATGATTTGCACTGCAAAATTAATGAAATGATGGGAAATTGTGTCATAGGATAATATGTATTAATTATAAGTTTTTGTGGAAGTGGCTGAATAAAGCGAAAATTACTATGGCAGATAGTTGTTTTGAAATGAAGCTAATCGTAAATGTGTGAGTAATTTAAATTACAAGTATTTTTTGGGATTAAAGCACATGAGTAGATCGGTAGTAATATAATCAAGTTAGCAACAGTTTCGTACTAAATGTATTAACTTCTGAAATGGGAATAATAGCAACAACATTATTTTTTGGCAAATCTATCAATTTGCTTAGAAGGTACCAGAGTGGCATAGTGAGCTCCACATTGGGTTGTCAGATTTTAAAATGGAATGACAGTACATCCGGCACATACATCTGATCCTTTTATTTAAGGAAAACAACTGTTTGCCTAGTTTTTAATATATAAATTAGTAAGATATTGTGAATAATATAGTGTTGCCAACCGATTGCAGAGAAACGAGGCCCTGTTAATTAACACGCATTTAATTTTGAGCTAGGCTTAACTGCACATAATTGTTTTTCCTGGAATAAATAATATTTATTTAATTTTGATTAAATGTGCATGCGCCCTATAGAACTAGAGAACGGCGCGAAGGTTTTTTTTTTAAATTCGTAGTTTTAAGTATCTAAGAAAGTACAGAATATAACTTGTACCATCACTCAGATCAAACTGCACAATGTAGAATCGCTACTGGTACCATCTCTTAATCCAAACTACACAACGTAGAATCGTAAAAATTAGGTGCAATTCTAATTTTATGGGGTTGTTGTGCGATTTGTGGAGATTTTTGGAAAGTTGTAATTTTAGGGGCACAAGACCAAGAAAGGGATATAAGTGGTACAATAACCCAAAACCAAATGGTTAAAGATAGAAACCCGAATATTGGCGTGAATGTTTATTTTATAGAGTAGTGGTGCGATACGAAGGCAATTTTGGAAACTTTAATCGGGGCAGTAGACATGGGTGTGTCACTAAACCGGAGAAATTGCGATTTCACGGAATATTCATGAAATTTGTTGTAAATATTCCATTTAGAAAAATATAAATGGAGAATTATTGTTTTTTCGAAATACGAATTATGGACGGTACAAATGGGCGTGGTCAATAATATGAGAAATTGCCGTTTTAAACTAAAGCGTCGCTTTATAATCATGGATGGGATGTGGATGGTTCTCTTAGAATATAAATAGTGCATTTAAGATTTTTTATATCTCAATTAGGGAAGGTAGCACTACGCGTGACACTTTATCAAAAAATTACCGTTCTGACCAAATGCGTGAGCCTATAATCATGAAATATTGAGACTATTTCGCTCTCCTGGAGTAAAAGCAAAACCTTTGGAAAACTTTAACTTTAGAAACTTCATCTACAGGCGATAAAATCAGTGGCGTGGCACTTTATAAAACCAACTAGCACCCTAATCAAACACCTCAGATAAGGATTATGCAATTTAATGGGGGTTTCCCCTAATGAAGTTGACTTGAGCTAGTAAGGCATTATTAAATATCCTATTTGGGAGCTGAAAAAATAGGCGAGGCACCTAATCAGACAAGCAGGCATTCTTATCAAACGAGTGGTAGTGAAAAAACAATCGTTTGTAAAATAAAACAGTACTCAACATCTTTATCAATAATTTGCAGGCAGGACGAATTCTGACGGGTCAACTGGTATTATATGTGGGTATTTCCAGCGGAAGGACAGGCGATTTCATAGCATAAAATTGCTATATTTGCAACTTTTTGTTTTTGTTATCATATAATGAATTTGTTAAACTTTAACAAAACAAACTATATATATCTTTAGAAAGTCTCTTCTTCCCAAATCTTCTGAGAAACTTAAAATCGCTTTATATTTACCCGCTTTACTGGCTTATAAGTGCATTATGATACGAAAAACCGGTTTTTTATCTGTGTTGCGACATTTGAAAAACAGATTCTTGTTGTGCCCAGCAGCAGAAAAATAATATAATTTTCCAGATATTATTTTCTTTGTCGATCTGTGTTATCCATAGAGCAATGTGTGTGTCCGCAACGCACAGGTAAATTGAAGTAGCATAAAAGGTAAAAGTATTTTTAATTTGAAGTAAGTTTTTTATAAAACCCCAACATGTCTTCTTTATTTTACAAAAAAGAATGTACTGATCACATAAGAAATTTCACTAAATTTTACAAAATTTCCTAGACACTTAAAGTGGCTATAGACAATTGTGTGTGTCCGTAACGCACTTTATGTTAGTCATAATTTTGAATACAACATTTTAAGTAAAGTTTCATTAAAATAACATTATAGTACTGTCCAAAATCTACATTTTTTATTACGAACATATTCTTCAAAATATTTAAATTTTTCGAGAAACTACAAAATAAGAAAAAAAAACGTGCGTCCGCAACGCTAGGAAATACCCATATACATAATGCATATTGAACGCCTGTTTCGGCTTTATTCGAAAGTTATTTTTCCCAAAAAATCAGTTTGAAATGCCTGATTTAGCATAAAACCAGGTTTACCGTTTTAAAAGAAATGTTTTTTTAAATCAAAAGTATTACAAATGTTTGATTTTATAATACCCTTAGCCATATGGATGACGGCATATACTATTTGATCAGACCCCAAGTATCTCAAGGCCAAGTTCGTCTCAGAACTTATTAAGACGACTGATGTACGTCTGTCTGACTGGTGGCCAGGATAACTCACTTAAACCTTTACTGATCCTTATGAATACTTTTTCGTATTAAAATTTTCCAGAGTGAAGACAAGGGTTTGTAAATTGGCAAAATAGCTCCACCTCTCTGATAGAAAATTTCCTATTTTTGCATAATTAATATTTCTTTCGTAACTTTCAAACGAACACCTGGAGGATATTTCAATATGGTTAAATTAGTTTGTAATAAAGATAAGTCGTCAGAAAACCGAAACCTTTGCCACATCCCTACTAGTACCTCCCATAAAAATTCATATTTTTTGTAAGTGCATAGAATTTACTCATATTTTACGCCGGATGTACGCTTGCAAAAGTTTGACACTGGATTGAATTTGGTCTATATCGGTCGACCCCTTTTGGTACCTCCAACATAAAACTTAAGACAAAAACTCAAAGAACTGAAACCGTTGCCACACCTTTTCTGGTAAGTCCACTACAAATCATCGCAATCAACCTCACAGTTTCACATACACATCTTTTTTGTAAGTATACCGCATTCAGTCATTTTTTCCGTAAAATGTACGTTTTTAAAAATTAGGCCAATCCCTCCTGGTATTACCTATTTTTGGAAAATTAGTTTTTCCCTTAACTTCCAAACAGAAAACTGGAGGATATTTGAATATTTCCAGTTGAATTATTTTTTGATATTAGACAAATCCTTAAAAAACCGGAACCTTCGACATATCCCTTTTGGTTCCTCCTATACCAATGACCGACTTCACCCTCATATTTTGAGCCAGATATAACCTTAATGAATTTTGACTATATCGGCCGACCCCTTCTGGGACCTCCAATACAAAATAAACCATTTTTTGAAAATTACTATTCCTCCATAACTACCAAACTTAATCTTAAGTTTAAATATATTTTATTCGTAAACAAAACCGCAGAGAACCGAAACATTTGCCACACATATTCTTGAACCTCTCTTTAAAATTACCGAAATCTCCCCCACAGTTCCTCATTGTATGTCTCATTTGTAAGTTCACAAAAGTCAAAAAAATTTTGCCCAAGGTAAACGTTGATTTTCGAATTTAAATTGGACACGTTGTTCCCCGACTGGCATCTCCTATACACCGTTTAGAATATTTTTCTCTTAATATTAATATATTTTGCATATTTATCTTTATTTATTTTGGTTTAACCCATTAATTAGGAATTGATTGAATTGATCGAGTAACCTCATATAAAATTACCATATGTCCAGAGATATTGCAAGCTTTTTAACAGTTTTACTACATGTCTCGTCTGGCCACGGGACCGAAAATCGTATAGAGAAGGGTATTTATCAGCCAGTTCATCTGAATAACATTTCTGTACTGGTTCCCGCATCAAATGATATATACCCTCATGCCTATGAGTGAAGGAATAATGAACTGAAGTGCCACACCCCTTCTGGTATCTCCGCTATAAATTCTTCTTTTAATTTTTAAAAATATAACTTGGGAACAATTAAATGTTGTCTGTTTCATGACATTGCAATGCGGGAAGAAGTTTTTCGAATTTGGATAATTTATCCCTCCCATACAATTAACCGAGTTACCCATATATTTGTTGATGTGTATCTTTTCTTAAGTGCATTCAACTTCACCCGTTCCAGTACATTATACAAACTGAGATATTTTCAGACAATCATTACCGTATCAGTTACGGTATTGTTTCGTATACGAGTATCGTTTTTTTTTCTTTTCCACCTCCCTACATAATTTTCGATTGGTAATTGTTAATGTGATATTCTAATCAATGAATCACCGGAATTGGTGATAAAAACTGACTCAATATAACAAAAAAGTTAAGCGCTACAAAATAATAGGCAGATTCCATGTTCTTCCAGTCCATCAGCTACAGTTGATATAGGAGTTTAAGGTACAAGAGTTCTGTTCGGCAAATTGATCAATTTACATTTTAGGTTACGGAATGGTCGTGATAATACTACCCATTTTAAATTGTGTATCTAATACTGGCACATATGCATTAGTATCAATTAAGGTATACTTACAGAAGGCCTAGTCATTACTTCTAAATTGATCGTGTTAATCATCTTTGTAAGTTAAGAAGCAAATTTCAGTCTAAAGATGCTTTTAGGATCTATCTTGTCTCTCTTTGTTGTTCGTATGATATATACTCTCATCACTGCGGGTGAGGGTATAAACAGGAAATGTTTGTAAGCTATGTATATTAATAATATACCTAATATGTATTGTTTTTGAACACCATCAAATTATTTTCTCAATTTCGGAATATTTCAAGCGTTCAAATATAATTCTGTGCATATATGTTAGGTACATAAATCTTTAATACATTTGCGCCAACAAACACATTTCCCACTGTGATTTGTGGCAATGCGGCTCGAGGTTGTGTAAAGCAATGAAGAAGGAACATACAATGGAGGAACACAACGAAAGAGCACCACCATAAACAAGGTGAACTAAATTCTCAACATCATCATCATCGTCATGTAGAAAGAAGTACAAAAACATTAATAAGAATTCTACGTAAAGAAACCCCGACAGAAAGATGTGTGAAAGAGAACACACAAACGAATATGACGAATGTAAATTTCAGTAAACAACATGAGCGCAAAGTGGTTCGGCTGTAGAACTCAACGCCCTTTCTGTGTCGTCAGCAAAAAGATGCGGTGCGGTGTTGTGAAGAATATAAAAAAAGATTGTGGTGCTTGGAGTAAAATGAACTCATTATTTTGCCGACAAGAGAAGTTAGAGTTACTAATTGTTACCGTAAATATGCTAAAACTGTCTTAAAGTCTTGGACCAAATGATTTGTACATTCCACAAATCGGGCGTTTCTATATCGACAAACAATCTATTTACGAGGGCCATATGATAATTTGATAGAAATTTGTCTGTTGTGGTTATACCTATGCCCACATTTACCATTAAAAATTTATTTTTAAGTAATGATGATAAAATGAATTAGAAAACGGAAAATTCCTTTGAACTAACATACCTATACAAGAGTTACGTAAATTAAAACAAACAACGTAAGGTTCATTGAATATCACTAGGTTTTTGTTTCGTTCACATTCTCTCTCTTTCTACACATAAAGATAAAGGTAAATTCCGTTTCAAGCGGCGAGTAGATAAACTATCTCTCTCATCAAATTATGTTCAATAGGCCTATGAGAAATTTTTTAAATTTTACGGGAAATTCGTGTGAAAGAGAGAAATGCTGCTTGCATTTTGTACCTATGTGTGAGAAGAGAGTTGATTAGGAAAAAAACCTGCTTTAAACTTTTGTAAACATCACTCATTTTTAAGAACAGGTAGTGTAGGTAGGTAGCTTTTTAAGGTGAGCAAGCATTTTTCTTTGTCTAAAACCTTCGCATTTTCAAAATCAGCTGCGTCACTGATGTGTTGTTATAATCTTTTCATGTTTCACCTTTTTTGAATACCTATGTTTTTTGCTCTTCCATTCACATATGCAACGTTCTCTTCTAATATAGACCATAACGCAGTTTTCACTCACTTTATGCCTTTGTATGATATTGCGTACACAAAATTGGTTTTTAGATTGTGTCTTGGTGTAGGTGGAAAATTTATTGTGTACGCTCTATTTGTCTTGTTTATACCAAGCATTGCCCAAACGGACCTAATTATTACCGGAAGAACTACCGGCGATATACATGGTTTTGTACGCTTCTCTTTCGTTATTGTTTACATGAGCAAGACTGGAGGTGTTGCCAATCATATCTATCTTTAACGACGATGCTTACTTTTATGATTGTCTACAGATTTGTGAGTTGTTTTAAAGTTGATCCCTGCAGGGAATGGAACTAGCTTAAAAATAGATAAATTACTGTCCCCAAGAGTACAGAACTAGTTCCGCTTCTATCCCCTCGCAATGCGTTTAAGAATCTACTTCAACATTGACATGTCATTGGACAAGGTTAATTGTCCCCCATCTGCATTACCAACGTGCTAGTGCTTTAGCTATTGCACAATTAATAGCCACTTGACTAGTCAACAAGTCCCCACTGTGTGCCGTAAAGCAAAACAAAAACAAACAGGAGCCAAAAAGAACGGTATTTTTTCGTGGAATATCCAATTACACATTGTGATCGTGAGAGTGGGTTGCAGATCTACAATAGAATACACATGAAAGCCGTTGAACTGTCCCCTCTATACATTACCATAGGACTAGTGAAGTAGATAGGTGTTAATGAGCTAGTGCAATCGATAGCCCTGTAGTGGAAATTATCACATCAAAAGCTAGAGGGATCCACTATCCGTATCAATATTATTTTGTTTCCATTGCTTGTCGTTATGACTTTTCGAATTAATCTCTTTGCAGCTGTAAAATTTAATTTCTGGTGTTGGCCGCCTAGGCAATTTAATTGGCAACACTGTCTTCCAGGAACGGTGATTTGACAATTCTCGATTGTTACAGTTAGTTTGGCTTTGAAAACTATCTTAGACTAAACCAAAAGTATCGTTTGAAAATTATTCAAATTTAGTTTACAAAAATTTTATACTTCGAGAAATTCAAAGGCCAATTGCATTTGAATGTAATATTCAGATATAGGAAAAACTTGTGGTTAAATTATAGAAAACCCAGTACAGAAATGTCTGTCTAGTATCAAATGATATATACCTTCATGCTTAAGGTTGAGTGTATAAAAAGTGTTACATATAAAAAGAGACGTGTTAGATCCCAAGTATCTTAAGAACAAATTCGTTTTAGGTCTTTTTAAGACGATGGGCTCATGTCCGTCTGACTGGCTAGATGGGTGGGCATGATAACTCGAGCAAACCCTAAATGATGCTTATAAAAATGTCTAGTATAAACATTTTCCAAACTAATGAAATAAGATTGAAAATGGGCAGAATATCCCCAGCCTTTATGGTACCTCCAAAACAAAATGACCTTCCGTACAAAAA
The DNA here is from genome assembly GCA_964034835.1 of Muscina levida. Lineage (NCBI taxonomy): Eukaryota > Metazoa > Arthropoda > Insecta > Diptera > Muscidae > Muscina > Muscina levida. The sequence continues at coordinate 125,188,869 of OZ035880.1, read as the reverse complement.
TATCTATTTTTAGTAATATTATATTTTTTGAATAATTCCAAACGGACAGATGGGGGATATTTTAATTTGTCAGTTTAATAATCTAGTAATATCAGACAAACCATAAATAAATTTAAACCTTTGGCCCCCAGCTGTCCGTTTGGAAGTTATTCAAGAAATATAATATTACCAAAAATAGATAATTTTGTACGGAAGGTCATTTTGTCCCCCGTTGTGGTACCTCCCATATAAATATCTGAATTCAGCTTCATACAGGATGGAGCGCGGTAATTTGCTTTTTTGCACAGCAGGCTGTAGCGGCACTGTTGGTCGAAGAGAGTGGTGAGTAGGCGTGGTTTATAGTGCCTGACGGGAGATTTGTATTCGTCTGCCTTTCAGTTGTATGCAACTAAATGTACAAGTAGTGGGTATGTTCAGTAGGGGATCACTGAACGTACCAAGCTACCTGAAATGTTTTATTTTAAATTTTTATGTAATTGGTCTGCAATATAATCGTCTTGTAACTTGCACAAAAATATTTTTTGGTACATTCCACACTCATATCAATCTAAATTTTATAAATTTTTTAACGTTTTCATTTATTTTTTAACACTTTTTAGTTTTGTTGCATTCGAACCTCGCTGAGTTCGAAACTTCCCATGAAACCTCTCTCACTAAACATTATCTGTAAATTCGCTCGAATCTAAGATGTTGCTAACAGGGCTCTGAACGGTAGGGTCTGATATTTTTGAAATGCGCACTCGATCATTGTAGTACAGCGTGATTATCGTTTACAATTCGCTGTTCCCCCACGCGGTAGTATTCCTGGACGGCAATCAATTGTAAATTGGGAAACATTGAAAACAGCTGGAAATGTGTCATTTGTACGAAGGGGACCTGCGAGAAGGATTGCAGCACCACAAAGCATTGAGAGAGTTAGAGCATCTGTACTGCAATCTTCGAACGGTACTTGACTATGATATAGGATTTTTTCAGCCGGCTCTTGAGGATATACAATTAGCGGATATATAGTTCCAACAGGATGGTGCCACTGCACACACAGCAAGGGTTACCATGAATTGGTTGAAAGTGTATATCAACCGTCCCAACATCTTGGAAGACCTAATTAACAATATTGAGGCTGAAATTGGCAGAATACTAGTCGACATGCTTGTAAGAGTTCATGAAAACTTCAGAAAACTTATGCAGCAGTGTGTGGATAGCGAAGGTCGCCAATTTCCAGATATACTATTTAAAGCCATGTAATTAAAAAATTTCCTTACTGTTAAATATAATTAAAATATAAAAAAAAATTTTTCATTCCCAAATAAGCAAATTACCGCGTTTTACGTAATGAAAATTTGACTCAGGGATGAATATGGACTACAACCTCCCATACAAAATGACCCATTTTTGAAAAGTTTTTATTTCTCCCATAACCTCCAAGAGGGCAACTGGAGGATATTTAGATTTGGTCTGTTAATTTATCTTGAAATAGTAGGTAAAATCTCAGAAAAGCGAAACAATTGACACATCCATTCTGGTACCTAGTACCTTAGTTCTGGAATTAATATGGATTACTTCGGCTGACCCTTTTGGTAACTAATATACAAAGTGTCCTATTATTGAAAAATTATTATATCTTCCATAACTTTCCAACGGACAACTGGAGGATTTTTTAATTTGGTAGGTTCTATTATATTTACCGAAACATTTGCGCCACCCCTTCTGGTGCCTCCCATACTAATGGCCGCATTTACCCTCATAGATTTACACACCTTTTTTTAAGTTCAAGGTACTTAAGTCATATTTTTTGTATGAAAATTTGTGCACAAGGTAAACGTTAATTGAAATTTGATTTTCGAATTAAAACCGTACATGTTGTGTCCCTACTGGCATCTCCTATACGTCGTTGAGAATATTTTACTTTTGATATTTTGTATTTACAGGTAAAACCTATGAAACCGGCAGGTTTACCTCATCCTTAGAAATTATAATGTTTTTTTAAGATTTTAATGCGAATTAATTAGAGACTTATTCTTTGATTCTTAGTTGGTACCGTTAAAGACCCATTCGGTATCTCCATATTAAATTATCATATGCCAAGAGATATTGAATTTAACATTTTACATATGTGGGCTGTAACCTATTCTTTAGTTTTACTTTACGTCTCGACTGGCAATGCGATCGAAAGTCGTATGTGTGATGGTATTTATCAGTCAGTTCACCTGACTGCAATTTTTGTACTGGATTTTTAAGATTTGGGCATGTTAGTTAGATACCTTTTCCTAACTTCTTCGTTGGTACCGTAATTGGATATACGAGTATTAAATCACAAATATTAAATTGAACTTTTTACATTTGTTGGCTGTAACCTTTTCTTTCTACAACAATTTGCCATCCTCAATCAGGCTAATAATTATACATAAGTAATTTCATTTAAAAACCTGTTAATTTCAATAACTCGAGATTTAGGAAACATCCTAAATAGGGTGAGAGTATTTATCTGACATTTCTATATATAAAAAACCTTATTTTCGCTTTTGTGTTCAATGTTTACATTATTTATCTTTTCATAATTTGATACTAATTAGTTAATTTCCTACGACCCTCGTACACCTGCCTGCTCTATTCATTAGTATTATTATATTCATAAATTTTTTTTTGTCTACTCTTTCTACGATCATATTTATATTAATCACACCATAGTTGTGTGTAATGGGAGCATTTAATTAGACCGCATTTACCGGTATTTGTTGCCATGTGTACATACATACGTGTAGAGTTCCTCGTTATCAGCCACCAGCTTTGCCGGTCACATGAAATACATGTATGGCTAAATGCACGCAAACACACAAATGTTTATGTTTATGACCAAGAATACAAAAAAATACAAAAGTACTACTTGTGTGACATACATTTTCTGTAGTACATTTATCATTACATCACTTTTTACTTGAAAAACATGTTTGTCCACAAGTCATTTACCCAAAATGGTCGAAATGACTTCTACTCGATGTTGCTTTGATGCAACTGTCATCGACATCATGCGATCTCACCTTGAGTACAATTGTGATTTTGAACTTTAAGTTCTATTACTGTAACATATATAAGCATTTAAGGTGATATTTAGTTTTTGTAGCGATGCACAGTGGTAGATAACTTAGATGGGGTATATATTTTTTTTATTTGTTGCTTAGGTGCGGAGGGGCGAAGCAAACACGATTTTTAGTCCTGGAATGGAAAAAAAATATATATTCGATCCGTGGGTGTGAAAAATATTGTTTCTAGCCATAGAAAGGTTAAATTTGTTATGGTCTATAAATACTTACAATACAGCAGTAATCGGCAACGTAGACATGGCGCAGTCAGAGTGAGGTAGATAAGTTTAATTTGAAGCATGTAGCAGATTTTGGCATTTCAAATGATTTATTTTTGCAGGAATTTTTTTTTTTTGTCGATGAAGGTATAAATACTATTTTAAGTTAGTCTAAATAGATTTATTTTTTTAAAAATGTCTAATTTAAATTTCTAACGATATACTTGCAAGGTTGATTAGATTGAGAACAGTTTTAGGTAATACAATCATTTGATAATTATAGAGCGAAAATTATCTATGATGATTGACGAATTTTGAATGAGAAGTGGAATGCTGGAATCTAACTTCCTCTTTGTTCTTTTGCGATTTTAGCCAGCGATGGAGATAGACTTGCTTGTCGTCAGAAGTTGAAAAAGAACAATCGTGTTGAATCTAAAATATATTAATCAATAATCAATTTTAAATAGTGTATTACACCACCAAAACTAAATTTTAAAATAATGTCGAAAATATTTAATTATCACAAAACACTGGTGTTATAAAACTGAACAAACTAAATCGTGTATGTCTCATAATGGCAAAAGTTTGAAACTTCTATCCACGCCATTCAAAAAGAAAATAAATTAAACAAAAAAATCGAGTAATTATAAACGTAATGTGGAAGACCATGCAGTACATCGTCATAAATATCAAATCAACTTAAAACTTCATCATTGCTCACGTGACGTCATATAAGCCATCACACCACTAACACGAGGCTCGTCAAATCTGCAACCATTCTTGCCCCCCTATAAGCGGTTATCATCTGGATCTCAACTTATAAATCTTTATAACCTGTACCTGTGACGTCATTATAACAACAGGCAACTATCGTGTAATTGTGAAGTGTTACAACAATGCTATCGATGCCCTTACCGCACTCCCGCGATGTCATAAGTACTGTACTCAACTCTCTCATGGTATTCGTTCCAGCTTCAAGAGTCATTACCATCATCAGTTTAATATACCATATGCGTTAATTATCATTAGAATCCTACTTTTTTTTACAATTTTAACACCAGAACTAGTAATTAACATTTAAATTAATTATCATTAGCTTACGAGTATCATAATGTTACTATGCAAGAGAGAGTATAATGGAAGTTTTGGAACTTTCCAACACTAGTTTTTAGAAATTTAACATCATCATGAGATCTAATTATAATTTAACTTTAACCACATAAATATCTTGCCGTATAGGAATATACATATGTTATATGTCTTAATTTAAATTTACAATTCTCTTAACTCGTTATTCATTATTAGCAAGCAAGTTTGAATTTAACCGAAAAAAAAAAAATTACATATGACCATAGGCTATTTATCAAACATATTCTTTAAGGATTTTTTCAATTTGCAGATATTCATCCACCGCATGTATTGAGCTCGATCCATCGGAGTGTATAGAAATCAATTAAACTTAAAATTTGTTTGCCGATCAACGTTATCCAACTGGATAATCTGAAGTAAGTGAATTCAAACTAACTTGCATTCGATTTATAATACTATGACACAATTTGATGGTCATTGTCTCGGGGGTGAACCAAACCAATATCAAACGATAGCATTTGACCTCAATAACAAAACCCTTAACTCCATTTTTTCCCCACGACGTCACAAATTTTTTTTACAGTGGTTTGAAGTTTGATTTTATTGGTCAAAAGTTGAATTAATGAATATGAAACATCATCTGTAAAAATACGTTTAGGGTATTTCATGTTTTCGGAAACCTATATTAAAACAATCAGGGGAATATTTTCTCGGAACATTTTAACCCTCTAGCTCCCACCCGTTTGGGACATTTGTGGCCCAATTTTGAAAAACTGTTTAAAAGTCAACTTTGGACGGAGGTCAAGAATTAGAATCTTCGATAGAAATATTCTCCGGGAAGTTTCACTAAGAGTCACCGAAGACAAATAACCTCTACGAGTCAAAGGTTCCAAAATAAAATCAATATGAAATGTTAATGAAATGTTAAAAAGTCTATTATTGAGCAAACAGTGCAACGGCATTTTTCGGGAGTGAACCACACCAATATCAAACGATAGCATTTGACCTCAGTAATAAAACCCTTAGCTCCATTTTGCTCCACTACCTCACAATTTTTGTATACAGTGGGTTAAAGTTGCATTTTTTTTAGTCAAAAGTCAAATAAAAGAAAATTAAATATCATGTGTAGAAATAGGTTTGGGATAGATCATGTCTGCGGAGACATACATTAAAATTTTCAGAGGAACATTTCATCAGAACATTTGAACCCTGCAGCTCCTACCCTTAGGATGAATTTTGAAAAAACAGCTTAAAAGTCAAATTTCTCAAAATGAGCAAAATAGGTGGCAGATAGAGGGTTAAAATGTTCCGAGGAAATATTACTCTGAAAATTCCTCTGAAAATGAAATTCCCAATTTTTTTGGGAAATTTTAATACATCAATTTCTTAAGAGCACTATTAGCTACAACTTTGCTTAAGAAGCGAAAAAAAAAATTGAATTGAAATGGAACTCTAGTGCAATGGCACCATTCATTTAATGTCGTGAAAAGAAAAGAGAAGGCTATATGCCGAAAAATTTACGATCAGTTTTTTTAATATAACAACAACAACTCGAAAGCACCGAACTACAACTCTTCTGCTCTGGAATAGTATTACTCACTCTCTTTCTAAAAATGGCGTTACTCAACAACAAAAACAATATACATAACTGACCTTCTAAAGCAGAGGAACCAACTGCGTAAGAAAGACAACAAGTTGGTCTAGTCTGATGTACCTTTTCTATCAACGCCATGTGTAAATTGGATATGTCAATGCCATCGCACAGAATTTAAAATGATCAAGGCTGCTAATACATTCATGACTTTTCTGTACGGGTGAATGTTAGGCCGTTTTTTAGTATAGCGGTTTTCAGCAGCCATTTTTGCTAAAAATAATTGATTACACAAGGGAACAAGGTCTTTGTTGTTTAAGAAATGAATATTGTTTTAAAGGTAATTTGGGACGCTGAATCCATATCTGCACTTGGTTTTTGTATCAGCTCGACTTTTCGCAATATGTTATGTCCAAAACTAAGGCACTTCAGTACAAATATTTAAATAACTTGAAAACGGTTCACCATATTCAATAAAAAAAAAATAATTCAGAGATATTTCAGTAATCTCAGAGACATTGTTGTAGTTTTGAAAAAAAAAACAAATATTTTATAAAAAAAAAAAATTTCTGTTTTTTAAAAAATTCATAAAAAAAATAATGCAACAAAAATCACAGTGTTGGTCTCAAAACATTAAGTTAAGTATAGTTCAAATGAGCTTTATTTCATTGAAATCTGTGCACAACTTTTGAGATACCTAAATACAATTTACTGAGATACCTAAATTTACAATAATCGCGATTTCCATACAGAAATAACAATTATTGATATGCGTGTGAGCGTGTAACGCATTAAAGAGGACGAGTTAGACCCCAAGTATCTTAATATCAAATTAGTTTTAAGACTTTTTAAGACGATTGAGCTAAGTCCGTCTGTCTGATTGGATGGCTGGTCAGCAGGATAACTCAAGTAAACCTTAACGGATCGGTATACAAATATACTTGTATTAATATTTTTCGAAACGAACTTATGGGATTGTAAATGGGCAGAATAGCCCCTTCTGGTACCTCCCATACAAAATTACCTATTTTTGGATAATAAATATATCTTCCATAGCTGCCAATCAGACTACCGGAGGATATGTAAATTTGGTCAGTTTATTTCTCTTGCAAAAGTAGATAAACCCTAAGAAAAAGGAAACCCCTTGCCACACCCCTTCTTCTACCTCCCATACAAATGATTGAATTAACCCTTATACTTTTACATATGTACATAACTTTTTTGTAAGTAAACTGAATTCACTCAAATTTTGGGTATGATGTTCGCTTATGAAAATTTGAATTATATATTATATTATATTATATTATTTATCAGTTCACGCCTTCTGGTACCTCCCATACAGAATTAACTATTTTTGGAAAATTTGTATTTCTCCCATAAATTCCCAACGGACACTTGGGGGGTAATAAAAATTGGTCGATAAATTTATGTTGTGATAGGAGGCAAAATCTCCAAAAACCTATCTATTTGACACACCCCATCTGGTACCTCCCATATAAATAACCGATATTTTCCCTTTTATTCCTTTGTGAATTCAGAAAGGTAAGCGTTCGAACTTTGATTTACGAAAAAAATTAGAAACGTTGTGCTGCCCTCAATTGTACCTCCTATACAAATAATTTTTACGGTTTTGCTCCACAAGCAGACACAAAATAATACATAAGTAATTATATTTTAATTAAAAATCTATTTATTGCAATTACTCAAGACTTAAACAATATCTTATATTGGGTGATGGTATTTATCAGTCAGTTTACCTGACTGAAATTTCTGTACTGGTTTTCGTATCAAATGATATATAGCCTCATCCCTAAGGGTGATGTTATAATAAACATAACTAAATACAATTGTGTTGTTGTTGGATGTAACAGTGTAGTTTTGAAATACTTTCTTTCCTCATATTCGGTTTTTGGATTATGGCTCCTAAAGTACATCTGCACCAAAATAAAGTCGAGCGTACAATTTTTCGCTCTCCAGTGTATAGGCGTGTGTTTCATTCATGACATTCGCATTAGCTCCAAATCTCTTTCGCACAAAAATTCTTGTAAAGTGTGATTTTTTAGCTATTATCTTTTTGGCAACACTGGTTTAAACAGCTGACGCACGTTTCGTGTTTTGTTTCATTGTCAAACATCTTCAGTTTGGTCTATAATTCAACCATGAATCGTCTTACAAACGAACAACGCATGCAAATTATTGAATTTTATTATCAAAATGCGTGCTCGGTTAAGAAAGTTCATCGCGCGCTTCTTCTATTTTATGGTCAGTTTAATCGACCCACTGAAGCGGCTATTCGGGCTATTGTGACTTAATTTCGCACCAAATTTACATTGTTGGACATTAAACCACCAACACGCTTACGTATAGTGCGAAGTGAAGAAAATATCGCAGCTGTATCGGCCAGTGTTAATGATGACCATCAATTATCGATTCGTTGCCGTTCGCAGCAATTGGGCCTCTGTTACTCAACAACGTGGAAAATTTTGCGGATGAATTTAGGTGTAAAGCCTTTCAAAATACAGCTGGTGCCTGAATTGAAGCCGAACGACCTACCGCAACGTTGAATTTTTGGTGAATGGGCTCTTGAAAAGTTGGCCGAAGATCCACTTTTTTTTCGAAAAATTTTGTTCAGCGACGAAGCTCTTTTTTTGGCTCAATGGGTACGTTCATATGAGGAATTGTCGATTTTGGAGTGAAGATCAGCCAAAAGCATTGCAAGAGCTACCAATGCATCCAGAAAAAGTCACAGTTTGGTGCGGTTTATGGGCTGGTGGCATCATTGGACCGTACTTCTTCAAAGATGATGCGAATCGTAACGTAACTGTGAATGGTGAGCGCTACCGTGAGATGATATCCAACTTTTTTTTTTGCCCAAAATGCAAGAGCTTGACTTGCATGACATGTGGTTTCAACAAGACGGTGCCAGACGCCACACAGAATGCTTAATAATGGACTTATAGAGAGGCGTGTTCGGTGAACATTTTATTTCACGTTCGGGACCGGTCAATTGGCCGCCTAGATCGTGCTATGTTAAAGCTCATGTGTATACACACATGCCCGCTTCAATTGACGCATTGGAAGACAACATTGAAGCATTTATTCATGAGATACCGGCCGAAATGTTGGAAAGAGTATGCCAAAATTGGACTAAGCGGGTGGACCATTTGAGGCGAAGAAACGGTCAACATTTGCATGAAATAATCTTCAAACATTATTTCATGATTTAAATAAAGATTTCATGCATTTTTCGGAATTTTATGCGTTTTTTTATACCCTTCACCATGCGCATGAACGGAGTGAAGGGTATATTCATTTTGTTCTTCCATTTGTAACGCCCATAAGGATGCGTGGTAGGTAGACAATATATATATATATATATATATATATATAAATGAGCAGCATCGAAATCTGAGTCGATTTAAAGGTGACCGCCTGTCCGTCTGTCTGTCCCCGCGATTACAGCCGCAGTTTAAGAGATATCGAGCTGAAATTTGGAATGCAAGCTTCTATACTCAAATCGGAGGTAAAGTTCTAAGATGAGCCCCATCGGTCAAAAACTACTCCCACCTCCCATACAAACTCCCCCTTTTTGGGGTCTGTCCCTGCGATTACAGCCGTAGTTTAAGGAAAATCAAGCTGAAATTTTGTATGCAAGCGGAGGTTGAGTTGAGTAGTAAGATGAGACCGATTTGTAAAAAACTACTCCCACCTCCCATACAAAATACCTCTTTTTGGGGGTGTCCGTATGTCAGTACACGCGATTACAACAGTAATTTAAGAGCAATCAAGCTGCCCTAAATGGGGGTTGAGTTCGGTCAAACACTACTCCCATCTCCCATACAAACTCCCCCTTTTTGGGGTATCCCTACGATTTCAGTTGTAGTTTAAGGGCAATCAAGCTAAAATTTTGTATGCAAGCTTCCCTACACCAAGTGGAGGTTGAGTAGTAAGATGAGACCGATCGGTCAAAAACTACTCTCACCTCCCATACATAATCCCTCTTTATGGGGGTGGCTGTATGTCAGTCCCCTCGATTACAGTATTAGTTTAAGAGCAATCAAGCTGAAATATTATATGAAAGCTTTTCTGCTCTAAGCAGAGGTTGAGTATGAAAATGAGCCCGACATGAGCTGACATTTTGTTCTCAAGATTCAATATCTAAGCGGAGGCTACTTTCTACGATAAGCAGTGTAGGTCAAAAACTACACCACCAACCATACGAACTACCTTTTTTGGGGTGTCCGCGTAACTGCCCCCGCGGTTATAGCCGTAGGTTAGGAAATATTAAGATGAAATTGTATATGCAAGCTTTAATCCTCTAATAGGAGCTTACATTGTAATATGAGCAATATCGGACGAATACTTCTCCCACCTTCCATACAAACTCCCTCTTTTTGGGGGTGTCCGTCTGTATGTCCCTATAGTTTATGAGCTTTCGGGCTGAAATTTGGTATGTAACCTTCTGCCCAGAAGCAGAGGTTAAGTTCTAAGATAAGCATCATCGGATTTAAACTACACCCACATCCCACATAACTTCCAATTTTTGGTGAGTTACAAAATTCATAAAAATAAGCTCCAACTCATAAACTTATCGATAAATCGAATAAAATCGATACAAAATTACTGACAAAATGGATGTGTGAAGCTAAAACTCTACCTGTTGTGTGGTACAAAGTTTAATAAAATATAGTTGTAGTGCAAATAACCAGTTTTACCACCAATTTTACAAATGGTGAAGGGTATCTGAGCTTCGGCATAGCCTAACTCAGTTTTTTAACTTTCCTATAGCTCTTAAAAAATTACCCTTTATAATACCTTTTCCTCCTTAAAGTGAGCGAAGGGTTTGACGATGACATTGTGGTAAGTGGCGAAATGATGTCATCCGCCATACCAACTGTCAGTTGGCAATAATAAATAGTTGTTATTAGCAATATGATTTAATCCAACTGTTAAACACTAAATCATAATTTAAAAAAAAAAAATGTTTATATAAATGTCATTAAAAATTGTGTATTACCTGAAGTTATTTTTGACAATTTGGCATGACTAGTTATTATTTCGTGAGTATATAAACATATATAATAAAAAAACATATTAAATAATTCTTCTGCAATCTAGGACCTTATAAGCTGACCTCATGAATGGAGAGTAAGCCACAAAAAGATATACTTTCTCGCTTAAATAAAATTTACGTATTTAAATACAAATATCATAAGGCCTAAATGTATGCAGTAATATTCTTGTTGGTTTTAGTAGTTATGTGTAGTATATTGCAGTGTTACCATCTAAGTATATTATTCGGCTGCTGCACTTTAAATTTGTAACTTACAGCTTTTACCACTCTATCATCAGCTTATGATATGAGAAAAGTGTAACGTGTAAACGTGTTGACCACAAGTATCGTTTAAGAAAATGTTAAGACAATTGAGTCATGTCCGTCTGTCGGGCTGGCTGGCAGGATAACTCGAGTGAATCATAATTGATCCTTATGAAATTAAACAGTGTTAATATTATACAAAATGAAGTAATAGGATTATAAATGGTGCCGCCCCTTCTGGTACCACCCACAGAAAATTACCTATTTTTAGGATATTTATATTTCTCTCATAGCACATTGGTTAGATATGTGAAAAATGTGGCCTTATTATGAGAAGACTTTTAATGGGCATAAAACATGGTACTAAGGAAGTTTATGTGGTTGCTGATTTCGAATCCGGAATAAAAGTTTGAAAAAACAAAATAGCGGATTTTTGTCACCAAATGCTTGCATTAGACTGATATTGTGCCTAAGTGGAGTCAAATCTAAAATTGAGAACATTTTTCTTTAAAAAAATGCTAAACATACGTTGAATAGCCACCATTCGCATCCGGGCGAAATATTTTTACATCACGCTGATTTGTGTACACGCCCCGACGGAAGATAAAGACGATGAGATTAAAGGTGCATTTTACGAGCGCCTAGAGGAAACATACGACCGCTGCCCTGGCCACGACATTAAATTTGTTCTGGGAGACTTTAATGCAAAAATAGGAAGGGAAGATGTTCTTGGTCCATCGATCGGTAAATTCAGGTTTAGGCTGGTTAGCTTCGCAGCAGGAAGGAACATGGTAGTGAGTGGAACCAGATTCCAGCACAAAGATATCCACAAGGCAACTTGGCTATCCCCCGATCAAAACACCAAAAATCAAATTGATCATGTGGTAATTGATGGCAGGCATGCATCTAGTGTCATGGATGTGCGTGTGATCCGTGGTGCTAATATTGGCTCGGATCATTACCTGGTTGCAGCCAAGGTGTGCACAAGATTGAGCAGAGCGAAAAACGCACGTAACCAAACACAAAGAAAGCTGGACATCGCGAAGCTGCAAACCCCAAAAATAGCGTCTGCCTACTCCAACCAGCTCTCCAACTTTTAAGACACAACGACTCTACTTCTGACGTTCCCGATACACAGTGGCAGCATATTGCGCATTCCATGGCAACCGCCGCAACAACCGTGCTAGGATATGAAAAGCGGCGCTTAGACGAATCCTGGTACGATGAAGAATGTCTCATAGCGTCTGAGGAACAGGATGCTGCTTATAGGGCAACGCTACAGCCAATTGTAACCCGTGCTGTTAGGGAACGGCATAAGGAGAAAGTAAAACGGGCGAGACAGCTATTTAGGCGAAAAAAACGTCAGATGAAGGAACGGGAAAACGAGGATATAGAGCGATACAGGGATAGAGGTGAGGCCCGAAAATTTTACCAGAAAGTAAGAGCAAATGGATACGGTAATGGCCTCCCCACCTGTAAGGACAGTGATGGAAATCTGGTCACGGATATGCAGAGTGTGCTGCGCATATGGAGAGAACACTTCCAGCAACTGCTGTTTCAGAAGGTAGCGCAAGTTATCACGCCAATTGTCGACGACGGCTTAGATTGTCCACCACCAAGCCGAGGTAATAAGAGCAATATCGCGGCTGAAAAACAACAAAGCAGCCGGTGCAGACGGTCTGCCCGCATAGCTCTTCAAGTCCAGTGGCGAGGAGCTGATAACGAGCATGCACCAGCTCCACACCACACTTCAGCAAATCCTGGAAAAGACCCAAGAGAAACAGATCGACACGTACCATCTTTTTATCGACTATCATCTGCCTCCGACAGCCCGATACGGCAGAAATTACTTGAAGCCATGGCTGAGTTTGGTATTCCAGCGAAGCTGATACGTCTTTGCGGAATGATGCTGACTGACGAAGTCTTCAGTGAAGATTGGCAAGGACCTTACGGAGCCATTCTATACCAGACGAGGCCTAAAACAAGGCGACGGCCTATCGTGCGATCTCTTCAACATTGTGATGGAGATGATAATGAGAAAAGCTGCAGTAAACACGAGTGGCACTATATTCAACAAAAGCCATATGCTACTCGCGTACGCTGATGACATAGACATCATCGGTCAAAAACTGCGGGATGTGACTGCAGCCTTCTCAGGTATTCAGAAGGAATCAGCGAAAGTGGGGCTAACGGTGAACGAGGACAAAACGAAGTTATTAGTTTCAACGAACAAAGAATCTACTCGTTTGGGAAACTGCGTGAACGTTGACAACTATAATTTCGAGGTGGTAGATAATTTTGTCTACCTAGGCTCCGCCATCAACGAAGCAAATAATGCCAGCCTAGAAATCCGGAGAAGAATCCTGCTTGCAAATAAATGCTACTACGGACTAAGCAAGCGATTCAATGACAGAGCCCTCTCTCGACGAACAAAACTCCAGCTATACCAGATACTGGTTTTACCTGTCTTAATGTATGGCACAGAAACCTGGGTTATGACACAAGCGGATGAATCGGTTCTGGCGGTATTCGAGAGAAAAATGGACGAAAATGCACCAGCTCGAAAAGTCTTCGATAATGAACTCGATGGACGACGCAGAAGAGGGCGACCAAAACTTCGTTGGAAAGACCAAGTTACTGAGAACCTTACAGAACTCGGTGTGACTAACTGGAGAAGAAGCGCAGAAGATCGAGGCGCATATAATATTTTTCTACGTGCGGTATATAATCCACTGGGATTGCATAGAAGTACCAGCTAAGTAAGTAAGTAGGTTAAAGTCCAAGAAACATCAGATTTTTTCAATTAACGTGAATTTTTGAGCATCTTAAAAACCCCCTTTTTTTATTGAAACAATAACAAAAAACTATTATTTATTGTTTAAACTAAGATCTGCCACTCATCATATTTAGCATTAATATTTTATGACAATTATCCAAAACATAAGTCAACTTTGAATGGCTACAGCATAACGGTAAACTATCACATGGACAAAATATTTGTTTTTTCTTCTAATTTGGAGTGTTTACTTTATATATAAATAAAAAAAGTGCGAATGGGACTTTTTTATTTTTAGAATTTTGGCCAGAAAATTCCGATTTTCGACCAATGTGCATAGTCTACAAATGGATAACTGGAGGATGTTTAAATTTGGTCGGTTTAATTATCTTGTAATCGTAGACAAACCCTAAGAAACCCAAAACCTTAGCCATACGCCTTCTGGCATCTCCCGTACAAATGACCGAATTCACCCTCATTGTTTTAAATAAATATTTTTTTATAAGTAAGTACATTGAATTCAGTCATAATTTGCGTCAGATTTACGCTTATAAAAGTTTGTCTAAGGAATAAATAATGACTTTATAGACCGACACCTTGTGGTACATCCCATGCAAAATGATCTGATTTAAAAAAAAATAATTATCTCCCACAACTTTCAAGGAGACAACTGAAGGATTTATTAATTTGGCCAGTTTAATAAGTTAGTTATAGTAAGTAAAAACCTAAACATTTGACACACACCTTTTTGAGTCTCCCATACATATGACCGAATTTACTACCATAGTTTTACATACATATCTGTTTTGAAATATATTATTTATAATACGCATCATGTAAAATTGAATAATGCTGCATTCTCGAAAATTTGAGAATGCTCAGACCTAATCAAATAACTCTTAGTGCAATAGATAAACAATAGATATAAGTTTTAATGTATCATCACATCTCCTGCCATATGTCAGTGTGATTGTTCGTTCGTTGATGTAATAACATGCTATTTTGTCAAAATAAATGTGGTAAATTCATAAAATGTTAAATTATCACCGCGGTTATATTTGTCAGCGTAATATTGCCGTTCACTTGGCAATTGTTGCAAATTCCATACTTATATATTTATTTGCGGTTCTATAAATCTATGTATATAATTTTCAAATGCCTACTATTTTTGGAGGGTTTGCTCTTATGGGTGGTTTTTGTTTGTGTGACAGAAATTGAAATGGATGAAATAGTGCCATATAAAAAGTCACATATAAGGATACAATGATTAGAAACATAGATACTACTCTTTTTTGGTCTTAGTGCACTTTAAGCTAAATTTTCTCAGCAACAAAATACGTAACGAAATGGTAATCTGATCCACTAACCCCAAACCTTTTTGTTACCTATGTTTATATAAATAATTAAAAATTCATCATTTTTCATATGCAGTATTCATTCTATCACTCAAAATTAATCTCTACTACCACATTTTACATGAATTTGTGTGAATTGTTTGATTGTGTTGGTCTTTTGTTGCATGTCAACACACCATAATAATAACAACCCTGTCGGAATTTTGTGAGCTGACTCAAAATCAAGTTGACTTTTGGTTCATTCATTTACAACGCACTTTTAAGGTAACTCAAAACTGATGCAGATTTAGTCATTTGTTTTTTTATTCCATCTGACTTCTTCTCGATAAGTTTTGAACTAACTTTTTAATCACTCAAAACTGATGCAGAAATGGTGCTGGACATTTTCGACTGATATCTACTTCGCATGCACATGTTTCACATAATTGTAGATATATATACAGCTGATGATGTACCATTTTAGTTCGTCATGGAGTTCGAAACGTGTCATCCTAGTGCGTGACACACTGAATATGACCAAAAATATCAAACAATAAAAACACTTTTCTGATCGTAAGCCGAATTTGATGTATCATTTGATACACTTAACGTAAAGAACAAGAAAAAGGCGTTATTATTAAATTTTTGTTGTTGAAGTTTTATAGCTAACCATAAGCTGACTCGTTATAACCAATCATGAGTTAGTAATTTTAAAACTAGTTAAAAGTTAACTTTTTCTTAATGAGCCACAAACTAACTTATAACGAGCTAACTTGTGGTTAGCTGAAACTTATGCAGAGTGAGTGAGTACTGACTCACTGCAATGCCATCATGTGGAAAAACTGAATAGGATTTAACAATGAAAATGAGTTAGCTTTTGAGTCACTTGTGGCTCATCTTTGACTAACCATTGGTTAGCTTGAAGTTAACTCAATTTCCGACAGGGAAAGTTGGAAATGACGATTGTGGTTAAATTATGCAAGTTGTATGTATGTGTGTGTGCCTGCGCTTGCTCACACACACACACACACTCAAAGAACTGAAATGATTATAATTTTAGCCAATTTTTTACATTATTGGCCAATATTTTCATTACTCTTTGCGAAAGCAATTTATTTTATGATTGTTGTTTTTATGCTATCAAATTGTTGTGAAATAAAATGACGGCATTATGTGATGAGTGCTGCAGGCAACAACAACAACAACAAAAAAAAATGTTATTAATTTAAATTGCCCGAGATTGAATTCACAAATTTGTATTAAGTCTTTGTGATAAATTGTTACAATACAAAGGGCGCCATTTAGTCTCATTGTTTTGTCCTTAATGAAGCAAAACTATGACCAATCCAACGAGTAAAGCCTTACTGTGCCAAAGGGCTGAGATGTGGCCGAATGATTGTGGTAGAGCCCATTAGACATTGTTTGAATTTTAATGAAGTTGGTATGCCATATAGAAAAGCCATGTACAATTCAACATCAGGAACAGAGGAGCTTCGACCACTGGGTGAGGTTATAAAAGAAGAACAATATCTGGAATTGGTGGAATAAATAATATATTTCAATTGTAAAATTACTTTAAATTTTAATGTTTTACATTAACTACTCATGAGATGAATACTATCCAGCACACCATGAGAGTATGAGTGAGTAATATAAGTGATGAAATTTAATGTTGCTTTATCCTTGTGGTCGACTGTTACATGATGGTTAGAACACGACCCTTTTATGCGGGAAATGCAGGGTTCGATTGCTGTGTCAGTCTACATTTCTTTCCTTGGCGCTCCTTGATTTTTTTGACAGTGACTTCGTCGTAAATGTTTATAGAGAACTTATCAAACAGTTGTCGTTCGAATTCGTCTAAAGACAGGAGGTGCCGTTATGTTAGTCTATCAGGGTTTGTATTGGCTCGCTCGCGAGCTGCTCTTTTTTGGTGAAAATTGGCTCTTGCTCGCGAGCCATGACCACCAAATTTTAAATAAGCTCTCGGCTCTCGTGCCATGTGTTCAAATAAAGTGATGGCTCGCGAGCCAAGAGCCACACAATTTTATATGAGCTATCGGCTCGCTGGCTAGGTACCAATATATATACTTTTAATGTACTTTTCGAAACAAAATACTTTCTTTTGTACCAAAGCTCTTTTTTGTATCAAGAAGTACTTTTATTGGCCCAAAAGTACTTTTCTGTTGCACAAAGTATTTTTTTAGTACAAGGGTACTTTTAATGTTCTTTTCGGTACAAATTACTTTCTTTTGTACCAAAGTGCTATTTTGTATCAAAAAGTACTTTTATTTGTCCAAAAGAATTTTTCTGTTGCACAAAGTACTTTTTTTGTACCAGAGTACTTTTAATGTACGGTACATGTTTCGATACAAAATACTTTCTTTTGTACCAAAGTACATCTTTGTATCAAAAATTACTTTTATTGGCCCAAAGCACTTCGCTGTTGCACAAAGCAATTTTTAGAGTACAGTGTACTTTTTTGTACCAAAGAGTACTTTGAAAGCACTTTTTTTTGTACCAAAGTACTCTGGTACAAAAAAAAGTACTTTTATTGGTCCAAAAGAACTTTTCTGTTGCACAAAGTACTTTTTTTTGTACCAGAGTACTTTTAATGTACGGTACATGTTCCGGTACAAAATACTTTCTTTTGTACCAAAGTACATTTTTGTATCAAAAATTACTTTTATTGGCCCAAAAGCACTTCGCTGTTGCACAAAGCAATTTTTAGAGTACAGGGTACTTTTTTGTACCAAAGAGTACTTTGAAAGCACTTTTTTTTGTACCAAAGTACTTTTTTGTACTAAAAAGTACTTTTATTGGTCCAAAAGAACTTTTCTGTTGCACAAAGTACTTTTTTTGTACCAGAGTACTTTTCGGTACAAAATACGTTCTTTTGTACCATACTAGTTTTTGGTATAAAAAAGTACTTTTATTGGCCCAAAAGAACTTTTCTGTTGCACAAAGTACTTTTTTTGCACCAGAGTACTCTTTTGTACCAAAAAGTACTTTAAAGTACTTTTTTTGTACCAGAGTACTTTTCGGTATAAAATACGTTCTTTTGTACCAAAGTACTTTTTGGTACCAAAAAGTACTGTTATTGGCCCAGAAGTACTTTTCTGTTGCACAAAGTACTTTTTTTGCACCAGAGTACGTTTTTGTACCAAAAAGTACTTTAATTGATTGCTTAGTACTTTGTTTACTACAAAATAAAAAGTGTTTTTTTTTGCTCAATAAAAGTACTTTTTTAAACAAAAAGTACTTTAGTACAAAAGAAAGTAGTTTGTACCAAAAAGTACTTTTATTGTATTTGCATTGGATTTTATTTATTGACTTGGTACTTTAGTACGCAAAAAAGGTACTTTGTACCAAAAAGTACTTTTATTGCATTTAGATTATATTTATTGACTTAGCTCGTAGCTCGCGAGCCCATTTGAAATTTTGTGGCAGTTGGCTCGCGAGCCGAGGTACTTTTTCTATATTTAAACTGCGATGTTGTGAAATCATGATCATTAGGGTGGGTCAATTTTTTTTTCGCAAAAATCGCACACCCGATTCTGTATCTATGATGAATTCTAAGAAAATTTCACCAAAAACTATATGCCTAAAATCAATTCATAGTTCCCGCTGAGAAGCATGAAGATTTCAGGTTAAGGTATTTTTTGTTAGTTTATAAAGACTTGATTTAGCTTTACGCAAAAGGTTTGTATCTCAAGTTTTCGAGTTTTTCTGATTTAAGAACTAAAAAAGTACCTCAACCTTAAATCTTCATGCTTTGCAGCGGGAGCTAGAAATTGTTTTGAGACACAATGTTTCCTGGTAAAATATATTCTTAAAATTCATTGTAAATTCCGATTCTGGTGTGCGATTATCACGTTTTTGTCATCCC
The DNA here is from genome assembly GCA_964034835.1 of Muscina levida. Classification (NCBI taxonomy): domain Eukaryota; kingdom Metazoa; phylum Arthropoda; class Insecta; order Diptera; family Muscidae; genus Muscina; species Muscina levida. The sequence continues at coordinate 125,169,578 of OZ035880.1, read as the reverse complement.
GAACAAATTGATCCGCCCTAATGTTTATATTTGTAAATAATATACACTTATTAAACCACTAGCAGTGTGACGACTTTATAAAGTTCCTTCTAAAAATTATTGAAAAAATTTTCACAATTGTTTAATTTTTAGTATGTAGTTTCATTTATACATGAAATTTGACCTTCATTATCCGAGCAATCTTGCAAGTTCCTCAAATAAAATAAACAAATATATTTGTAGATATAAAATTAATGTAAAACACGCTCTATTGTGTAATCGAATAATTTCTTAGCTAATGTTAGCGTTTGCTAACATAACACATAATCTGAAATTTATTTCTTATTCTTTTTCAAATGTACTAACATATATTCGTGCGTTCTTCGAAGTGTTTTAATATTCCTCAAAGGGCTGAAAACAATTTATAGTATGTAGTCAAATTTCTGATGCATTTTCCAGTGGAAACGTGATATCATCATGTAGTAACTTTGGATATATCGAAATAGAAAAAAGGGATTTAAATAAAAATATATACAAATGGCGACAAGGACCATCAAAAAATGAGGCTATTTGAAAGACATGTCTGGCATATAAAAAAGAGAAAGAAATAGGAACATTTGTATACAAGAATAATATGTGCGTCCAGAAGAAATAACCAGTTGTGTCTGTGTGTGCGTAACGACTAATATGACTATTTTAAAATGCATAACAGTTGAAACGACGTATAAACACACAAATAAAATCGACAATTTGGCAAATGCCATATATTTACTACCATCAATGTGTTTGAATGTAACACCATGTACATTCATATGTAACACTAGTGGTAAAAAGCAAGACCATAAAGGCCAGTTATAAGGCCTTAGACATACACATACTAACGCTGTAACACTAAAAAATTATTGCAAGGTTGCATAATAATACTTACTTGACAAAAAATTAAACAATAACTCGTTTGTTATTTTATTTATATTTATTATTCATGAAATTAACGCCGTAACAAAGAACACCGAATATTTTGTCAGCTAACTTGCCTTTGCAGATTTGGTATATATGGATAAGATAATAAGGCCATTGGAGGCAAATGCTATCAAGGTATGCCAGTTTGCCCAAACGACATTTTTTGGGAAAGGCCTGATTTTAGAATGCCTACAAGTGTTTCTGCTGCGATACTCTTCATAACCACTCACACAAGTTACATGTAATACTAATTCGTACCATTGTTGAATATTCTCTTGCTTGGTGGTTTCATCGAGAAACGAACGTGAGATGGGTGTTAACAAATCGTATATGAAATCTCAAAAGAATCATAAAAAATTGTAGGGAATAAGGGAATAATTAATACATTTGGCCATTCAGTCATAGAAATACCCTACATTTCTAGATCACTTATTTTACAAAAAAGTAAATCCACACCGTCCAGCCGGATTTTTTTTTAAAAATTAAATTTTCGATCGGGGTTTCAAAAGACGTACACAGAACATTGCCAGGACAGTCCTTGGTAAATCAACATTAAAGGTAGTTACAGATTTTACGATATTCATTGTATAAATCTCTAACGATACATTTATAGTAATTTCCTTACGCAATAACATTTTTTTTTAATTAAAGCTCCAAGATGACTGTTTCCTCTTAACATATATTAAAACTAGCGGACCCGGCGAACTTCGTCTCGCCCCAATTTTATGCCTTTAGATAAACTCAGTAGAGAGTGGTATGATAAACAATGTTATTCGATTAGATTTCTGCCGCAAAAACAAACAACGAAGGTGGTTCTCCAAAACGCGAAAAGGCAACGTTCAGCTGACCGCACGTAAAACAGGGAAATTCGAGATTAATCTCACATACTTCCAATGATTGGCCTTGTGATTTATTGATTGTCATCGGAGAATTGAGATGGAAGTATCTGATTCGTAAGATAAGGACTCCCTCTTCTTTGAATTTGTTCTTGATGATCGTCGGTTACATAACATTTTTTATCAGATTTTTGACTGACAACCGCGTACCGTTGCACAATTTCTGTTGATTCAGGTTCCGCAGTATGATTATGATCGATCCCACCTTTATCTGTAAATTATGCGGCAAATTAAGAGATCGTGTTCTGTCGGATTGTTGGCCGCTTCTTCCTCGTCGGTCACGCTGTAAGCAGATTTGTACGAATGCAGTTCTGCAGCGATTTAAATTTCTAAATTGAGATTCTAGCTATCGATGTCGCTGCTAGTAACATACTGTGCGTTAATTAATCCAATCGAGATTTTCATAATTTTGTGTAATTTCATGAGTTGTTTTTCCAGCGATGTGAACTCGCAAAGATTTGCTGGGAACGATATCAATTCAGTCGGAACTCGCAAAGATTTGCTGGGAACGATATCAATTCAGTCGAAACATCAACGCGAATTTGGCCATGGTCAAGCGCTAGCAGCTTTTTCGGGAATTCAGCAGAAGATGGTAAGTTCTGGAATTAGCCCCTAATTTTTTGGTCAATTACAACTTTTTGACATTGACAACGTTTTCAAGCATGGTTTAAGTAAATCAGCAGCAGTAGACATTTTGAGCAAAATTATAGCCCCACCAAATCGTTTTAAATCCCCTCTTAAATCCTTTATCTTTCGGTCAACTACTTTCAAAGCTGTTTATTCGTTATCGCGCATTCATCCGAAATGTTGATTTGGCATTCCCGCATCTACTTCGCCGCTGCGAAATTTTTGGTCATTGTGTACTTTGGCTTTTCAACCGTGAGAAGATTCATCGACAGTTTTAATGCGGAATTTGCAGTTCGAATGCCTTCCAACAATGTGGCAGGTATGCCAGAGGATGCCGCGGCTAACATTATTTGAGATCTTGACCAAATTGTTGCCGGAATCAACAAAAAAATGTCTTGGCTGTCCCACTCGGAGCATTGAGAAAGTAAATGCCTCCAGTTTCATCGTGAATGGTACACGTTATTGTACTCAGTATTTAACAGCGGCACATTTGTTCGAACTCTTCCGGTCAGCTCATCTCGATTATAGTCTTGCTCCCGTTAAAATTAGCGATCTAATGCATCTTGCATCGAACGATTTGGCGCTGTCATTCCCAATGCCGACAGCAGATTGCCGCTCATCCCGTCGGGTTCAATTGATTTTTTATCTAAATATTATTTATCTCGTTACCAGTCAACATTTAACCGAAATTTTCCACCTAAACTTCATTCAAACCCCTCAAATCATGCGAAAATTGCAAAATTTTGTCGATAACAAAAAAAAATTATATTTTGCACTTTTCCGGAATTTTCCGAGTTTTCCCTAAGAATTTTTTATTTTTTCACTCGAAAAACCATTCCGTAACAACTGCACACAAAATTCCATACAAAAAAAAATCAATTTTCGATTTTTGCATTTTCCCGACTTTTCCCAATATTCTTGCATAAAAAACCTCATACCAATTACGAACAATTAAAATAATAATTGAGCAAAATGGGCCAGCCGTTCTCTCTTGATGAATTACTACACACTGTTCACACCGTTTTCATACATATAGATTTCACAATAAACCGAATTTTCCAAGCATCACAACGAATTTTCTACTTTTACGTCGTCTAAAATTATTAAATCAAGCGATTGCAAAATTTCGTGGAAAAAATAAAAAATTTTCGAGTTTTTCCAGAATTTTCCGAGTTTTCCACCAAGAATTTTTCTATTTTTCCATTCGAAAACACATTTTCACATTTACATCATTCAAAATTATCAAAATACAATAAAATGTAAAATTTCGTCGGCAAAAAAATTCAAATTTTTGGAATTTTTCTATAATTTTCCAACCAAAAATTTCTATTCAACCGAAAAGCCATTACGGAACCATTGCACACAAAAAGTTATACAAAAACTCAATTTGCGATGCAAAATGTGTCCGAAAAAAAACAAACAAGTTTTTCCGGAATTTTTCGAATTTTCCACCTAGAATTTTTCTATGTTTCCACTCAGAAAGTCATTTCGGAATAATTACCCAAAATTGTTTCACTGTTGCATCGTCCAAAACTATCAAATCATACAAAAATATGCAAAATTTCGTCGAAAAAAAACAAATTCAAACTTTTTGAATTCTTCCGTAATTTTCCGCATTTTTCAACAAAAAATTTCCATTTTTCTATTCGAAAAGCCATTCAACAATTGTACACAAAATTTCATAAAAAAAGGAAATTTTCAACTTTTCCAATTTTCCGACTTTTCCGGAAGATTTTCCCAAAATTTTCTTTCACATAAACCTGCTCCTGGGAATAACGAACAACTGGAAAAAAGTTTGAGCAAAATCGGGCCAGCCGTTCTTAATTGATGAATTACTATACATTTTTGCCACCATTTTTATATATATAGACTAGTGGGCCCGGCAATGCTTCGCTATTGCATATTAACTTGTAATATATTTCACATTTAGGTCTACAAAGTACTTTGAAAACGGTACTTAAGCTCGACAATAATATGTTGAGTTAATTAACTTATATAACTAATTTGAAGTAGCTCCTTAACATGGAAGTTAACCAATTACGTTTTATTGTTGTAAATGCTAATAAATAGTTCATCAGCAAAGTCATATCTATAGTACCGACATGTAGATTAAGTTTTTTCTGAATGTAGGGCGAAAAACCACTTCTTCCACTAATCAGAAACCTACATTCCGCTAAGGATCAAAATTAATTTTTATTTTGATATGTAGTAGCGGATACTAACTATCTCTTTGAACATAAAAAACACTTTTGTTGTGCCTTGACCGCAAATGAAAATTCAGTTTGAAGCTTCATGCCTTTAGCCATAAAAACTTTTTTTGTCATGTCTTCTTCTCACACGGATCAAGAATGTTCCGGAATACTATTTTTGTATTGAACTCGCATTACCATTTTTTGAGATAATTCGTTCACCAACGTTTGGCTTAACAAAGTGATGGTCTCACGCGCTGTATGGCATATTTCACCGTCGTGTTGGAACCATATCTCTTTCAGCTGCTCAGATGGATCATTATATGCACCCTCAACTTCACAAAGGGGTCCATAAGTATAGCGCATAGAACGTGCATTTTGAAAATAAATTTGCAAGATTTGTAAAAGTTGTTCTTGTGTAGTTTTTACATGGTGATTTTCCAAAATATACTAAAAGAAAATCACACTTCATTAGTATGACAGCTAGATTTAAACTTTTAACTATCAGAAGTTCTATAATTAAAAAAAAAAATTAACCCATATTTACAAATGTTTGCTAATGTTACCTCTGACATACTATAAAAATTTAAATTGTGCCCCAATAAACCAAAAGGTGTTTTCCAGTATAACTACAATGAATATTGCTTTATTTTTCTATATGTATGATTTATTACCGATTCGCCCTCTTGAAAAGTAAATGAAAAGTAACTGGTGTATGGACCATTATTTGATATAGTTTAAAAATTTAACTATTGAAGTGCGCACTAAAAAAACGTGGTAATCGTATATCAGTATCGAAATGTACGATGAATTCTTAGAAAATTTCACTTAGAAACTATATGTCTACAATCAATTCCTAGTTCGCGCTGAGAAGCATAAAGATTTCAGGTTGAGATATATTTTTAGCAATTTTCCAGTTACGTCAAACTTACCATTCCGATGTTTGGAGACCAAGACGAAGAGAATAGTATATTTTTGACATTGTTTTGGATCCCGACCAATATTCTAAAAAATGATTATTAAAAACTTAAATTCCGTATGCCAACTCTCAGAGGCCATAACTTTTTAACCAATGCATAGATTTGCATTATTTAGTTTGCTGGGAAGTTCGTTTTACGCAGAAGATCTCGAAAAATATATATCTGAAGTTTTCGTTTTGTGATCATTTAAAAACCAAAAAAATTTCTATCTGAAATCTTCATGCTTCCCAACGCGAGCTAGGAATTGATTTTAGACACAAAGTTTTGATGAAATTTTCGTACAATTCATCGTAGATTCCGATTTTGGTTACGATTTTTGCGAATAAAAAAATTGGCCCCCCTTACTGTTCATATCTCTAGGCGCAATATTTTATGGAATTTTGACAGTTATTACTGTTTGTTTAAAAAGGGGTGTGGAATAGCCCACTTCCACCCTTACTGTAATTCATACTGCAACAACAATATATGTTACAAATCACATCTTCATACCTCTGATAGTTCATGGGATATAGTCTTTTTTACTTTAAACTTGTATGGGCGGTGCCACGCTCCTTTATCCAATCACAACCAAATACAGCCAGTGACTAACAACAGGTCATCAGTACCACTTTTTAAAATTATCGTATAAATCAGTATATTAGAAAAGCCGTCAGAGCGATTTTTGAAAAGGGGGCGTGGCACCCCCACTTCCACCATGGCTGTAATTAATACTGCTCCAACAACATATATAACAAATCTCATCTGCATACCTCTGATAGTTCATAAGATATAGCCCTTTCGATTTTTACTTTGTATGGGCGGTGCCACGCCCCTTTATCCAATCACAACCAAATATAGCCAGGGACTATCAACAGGTCAACAGTATCACTTGGTACAATTTTTGTATCAATCGTTCTATTAGAAAAGCCGTTCGAGTGATTTTTTAAAAGAGGGCGTGGCACCGCCCACTTCCATCCTGGCTGTAATTAATACTGCTCCAACAACATATATACCAAATCTCATCTTCATACCTCTGATAGTTCATGAAATATAGCCTTTTTAATTTTCAAGTTGTATGGGCGGTGCTACGCCCCTTTATCTAATTACAACCAAATGTAGTCAGGAACTATCTACAGGTCAACAGTACCTCATGGTAAAATTTTTGTATCAATCGGTCTATTAGAAAAGCCGACTGAGCGATATTTGAAAAAAGGGGCGTGGCGCCGCCCACTTTTTGAAAAAATAAAACCTTTTAAACCATCCGGAAGCTATAGCGAACAAAACAAAAAAAAAATTTTGAAAATCGGTCCAGCCGTTTTTGAGTTTTAGCGAGACAACTGCACAGCAATTCATTTTTATATATAAGAGATGTGTTTGAATCCATCGATATTTATATGAAAAACTTTAAGTGGCTTGGTCTGCTAAACTAAGTGCCCCATCGCAAAAAGTGGTTACATTTGTGACCACCATATAATAGTTACGAAATATTTAAGATACAGCTGGAATCTCATATTTAAATAGGTAAGGATCTTATCTTAAAATTAGCGTAACTCCATCGACATTCATATGAAAGACTGTAATTGCCGTTATCTCCTAAACTAAGCATCCATCCATCCAAAAGAGCTTAATTTGTGATAAGTATACAGTAGTTAGGTAATCATTATGATAACCTATATCATAATGGTTACCTAACTTTGTTCTTGTATGGTGATCACAAATTATCTTGAAATAGGTGTTAATCAATCGATATTTATATGAAAAACAGTAATTACAGCTATATCCTAAACTAAGTACCCAAATCACAAAGGAGCATTATACGTGATCTCCATACTCTTAATAAAATACAGCAATAATATAATTGGGATCTTATCTTTAAAAGGGTTGGGATTTCACTTTGAAATGGAAGGGAAATCGTTGTTACGAAAAGTGCGATGTCTTTTAAACTAAGCGATTTTATCATATTAAATATCATATATTTTAATATCATATTTAGTTTGAGTTATAGTTATAATTTCGAAAAAAACGGAAAATTTTTTTAAAAAAAACCATAATTTTAGATGTGTGGAGCAAACATCCCGGATTCTTAAGTATCACCTATAAATGCAAAATATTAAAGGAAACTATTTTCAATGTTTTAAGCAGATTCTTTTAAAAAGTTAATGGAATAATAAGTGCTACCATATTTAACTTTTGAACAAACTTTGGGAACGCTTTCTAAGCACGGTAGCAATATGTTTGGCTAACTTACTTTCCTCATGCACTCTCCGCTCAATTACCGAAATTACAAATCTGTTTGCAAATAACTTTTCTGTATACAAATATTACCTTATATAGCCCTAAAAACAGTTTTCGTAAGTCCCATTTTGCCCACCGAATAAAAATATAAGTTGAACTTCATATGCATAGCGGTGCCGATGGTCTTCCTGTTGAATTGTTTAAGGCAGGCGAGGAGGAGCTATTTAGGAGCAGGCATCAGCTCATAGAGAACATCTAGCTAAAGGGGAGCATGGCCGGGCATTGGAGTCTCAGTCTGTTATGTCCCATATACAAGAAAGGAGATCATAGTGAATGTAAGAACTACCGTGGAATAAGCCTATTACCAATTGCATACATGGTTCATTCGAGCGTATTGTGTGAACGTCTAAATCCAATTTTAGAAAACTAATTGAACCATATCAGTGCAGTTTTAGACCTGGTAAATCTGCGACGGATCAAATATTCACCTTACGACAAATCCTGGAAAAAATTCATGAAAAGCAGATCGACAACTACCACCTTTTTGTCAACTACAAAGCTGCCTTCGACTCTCCGATACGGAATATGCTATAGGAGGTCATGTCTGAGTTTGGTATTCTTGCAAAGCTGATTCGACTTTGCAGATGTACCTCGGAAAACACCAAATCCTCGGTAAGAATTGGTAAGGATCATTCTGAACCATTCAACACGGAAAGAGGTCTCAGGCAGGGTGGTAGCTTGTCCTGTACACAATTTAATATAGTCTAGCAACATATTTCACAAGAGCCACATGGGTGCCGTGACATCACCCCACACGGACATAATCCCCAATTTCATACTGATCTGGGAACATAAGCCCCAATGGGGATTATGACCGAATTTGTTGTTGTTTTTAGTATTTCAGCCGCATCCGCCGTAGTTGGTCTCGTTGCGTGCGCGAGAAGAATGCGTTGAGGGGCACGCCCCCCCGCCGTAGTAAGTCTCGTTGCGTACTTAATCTGTATCCGCAGCACGAGACGAATGCGGTGGGGGCACGCCCCGTCGTAGTTTGTTAGTTACTTAAAAAGTCACTCTGTTTTTTTGTTTCATCAACTTCATCAAGTTATTTCATTACTTTAAGTCGCAAAATTAGTTTGGGTGTTATGTCCGTTATATTTGTTGGGGCTTATGTCCGCTATGCCCCGCGGACATAATCTCAAATGCAAATTGGGGTTATGTCCGCAGAGCGTGGCGGACAAAGGCCTCAAAATCGTTTTGGGGATTATGTCCGTGGGGGTTGTGTCCGGGCACCAGCCACATGCCACTAGCCTATGCCGATGATATAGACATCATTGGCCGAAATCTGCAGAATGTTACTGCAGTTTTCTCATCTCTAGAAATGGAGTCAGCAAAAATGGGTTTAGCGGTCAACGAGGACAAACAAAAATAATGATTTCGTTGGGGGAGGTAGTAGATGAATTTACCTACCTCAGATCTCCCGTCAACAAGAAATATAACGTCAGCCAAGAAATCAAGCGGAATGTTTTTACCAATAAATGTTTTTACGGGATTCGGCAACAGTTTAGTAACACTTATTTCGAGATTCGTAGAAACAGCTGTACCAGGTGATAATTTTACACGTTCTATTGTATGCTACAAACAAAACCTGGGAGTATTTGAGAGAAAAGTGCTCCAAAAATTATATTGTACTACCTGTGTCGACGGCGAGTTTCGCCATTGGATGAACCATGAGCTGTATGAGCTTTACCACGACATCGACGTAGCTTAAAGAGTTAGAATCTAACGACTACGATGGCAGGCATATGTTGCCAGAATGGATGTAAATGCTCCATCTAGAAAGGTATTTGAAGGCGAACCTAAAGGACGGCGCAGAGCTGGGAGACCCAAACTTCGTAGGAAGGATCAGGTGGTTGGCGACGTGCAACCATCTGGTAGGACGCAGAAGACCGAAGCGTGTTTAATTCATTAATACTTCAGGCCTCAAATTTATGAACTACGTTCGAAAGATGTAATGGGCCTCTTAAATAAGTAAATTGAAATATCCTCCAGTCGTCCGTTTTGAAGTTATGGAAGAAATTTTAGTTTTTTAAAAATGCGTCATTTTTTATGGGAGGTATCAGAATGGGTCAGTCGATATAGACCATATTCATTTCTGTGTCAAATTTTTTATCAGCATACATCTATCGCAAAACATGGGTGAATTCAGGGAACTTACAAAAAAGTTATGTATATAAAACTATCAGGGTCAATTCGGTGACGTGCATGGGAGGTACCAGAAGGAGTATGTCAAAGGATTCGGTTTTTTGAGGGTTTGTCTACTATTAGAAGATAATTAAACTGACTAAGTACAAAAATCTCCGGCAGTTGTCCGTTTTGAAGTATTGGAAAAAATATCAATTATGCAAAAATAGGTAATTTTGTAAAGGAGGTGCCAAAAGGGTGGACCTACTTTACATATTTACAATCCCATTACTTCATTTTAGAAAATATGAATACTGGTAAATTTTAATACGGATCAGTTAAGTTTTACTCGAGTTATCGTGCCCAATGGCTATCCAGCCTGCCGGACAGACGGACATAGCTCAATCGTCTTAAAAATACCTGAATCATAATGGGTCTTATGATTCAAACAAACAAACAAATTAAAAAAACAAACACACATTCCATTTTATATATATACTAGCTGACCGGGCAGACTTCGTCCTGCCTAAAGAAGTATTGACTGAAAATTAACTTTTTTTTGGTTGGAATAAATCTTTGGGTTGTGTTAGTTTCTTTTGATATTCGCATCGAAATTTAACAAAGATTTTGAGGTATATTAAAACATAATATAGTGTTAATGACAGAAATTTATTGTAATGCTTTTGATAATAGAGTATGTATGGACGAACCAAAGAAGTGTACATATTTTAATCAGTGGGTCATTCTACACGTGAACATGCATCATAAAGGTGTTCATGCGAAAAATTTGAATAGACTGTCCCTCAGATTTATTGAATGTCATTGCAAATTTTAACCAAACTGGAAACTGTAGTCATTTAAATCTAACGGCAAATCAGTGGGTATCATTATTATACATAGTAGCAACACTTCGGATCCCTTATATTTTCTGGGTAAATTAATTTAATTTGCATTGCTTCTTAAATCCTATAATACGCGATCAAGGTGTTTCAACGATTTTTTGTGTGTCATAGTTCATTCATCCCTCATTATGATTTGACATGTTTGCAACATTTTTTAACTTGATAACTAATGTGCGGTTCTCGGAAAATTTAAATTTTTTGCTCTATTCTGCAACATTCAAAACAGCTGCGTAATACAGGAGGATGCAATAGCCAACGCGATCAAACATTTTGCAAAATCAACAATATCAAAACCCATTGGTGCAATAAGGAAATAAAATCCTCCACACTCATTCGTAACTGCTAATATTACATTGTTGTATGACGTTCCTCGATCTAAATGTAATATAATGCAGATTTGAGAAATGTTTAAATTCGTGATTATTCGTTTTTTCTGCCGTACATCTCAGTTACATACACCACTGGTCTCAAAACATTGCATACCAAATATCAGGACGAATAGTGCTGCAGTCCTTCAGCTATTGCTTTTGGGAAACAGAATTTGGCAGGTCTACCCCTTATGCTTGATCACGAATATTGGTGTTTATTCCACATCCTATTTCAAATCCCCCCTTTTTCTTTAGAATATGTATATTAACCTTAATTGAATCCACAACAAATTCCATTACCATTCGCAAAATTACGTCCTACGGATGGAGCCACGCCTAATTATCTAGGCCATCAGATATTGCATTTTAAAAATTAGGTCCTATGAGTAGGGCTATTCCTACTAATCTAGTACTTCAGATACCGCACTTAAACAAATTAGCTCATAGGGGCGGGATCACGCCTTTTACTCTAATCCTGCCAGTTTTTGACCTGATAATATTGCATCCACACCTGATTTAAAGTCACTTATTTTAGTAGTACGCCAGATATTGCATTTTTGTTAATGGGGTGGAATGGATTGGCCTCACCTCAGAGACATCAGTTAAATGCTGTAGCATCCACTGAGTTTCAAACAAACTCAAATTAAATCTTTTATACATACATAAATATACCATTTGTCTGTGTCATTTAAAAATTCAAATATTGACAAATTTAATATTCACATACTATTTAAATTTTCACAATTTAAAACTTTTGAACATATTTTGTATGGGAAAATCGAAAATCGACTCAATAAATGGACCACATGATTCAAATGCAATGTTTAAGTAACCTATAACGATCCTCGAAAGATTGTCTTTCTATTGATGCCGGTTTGTTGCACATCGGTTGGGTGGTTTTGAAGTCTATTATACATACGTAGAAACAAATGTTCACTTTTATATATATAGATAGATAAAAGTTACCGTAACATAAATTCTGTTCTATTGTCAATTATCACAGTATTTAATGTTATATTTATTCATCATGTGTTTAATATATTGATGTCAACCATGATTGCAATATAATGTGATGTACAATAAAGTTAATGCAACATTAACTTTTATATTTCATACAACTTCCATCGCTCCCAAGCCGATAAGAAGGTTTAACAAAGAAAATTATCAAATAAGCTAAGAAATTAAGTTAAGAAGTTAAATTACTTACAGACAGACAGTCGGAAAACGGCAGGTGCATCCGAAACGACGACGATAATGTTGGTAATTAATTAAGTTCCCTTATAACAGTTCATCTACGCATCATCTACACGAACATATGTATGACTTACAAACTTACACAAATTTCACAGGAGATATCCATTTTGGGAACTGCAATGCGCTAAATACTACTGCCAGTGGATTTTGCTATTACTGCCGGTGTTGTTAATCGTGGCATCAGTAGACAGTTTATGTCCTTTCCGCATGTTGTGTCCGCTACGTTGACTCCACCACTTCCGTTTCCGATGTTGATTACATTCATTATTTTATTAGTTATCCGTTACGTTGTCATTTTCCCACTGCTGTAAATTGTTTTCAGGTTGTTTGTTGTTGCACATATATATTTTATAACTACGCCACCTGGCAATTGCTGACAGCACATGGTGCAAGCATTCCCGCCATTTCAGCTTTTATTCTTGTCGTTGTTTTCTTTCATTTTGGCAACTTCCATGAAAAATACGAGTTCGTTCATTCTTACCATTTCTACTTTACCTTGGATTTCTATCGTCGTGGAATCAGTTAAAATTCGTTGGCTAATTACCAAAGTTTTTTTTTATTCGTTGCAATAACGTGGGGCGTTATTGTTATTATCAAGATTTGCAAATTGTTTGTCGACCATGCAACAAGAAATCCTGCGTTCCAATTCACTTTCAGATAAGTTTTAGCAATGGGAACTAGGGAAAGTCATTTTAGTTTTAATTATAATTTTTAATAAAGCAATTTATTTATATGTTTCGTTTTAATTAAACACATTTTCGCAAAATTTGGCAAATTGTGGTACAATACACAGCGTGAGATTATTCAATTGGGGAAAGTGCATAAATGTGCCGCAGAATAAAATTATCATCTGAGGAGGAGTAATACAAATTGTTGCAATATTAATGTTATATATTGATAGGGATAAAATGCGCAGTATGATGTCCTTTATAAAGCGATATGGTTATGTGGCCGTTTTTGTCACAGTACATTTTTTAGCTCATTGAATTGGGACTCAATTCTGAGAACATCTGCACGTGAAAGTAGCCCCAAAAAGAAGAAGTTCTTCATCATTCGTTTTGTTAAGTTACATGCAATAATAATTGAACATCGATTTGAAGTTAGTAAGTATCGTATAGGGGAATTTGTCACGTTTTAGACTCTTTTTGTTTGACATAACTCGAGAACCACAAGTCCGATTAAAAAAGATTAAGAATTATAATTCCTTTAATCTGTTCATATAACGTTTCCCTAGATAAGCAACAGTTTCACTTTTCCATTCATCAACTGATTTTGAACTGGGTTTATTTTGTATCAGTTGCAATAAAACTGTTGTACTCCGTGGCGTATGATTTAAGTGGAATATTACTTATGATAATCATACGCCACCATATAGTATTTATGTTATGTCAAACAAAAGAGCATAAAACGTGACAAATTCCCATATACGATACTTACTTACTTATTTACTTAAGTGGCCCATTACAACTTACAAACATGGTTCATAAGTTTGAGGCCTGAAGTATTAAAGAATTCCACACGCTTCGCTCTTGTGCGTGTGTTTTCCAGTTAGCCCTACCAGATGGTGGCACGTCGCCTACCACTTGGTCCTTCTAACGGAGTTTGGGTCTCCCTGCTCTGCGCCGTCCTTCAGGTTCGCCTTCAAACACCTTTCTCGCTGGAGCATTTACATCCATCCTGGCAACATGACCCAGCCATTGTAGTCGTTGGATTCTGACTCTTTTAGCAACGTCGATGTCGTGGTAAAGCTCATACAGCTCATGGTTCATCCGATGGCGAAACTCGCCGTCGACACAGATAGGTCCATATATTTTTCGGAGTACTTTTCTCTCGAATACTCCCAGGTTTTGTATGTCCGTTGCCGTAAGCACCCATGATTCGGCAGCATACAAAAGAACGGGTAAGATTAGCACCTGGTAAAGCTGTTTCTTAGTATTCCGAGATAAGGTGGTATTACTAAAGTGCTGCCGAAGTCCGTAAAAACATCTATTGGCTAGCACTATTCTCCGCTTAATTTCTTGGCTGACATTATTTTTCTTATTGACGGAAGATCCGAGGTAGGTAAATTCGTCGACTACCTCAAAACAATAATTGTCAACGTTCACGGTGCGTCCCCATCGAGAGGACTCTTTGTTCGTCGAAATCATTATTTTAGTTTTGTCCTCGTTGACCGCTAAACCCATTTTTGCTGACTCCTTTTCTAGTGATGAGAAAACTGCAGTAACATCCCGCAGATTACGGCCAATTATGTCTATATCATCAGCATAGGCTAGTGGCATGTGGCTCTTGTGGAATATGGTGCCAGACATGTTGACACCAGCCTTTCTCATCACCTTCTCCATTACTATATTAAATAGTGTACAGGACAGGCTATCGCCCTGCCTGAGGCCTCTTTCCGTGTTGAATGGTTCAGACTGATCCTTATCAATCATAACCGAGGATTTGGTGTTGTCTAAGGTACATTTGCAAAGTCGAATCAGCTTTGCAGGAATACCAAACTCAGACATGGACTCATAAAGCCTATTCCTTATCGGAGAGTCGAAGGCAGCTTTGTAGTCGACAAAGAGGTGGTAGGTGTCGATCTGCTTTTCATGGGTTTTTTCCAGGATTTGTCGTAAGGTGAATATTTGATCCGTCGTAGATTTGCCAGGTCTAAAGCCGCACTGATGTGGTCCAATTAGTTTTTCTACAATTGGCTTTAGACGTTCACACAATATGCTTGAAAGGACCTTGTACGCAATTGATAATAGGCTTATTCCACGATAGTTCTTACATTCACTACAATCTCCTTTCTTGTATATGGGACATAACAGACTGAGACTCCAATCCCCGGGCATGCTCTCCTCTTGCCAGATGTTCTCCATGAGCTGATGCATGCTCCTAATCAGCTCCTCCCCGCCAGCCTTAAACAATTCAGCAGGGAGACCATCGGCTCCAGCAGCTTTGTTGTTTTTAAGGAGGGAGATGGCCATACGTATCTCACTCTGGCTCGGAGGTGGACAGTTAATACCATCTTCGTGGATTAGAGCGGGGTCTTCTGGAGTGGTGTCAGTATCCAGTAAATTTCTAAAGTGATCTCTCCATATCTTCAGAACGTTATCCTGGTCCGTCACTAGCTGACCAACGCTGTCCTTGCAGGAGGGCAACCCTGTTCCACGCATTCTCGCTTTCACTCTCTTGTAGAATTTTCGGGCTCCCCCTCTACTTCGGAGCAACTCAGTGCACTCATCCTGCCTCTTCTTCAGCTCCTTCTTTTTTCTTCTAAAAAGACGAGTTGCGTCTCTTCTCCCTGTGCCGTTCACGAACAGCTCGCGTTGCCATTGGCGGCAGTTTTGCCCTGTTTGCAGCATCCGCCTCTCTCGCAGTAGTACCACGAATACGGAGCTCTGTGAGTAGACTTGAAGTGCAATTGGCAAGGATCACTCTGGGTTTGCCAAGTTAAACCGATCAGAAGCTTTACCTTGCATCACACTCCCGACGCCCATATACGATACTTACGATACTTATTAACCTTAAATCGATATTAAATTATTATGGCATGTAACTTGACAAAACTAATGACGCACAACTTCTTCTTTATGGGGCTACTTTCACGTGCAGTCCGCAGAATTGAGTCCCAAAACCTTGTGTTCTACTGTGTACTATAAGGTTAAATATAACTTCAAATTTAAATCTTAGGTAGGTTTAATAAACATGTAACATAAGTCAAAGTTTCTGTACTGGTTTATAAATAAGACCGTAAAATTTTTCTCTGCATCTAGAGTGTTTTTCTCTTATTGTATTTTCAAATGTTTCACATGCAACTAAATATCACTTAAACTTGTGTACTAACTATAACCTATAAAAACACTTAACCCCTTCATCTACGAACTAAGAAGCAACAGAGATCAAATAAAACTCTTGCGAATGTAAAGTCAAGTGTCAATAAACACAACTTGATAATTAACACAGACTCAATAGAGATGGCCACATACGAGAATTTAACTTCATGACCATATTTTCTAGTGGTTAAGAACAAAAACTTGTTAGAGAATGTAAAATGCAAAGAAAAGATACAACTACTCGTATTGAACACTTAATGGTTAAGATACTTAATATACATAGTAACAATCATGGTTGTGTGTGTAAGGACATGCATTGTAAATAAATGTATATGTTAGGGTGTTCATTTGTGTGGAATTAGTTTTTTGAATGAAGTTACCTAGATAGGTAACCTAGATAGTAAGACAGGGAGATCTAGCTCACATTTAAGTGAGTTAACACGATTTTATTTTTAAACTCACGGAGCTCTAGCCTATATGAAAGTCGTGTATAACATTCATGTCACGGTTGCTCTCTTTTGCTACCGCTCTTGACACCCTGTAACACATAATAAAATGGCGATAAGCATATTTGATGACAAATTTCAACTTTTCTCGAGTTGCGACACACTCTAATGTCAAACTTTCAGATTGAAGACAAATATATAAACTCCATTACTGTATTTTTTAAAATTGTAATTACAAACTCTATATTTTTTCTATTGAAAACAAAATTCTTTAACAACAAAAATTAATACAAATGAAGGTTTTTGGCATCGTTAAATATTTTACATCATATATTTGATGGTTTAATATTTTGCTGAGGTTATACATTTTCCCAGTGAAGTATTTATATACCATAATGACAAATATATATCTGAGATGGAGCTAGATTTTATAAAATGTAAAACAATGGCTTATAGGTTGCACCCTAATATATATGTATATAATGTATATTTACATAAATATTTCACTTACAAACATGTAGATGTATTAACATCAATCCCAGGAGCGACATTCATGTTTTAAGGCCTTCGATAGTTAAATAACTTAAAACATTAATTTCCCTTAACACCCCATGAATGAGGTATGTGAACTATCATGGCACCTACTTGCTTATAGACGAATGCGAACCTAGGCTGTTTGAGCGCCTTTTACTAGACCTGCCGATTAACTCGACACTATGAAAAAAAAGTAGATGGCCGCGCATACTGGAATCGACCCATAGATCTCCCGCATGATAGTCGTGCCATCATGCCACTCCTCGACCAAAAAAAAAACTTTATCCCAATTCTGTAAAGAATAGTATTAGGAATAAACGGATAGGAATTACCTGACGAAATTTCATCTTCTTGAATAGGAGTTATTTCAAGATGGTTTCCAGTTTTTCGTATATCTAGTAGGTGTGATGACTACAACAGGGTGGGCCATTTAAAATTTTAAATTTAAATCGGCCATAATAAAGAAAGTACTGATAATAATTTCAAATTACTGGTTTTATTTGAAAGGTTGAACTCTGTCATTTAACAATGGAACAATCAGTTATATTCCAACTGTGATACTTAGCGTTAAGGAACAATTTTACTGTGATATTTTTTAATTATTTTTGCAATTATTTGAAGTTTTGTGTTTTATGTTGTGCTGTAATGGTGTCGTATAACTACAAAAACTTGACAAATATGTAAAGAAAATTGACAAAGATTATATATCTAATAAAAAAATCATCCCTGAAGATGCTGGAAAGAATCCCAGCGAAACGTCGGATGCATAAATGATGAAAATAATCTTTTAATTTAACATCAACATGACCTTGAAAGCCCGATTGAAATTAAATATTTAAGGAACACAATATTATTTATATCACTACCACGACTGGATCAACAGTACCTCATCCGATCATCGTGTTTTCAGATAGAGCTCATTTTCATCTCTGTGAATATGTCATCTCTGTGTTTTGAGCTCTTTGGATTATTTTTTGTGGGGGCCATTAAGGAAAAATGTTACAGAAAGCCTCCAGAGACAATTGAAGCGTTGAAATATGAAATCGAAGTTTCCATTGAAGAGATTCAACCCGAAATAATCGAAAATGTACTGAAAAGTTGGGATTATCAAATGAAGAACTTTCTTTTTTATAGCCGATTCAAATTTAAAATTTTAAATGGCCCACCCTATACATAGATACTCCAAATCTTTAAGTCAAATAAGAGTTAATTAATTATTATATCTATGTATATTAGAGCGACTCATTTTGTTTGGGACCAAAAAGTATCTTCGGTCCACCCCCAAAATGTACCTTGGCTTGTTTTATGATGAATCCCAAAAAATTTCGTGCCTAGGATTAAGATCCAGTGAGCTGGACCGTTTTTAAAAAAAGTATATAAGTATCATATGAAAGAGTTTTAAAAAGCCGCATCCAACGGTATATAAAACATGTCCACAAATGTACTGACTAGTCATTTTTTCAGCGATATTCTGCAAAAAATACGCATTTTTAAGTTTTTAGTAGTGATATTTTTCTGAATTAAAGGCAATTTAAATCGGGAGAAAAGAAACAGATATTTAGACAGGGCATATTTTTTCTTCATTACACCGTGTCACAAAAAAACTAAATTGTTAACTTGAAGAATTATTTATTTGAAGATTTAGGTCTTGCCGTGGAGATCAGAAACCTATATTTAAGATGTATAGTATACACTAAAAAAGGGATCCACGAAAAGCCCCCCAATGAAATAACGCCCAGGAAATAACCTCCAATGAAATAAACCCTAAAAATAGGAAATAAAGAATTAATGTCGAAAAATAAGTGAAATAAACCCCAAAGCGAAAACGAAACAACCCCCAATATTTGGGGGTGTTATTTCATATGAAATAACTCACTCTTTTTATACCATCACCCGTAGGGATGAAGGTATATATCATTTGATACGACCCAAAAGTGTAACACATAGAAGGAGTCACTTTAGACCCTAGGTTTCTTTGAACCAAATTCGATTCATGACTTTTTAAGTCGTTTGAGCCATGTCCGTCTGTCTGTCTGTCTGTCTGTCTGTCTGTCCGGTGGCTGTCCGGCTGGTTCGCACGATAACTTTCGAAAGACGCAACCAAATGTTTTTAAATTTTGCACGAGTTATTATTTTCTCAAAACTACTTACGGTATTGCAAATGGGCTACATGGCCCCGCCCCTTCTGGTACCTCCCATACAAATACATCATTCCGCCCACTTTAGAAATCGAGTAATAATATCAATACACCCTACGGGATCGTCCCCAAATTCTGTATTTAGTAAAGCTATAACAGGATAAAGTTTTGGAAAAAATTTTGAAAGCCTAGCCACGCCCCTTCTTGTACCTCCCATACAAATCTACCTATCCGCCCACTATAGAGATGGAGAAATAATATCAATAAATTAAACGTGATCGTACCCAAATTATATTTTGAGTAAAGCTATAACAAGATAAAGTTTTAGAGAAAAAAATTGGAAGTATATTCACGCCCCATCTGGTACCTCCCATACACATCTGGTACCGCCCACTTTAGAAATCGATTAATATTATTAAAAGACCTAATGCGATCGTGCCCAAATTCTGTATTTGGTAAAGTTTAAGCAGGATAAAGTTTTGGAGAAAAAATCTGGAAGTCTAGACACGCCCCTTCTGGTACTTCCCATACAAATGTACCACTCCGCCCACTTTAGAAATAGGGTAATAATATCAATACACTCGACACGATCGTGCCCAAATTCTGTATTTTGTTATATTATAACAGGACAAAGTTTTGGAGAAAAAATTGGAAGTCTAGACACTCCCCTTATGGTACCTCCCATACAAATGTACCTTTCCGCCCACTTTTGGGATGTACTAATAATATCAGTACACCCAACGCAATCGTGATCAAATTCTGTATTTAGTAAAGCTATAACAGGATAAAGTTATGGAGAATAAATCTGGAGCCTAAACACACCCCTTCACGTACCTCCCATATAAATGTACCACTCCGCCCAATTTCGAAATCGAGTAATAATATCAATATACTAGAAAATTATTTGTTTTACTGAGGGTAAGGGTAAATGTAAGTCGGGTTGCCCGACTGAAACTTTCTAACTGATTTTAATTACAAATCGATTATTTTCAATAACTCAAGACTTAAACAATATATTATATTGGGTGATGGTATTTATCAGTCAGTTTAACTGACTGAAATTTCTGTACTGGTTTTGGATGCTATTTCCTATTTTTTGGGGTTTATTTCATTGGGAGTTATTTCCTGGGCGTTGATAGAATCAATGGATATGACAACTTTGGTATACATACTATGAAATTTAAATTTTCAGGATCTAAGATAAGTCCTTGAATCCTTTGTCCGACATTGACCAAATTTTAGATGTAGTCATAGATTGATGGAATCAATGCATATGATGACTTTGGTGTGCCTACTATGAAATTTAAATTTTCAGGATCTAAGAGAGGTCCTTGAATCCTTTCAAAGATTTTAATCAAATTTTAGAAATTGCTGTCATTAAAAGAGGCTGTGAGATGTGCCAAATATTATTCACCTATGAAAACTCCTTTTATTTTTGGCCGCTCTTTGTATGAAACGGCAACCACTGTGCCATGAGGAATGTATTAACCTCTGAGCCGGAGTGAGAAACATTTGGCTATATTCCGCCTTAAAAATGACAAAGCCTCTGGAGTCGATAGTTTCCCGGCTGAATTGTTGAAGGCAGGTGGAGAGGAGCTGATTGGAAGCATGCATCAGCTCTTGGAGAACATCTGGCAAGAGGAGAGCATGCCTAAGGCTTTTAGTCTCAGTCTGTTATGTCTCATATACAAGAAAGGAGATCGTAGTGAGTTTAAGAACTACCGTGGAATAAGCCTATTACCAATTGCGTACAAGGTCCTTTCGAGCATAATGTGTGATCGTCTAAAGCCAATTGTAGAAAAACTAATTGGACCATATCAGTTCGGCTTTAGACCTGGTAAATCTACGACGGATCAAATATTTGCCTTACGACAAATTCTGGAAAATAATTAAGGAAAAGCAGATCGACACCTACCACTATTTGTCGACTACAAAGCTGCCTTCGACTCTTCGATAAGGAATAGGCTATATGAGGCCATGTCTGAGTTTGGTATTCCTGCAAAACTAATTCGACTTTGCAGATGTACCTTGAAAATCACCAAATTCTCTATTAAGATTGGTAAGGATCACTCTGAACCATTTAACACGGAAAGAGGCACAGACAGGGTGATAGCTTGTCCTGTATTTAATAAAGTTATGGAAAGGGTGATGAGAAATGCTGGTGTCAATATGTCTAGCACCTTATTCCACAAGAGTCACATACAACTAGCCAATCCCGATGATTGGCCGAAATCTGCGGGATGTTACTGCAGTTTTCTCATCGCTAGAAAAGTAGTCAGAAAAAATGGGTTTAGAGGTCAATGAGAACAAAACAAAAATAATGATATCGACGAACAAAGAATCCTCCCGATAGGGACGCATAGTCATCGTTGAAAATTATTGTTTCGAGGTAGTAGATGAGTTTACTTTCCTCGGATCTTTCGTCACAAAGAAAAATAATGTCAGCCAAGAAATTAGGCGGAGAATAGTGCTCGCCAATAGATGTTTTTATGGACTTCGGCAGCACTTTAGTAGCACTAGCGTTAAGTTTACCCGTTCTGTTGTATGCCGCCGAATCATTGGTGCTTACGGCAATGGACATACAAAACGTGGGAGTAATCGAGAGAAAAGTACTCCGAAAAATATATGGTCCTATCTGTCGACGGCGAGTTTCACCATCGAATGATCTTTACCACGACATCGATGTAGCTAAAAGAGTTACAATCTAACGACTTCAATGGCTGAGACATGTCGCCAGGATGGATGTAAATGCTGCAGCGAAAAAAGTGTTTTAACCCATTAGTGACGACTGTTTCCATATGGTAACGTTGACAGCGTTAGATATTGCACGCAATAAAATAAACAAGAATAAATGTAAAGAATTTTCTTTTTTGATTTCATCAAAGCATGCTTTAATCTTTCATTCTTGATTAACCGCTATGCGATCATACGTCAGTAGCGAGCGTGGGGGGATCATTTAAAATATGTGTTTTTCACATGTGCGCAAAACAGCAATATAGAGGGATATAAAAAGTCACTCCATATTAAGAATATTTTTTGGTTGTTTAAAGACTGATATATTAAACACTTTCAGTTTTTGTTATTTGAGAAGAATATGAAATATCATAAAAACGTATTGCATGAATTATTTTGTACTTGGTGCTTTTTATTTACCTGTTTTAAAGCTGTTACCATATGGCGACAGTCGTCATAACACTAGTAAAAATGGATATTTTTCAGAAATTTTTCGACTTATTTTTTTTATGTAAAATTTGTTTTTTAACTAATATAAACGTAGTACTGACAAAATCTTTAAAAAATTCCCATTATTTCGCTCTTGTCATTAAAGGGTTAAGCGAACTTGATGAACGGCGCAGAGCAGGGAGACCCAAACTTCGTTGGAAGGGCCAAGTGGTTGCCGACCAGGTCAACAATTTACACTAAGTTACTTCAAAAGTTGGTGAAATTTGTCTATTTTGTGTTAATATGTTTTAATTATTCCACAGTTTCAGTTAAAAGTAAATGTTATACCTATAGTTAAACTATTACAAATAATTGTTTCCAACATCAAACACTATAGGCACTAAACAGGGTACTAACGATCCGTCTTTGTTGTACACAAACCTTTTCTCTGTTATATCCTTTAAATGTTGTTCAGTTTGCATCAAAGTGTCTAGTATTTGCAACACAAACAAAAAATGGAACAACATACATATGTGGGTGTTGTGCTCTTGTGGTTTTGGTAGATTTACTGTTAAAAGTTTACATGTTTTGAACATTTGACTATTTTTTTGTATGTTTAAGACAAACACTTAAGTGGAATATTGTTGCCAGCCATACACGCAGGTAAATTAGTATCCTTAACTATGCAAGTGAAAGAGATACATTAAATTTGATATCGGAAAATTAAAAAAAAAAGCGAAACGCAAGAAGGGTTTCTGCATACATGGCTGCCAGAGGCACATGATAAAAAAGTATATCAATAACATACATCTAGTATTTTCAGGTAAGTTACACAAAAAGTATCCGAAAGTGAAAATTTCAACAGTAATGTCAATAACCATTAAAATTATAAATAAGTTATAAGGCGTTAATCGAGGTCTACATAGTTCATGATGTACTGAACAGGAAATTTAAAGTTTTTTTCCTTGTGATGTATATATTGTACGATTTGTTTTTATAGTTTCGATTGAGGTTGATTTTTACTATTGCTAATAGAAATTATTTTACAGCTGCTAGGATAGATTACAGATGTATGCTCGTCATTTACTTATTACGTTAGATGTTGACAGAGAAAATATTGTAGAGGCGTAAGTATATCACCAACTACAACATGTCATTGTTATTTAATATGAGAGCCTACGTGACCAAAGTATTTATTGTTCTATTCAAGATTTCCTAATCCGTTAACAAGCTTAACAAAATATTTCTTCAAAAATTGATTTTGCACCACTGTGCATCATTATAAAAGCTAGCTTAACCTTTTGACATGATAGGCGATCAAGGCTCAAGCCTTGTCACAAACAACTTCATTGTTTGGCGGCCCCGTTGATGTTACTGCCAGCATTTTCTGATTTGTCGAGTAGATTGACTTGGTTAGTAAAAGCTTTGCAAACGTTGACGTTAGGTTTCGTCGTTAAACTGTATATGCCGTCTGCAAATATAAGTCCGTTAACTTACACAAATGCGAGAATCTCTTCAATATCTAACTGATGATACGAGTAAGGGAAAATTCGTCTTATTCAGTTTTTATACCATCACCCTTAGGGATGAGGGTATATATCATTTGATACGACCCAAAAGTGTAACACATAAAAGGAATCACTTCAGACCCTAGGTTTCTTAGAACCAAATTCGATTCATGACTTTTTAAGTCATTTGAGCCATGTCCGTCTGTCTGTCTGTCCGTCTGGTGGCTGTCCGGCTGGTTCGCACGATAACTTTCGAAAGACGCAACCAAATGTCTTGAAATTTTGCACGAGTTAATATTTCCCCAAACTACTTACGGTATTGCAAATGGGCTACATGACTCCGCCCCTTCTGGTACCTCCCATACAAATACATCATTCCGCCCACTTTAGAAATCGAGTTATAATATCAATACGCCCAACGGGATCGTACCCAAATTCTGTACTTAGTAAAGCTATTACAGGATAAAGTTTTGGGAAAAAATTGGAAATCTATCCACGCCCCTTCTGGTACCTCCCATACAAATTTACCTTTCCGCCCACATTAGATATGGAGTAATAATATCAATAAATCCATCGCGCTCGTACCCTAATTCTTAATTTAGTAAAGCTATAGCAGAATAAAGTTTTTGAGAAAAAAACTGAAGTCTACCAACGCCCCATCTGGTACCTCCCACACACATCTGGTACCGCCCACTTTACAAATCGATTAATATTATTATCAGAACTACCGCGATCGTGACCAAATTCTGTATTTAGTAAAGTTCTAGCAGGATAAAGTTTTGGAGTAAAAATCTGGAAGTCTAGACACGCCCCTTCTGGTACCTCCCATACAAATGTACCTTTCCGCCTACTTTAGAGATGGAATAATAATAACAATACACTTGACACGATCGTGCCCAAATTCTGTATTTAGTAAAGCTATAACAGGATAAAGTTTTGGAGAAAAGATCTGGATGTCTAGACACGCCCCTTCTGGTACCTCCCATACAAATGTACCACTCCGCCCACTTTAGAAATAGGGTAATAATATCAATATACTCGACACGATCGTGCCCCAATTCCGTATTTTATTAAGTTATAACAGGATACAGTTTTGGAGAAAAAATTTGAAGCCTAGTGTCAATTAAGAAGGGATTTGGCTTAAATGCAGGCTAATACCAATGGGGCTTACAGATTGTTTTTCAGTGTTGACTGTATGATACAGTTCACTATTCTTATTTATTTGTCCACGACACGTATAATATGTTTATAAACAGCTCACACTTAACTTAAAATCTTTATTTCCCTTTGCACCTCATGAATAAGGTATGGGATGCTTCTCGCGTTGTTGTGAATTAACACGCTTTCTATTTTAAATTCGCAACAAACGGCACCTACTTGTTTATCGAGTAATGCGAGCGTTACTGTTTGAGAAGCTTTTACTAGACATGCCGACTAACTTGACACTATAGTAACAAGTTGCTGTTGACAACATTGAGGGGGTCGCCAATGAAAGAAAAATTTCGGTGACTTGAACCGGGAATCGAACCACAGACTTCCCGCAAGGTAGTCGCGGGTTCTAACCACTACGCCACGGCCGGTACTAGATCACACTACAAACAGATATCTGTTGATCTATTGGGATTGTAATTTAAAGAAGGAGAAAGGGGGACTAGGAAAAGAAAAGAAAATCGTTGAAAACCCCCAATCATCTTGTCCCTGTTAGCCATGAAAGGCACCGCATAAAACCAATTTTATCGCCTACTCGAACTGAGGAGAGCGACTTTCGGTCCTCTATATAACCTTTCTCTAAGTATCTAATCCTTCTACAGGCTAAAGCGGGACAGCTCCATCGCCTCAGACACTTCCTCGTCCTCACTTACACGGCAGGAGTCCGGTATGGAGCAATCCAATTTTCCTGTCAGGTGTCTGATATTGCAGTTGCCAGTTAGAATTTCTCAGGCCAGTCTTAAATCACTTCTGCACAGCCATCCATGTACCCCGATCAGGATCTGCTGTATTCGGGCCACAGCAATATAGCAGTTATACAGGCGGTTCTGGAGATCAAACGTCTGATGGCTGTTTTCAACATCTAATCATCCACTCTACTAACTGAGGTGGTGAACACATATGCGAATGCAAACGTTCGTTACATCCCTAGTATATATCATTTGATACGACCCAAAAGTGTAACACATAGAAGGAGTCACTTTAGACCTTAGTTTTCTTTGAACCAAATTCGATTCATGACTTTTTAAGTCGTTTGGGCCATGTCCGTCTGTCTGTCTGCCCGGCTAGTACGCACGATAACTTTCAAAAGACACAACCAAATGCTTTGAAATTTTGCACGAGTTAATATTTCCCCAAAACTATTTACGGTATTGCAAATGGGCTACATGGCACCGCCCCTTCTGGTACCTCCCATACAAATATATCATTCCGCCCACTTTAGAAATCGATTAATATTATTAATAGACCTAAAGCGATCGTGCCCAAATTCTGTGTTTAGTAAAGTTCAAGCAGTATAAGGCTTATATATGTGTATGTACATATATGTACATACATTGATTAACGAAAAAAATAAAAAACCCGTCGTGCTGTCCCTAATTGTACCTCCTTTACAAATATGCAAACTTTTCACGGTTATGCTCCAGAAGCAGGCAAAAAATAATACGTAAGTAATTTTATTTTAATTTAAAATCTATTAATATCAATAACTCAAGACTTAAATATTATATGTACTATATTGAGTGATGGTATTTATCAGTCAGTTTACCTGACTGAAATTTCTGTACTGTTTTTTTTACTATGATCAATAACTTCGAAGCTATCAAAAAGTTGTCTCTACGTTACTGACTTTCGCAAGTGTTTCGAAAGGATTTCGTTACACTTAAACCATTCAAAAAATGTATTTGTCCGTTGTACCATGACAATGAAGGCCTTTTGAAGAAAACGTAAACACAGTGGTCGGCATAAGCATTGAAAATCATCGCTCATTTATAAAAAAAAAACACGATATAGTGAATAGTATGTAAGAATGGTTGAATTTGTCTAGCCAGCGAATTTGTATTAGGCGTGACAGAAGGAAAACGGTAACGTTTTTTTTTAATTCTCAACACAGAGAAAATATGTGACTGATAACAAAAATTGGGTAGTTCGTTTTTATGGACTGCAATTTTTTTTTGTCTTAAAGCTTTGCTTTCCATTTAGAATGTTAGAAAATTTACTCGATTGAAAATTCGAATACATACAAATGTACATTGTACATGGCTTAAATCGTTAATTTGAATTAGAGGTAGACAGGGTTTGGCAAATTTCAGGGTTTTTTAATGTCATTTTCCGAAAATAGGACAATTTTGAAAATATTAATCAGCTAAAGTTCACTCGAGTTATCGTGCCCACCAGCAAGACACACTGGCACTGCTCAATTGCAGTAAAAAGTACTGAAACGAATTTTGTTATAGGATACATGTGGTCCCACCAACCATCCCCGGCTATGGACCGAAAAAGTTTCAAGTCATCTGGAAAACTCCTAAACATTAGCCATGTGGGTTTTATCAACACACGCTTACGCATTAACTGGTAACAGAATTACTTCGGACCACTGTGCCAAAATTACTACATTTTGCTATATGAAACGTTTAACATGTTAAATGTCCGTACATTACCTCATAGCAATCTGCATGTAACCTTAGAACTATATTTTTAAATATCATGAACTTTGAGTTTTTTTTTTTAAATCAACAAAACGATTGCCGACCTGACCACTGTTCGTTTTAATATGCGGTTGACACTTACTTCAAACGTACCTTGTTTTAATTTTTGCTCTGCAGCCGCCACATCTGTTGCAAGTTTTTATTGGAAAACAAGTGTAACGTGACAACTGGTTTCATCGTTTCAAAAGTATCACAAGCGTGTAAGCACTTTATGGGTCTTGCGATCGCATGAACGTTTGCCTGTTCATGTAACAGAACTCCGTTTCGAGGATGTTGATGGATGTGTGTGTGTGTGAGTGTGTGTGGTGAGTATTTATATCACTTCTACTATAGCATGTTTTCACATGTTTGACATATGAACTGTTTGGAGGAACCAATAGAAGTGAGTTGGGTGGTTGGAGAACAACAGAGGATGCGGTGCGTACGAGCAGTGAATGAGTGAATGAATACTGTGTGGTAAAGTGTTGTTCGAGTGCACCTTTTATCTCTTTTGGTAAATTAAACTTGTAATGTACAGTCAAAACACTTGAATACCAAAAGTGAGTGTATTGATGAAACCACAGTCAACACCAATATCATCGAAGAAGGAAAACACTTTATGCTTTTCAAAGTTTTTAAATTGACGCTATTGATTTTGGCTATAATGTTTATAAACTGTTGGAGTAATGTTCTTGGAAATATCTGGTGACAATCTGGGACTTGTGATAACATGGTTTATTAAATTCACTGCAGTGAAATAGAAGACATGTTGGCGTTTTATGTTGCTGAAATACACTAACAATTACTGAACGAGTAACGTAGATCATTAACTATACTATGACTAGACATATGATCATGACTATGGTTAGATTATAATTCATATATCTGCGTAAAATACTATAAAACAACACTTCTTTCACTTGTCATCCCATGATCATTCGAAAGAGATAGATGAGATATTCGGACATTTGGTTCAGTTAGAAAGCTTCTATTTTTAGATTCACACAACGGGATCTACAGTATAACGGCTAATACGAAGGTCAGCTGAACTGGAGTAAACCATAACTGATCCTTATGAAAAATTAAGAGTATTAATCATTTTGCCAAAATATTATTCCATCCAAAAGGAACGGTCGAGGCATAGTGGTTAGAACACGCGACTACCATGAAGAAGATCAGGCTGAGGGAAGCTGGTGATTGGCGTAAGTCTACATATGATTATACAAATATTCTGCAACATTCGGGTAACGGAAACTCGCTTCATCTGCCACCTCCAATGATATTTTGCGAAATGTGTGGATTTTCGCAATGTGATTGTTGGAACTTCAAAAAATTCAGAATGGAACGACGGCGGGACTTCTTATGGTGACTCCATCTCTGTCATTATTGACTGATCAAAGATGGGACATGGCCGGA
Source organism: Muscina levida (assembly GCA_964034835.1). Classification (NCBI taxonomy): domain Eukaryota; kingdom Metazoa; phylum Arthropoda; class Insecta; order Diptera; family Muscidae; genus Muscina; species Muscina levida. Next base: position 125,140,329 of record OZ035880.1, on the reverse strand, counting down.
GCTGGTGCATACATAAGCCAGGAGTCCGAGACGATGGAGCATCTTCTTGTAGCTGTCCGACTTTAGCCTGTAAAAGGTTAAGATTAGATTAAGGATAAGACTTTGGGCAAGGTTATATAGAAGACCTAGAATATCTCTCCTTAGTCGGAGTAAGTAACTTAATAGGTTTCATGCGGTGCCTTCCATGGTTCACTAGGTCAAGATCAGTCACTAAGGTATTTCTTCTAAATATTATCTTCGTTCTTTATCTATACATAGACCTTTCTATCTCTATACCCCTTTTTTATTTTAATTTCCCTATCTATTTCTTTATTGGACAGTCATCTCCGTGTCTAGTGTGAGGTAGTTTTTACCGGACCATACGTGTTCTTAACCTAACCTTATTATATTGTAATAGTTGACAAAGCCTGTTCTTGGTCCATCGATCGGTAAATTCAGCCTGCATACCGACACATCAGACAACGGGTTTAGGCTGGTTAGCTTCGCAGCGGGAAGGAACATAGTAGTTAGTGGAACCAGATTCCAGCACAAAGATATCCACAAGGCAACTTGACTCTCCCCCGATCAAAACACCAAAAATCAAATTGATCATGTGGTGATTGATGGCAGGCATGCATCTAGTGTTATGGACGTGCGTGTGATCCGTGGTGCTAATATTGGCTCGGATCATTACCTGGTTGCAGCAAAGGTTCGCACAAGATTGAGCAGAGTGAAAAACGCACGTAACCAAACACAAAGAAAGCTGGACATCGCGAAGCTGCAAACCCCAGAGATAGCTACTACCTACTCCGACCAACTCTCCCAACTTTTACGACACAACGCCTCTACTTCTGACGTTCCCGATATACAGTGGCAGCATATTGCGCATTCCATGGCAACCGCCGCAACAACCGTGCTAGGATATGAAAAGCGGCGCTCAGACGAATCCTGGTACGATGAAGAATGTCGCATAGCGTCTGAGCAACAGGATGCTGCTTATATGGCAACGCTACAGCCAATTGTAACCCGTGCTGTTAGAAAACGGCATAAGGAGAAAGTAAAACGCTCGAGACAGCTATTTTGGGCGAAAAAAACGTCAGATGAAGGAACGGGAGAGCGAGGATATAGAGCGATACAGGGATAGAGGTGAGGCCCGACAATTTTACCAGAAAGTAAGAGCAAATGGATACGGTAATGGCCTCCCCACCTGTAAGGACAGTGATGGAAATCTGGTCACGGATACGCAGAGTGCGCTGCACATATGGAGAGAACACTTCCAGCAACTGCTGGTTCCAGAAGGCAGCGCACATGAAGTTATCACGCCAATTGTTGACGACGGCTTAGATTGCCCACCACCAAGTCAAGCCGAGGTAAGAAGAGCAATATCGCGGCTGAAAAACAACAAAGCAGCCGGTGCCGACGATCTGCCCGCAGAGCTCTTCAAGTCCGGTGGCGAGGAGTTGATAACGAGCATGCACCAGCTCCTGCGCACGGTTTGGCTTTAAGAGTGCATGCCCGACGATTGGAATGTAAGCGTATTATGTCCTGTGCTGAAAAAAGGTGATCCAAGTGTGTGCTCCAACTACCGCGGGATCAGCCTTTTACCCATCGCATATAAGGTCCTGTCGAGTGTGCTATGTGAAAGACTAAAGCCAGTGTTATCCAACCTGATCGGGAATTATCAGTGTGGCTTTAGACCTGGAAAATCAACAACTGACCAGATTTTCACACTTCGGCAAATCCTGGAAAAGACCCAAGAGAAACAGATCGACACGTACCATCTTTTTGTCGACTATAAAGCTGCCTTCGACAGCCCGATACGGCAGAAATTACTTGAAGCCATGGCTGAGTTTGGTATTCCAGCGAAGCTGATACGTCTTTGCGGAATGACGCTGACTGACACGAAGTCTTCAGTGAAGATTGGTAAGGACCTTACGGAGCCATTCTATACCAGAGGAGGCCTAACACAAGGCGACGGCCTATCGTGCGATCTCTTCAACATTGTGATGGAGATGATAATGAGAAAAGCTGCAGTAAACACGAGTGGCACTATATTCAACAAAAGCCACATGCTACTCGCGTACGCTGATGACGTAGACATCATCGGTCGAAAACTGCGGGATGTGACTGCAGCCTTCTCAGGTATTCAGAAGGAATCAGCGAAAATGGGCCTAACGGTGAACGAGGACAAAACGAAGTTTTTAGTTTCAACTAACAAAGAATCTACTCGTTTGGGAAACTGCGTGAACGTTGACAACTATAGTTTCGAGGTGGTAGATAATTTTGTCTACCTAGGCTCCGCCATCAACAAAGCAAATAATGTCAGCCTAGAAATCCAGAGAAGAATCCTGCTTGCAAATAAATGCTACTACGGACTAAGCAAGCGATTCAATGACAGAGCCCTCTCTCGACGAACAAAACTCAAGCTATACCAGATACTAAATCTACCTGTCTTAATGTATGGCTCAGAATCCTGGGTTATGACACAAGCGGATGAATCTGTTCTGGCGGTATTCGAGAGAAAAATACTCCGACATTGACGTGGTCAAACGCATTAAGGTGCAACGGTTGCGTTGGCTAGGTCATGTTGTACGCATGGACGAAAATGCTCCAGCTCGAAAAGTCTACGACAATGAACTCGATGGACGGCGCAGAAGAGGGCGACCTAAACTCCGTTGGAAAGACCAGGTTACTGAGAACCTTACAGAACTCGGTGTGACTAACTGGAGAAGAAGCGCAGAAGATCGAGGCGCTTATAATATTTTTCTACGTGCGGTATATAATCCTCTGGGATTGCATAGAAGTACCAGCTAAGTAAGTAAGTAAGTTAGTTGACAAAGCCTTAGAAAACTGAAAACTGCGACACACACCTTCTGGTACCTCTCATACAAAAGACCGAATTCACCCTATTGCAAAGAATTCTGACATATTTTAAGTATGATAAACGCTTATGAAAATTTAAATCAGGAACTGATATGAAATATATCGATTGACCCCTTCTGGTACCTTCCATATAAAATGACCTATTTTTGGAAAATTAATATTTCTTCCATAACTTCAAAACGGACAACTGGAGCATATTTAAAATCGGGCAAATCACCAAAATTACCCCAATAGTTCTACATACATATATTTTTCGTAAGCACTAAATTTGATAAAATGTTGCACAAGGTAAAATTTATTGAAAGTTGACTTCCGAATAAAAATCTGAATCGTTGTGCTGCCCCTAGGTGCTGTGCCGATGTTCTTAAGTTTCGTTCGTTTTCAAAGTAAAAAAAAATTATTTGATTATTACTCTACAAACGACAACTCCAAGCGTAACGGAAACATTAACATACAAAATTGCGTTCCTCTATGTTTTTTAATGACGTGTCACTCCTGACAAAATCACTCACTTCCGGTTTTGTTGTAGACTCGGAACAAATAAATCGTAAATTTTTTAAACTTTAATTATTACAAAAATCGATACGTCGATCAATAAGTTGTTAACATTTTCTCATTACAGAAATAAAATAGTAACATAAATAGAATAGGAATTTGGATTCTCTAAGATGAACAATTTTGCAGATAATTAGGAATTTTAACAACTGTCTTCTGTGTGATGAAATCGATGACACTTAGCGTAAAAGACTGGCGTATTAGGGGTAACTGACGGAATCAGTTGAGACAACCTCTTCATCGTTGTAGTCTAAGATGCCATTAATAAGGCCGCTAAAATCTATAAAGACCTCGACTTAGATGTCATCGAATACATTGTGGGTGGAACATGTAAGGTCATACCGGTGAAAGGCAAGGAAATACTTTGTTGTCAGCATTTGTCGAAGCATGCATGGCGTTTAAGACATCATCACGGCCACCACGACACAAATTGCTAAATGGTTTCGGCATCGTATTTAAAGCGAGCTCAGTCCTTATCGATGGTGATGAAGACACCCATGGTTTTAATGGCACATTCGGTTGATGGCGTTCGCAGAAAACGGTAGTAATTATAGTATTCAAATACTTGCATTATTAAAAAAATCGGTTTCCGGAAAAATTCCCTTTTCCATCCCAGTAGGAAGTGTCTGCAAGACATCCTCAAGGATAGGTGCATGACCATAGTAAATCGTTGATGACACGTAGGGGACCGTTCATACAAATCGTCGACGAAATTTTCATACAAGTGTCCGCTTTGTCATGCACGACCTAATGACCGACAATGTCGGTCAAATTGTCGTTACCAGTGCTTAATAATTTAAAATAAAAAATTTAAGTACTTTTATTGAAAACGTGCGATACATGAACCGTCACGCACTGTTGTTTCCAACAAACTGAACATTTTTACTTCTACTTACCTCTCTTCAGTTTTATGTTGTTATTGTTACGTTACATTGAATTTTTTGTTTGATGCACGACAACATTAGTATTTTGTCGGTCAGCTTGTCGTCAACCGAGTTTTTTGACGACAAGTAAAATTTTTCACATTTTGTCTTGAGGACAGCGTTGACGACAAAGTCATATATGATGATACTTCCTACTGGGATCAATTCGGTTTTCGAATACATGATTTACTGAAAACCCTGGTTAATCGGTTTTGTTTGGTTTTTCGGAAATTGTAAAATATAACCAAATATACAATTAAATATGAAAAGATTTAAATATAGATACATTAACCCATTCAATTTATATCATGTCGATCTAAACAGAAGTTATTAGGAAATTTTAACTATATTACTGACAAACTTTGAATATGTTTCCTTACATTTTACAATTAGCATGGTTTAGAATTAAGGTATAAATTTGACCTTGGCATAGGAAATAAAGGTACAAAGTTTTTTATATGAATATCGATGGCTTCACACTCATTTCGAGGTGAGATCTCAATCTATTTCAAAATTAGATCCCAAATGTAACTTGGTGATTTCTCAACTATTGTATGGTAAGCTGCTTTTTGCGATCGGACACTTAGTTTAGGAGAAAACTGCATTTTGACATGTTCATCTAAATATGTAAGGCTTCCTAGCCAAAACAAGATGAGTTCCCAACTATATCTTAGTGCCATAGTGTTCCTTCGCAATTGGATAGTTAGTTTAGGAGATAGCGACAATTAAAAGTTTTTTTTATGTGAATACGGAAGTCATCCTACCCATTTAAAGATGAGAGGAAACAGTCATCTAACAGCATTTTCAAAACAATTTATTGCATAAGGAAATTTTAATGAAAGCGTCCCTTGAGATTTGCCTACAGAATGTCGATTTACCTATAATTGATCCAGAAATGATCTGTGAAATACTGTTTTTTGGAAAACCGGCTAACCGACATAAAAAAACCGGTTAAACCGGGTATTCGAAATTGACATTTATGAAGAAACCGGTACACGGTTTCGGAGAAAAAAATCGGTTAGACGGGTTTCGGTTTTGAACACTCTAGTAATAACGGAGGCGCCGTTCTAAACAGCGAACGGATACACTAACGTGATACTGACGTTGGATTAATAAATTGTTGAATTGAAAATATTTTGATTTCATTACTCCAAAAATTTTTTTGGTGATTTATTCGAATGTTTTTGTTCAAATGCAAAATGTCCCAAAAAAAGGCAAAAAAAAAAATCGTCTCCATTTTAAATCGTATTTGGGGGAGTGTGGGATCAGGGCGGGCAAAATGGTGGCGGGACCCTTGTACTTATTTGGTTGATTGGTATTAAGAGGATTTGTATGTTTCCTAAATTATTAGAAAGACATTTTTAAGTAAATTGTTGGAAAATCATAAGATTATCAATTTGACAATCAATTAATTTGTAAATTTAGAAAAAATTCTAGGCGAACGAAAGCTATTAAGGTAGAGAAACGCAATTTGAGTTGAATTCGAGTGAATCAGTTTCGTTCGTCTTTGTTTTCGTTCGAGGTATAGACCATTAATTTATTCAAGAGCGTGTATCGAAAATAGTAGTTGATTTAAATTTTATCATTTTCATTACAATTTTTGCAAAATTAACAAATTTCATTAACTTTTGCTTTGAAAACAAATAAAAAACGAATTTTAATTTAATTGAATAATTTTATATGGGCATTTGAGCGGATGGTCTCTTCGTTGGGCCTGACACCACTTGGAGTAGTTCAACAGATTACATTTGTCTCTTAAAAACTGCTCAAAAAGTTGACTTCTGAAATGATCGTTTGATATTTCGACCAAGTCCCAATATTCCTAACAGAAAACATTTTTGTTGCATTGTATTATAATTTTATTGTATTTTTTTTTGTAATTAACACTACATTTCAAGAATTTTTTTGGTCATGATAAATAACTCATTGTGTCATAGTTTCAGTAATAATTTGAAACAATTTTCAAAGATGTAAAAATATTTCTCTTAAACATCGCATTAGATCATTTTGTAAATAACTTGTGCCAAATGTACAATTTAAAGTTATTTTGAAGTAATAAAATTAAGTACAAACATCCCAGAGCCATTGTTAAGTTTTCATACCGCAACAATATTCCCTTATACATATTTTGTAAATTCAAGTTACACTCAAAGAGAAAAATCATTGTATATTTTTCTGAAAAACCTAAAATAATTTTAAGAAAACTCTTTTTGGAATACTAACAAATTACATTTTAATAATCTTCACCACGCGAACGAACGGACCGAAGGGTATATTCATGATGTTCCTACATTGGTAACGCATAAAAGGAGGCGTAGTAGGTATGACAATATATATAATATGGCGGCAGCGGCGCCGATATTGTGCAATTTGATGTAAAAAATACATGACGGAAAATTGAGTAAAATCGGACAACTATCTCACTATTTCAAAGAGGTCAGAGGTCAGATTTTTAGTAAATCTTTAGGAAATCTTAAAATTTTTAGTAATTTTCGAATAAGGAATTGTAGTTTTTCTACCAAACATGTAATAGTCATATATTAAGGTGTGTGGGCTGCGCCTCGGTACTTTTTGTCGTCTTGGTTCCATATAGCCGGTTATATCTCTACTATACTATAAAATTTTCATGACGATAAAACTATTATTATGGATATTACTAGCTCACCGGGCAGACTTCGTCCTGCCTAAAGAAGTATTGACTTAAATGTAACTTTTTTGGGTGAAATAAATCTTTGTTTTGTGTTAGTTTCTTTTGGTATTCTCAAAGAAATTTAACAAAAATTGTTGAGTTATATTAAAATCAGTGGGTCCTTCTACACGTGAACATGCAACATAAAGCTGTTCATGGAAAATAACATGGATTTTCAAATTCAAGCCACAAACTTGAATAGACTGTCCTTCAGCATTACTGATGGTCATCGCAAATTCTAACCGAACTGGCAACTGTAATCAGTTGAATCAAACGGCAAATCCGTGGGTATCATTGGAATACATAGTAGCTATACATCAGTTCCCTTATATTTTCTGGTTAAATTAATTTAAAAAGGATAATTTAATCCTGTATTGCTTCTTAACTCCTATAATGCGCCATCAAGGGGTTTCAGCTATTTTTTGTGTGTACACTCATCCCTCATTTTGATTTGACATGTTTGCAACATTTTTTATCTTGATATTACATATGCGGTTCTCAAAAACTTGTAATTTATTGCGCCATTCCGCAACGTCAAAAAGGGTTGCGCAATACAGAAGGATATAGTAGCCATTTTCCAAAATCAACAATATCAAAACCCATGGGTACATCAAGGAAATAAAATCCTCCACACTCATTCGTAATTTCTAATATTACAATGCTGTTAAAAGTTCGTCGCTCTAATTGTATTAAATGCTGATTTGAGAAATATTTCAATTGCTGAGTATTCGATTTATTTTCTGCCGTAGATCTCGGTCACATACACCACTGATCTTAAATAATTCGGGCGTCGGGAGCGTGATGCAAGGTAAAGCTTCTGATCGGTTTAACTTGGCAAACCCAGAGTGATCCTTGCCAATTGCACTTCAAGTCTACTTACAGAGCTCCGTATTCATGGTACTACTGCGGACGGAGTGGTGACGCTTGGAAACGTGGCTTTGACACCGGTCAAAGCACGGCTGTGAGGGGCGGAACTTTAAACCCAGGCACGTCGGCTCAGAGTGAGCGTTACCCTGGTCAACGTCTGACCTAGAACGGGCGGATGTAATAAAATCCTGGCAGGAGGAGAAAACTGCGACGTTGTGCGCTGGGCTTGCAACCCGCCACTGACGTTTGAACTATTGCAATGAAAAGCAATTCTTGGCTCATGCATCTACACAAATTTTCAAAGCGATTGGAGAAAAAGTCCTACAGATATTTCCGTTTCAAAAATAGGGTCCATTGGGCGGGGTCAAGTTCCCTATTTTCACCACCGACCACACAAGTCAAGTCAAGTCAAGCCGTTTCCGAATCGATGTGGTACTTTATATAAAGAAATAAAAATATAAAGATTTGACCTTTGACATCTTTAGGCACAGCTTAAAGTTGTCCGATTTTGCTCACATTTTGACCATAGTCGATTTAAAGATGTCCGTCTATCTGTTCCCTCGATTACAGCTGTACTTTAAGAGATATCGAGCTGAAATTTGGTATGCAAGCTTCTATCTTCTAGACGGAGGTCACATCCATAAATAACCAAGATCGGATCGGTTTTTTGGGGTATCCATCTTTATGTCCCCCGATTGTAGTCGCAGTTTAAGGCTTCTATTCTCTAAGCGGAGGTTAAGTTCTAAAATGAGCAAGTCCCGATAAAAACTACTCCCACCTCCCCCTTTTTATACCATCTCCCTTAGGGATATGGGTATATGGGTCATTTGATACGACCCAAAAGGGTAACGCATAGAAGGAGTCACTTAAGACCCTAGGTATCTTTGAACCAAATTCGATTCAAGACTTTTTGAGTCGTTTGAGCCGTCTGTCTGTCCGTCTGTCTGACTGTCCGGCTGGTGCGCATGATAATATTCGAAAAACGCAACCAAATGTTTTGAAATTTAGCAAGAGTTAATATTTTCCCAAAACTAATTACAGTATTGTAAATGGGCTACATGGCCCCGCCCCTTCTGGTATCTCCCATACAAATGTATCATTCCGCCCACTTTAGAAATCGAGTAATAATATCAATACACTCAACGGAATCGTACCCAAATTCTGTATTTAGTAAAGCTAAAACAGGATAAAGTTTTGGGAAAAAAATTGGAAGTCTAACCACGCCCCTTCTGGTACCTCCCATACCCATCTGGTACCGCCCACTTTAGAAATCGATTAATATTATTAATAGACCTAACGCGATCGTGCCTAAATTCTGTTTATAGTAAATTCAAGCAGGAAAAAGTTTTAGAGAAGAAATCTGGAAGTCGAGACATGCCCCTTCTGGTACCTCCCATACAAATGCACCACTTCGCCTCCTTTAGAGATGGAGTAATAATATCAATACACCCAACGCCATAGTGCCCAAATTCTGTATTTAGTAAAGGTATAACATGATAAAGTTTTGGAGAAATAATCTGGAAGTCCTGACACGCCCCTTCTGGTACCTCCAATACAAATGTGCCAATCCGCCCACTTAAAAAATCGAGTAATAATATTAGTATAATATATTTTTTTTGTTGTACTGATGGTGATGGTATAAACTTTCTTACTGATTTAAAGTATCCGTCTGTCTCTGTAAGAACATATCTAAGTCCTGCCTGATACGGTTATGAAAATTTCACATCACCGTCATGAAACAATTTTTTAAAATTCTTTCTGCTTAACTATCATATTTTTGTGAGTGTACGACATCAACAAATTCACTTGGTAAATGTGTAATTTCACGCTTAAATTAACTTTTAATACCATATCATACAGTTTGAGAAGATGAATGAAATGTTATTTGTCCTGTGTGTGTGTGTGTGTGTATGTTTGTGTGCTTATGCGTTTGAGGGCAATAGCAACAGGAATTTCAATAGTCTTTTATGCGTTGAGGAAAGAACTTTCTTTATATTTGAAAGGATATCAATGTAATATCCTTGGAAGGATGCCATCCTTATCACAGTTGAAAAATCATAACCAAAGGTTTATAACTTTTGACAAGATGGGTTGTGTTTTTGTTGGTGCGTGCTTGCTGGTTTGTTGATCTGCACCCACATTTAACTGAGCTGTGAAAACCACAAACTGAAGTGCCTTTCTAGAATTAACTCATCGTACATTTCTATTCCTTTTGTTTACATATGCTCCCCTCCGCTGTAAAACACGGAGATGACCAACTTTTAGCCCTTAAATATTTTGACATTCATTGGTACAAGCTTTCATTTAATGTTTTTTTTTTTGCTAAAAGGGGTAAGAATTTGCATCCCTTGGGATGACATCACAAATACTTTGGTCATTTGGGGCAAAATGTAATATTAGGTATTTCTTTGTAATAAAAAGGGTCAGAGAAATTATTGTGTTTTGTTAATGTTTTGGTATACTTCGTTTATAGAAGTCTCACTAAAGTTATAGTGAGATAGCATTGCGATACTAAATAGTAAAACGTTTACATGCGAAATTACAATTTAAATCGATGTCTCATAGTGTTATAAGTAACAGGCTTTTACTATTTAGAATTTCGTGGTTCATTAGAAAAGATGTTGACTGAACATAAACATTTGAAATTATTACTGTGAATTTGATAGTTATGTACTCGGCATTCTATTGTTTTGATTATGGAGTGGATTCGGTTTTACATGATATTATATTAAAACCGAAACTTTTTTTGTCCTTGTTACATCATGATTTAGATGTAGCAGTGTTTCTAGTACGGTTTAGCTATATTATAAAATACTCTTAAATACTATTATAACAAATGGATTTCATATTATCTTAGTAAAAATTTTATTTAAAACTCACTTTAAATACAGTTTCTTGAGTTATACTCTACATGTATGGTTGCATAACACTTTATCCTCGAAGTAGGATAGATTTTTTTTGAGTTACAAGTAATTCCTGTTTCTAAAAGGAATATGTTTTTTTTTATGTCAGGATAGCTGAATATAAAACATATCTTAATCAATCAGATAATGCCAAAGCACATGATTTAAAATCATTATTATGCTATCAATAATTTATTAGACCCAAATAATATTATGCTGCGCGTGTTTTTTAAATCCCACGTTTCCGAAAATAGAAACATTTTTTATGATATAATCATTCTTTACGTCCAACCCCTGTACAATGGTTGGCAATCTCAATTGATAAGAGTTAAAGGAACAAACCTCCCTTGTAGTATGTCTCGTATTTTGTAATCGGTTTCGTTATGATTTTGTTGAATCATTTCACATTTCCTTGTTCATATCTTCTATTTCTTCTTACCACGTAAAGAGTTATTAAACTTAAATTTTGTTTCGTTTGTTTCTAGATGTGCTTGACTTGATTCAAATCCCGGAAATTGTTGTCAAGATAATTACTGTTATTTGTTTTTCAGTTACTTAAACTTACGATATAACATCCCACAGGAACTGTGTGTATATGTGTGCGTAGAAATAACGAGTAACGAGTTTTTGTCGAAAAGATTGAAAGCGCTCCATCATATGCGAACGTTATATCTACATGATAAGTCATCCTATAACTTGTATGTAGTTGGAAATGCTATTATCAGACGTACAGTGTTAAGCAGCATCACTCAGTGGCCAAAAAAGGAATATGTTGGCAAAACGTAGAAAAAGTTCAAGATGGACATGTAATTGAGGACCCGGCGAACTTGGTCTTGCCCCAATTTAATGCCTTCAGTAAACTCAGTAGAGAGTGATGTGATAAACAAAGTTTTTTGATTAGTTTTCCACCGCAAACACCATCAACGAAGGCGGTTCTCCAAAACGCGAAAAGGCAATGTACAGCTGACCGCACGGAAAACAGAAAAATTCGAGTATAATCCCACATACTTCCAACGATTGGCCTTGCTATTTATTGATTGACATTGCCAAATCCAACCGATCAGGCAAGGACTTCCTCTTCTTTGAGTTTGCCCTTGATGACCGTCGGTTAAATCACATTTGTTAAGCACTGGAAGAGTGCTGGAAGAAATGAAACACAACCTTGACAGTTCTTAGGGAACTCAATTTATTTAATATGGTTTCTTACAACTAAACATTCTACATTCTAATCTAACCTAAAGTAAACAAAATACATACAATATTTATTACCTGATGTTGCTGTAATGTGTACACAAGCGTTGGTCCCTTTTCTTATCTATTTAAGTAGGTACAAACTTTCTACGCACATTACAACAACAACATGAGAAAATACTCAATATTTGTTGATTGTGTGGAACAACAATAAGCAACATAATCTATTAATACATAAGATCAGTGCATAACTGAACAACACTGTTTATCACTTTCTTGACGGACAACAGCGTGCAGTAGCTCAATTTTGGTTGATTTAGATCCCGCATCATTTGAAAAATTCGATCGCATTGTTGCTATCGACGTATCTCTTCTCTGCTATTAGTATTGCCCAATCATTAATCCAATCGATGTTTTTACAATTTTGTGCAAATCCGTGGAAAACTTTAGTGATGAGTACTCATTCGACGATATGAACCTGCAAAAATTGGCAGGGAACGATAGCAATTCAGTTGAAAAATCAACACGAATTTACACATTGCAAAGCGCCAGCAGTTGTCTCGAAAAATCAGCAGAAGATGGGAGGTTCTGCAATACGACCCTCATATTAGACGATTTCAAGCGCGGTTTGAGTAAATCAGCAGCATTAGACATTGTTAGCAAAATCTAGCCTAACCAAATCGTTTTAAATGTCCTCGTAAATCCTTTATCGATCGGTCAACTACTTCCAAAGCTCGTTTATTCGTTATAGCGCATTCATCTGAAATGTTGATTTGGCATTCCCGCATCTACTTCGCTGTTGCGAAATTCTTGGTCATTTTGTACTTTGGCTTTCCAACCGTGAGCAGATTCATCGACAGTTTCAAAGCGGAATTTGCAGTTCGACTGCCTTCCAACAATGTGGCAGCTATGCCAGAGGATGCAGCGGCCAATGTTATTTGAGATCGTGACCGAATTGTTGCGGGAATCAACAAAAAAAAAAACAAAATGTCTTGGCTGTCCCACCCGGAGCATCGAGAAAGTAAATGCCTCTTGTTTCATCGTCAGCAACCTTCATCGGCGAATCGTACACGTTCTTGTACTCGGCATTTAACAGCGGCACATTTCTTCGAAGTCCCGTTTAAATTCGCGATCGAATGCATCTTGCATCGAACGATTTGGTGCTGGCATTTCCAATGTCGACAGCAGATTGCCGCACATGAGCACATACATGCCATTCCGCCGGGTATGACGGATGACATATGACTCCAATGATCGCGAACAATGTACGAATTTGAATCGCTGACTCAGAAACGGTCGCATCGGCAAGTATTTAGTTCATTGTAGAGGAAATTTAAATTTTGGCAAGCCTCCCGAAATGCGGCAAACAGAACACCTTCTACAGTACGCGGGGTATTGAAGGATAGCAAAGATAGACGCATACACTTTGGCGTAGGTGAACTGTATATAGTCTGACTAATTATTGCACGATGTTTACGTCATTTAGGGTTTGATCATCTAATAGGAGACATTAGCCAAGCAAATAACTCTCCCTAAAAAACTACAAAGTCGTTACGGAATGAATGCCCGCAATCCAATAACTTAATTTTTCACACATAAACTCATTTTCTCAACATATGATAAAATTGATAAATATTGCATAGGATAGTAATATATATTTTTTATATAAATATTATTTGTCTTGTTACCAACCAACAGTAACCGAAATTTTCCACCTGCGTTTTTCGGGAATTTTCCGAGTTTTTCCCTAAAATTTTTCTACTTTTCCATTCGAGAAGCCATTCCGTAACAATTCCTCACAAAATTCCATACAAAAACCAATTTCCCGTTTTTTCCGAAGGATTTCCCAAAACTTTCTTGCATAAACCCTCATACCGAACAATTGAAAAAAAATTGAACAAAATGGGCCTGCCGTTCTCTTGATGAATTACTACACACTTTTTACTCCCTTTTTATACATATAGATTATACAATAAACCGATCAACCGATACAATGAAAAACGTCGTCGAAGAAATCCAAAACTTTCGAGTTTTTTCCGGAATTTTCAACTAAGAATTTTTCTATTTTTCAATTTGAAAAGTCATTTCGGAATGATTATCCGAAATTTTTCACATTTACATCATCCAAAATTATGAAAACATACAAAAAAAAATGTAAAATTTCGTAGAAAAAAAATTCAAAAAGCCACTATGGAACAATTGCACACAAAATTTGATCCAAAAATGCAATTTGCGATGCAAAAGTTTCCTAATAAATCCAAATTTTCCGAGATTTTCCGGAATTTTACGATTTTTCCACCGAGAATTTTTCTATTTTTCCATTCGGAAAGTCATTTCGTAATAATTATCTGAAACTTTTCAGTGTTAATCATACGATAGTATCCAGAATTTAGTAGAAAAAAATGGAAAATTTTTCGAATTTTTCAGGAATTTTCCGAATTTTCCAACAAAATTTTTACTTTTTTCCATTCGAAAAGCCATTTGTAACAATTGCACACAAAATTCAATACAAAAAAGCAATTTTCGATTTTTTCAATTTCCCGACTTTTCCGGATTTTTTCAGCAAAATCGGCCCAGCCGTTCGCGATTGATAAATTACTATACATTGTTTACACCATTTTTATACATATAGATATTTATATTTTAGTGTCTGTCAGAGGCCAAAATGATTAGAGATTTCCATTCGCTTCGATCTTATGCGCCCCGTCTCCAGTCAGTCCAACCAAGCAGCGTCAATGATTCCTCCAACTGCGCCGTCCTTCGAGGTCTTAAAAGATTACCTTTCGCGCTGGAGTTTCCTTATCCATTCTCAAGTCATGGCCTAGCCAGCGTAATCGTTGGACTTTGATTCACTTGACCACATCAATGTCGTGGTATAACTCGTACAGCTCATGGTTCGTCCGAATCCTATACTCGCCGTTTACGCAAATGGGTCCATATATTTTGCGGCGTATTTTTCTCTCAAACACCGTCAGATGAGCTGCATCTGCCTGTGTAAGCACCTAAGATTCTAAGGCATATAACAGGACCAGTAAAATTAGTATCTGTTGGACTTAGGTGGTTCGAGATAGGATGGTGTTTATAAAGTACTCGCGTAGTCCAAAAAAACCCCTGTTGGCGAGCACTATTCTCCGTTTTATTTCAAGGCTGAAACTGTTGTTTTTGGTCATGGCGGATCCGAGGTAGAAAAATTTATCCACTACCTCAAAGCAATAGTTTGCAACGTTCACGCTGCGTCCCCAACGGGTGGACACTTTGTTCGATGATACCATTAACATCGTCTTGTCTCATTCACTGCCAAACCCATTTTCGCTGACTCCCTTTAAACTGATGAAAAGACAGCTGTTACCTCTCGCATTGTTCGACCGATAATGTCGATATCATCGGCATATGCGAGCAGCATGTGGCTCTTATTAAATCTGGTGCCAGACATGTTAACTGCTGCTTTCCTTAACACCTTCTACATCACTATGTTGAACAGTATACATGACAAACCGTCACCCTGTCTAAGACCTCTCCTCGTATCGAATGGTGCAGATAGATCTTTGCCAATACGAACAGAGGATTTGGTATTTGTAAGGGTACACCGGCAGAGACGAATTATCTTCGCAGGAATACCGAACTCAGACATAGCTTCGTATAGTCGAAGCCTGATGGGACTATCGAAGGCAGCTTTTTAATCGACAAAGAGGTGGTAAGTGTCGATTTGCTTCTCATGGGTTTTCTCCAGAATCTGCCGTAGTGTAAATATCTGATTCGTAAATATCTGGTCTAAAGCCGCACTGATAAGGTCCAATTAGGTTTTCCATAATTTTTCCACTGTTGCATGCTTAAAACAAACTCATCCCCACCCACCTTAAACAACTCAGCTGGAAGACCATCAGCCCCAGCGGCCTTGTTGTTCTTTAGGCGAGACATGGCAGTTGTTATCTCAGCTTGGCTCGGAGGTGGACACTCGATGCTATCATCTCGGATGGGTACATAGTCTTCATCAGCCGAGTTTTCAGATAGCAATAGGCTGCAGAAGTGATCTTTCCATATTCTCAGTACGCTCTCGGAGTCAGTAACGAGATGACCATCCTTGTCTTTACAGGAGGGAAGACCTGTTACATGTACCCTACCATTTATCTTCTGGTAGAATTTTCGGGCTTCACCTACGTTCCTGTATTCTGCAATACACACATTGTTCCGCTCCTTAAGATCTCGTTTTTTGTACTTGTCATGATCAGCTCGCGTTGCCATTGGCTGCAGTTTGGCCCTGAATGCAGCATCTTGTTCCCGGGTGGAATCGCGGCATTCCTCATCGTACCAGGCATTATCGTTAATGGGCTTTACATACCTCAGTACGGACCGCGCAGTCCTTTCCATCGAGTGGGCAATATATTGCTATTGCGAGCTAGTATTTTCGGGAGTTGGAGCATCACGAAGTAGTTGAGTGAGTTGGTTCGAATAGATGTTGGCTATCTGCGCGGTCTGCAGCGATGTCCAGCTTTCTCTTTGACTGGTCACGCATGGTTTTCGACCTGCTTAGCCTAGTACGCACCTTCGCTGCAGTGAAGTGGTGATCCGAGTTGATGTTCTCACCTCTGATCACTCGTACGTCTAAGACACTTGACGCGTGCCTTCCACGATTACGACGTGATCAATATGGTTTCTCGTTACTTGATCGGGAGATATCCACGTTGCTTTGTGAATGTTGGTCAAATGGTGTGCTGCTAATTACCATGTTTCTTGCGGCTCTATGAAAAATGCCCCAAATGCAAAATGCCCCAAAAAAAAACGAAAAATTACCCAAAATAAAATTGTGCGGAAAAAAATGAAAAATGACCCAAAACTCAAGAACGAAATTTTCCCCAAAAATTATGAAAAATAACCCACAAAATTTATGAAAAATACCCCAAAAAAATATTCTTCTAAACAAATCTAGCATTATTAAAAGACGAATGCGGTGGGGGGCGTGAAAGAGAAAGTATAGAAACTGATAACGACGTATGCGGCGGGGGGCGTCTTTTAATAATGCTAGATTTGTTTAGAAGAATATTTTTTTGGGGTATTTTTCATAAATTTTGTGGGTTATTTTTCATAATTTTTGGGGAAAATTTCGTTCTTGAGTTTTGGGTCATTTTTTATTTTTTTCCGCCCAATTTTATTTTGGGTAATTTTTCGTTTTTTTTTGGGGCATTTTGCATTTGGGGCATTTTTCACAGAGCCGTTTCTTGCTGCAGAGAAATCAATCAGTATGATTCTGTTTGGCGATGTGTCAGTATGCAGACTAAATTTTTCGACTGTTGGGCTAAATATATTCTCCCGGCCTATTTTGGCATTAAAATCTCTCAGCACAGCAGCGTAGAATTCGTCTTTGACCTCGTCACTTTTCTCCTACGTCGGAGAATGAGCACATATCAGCGTGATGTAGAAAAATGTTACCTTCACTATTATGGTGGTGATTCGTTCACTGACAGAAGTAAACCTAGAGACTAGGTGTCGTAATCACTTGGCGACCACAAATCCACAACCAAATTAATGCATAGCCGCATGGCAGCTGTAGTACACGTCACAGATCCTCATACAGTCCATTGTATTTCCTGTATAGCAGTAATGTCAGCCTTATACTCTTCGAGGACATCTGCCAGTTAAAAAGAGGCACCTGGCTGGTACAGAGTTCTAACATGTTCTCAAACCATGGTCCTTAAAACGTTTGCGGTGGTCACCAACATTTTGGGGGGGGGGGGGGGGGGGGGGGGGTTGGGTTCTTTTTCTCTTATTTCTCATTTTATTCACTAACATTATACGTTGGCGGATGGCAAGCCCAGCCCACCAGGTTCCGTTTTTTATTCCTACGGCATGGATTCTTTTCAGATCCTGATACAGACGCTAACCAGGAAGCCGCCCAATATGGAACAGACGCTATGGATTTTTTGTTTAAATAGGGGAACCACGGAGACATCACCCTTCTATTTGTTCCTCTCTAGAGGACATCCCATGTGGTGTAGTGCTGACCGTCAATATTTGATGGAGACAAAAATTCAGCAGCAGTAAATTTTTTAACGGTTACCATAAACAAAGCAGAAGAGCCATCCCATCGGCGGTAGTCATAAGCCAAGTTATTTCCTTACCAAATATGTATATATTTACATAGTAAGGACTGTCCCAGATGGGGCGGAGTAAATAGATAAGTGGATGCCCTGACTAAAGCTATTAATCTTGACCGCTCACTTATCCCGGTAAGAGATCACAGCAACATGCTCTCCATGACAAGGTTAGTTTAACAGAATGCAACCGAAGTTCAGGTGACTTTACTTTAGCTGCATCCCTGGATATAGAAGGGGCATTCAATAATGTGACGTCATGCGCATTTAGGAAATCTTTGGAGAACATTAATGTGTCAGGTCTGCTAGTAAATTGGATGGACTGAATGCTGGGTAACCGTATCGTCTACTCAGAACTTGGTGGAAGTTGCGTAGAGGAACACCACAGGGGGGAGTCCTGTCCCCTCTTTTTTGGGTAATTGTGCTAAACGGGTTACCTAAATCGTTTAATATGATGATGTGGTCATCACAATAGGTGAAAAATTCCTACCTAGCATATGTAAACTGCCCTTCGAAAGCTGATACGAAGGGCCAATACCTGTGGTTCGGTCGTGAACCCTCAGAAACGGAAATAGGACTTCAGGCCACCGAGACTAAATGGGGTGTAACTGAAGCTCTCAACGGAGGCCAAGTACCTAGGTATTGTCCTTGATCTGAAGTTGAATTGGTCAAGTAATATTGAGAAAAGATTAAAAAGGGGTGTCAAGCACTCCGCTAGCGACTTTGGATGAGTTCCTGAACCTTCTGCCACTGAACTTGTACGTCAAGGCTATTGCAGCCCGAGGGGCTTTCAGACTGAGGAAAACTTGGCATCAATCAATACATGGTCATGCGAAGATTTTCCAAATTTTGGGTGAAAGTGTTTCTTTTGATCTGCCACCTCGTACTGACTTGAAAAATGTGTGGATTTCCGTAAAGTAAACGTTGAAATTATGGAAAGATCGGAATGGAATGATGGTGGGACTACTTATGGTGACTCCATTTATGTCTTTACTACGTTTTTTTTTTAAATGGAAGGGTGCACAGGAGCTGGTGTCTACAGCGAAGACCTGCAGCTAAGTCTCTCCAATAAATGCAGCGTCTTTCAGGCTGAGGTACTGGACATTAAAACAGCCTGGTTATGAATCAGCAATCCTACTGGCCAGAGGTGGCTTTACTATGTCTGATCATAACTCTCTGGAAGATGTTTACCCGCCGAGTGAAGGATTGGATGTGGAAAACAGCCAACAGACGTTGGATATCCATTACCGATGTGGCCCGAATACAGCAGATCCCTATCGGCGTATATGGTGGCCTTGTGCAGGCGTGACCTGACTCTAGACTTGTGCATCTGAATCAGTTCTCATGGTTGAAATTTTCGTACAGGTTTTTATATAATAAAGATTGTTTCTTGTTGTGACATTCATAAAAACCTTATAGATATTAAATTATTAAAGGCCACGTCTCTGTTTTAGAAACTAGCCCATGCTATTCCATGCTTGTTTTATGAAGGGTCAGATAAAACCACAACACTGGCATCTATCGCAGTTTCGCTGTCCGTCACTGGGATGCTCTAAAACAGTTTACACCCATTTTGGCAACTATCCCATTGGACGAAACATCTACACGAACGCGTATATTTTCACACATCCAAATGAACAAATGCAATAATGTTTGTATATATATATGCATATGTGTGGAAATGTGTGTAGTCACTGCGATGTCCGATCCATAGTCTGTGGTTTTTTTAAGTATTGAACGAAGATTTATGATAATGCCATCGTGTCCAAGTGGAAATAAATCAACTATTTTTCCATGTGGAAAATGTTTCAAAAGAAGCCGAGAAAACGAAACCTAAATCAGATTCCAAAAAAAAAAGACATAAAAAGACACACGAAATGGCCTTTAATTTTCTTCTTTGTTGTATAATTACAAATACTATGTTAATGTTACTGAAATTTGAATAAAAATACAAAAGTGTTGATATGACGTTTTAAAAAATGTTTCTGTTGTCTCCTTGCCGCTTGGTAAATGTGTATTAGAGTTATAGTCCAAATGCGAAGAAAGAACTGTAGTCATTAAGTATGTTGGTTTTTTTTTAGCATGACAGAATACATGAGCACTAATAATGTTGCAGGAATACAAATAAAGCAAAAGCCGTATGTTTTTCAAATCGAATAATGTGGGATAAATGGCTTTGTACTAATGCCTAAAAATGGGAATAGGAATGGAATGAATGGCTCATTACCAGGGCAACCGGAAGTATGCCCTAAAAATCGTGTTTTATGCGCATAAAATATGACCTGAAAAATGACAAAATATGGCCTTAAAATCAACAAAAACATGCTCTAAAAAATTAAAGTCACACAATTTGTTTCATATGAATTAGAAATATTTTTATTTAAAGTAAAA
Source organism: Muscina levida (assembly GCA_964034835.1). Lineage (NCBI taxonomy): Eukaryota > Metazoa > Arthropoda > Insecta > Diptera > Muscidae > Muscina > Muscina levida. Next base: position 125,119,859 of record OZ035880.1, on the reverse strand, counting down.
AAACAGCTTAAAAATTAAAAAAAAATTTATTATTTTAAATTCAGTCTTTGTAAGTATTTTTGGTGAATTTACATACACAAATGTTGAGTAAGTCAAATGAAATAGAATTATTTGAGTATTACTATTTAAGAAACCCTTAAAAAATATCACAAGAGTTTATTTAACATTAAAGTAACAAAAATCTTAAACCATGTTTACAAAGTATCACGGTGTTTTTGTATGTTGAGCATCTTATTTGAGATTGTTGTTGCAGTAAACTACAAAATATTGAGATAAATTATCGAACAAACAATTTTGCCTATTACAATGTAAAATGTTTTTGTACATTGAGAATGATCTTCCGTTTTACGTTTCCATATAAATTCCTAATACATTCACACAATTGATGGACACAATGAGCAATATATGTCACATGCGTCTTTTTCGGATAAAGTGCCACTATAGCTTTTGCTGCCTTTACCATGTATGGAGCTGCGTCCATCACAAAAAGCAAAACATTATTCTTATTGAAGTTGACGTCCAGATTTTTGATGGCATCGTCCCACAGCCCTTTGCAAGGCTCTTGTATATACTAAAAAAATTCCTGTTGCATCTATAGTTTCATCGATTGAGATACATATAAATTGATTTTTTAGTTTTACCCGTATATTGTCCATTCAGTCGATGTACTTGGCAGTCTGTGTATTCCTTAAATAGTGTTCCTATAATTTGATTTATAATTTGGTAAAGTGGAATGAAAGCAGACACAAAAGCTCGGCACAGTTTTTCTTGAAAATCACGTTCTTTTGAGAGTCTACCGGAACATTCTGGCAAAAATAATTGTTTGGTCTGCTTATTTTCTCTTCTATGACTTAGTTGAATATGTTTGCCGCTTTCCATATGTTGCTTCACTTGAAACCTGCGATCTGCTGCAATAACTTTGCTGCATATTTTAGAATAGAGGAATCCACCATCAGCTCGTAAGTCTGGAAACTTTTCTACAACCGCCTTTAGTTTTGCGGCTTTTGTCGGATTAGCTTAAGGCATTATGTCGAGGGTCGAAATCGGTGGTGGTTGAAAAGGGCTCTACGAAAAATGCCCCAAATGCAAAATGCCCAAAAAAAAAAACGAAAAATTACCCAAAATAAAATTGGGCGAAAAAAAATGAAAAATGACCCAAAACTCAAAAACGAAATTTTCTCCAAAAATTATGAAAAATACCCCACAAAATTTATGAAAAATACCCCAAAAAAATATTCTTCCTTATATTCTTATATTCGCCCCCCGCCGCATACGTCGTTATCAGTTTCTATACTCTTTCTTTAGCATTATTTAAAGACGAATGCGGTGGGGGTCACGCCCCCATAAAATATGGGATATTTTTGAAAAAATATGGCCTAAAAAACATAAATTATGCTTTAAAAAACAAGGTTTTTTTAAATTATGCTCCTAAAACCAAAATTTACCGAAATATGACTTTATGGGTAAAATACGTCAAAAAATGCTCTAACAAATAGGTCTCAAAACACTTGTAGGGCCATGAAACTTGTAAATACATTACCCATTTGTTAATATCTCGTTGTAAAAAAAACATGCTGTAGCATATTTCCGGTTGCCCTGCTCATTACTAATGGCTAAGAATAGGGTGATAAATTACATACGTATATTATTAGCGAAGAAGCAAACTAGCGAACATTAGTTTATTGCAGTGAGAAACATTCAATAGCCTCACAAGGGAATCCAGACGTACTCGGTAAGTTTTAGTAGTTCTCCATCTCGAAGGAAGGTGTGACAACTGCAGACATGCTCCAAGGACTTTTTCAAGGGCCGTCAATACGTCGACATTTTTCTGTATATCCGCGTGAATAACTTCATCGGATACCGGAGATTTTGAAGAGAGAAAACTTTTGATAGCCCATTGAACACGATGTTAAGTGATCGGTATACCGAAATACATAAATATGTTGAGTAACCTAAAGGGCATACTACCCACGATGCGTCTTAGGAAATAGGTTTCAAAAGTTACTAAACCTCAACACAACGGCTCTCTTAGTGGCTTTGGCAGCACCAAGAAACTAGGATCGGGCCCGATGGCATAATAAGCCGCTCTTCTTAAGCAAGATACTATTATGAAAACACGAAGAAAATAAATAAGAAGGAATCCCCACATGTAAGAATGGAGATGGAAAGCTGGTCACTGGCATTCAGAGTGTGCTGCAAATATTTCCTTCCCGAAAGTAGCATAAGTAACGAAATCATCGACGATAAAGTAGACTGTCCACCTCCGAGTCAAAACGACCGAGGCATCCCGGATATCACCTAATTAAAAGACTAGAAACGATATTGTTTGGTAAGCAATGTAAAGCATGTCTCAAGCATTATGGACGTGCGTGTAATGTGCGGAGCCAATGTTTACTCGGATCACCACCTAGTTGCAGCCAAGGTGCGCACGCGATTAAGAAGTGCTAAAAGCGCTCTAACCAAAAGCTCAGGAAGCTAAACATCACAAAGCTGCATACCACCGAGATAGCCAATGCCTACTCCAACCAACTCTCTTAATTACTCCAAACAAATACATCTGGTTCTGATGTTCCCGACACACAGTGGCAGCTGTAAGGACAGAGGAGAAAATCTGGTAACGGACACTTTAAGTGTGCTGCAAATTTGGAGGGAACACTTTCGGTCTCTACTCGTTCCCGAAGGCAGCATAAGGGCAGCAATCATTGGCGACGAAGTAGATTGTCCACCACGAAACCAAAACGAGATTAGCAATAGCACGACAATACAGCTGTGGGAACCGATGGACTGGCCGTAGAGCTTTTTTAGGCCGGCAGCGATGAGCTGGGAACATGCATGTACCAGCTCATTAACACGATTTGGCTCAAGGAATGCATGCCCGGTGATTGGAATCTGAACTTTCTTTTAAGTCCTGCGATTAAAAAAGGCGATCCAAGTGTGTGAACCAACTATCGCGGGATCAGCTATTACCCATCGCATGCAGGGTCCTGTCTAGTGTATTATATGAAAGACTAAAGCCCATTCTGGCGAAACTGATTGGACCTTATCAGTATGGCTTTAGACCTGGTAAATTTACGACAGACCAGATATTCACACTACGACAAATCCTGGAGAAGACCCAAGAAAGGCAGATCGACACCTACCATCTGTTTATCGGATACAAAGCTCAATTCGACATTCCGGTATGACAGAAACTATTAGGTGCTATGGCTGAGATTGGTATCCCCGCGAAGCTGATACGACTTTGCGGAATGACACTGACTGACACGAAGTTATTGTAAAAAAAGACACAAACCTAACAGAGTCATTTTCTACCAAGCGAGGCTTCAGACAAGGCGATAGTCTGTCATGTGATCTCTTCAACATCATAGTGCAGATGATCATGCGGAAGGCAGCAGTAAACACTACTGGCGTATGCCGATGATGCAGATATCATTAGCCGTGAAATGTGGGATGTTTCTGCGTCGTTTCAAGTATTGAGAAGCAGTCGGCAGAAGTGTGTCTGGTAGTTATGTCAATGAGAACAAAACCAAGTTATTTGTTTCATCGATCAAAGAGTCTATTTTTTGAGACTCTGCGTGAACTTTGACAATTATAACTTTGCAGTGGTAGATGATTTTGTCTACCTTGGCTACGCAATAAATCATAGGCAGCCTGGAAAACAAAAGACGAGTATTGATCGCAAACCGCTGCTATTCTACGTTAAGCAAGTGATTTAATGACAAAGCGATCTCTCGAAGAACGCAGATCCAACTCTACCAGACACTGATGCTACCTGTCTTGATCTACAGCGCAGAGTCCTGGGTAATGACGCAGGCAGATCAATCTATTCTGGGAGTTTTCGAGAGAAAAATACTTTGCAAATATTTGGATTTATCATTGTTAACGGCGAATACCGTCGTCGAACAAACCATGTGCTGCATAACGAAATCGACGTAGTCAAGCGCGTTTAAATAGACCGAATGCGCTGACTTGGATACGTTGTATTTTAGATTCACAACTAACGACACCTACTTGTTTATCGACGAATGCGAACGTCATTGTTTGAGAAGCTTCTACTAGAAATTCCGAGTGACTCGACACTTATACTGCGACAACATCGAGGGGGCCTGCAAGGAAAGAAAAATGTAGATGACTGTAGCCGGGAATCAAACCACGGATCTCTCGCATGGTAGTCGCGTGTTCTAACCACTATGCCACTGCCGGTCACTTTTTTCCGACTTTTTTTCAAAGATTACTATTACATTACTGCAAAATTTTCTCCATTACTGTCTTTTGACTTTCCTCATATTGTCCTTGAACGCTTATAAGTTACACAGTTACCGCCAATTTTCGCTTTATTGAATAGTTTCATGCAGTCAGTTAAATTTTCATAAAAATCAAATACATTTTCAGATTAGTATAAGGTTCACTCGATTTATCGTTGCCAACTGACGGACATGGTTCAATCGTCTTAAAAAGCCATGAAACGAATATGATCGTAAGGTATTCGTTTCCTTTAATGCTTTACACTTTTGTATATATCAAATGATATATACCCCCATATCTATATGCCTCTGTTATATAAAAATGATATCACATAAAAATCGCACACTTTGCAAAGTCCCATTGAGATTTTACCTCACATATATAAAATTTAAATTCATTTTCTGTGTTATATTTGTTCATTTCTCTCTTATACCTCTGGCGAAATTTTACCAAAATCCGCAACAGTAGGAATACTCTTTCAGTTTTCAAATGTCACAGTATACAAAATATGTGTAGTTATATACTTTAACAAGGTGATATAGGTAAAATGGACCTCATTCAAATTTCTTGGCACCGTATACAACACGTTTAGGTTGTCGGTGGTTCTACTGCTTCTTCTTTTTCATCCGTAATTATAACCAACAGCAAACCAGAACATGTAAAAGCAAATGAAAGACTTGGATTTACGAAAGTATAGAGAGAGAATTCGTACGTGTTTGTAATGAAGTTTACTACATACTGCCGAAAATAAAAAAGCTTTTGTTGTATGTTTGCTACGTATTATAATCAAGTTAAGCTATATTAAAAAAAAGAAAGTAGCAAACTCATTTGCATTTTCTTATGCTAATATATGTTAATTACAGAGAAGTCCAGTGCAGTGGATTTGCATTTTATCCATTTATTTTCTAATTTACAAAATCTGCTTAGTAACAACTGAAATTTAATTGCATTTTAATGTTAAAGTTAGTAAACGAAAGTTTTTTTTTATTAAATTTTTGGGAACAACAAAATCTTGTACAACAGTTATTGAGTGATAGACATACAAGTCATAAAGTAACATTATCTTAAGATTTGTGTATTCTATGCATTAGTTTTATCTTGAGATAAAGATTTGTAGCTAATACCATTACAATATAATTAAACGGAACAAATTTAAAGAGCATCTAGTTGTCCTGAATTTTCAAATAATAGGTGATTTTGTACAATCTTACAACTTCCTTTGGGAAAATATTAATACTGCCAATTTTTCATAAGGATCAGAGAAGATTTAATCGAGTAATCGTGCAGACAGACGGACAAGGCTGAATCGTCTTAAAATGTCTTGAAACAAATTTGGTCTTAAGATACTTGGGGTCTAACACGTCTCCTTTAACGCGTTACACTTTTTCTTGTGCCAAATGATATTTGCCCCCATTCCTAAGAGTTTTTCTTCTTAATTGGCAGCAGCAACAGAAATTCATTTATCTGTAGCCGCACGTTGAAAAGAATTCCAAGCGCTTCGGTCTTTTACGCTCCGTAGATAGTTAGTCACACCAAGTGTAGATAGCTGCTCTTTCACCTAATCCATCCAACGAAGTGTTGGTGGCCCCCTCCTGCCCCGCTCAACGAGTTTATTGGCGAAAACCTTTCAAGCTGGAACATTTTTATACACTCGTACAACGATTCCATACCAGTCCATTCGGTCTATTTCAACGCGCTTGACTACGTCGATGTCGTTGTACAGCTCATATAGCTCATGATTCAATCGACGACGGTACTGGCCGTTAACAATGATGGGTCCAAATATTTTGCGAAGTATTTTTCTCTTAAAGACTGCCATAATAGGTTGAATCACTTGTGTCATTACCCAGGATTCTGCGCTGTAGAGCACGACAGATAGGTTCAGAGTCTGGTAGAGTAGAATCTTTGTTCTTCGAGAGAGTGCATTGTCATTAAATCACTTGCTTAACGCAGAGTAGAAGCGGTTTGCAATCAATACTCGTCTTTTGATTTTCAGGCTGACATTATTATTTTTGTTTATGGCGGAGCCAAAGTACAGAAAATCATCTACCACTTCAAAAGTTTAGTTGTCAACGTTCACGCTGCGTTCCAGACGAGTGGAATCGTTGTTCGTTGAAACAAATAACTTGGTTTTGTCCTCATTTATTACCGCATCCACTTCCGCCGACTGCTTTTCAATGCTCGAGAAAGCTGTAGTAACATCCCGCAATCCGCGACCAATGATATGTATATCATCGGCTTACGCGAGCAGCATATGACTTTTATTGAAGATGGTACCATTCCTGTTTACTAAAGCCTTCCACATGATCTTTTCCATTACGATGTAATGACAGTCTATCGCCTTGCCTAAAGCCTGGCTTGGTAGAAAATGCCTCTGTCAGTATTTTGCTAATCTTCACTAAAAACTTCGTGTCAGTCACTGTCATCCCACAAAGTCGTATTAGCTTCGCGGGGATACCAAACTCAGCCATAGCTGTAGCTTTGTATTCGATAAACACATGGTAGGTGTCGATCTGCATTTCTTTGGTCTTCTCCAGGATTTGTCGTAATGTGAATATCTGGTCGGTCGAGGAATTAACAGGTCTAAAGCCACCCAGATAAGGTCCAATCAGGTTCGCCAGAATGGGCTTAAGTCTTTCACATAACTCACTAGACAGGACCTTGTATGTGATGAATAAAAGGCTTGTTCCGCGAGATTTTGTATACACACTTGGATCGCCTTTTCTAAGCACAGGACAAAGACCACTCAGATTCCAATCATCGGGCATGCATTCCTAGAGCCAAATCGGGCTTATGAGCATGTTGCCAGATCATCGCCGCCGCCTTTAAAAAGCTCCGCCGATAGTCAATCGCGTCCCGCGGCTTTATTATTTTTAAGTCTTGCGATTGCCGTGCTGATCTCGTTTTGGCTCGGTGGTGGACAGTCTACTCTATCGTTTATGATTGGTGTGATTTCGTCATTTATACTGCCTTCGGGGACGAGTAGAGATCGAAAGTGTTCTCTCCATATTTGTAGCAGACTCTGAGTGTTCGTGACCAGATTTCCGTCTCTGTTCTTACAGGTGGGAATCCCTTTTCCAAAACCTTTGCTTTTAACCATTTGGTAGAACTCTTGGGCTTCACCTTTATCCCTGTAGTTTTCGATATCCTAGCTATCTCTTTTCTTCCACAGACGCTTTTTCCGCCTGAACAGGCGTTTTCTCTCCCTTCTTTTCTCATTACAATGCTCCGTCACTGCTCGCGTCGCCATTGGCTTCAGGTTTGCTTTGTGTGCATCATCCATTTCCTTAGATATTTCGCAACATTCATCAAAGCACCAGGGCATGGTTTTTCATAACCCAGTAGGGTCGTTGCTGCAGTCGTCATAGAATTCGCAATATGCTGCCACTGTGTGTCGGGAACATCAATACTAGGTAAGTTTGGGTGAACCAATTGAGAGAGTTGGTTGGAGTAGGCATTGGCTATATCAGTGGTATGCAGCTTTGTGATGTCTAACTTTCTTTGCGTTTGATTACGGGTGTTTTTAGCACTACTGATTGGTTGCACCTGGCATCACACGCACGTCCATAACGCTTGAGAGATGCATTCCATCAATTACCACGTGAACAATCTGATTTCTTGTATTTTGATCGGGACATATCCAGGTTGCCTTGTGGATATCTTTATGCGGGAATCTGGTTCCACTCACAACCATGTTTCGTGCCGACGCGAAATTAACCAGTCTGAATCCGTTATCGGAGGTTTGTTGTGCAGACTGCATTTTCCGACTGCTGAACCAAGATCATATTTCCTTCCTATTTTAGCATTAAAATCTCCCAAAACAATTTTAATGTCATGTGCAGGGAAGCAGTTCTCCAGGCTCTCGTAGAATGCATCTACACAAACCAGCGTAATGTAAAAATATTTCGCCTTGATGTGAATAGTGGCTTTTCGGTCGCTTACAGTGTTAAACCGCGAGACCAGATGTGAAAGTCTCTTGACGACTATGAATCCACATCCAAATTCGTGTCTTTCTGCATGGCAGCTGTAAATAATGTCACAGGTCTTTCGTCGTGTGCATTCCTGTCCCGACCATCGCATTTTCTGTATGGCGGTGTTCTTGAAGTTGTCGAGGACATCCACCAGTTGGTGGAGGCACCATCTCTGTATAGAGTTCGGACATTTTAGGTGCATATCCTTAAATCATGGTCCTTATAGCGTTTGCGTGAGTCGTCATCATTTTGGAGGGGGGTTCTTGTTTTTTCTTTACTTCGTGTTTTCATAATAATTGTTTCGTTTACGGAGATTGGCTTTATAGGCCACCGCGACCGATCCTAGTTTCTTGGGGCTGCCAAAGCCACTAAGAAAGCATCTGTGTTGAGCTTCAGTAACTTCTGTAACCTACTTCCTAAGACGCATCGGTGGTAGCATGCCGATTAGGTTACTCAACATTTCGCCTTATGTTATGTTAAACAAAAGAGCCCAAAACGTGACAAATTCCCCTATACGATACTTATTAACTTCAAATCGATATTAAATTATTATGGCATGTAACTTTTCAAAACGAATGATGCGGAACTTCTTCTTTTTGGGGCTACTTTCACGAGCAGTTCTCAGAATTGAGTCCCAAAATCATGTGTTCTACTGTGTAATGCAATGTTTGAATATATGGTCTTGTACCCTCTTTCGTTTTTGAAAAAAGTTAAAGTCTTAAACGCAACTGAGTTAAAGACAGATATTTATGCAAAATCTAATACTTTATTACAATTGTATTCCACCCACAGTGCATTTTTTGATGATTCGCTATTTTAAATGTCTTTTAGGCCTGCAACCGATTATCACAATTAATATAATTTATCATGAAAATGTTTGGATATGCAAATTGCAGTAGAACGTGTTCCACTCACAGGTTTACAAAAACCAAATACAATTCAATTAATCGTAAAAATGTTTTGTTGTGTTGTGTTGTAGAACCATAACTAGTAATTGAATTGACATCAATTTGTCACGTTTGCAAACATTAACATAAAAAAACATTAGATATATTTATATATGTATATCTAACTACTTGCGCTGTAGCAGATAACATTTTGTGTTATTTTGAATTTGTACCTGGTTTTTTTTTATACATGTATGTATGTATGTATATTGTCCTTTATAAAATTAATCATCTTTTGCTACCAATAAATAAGAGTTTAAGATAAAGTTGGAAAACCTCTAAAAATGTGTGTAAATATTCATAAACTGCACTTGTATTAAAATGTGTGGACGTCAACATACAGCGGCCAAACGTTTGCTAAGGAAGACAATAGTATCAGTTTTAAAATCCAAATGAAATTTGGCAAATGTTTTATTTTTCACATGTTGACATTTACATGACACAAGCAATGAATCATTCATGTCAGTTGTACCCTACATACGTGTATTACAGTTTGTGCAGTTTTACTTCTCAAAAATTTAGTTATAGTCATAAAAATACAAATAATTTGAAAAATTTTATATTTTGATTAAAAATATATTTTCGTTAAATTTTAAGATATTTTTTAGTTTTAACTATTTTAATAATTTTTTAATGATTACTTTCTATTTTTATTCATATTTTCAAAAGATAACAGTAAAGGTTTTTTTTTGTTTGCCACAAGTATATTGTAAAAGGTTTTCCAACGAGGGGCGTTATTGTGAATTGCCCGCTAATTCAGTAGCTGTCACTTTTGAAGCTTTTACTCTTGACATTTGACTAGTAGAAACGACGCCATTACTAAAAATGGAACGATACATGCTTCAACAACGCACTTAAATTATTAAAAATCACTAAAAAATGGTGAAAATCAGTCACAGGTCGCAAAACTAAAGCATTTTTTGGTCGTCGTAAAGCACCTTGTCGGACCGCAATACAGAAATTAGTAGAAAATTTTGAGATGTTGGAATGTGAAGAATAAAATAAATATTGCTGCTGTAGCCCAAAGTGTTGAAGAAAACCCATTCCTCGTCGTTCTTTAGAATTGGGCATTCCATGAACGTCATTACACCGTATTTTGCATAAAGACTTCGGTCTTAAGGCTTATAAAGTTCGGTTAACACAAGAACTCAAGCCGGCCGATCATCAACAATGTCGTGTCTTTGCTGATTGGGTCCTTGAAATACATGCAAATGATCCAGAATTTCATTGAAAAATCATCTTGACTGATGAGGCCCATTTCCACCTCGGTGGCTACGTCAACAAGCAAAACTGTCGCATCTTGGCCTCGGAAAACCAAAGAGTTTGGTGCGGTTTATGATCCGGCGGGGTCATTGGGCCTTACTTTTTCGAAAATGAGATTGGATCAACAGTTACGGTGAATGGATTGCGCTATCGAGAGATGATTAATGATTTTTTATGACCGGAGTTGAATGGTATTGATCTGGACAACGTGTACATTCAACAAGACGGCACTACGTGCCATACAAGCAACGAAACCATTGATTTTTTACGGGAAAAGTTTCCGGACCGTGTTATCTCTCTAAGAGGTGGCCACCTAGACCTTGTGATTTAACACCTTGCGACCTCTTCCTTTTGAGCCACGTGAAAGATAAGGTCTACGCCAACAGCCCAATTTCGATTCAATACCACAAAGATACAATTCGTGAGGCTATCGAGAACATAGGGCAGCCACTTTGCGATTTGGATGTGGAAATTTTCATTTCCATGAAAAGGATATGGTTCTGTAAGCGTGCTCGTGGTGGCCATTTGGCTGATCTTGTTTTTCATTATTAACGGCATACCTTCCTCTTTATTATGTAATAAACATCTGATCATTTATCTCAAAAAATGATTTTTTTTCTTTGAATACCAAAATAGCAGCTTTTATTGAATAAAACACAAATTATTTAGGAAATTATTGTCATTTATTTTTATTATGATAATATTGATATGGTTCAATTATGTATGGAACAAAATATCGGCCAAATTACCGCCACGACCTCGGTGGCATAATTGAGGTTCTATGCCGTTAATGTGCCGAATTATCTCATCCTTTAGCTCTTGAATTGTTGCTGGCTTATCGACGTACACTTTTTCTTTCAAATAACCCCAACGGTGTAAAATCACATGATCTTGGCGTCCAATTGACATCGACACCACGTGAGATAACATGGCCATTGAATATGTCGCGCAAGTGGCACCGTCCTGTTGAAACCACATATCTTTCAATTCGGGCCATAAAAAGTTCGTTATAATCTTACGATAGCAAACACCATTCACAGTAACAGCCTGACCGGCCTCATTTTGAAAAAAATACGGCCAGATGATGCCGCTAGCCCATAAACCGCACCAAACAGTCACTCTTTGTGGGTGCATTGGTTTTTCGACAGTCCCCCTTGGATTAACATTCGACTAAATGCGGCAATTTTGGTTATTAACGATTCCTCTAAAGTGAAAATGTGCCTCATCACTGAAGATGATTTGCACCAAAAATTGATGATCCACTGTTGCCATTTCTTGCCAACATTCTGACGACCTTTGAAATGGTCAAGAGGCTTTAGTTCACGAGTCAGTTGCACCTTGTAAGCGTTTAAAAGCAAGTCTTAATGTATAACGTTCATCGACGACGAGCGTGAGAGGTGCAATTGTTGGGCACGACGACGAGTTGAGATGGACGGCTCCTCAGCCACACTATCGCAAACAGCAGCAATATTTTCTGCAGTACGAGCTGTACGCGCATCACTGGTGCTTTCACATCTCCTACAGACCCCGTTTGCTAAAATTTTCCACGTTTTTTCCGATTGTGCGCACATTTGGACGATTAAATTGACCGAAAAAATCACGAAGTGCACGATATGCATTTTGATTTTAACGCCCATTTTCATAATAAGCCTGAATAACTTTAACGCGTTGCTCGACTGTGTTTCTTTCCATGGTTCAAATTGAGTTAGTCTGAAATTGAGAAATGTCAAATGGAATGCAGAAAAGAACCTGACGTTTAGGAGTGGTTGACATTCAACATCGGCCCTTACAATTTAACCACCATTTATATGCATCAATTATTATCTCCATAGTCTTAAGTAAGTAAGAAGGAAGATAGCCTAATTGGTTTCAAATCCTTGGCTTTAGCGTGGGATGCCTTACCTTACAATTTTGTAGGTTGCCCATCTCGTTGGATTGAATGAGCTTCAGACAGGCTTTGAAGATTGTCAGAAGTCAGGGTGTCAATTCTTCGATATTCTTTATAGATCCGCGGGATTACTTCCATTGGGTCCCGGTGATTTAAAAGAGTGGAAACTTTTGATAGCCCATTGAATTCTTAGTTTAGTTATCTGTATGTCGGAGGTATCAAAGTTATAGATGACCGAGTTTTCCATAAACTTTCCCGAAAACCTGGGAAGTGTGCTTCCATCAGCACGTCGAGAGTTTCGAGGGTGTTAGTGGTCCATGTACCATCTAGTCTTTGTATGTTCGATGGTATTGTTGGATTCGAGGATAAAATCTTACGTAGCCGCAAATATTTACCAGTGTGAGTTAGCTATGGCTTTCCTGTCAGTTCCGCTGCAGGACTTTTCCCATGCCTCAGCTAAGACGTTAGTTAATATTTCAACCGTTGAGTCCAGTGTAGACTTATCATTGATAGAGGCCGGACAGCTGAGTAACATTCTCTCTAAAAGATGAGCCAGTTTGTTTTTCTTCTATTAATATGACTATCTTCGGTTTCCACTTTGAACAAAAGGTCAAAGTCGATATATAGATGGTCAGAAAACGAGCAATCTGTCGATACTCTCCAATTACTGGCAATGTTCGAGTATTTATCGTTAATAAGTGACAACAAAATAGAGTTCGTTACCCCAGGGTAACGATTGAATGGGTAACGCATGAATGGTGCGCATTGGCATCCGCACATATGATTGCAGGAATGTTCCTATTGTTTAAGTAGGACGTTACCTTTCTTACGGTGGGGTCAGGTGGATCATCTGCATGGTCGTGTGCCATGTAGCAACTGATAATTCAAATTACCTGACCATTGCTCTCGATTGCTGCCATACAATTGTCCTTATCGCACAAGTGGGTCCAGACAACCCAAATTTAAAAAAACGTAATGGGAACCCAGGGACTTGGACAAATGAACAATAATGAATAACTTTTCACTGGAACCTGTGCAAATAACGGTCTCACTATCGGCGGCACTATCTTATCTCACAGGGACTTACACAAAGTTACATGGGTTTCCCCTGATCACCGAATAGAAACTCAAATTGACAACATTGCAAAAAGTGGCGTGGTTCATTACTGGATGTACGCAGCTGGAGCTTCAAATCACCACTTGCTTGTAGGGGAGATACGACTGCAAATATCTGCAATCCGGCGACAAAAAAACAAAAAACTCTACCAAGACGATATAACGTAGTTAAACTTAAGCCCACTCATGTACGCGAAAGCTATATCGATTTCCTAAGGACCCGGAGAGGACCCAGAGAGCGTAAAGTGTTTATGTCAGATAATACTTGGCAACTTATTTTAGATAGCAGACGCTGGAAAGGCGCCATAAACGCTGCCCGAACGAAAGTCTCAAAATCACGTCTACAAGCTCAATATACCACCTTAAATAGCCTGATCAAAACATGTGCGCGGCGAGATAAGCGCGTTTGTACGGAAAACATGGGAATGCCCGTACAACCACATAGCCTCTAAAAGTTCCGAATGGGGGAGTTGCGTGGTTCGAGGAGCGGCAAAGGGCAATATGGTCCGATTACTATGCCGACATACTGTCAATTCCGCAACCTACAAATGTCGGGCAAAACCACTGCTCTTCTCATGAAACTATAGCTGACATGAGTACAGTCTGTCCCGATAAAACCGAGATATCTATAATACATATTATCGAAGACTTTTCGTTATCCCATTCTCCACTAAAAGAACTAAGTAAGGTAGTCCTAATTAAGCAGCCAGAAAAAGAAGATCTCACAAAATGTTAAAACTGGAGAGTCATAACACCCTTTACTATGGTCAACAATGTGTGAGCCACTATAATTCACCCCAGGCTGTAATCCTTACTTGCAGCAGATCTTCGCATTGAGCAAGCCGGTTTAAGAGCACACCGATATATTTATCACCACTGTTATTTAACATCGTACTGGATTCGGTCATGCAGGGAACAAGTCGCATTAGAAGGGGCATCACATGAGGTAGGAATGGTCGACTGGAAGATCTGGACTATGCCGATGATATATGTCTGCTCGCCCACAACCACTATGATATATCAGACAAATTGGATTGAGTACACCGCATAAACAAATATTATATAATCCTTCCAAGTTCATTGTCAACAATGTAGAACTCGAAGAAGTTCAGTCTTTTTGCTATCTGGCGAGCATTATATCCACCACCGGTGGCTCACGTTAGGATATTGCAAATCGCATAAAAAATGCAAATCAGTCCTTTGGAGCACTGAAAAAAGTATGGAAATCTCCCCAATGGCACCTTAAAACTATGCTCCGCCTTTTTTCTTCGAGTGTGAAATCTACACTCCTATACGGCTGTTAGTCATGGAATTGTACAGCAGGTGACATAAAATCATTGCCAGCTTTTTGTCATTGGAAGATATTGAAAATTCTTTTGCCCAAATGTAATTTCTAGTCGAGTCCTCTGGCATAGAACTGGCGAAACACCAATCCGCAACGAAATTACGATGAGAGCTGGATTGGCCATGTTATAAGACGATTCCAGAAAGATATTTCTATGATGGCAATTGAGTAGAGCTCTCAAGGCAGCAGATGACGATGCAGACACATGGAGAACGTTACTAGAATCCAAAATCAAAGAATCTGGAATGACTTGGTCCGAAATAAAACTTATGGCGCAAGATAGATTTCGTGGTAAGAATTTTGTTACGGCCCTTTACTCCAGTCTGGAGCCATAGGAATCAAATGTATACATATCGTATAAGTTTATTTTTACCAAAATTCACATAATAAAAGAAAATCCTTTTCTTTTATTTCAAGATCAAGGAGCAACCAAAAAACGTTTGGATCTATAAACATTTTTTTGTTGCGTGTATGGTCGTTCATTTGCTTGGAAAGAACCATAAGTATAGCGGTGTATTTGTAGAAAAGGTGGGCAAGAATTGATTTTTTTAAAAATGGTAGATTTTGACATAACAATATATAAATCAATATATTGGGACGTGCAGTTATAAATTACTCGAAATTTCAGGGCCTTGTCTTACTAAAACTGTGGAAACTTAAAAAATGGGTCAATATTTAAATCTTTAAACTATCCATATACTATTGAGAGTACATTTATCTCAAATATTTTTAGCTTTGACATAAATTCTGTTTTTAAGTCTTTGTCATCTCTTAAGTTTTCCTGTAAACCAGGTCCGGATGATATTCCTGCCTGCATTTTGCGTGGGTGTGCTTCGAGTCTTTGTTATCCCTTGACTGATATTTTTAACAAGCTTTTGAGATTAGATCATCGTATTTTGTTGATGAAACTTGATCGTGTGGGATTTCCTGAGAATCTCCTTCATTGGATCAAATCTTACCTTTCTGGAAGGACACAACGTGTCATGTTTTATAATACAGTGTCCAGGGTGGTTAATGTAACATCCGGTGTTCCTCAGGGTAGTCATTTAGGCCCTTCGCTATTTTTGTTATTCTTTAATGATCTTTTTTCCATTATCTACTTTCTACTTATGTACGCTGATGATGTGAAGTTATTTAGCAGCTGTGGCGCTACCATCAGTATAATTAGACTTCAGAATGATATTGACCGCTTTGTTAATTGGTGCAAGGACAATTTAATGGATCTCAACTTTAAGAAGTGTAAACATATGTCATTTTTTCGCTGTAATATAATTTTATCTACATATTCTATTGATGGTCTTGTATTCTTGGATTCTGTTACCACATTTATTGATCTTGGCGTTCTTATGGCCAGGAAATTGGACTTTATATATATAAAAGGCTTGGGTGACTGACTGATCACTCCCCAGGCCAAACGGTTAAAGCTAGAGCCGTGAAATTTGGAATGTAGGTTCCTTTTATGACGTTGGCGCGCACTAAGACGGGATTTTTGGAAATTCGGACTGGAAGCGGGTAAAGCTGGCGCGGTACCGCCCCATACAACTAGAATTTTGAAAAAGCTGTATCTTTTAAACCATTATAGGTACAAAGTTGACATTTGGTACGTATGCCCGACGTGTAAGAAAAAATACTTTGTTTGCGGAAAGGGGGCGGTGCCACGCCCCTTTTTAAAAAAATAAAACTTGTGCCATAACCTAGACCAATCGGCTTTTTTTTAAATCCGATATTTCTGGGTCAAAAAAATCGAAAAAGGGATACAAATATTTTTATCGCCCAGACCAATAATGATATAATTATTATAATTTATATAGGCTTGATCCCTATGGAATTAGAACGACGCAAGGAAGCTTTTCGAAATTCTTACCTATTAGGGGTAAAAAAGGCCGAAAAGAGTTAAGACTGGTACTAAATGGCTAAAGCTATTGTGTCAAATTAAATTTAAATCAATATTTTAGTTGTGCGTTGTGAAGTAATTTTTCGAAATGCGATTTTTAGTTGTAAAAATACCGGAAAATGGATAATACTGGTACTATTGCCCAAACTAAACGTCTAAAGCTATAATCGTACCAATCCATTTCAGGTGTGCGATACAAACGATACAACGCGAGCCGGGAAGCTAGTATCTCCTATAAGCATGGTTGTCAATAGATCTAGATCTACATTTGGATTTATTAAAAGATGGGCTAAGGAATTCTCTGATCCGTACATCACTAAACATTTATACATATCTCTAGTTAGACCTTTGCTGGAATATGCCTCTGTTGTTTGGAATCCACATTACCGTGTACATATGCATTCCATTGAATCAGTGCAAAAGCAATTTTTGTTATTCTGCCTTCGTGTATTTGGTTGGAGATGTGACAATAATTTGCCGTCGTATGAGAGTAGATTAAAACTTATTAGACAGCCTACTCTTGAGAGTAGAAGGACTTTGTTTGGGGTTTCGTTTGTTTGCAGACTCTTGGATGGTGATGCTGATTCAACATTTCTGCTTTCGAATGTAAATTTCAATGTCCCTTGTTGATTCTCTAGACACTTTTACCCAATATCTTTAAATTTCCATAGGACAAATTATGCGAATTCTTACCCCTTCCGTAGAATTTGTAATGATTACAAGCAACTTCGTGATGTAGTAAATTATAATAGTGATATCGGAATGTTGAAACTTTGTATTATGAGACATCTGAACTGAATACCATAGTTGTCGTCTTATCGATATTTTTTTATATGTTATCTATTTGTTATTCAGATGATGATTTTTTGTAGCTGATACAAATTTTTTTTTTTTCGGGTTGTAAACTACTCTAAACTTATCCGCCAAAGTCCAGACCTTGGTGTGTACGTTGTCCTACGTTAAAGGACAGTGCCCTCCCGGCTGTAGGGGCGGGTAAGTGTGAGGCGTGGGAACGTTCGATAAAAAAAAGACACTCGCATAATCGATAACCTGAGTTTCTTCACCCGTAACTCACGATTTTGCCACTACCAACAACCTACTAGGACAATTATACATAGTGTTGCATTTAAAATTTGTTATCACTTAATCACCGTGATAAAGGTTGTCAAAAAAGTCTTGCGGTATTTTTATTCAATTTTCAATTGTTCATAAAGTTGGTTATACTAATAATGCGATTTAAGTGAAATATGCGCCGTTTTGTTCGATGACGAGTTCCCAACGAGATGCCAACTTCATAATGCCCCTCTTATAGAAGCTCGCTTCCCTATTGTCAAAAAACTCGGAGAGCCAATTTTCACAGGACTCTCTTGTGGCCAACTTCCGACTACCAAGCTCGTTCGCCATGGACAGATGTAGGTGGTAATCACTTGGTGCGAGATCCGGACTATACGGTGGATGCAAAAGAACCTCCCATCCGAGCTCTCGGAGCTTCTGGCGCGTCACCAAAGATGTGTGTGGCCTGGCGTTGTCCTGATGGAAGACAATTCGGCCTCTGTTGATCAAAGATGGCCTCTTCTGCATGAGTGCTGCATTCAAGCGGTCCAGTTGTTGGCAGTACAGGTCCGAATTGAGCGTTTGGCCATAGGGGAGCAGCTCATAGTGGATGATTCCCTGCCAATCCCACCAAACACCCAGAAGAATCTTCCCGGCCGTCAATCCAGGCTTGGCCACCGTCTGGGCAGCTTCACCGCTTTTCGACCACGACCGTTTGAGCTTCACGTTGTCGTAAGTGACCCTCTTTTCATCGCCAGTCACCATCCGCTTCAAAAACGGGTCGATTTTGTTGCGGTTCAGAAGCGATTCGCATGCATCCATACGGGCAAAAATGTTTTTTTGCGTCAAGTCGTGTGGCACCCATACATCGAGCTTCTTTTTGAATCCAAGCTTCTTCAAATGGTTTATAACGGTTTGATGACTCATGCCCAGCTCTTGGCCGATGCTACGGCTGCTACTATGCCGGTCTCTTTCGATCAATTCAGCGATTTTATCGCAATTTTCGACGACAGGCCTTCCGGACCGTGGCGTATCTTCGATCACCTCTGCACCAGAACGAAAACGTTGAAATCATCGTTGTGCGGTGGAAATGGAAACTGTATCGGGTCCATAATTTGCAAAAATTTTATTGGTAGCATGAGATGCATTTTTGCCTTTATCGTAGTAGTACTGTAAAATATGCCGTATTTTCTCTTTAATTTGCTCCATGTTTGCGACTATAACTCACGAACGACTAAAAACAAACAACAATAAATCAAACACATGTTAGCGCGTGAAAAGAGCTTTCCAAAAAGCTCTAGCGTGAACCGATGCGACGAATACAACTAGAACTACGCGCTTGCAAAGACAAGCTTGCGGAAATACCGCAAGACTTTTTTGACAACCATTATTTATTTGATACATTTAAAAATAACAATCAAAGTCCAAACTATCTGACAAATTCTAGTTCACCTAATGTAGAGTCCTTATGCCTAATATTTATGCTGTCCTGTTGTTTTAACTGTACAATGCTTGGCTTTTAACTTTCGGAACACTTCAATATGCACATGGCAACAAATACATTTAGAGTGCATATACAAATGTATTTGACCATTAGGTAAAATATCCATTCAAGCCCATAGATATGTTTGCGTATCCAAATAGATATGTGTATTGAGGCTCATACATAGATGCATACGTAGTCCATGCATGTACTATAGAAAAATGTCCATCCATTTGAATTGCGAGTGCACTGATGTTGATGGGCAGAACAATAAAAAATCATTTATTTTTACATTGGGCACAAATTTGAATTGGTGGTTCGGTTTGCAATTTTCCATCGTATATAAGTGCAAAATATCAAATTCAAATTTAACAGTTAAATGAATCAATGAAATTCAATTTATTGTCCAATGTCGAATATAGTTTTGGCCACAACACGTAACCCCAACTAACGGCTATTGTTTTTGTTGGCATTATTCATAGTGTTTCGTAAATACATCTACGAATACTGTAATTTAATTCATATTATATTTGATTTTTTACGTTCACACGTACAACAAAAGTGGAATTTTTATTTGTCATTTTGTTCGTCAATTATTGATCGAATACGTACAATTAAGGTCAGATACCTTTATAAGCAAACTTTAAATACTGCCACCCTTAAGGAGGAGGGTATATATGAAAACCAGAAATCTGACATACACATACCTCCACCCTAAGTGTTTTCTCCGTAATTTAGATGGATTATGCTTAAGGTTTTGCTAAAGCGCAAGTTTAATGTTATTAAAGTTTTATTTACAACAATATGTTAAACTGTAATATTATAAGAAACTGTGTAAAAAATTGCCACAATTTTTTAATGCACTCTAAAAAAACAAAATAAAGAAGTGTAACATCCCAATCAACTCAACACTGTGAATTTTCCCACATTTAAAAAAATTTTCTGAAATATTCTCTACATTTCCCAGTTCATAAAACTGAGAATTTAAAAATTTTATTTGAATTTATTTTATTTTCATAGACTTCGATGGTGGTAAAAAACAGTTTAACGCAAATATGATTTTAAACTAGTAAGGCGGTTATATTCGGCTATGCCGAAACTCAGATACCCTTAACAATTTGTAAAAATGATGATAAAACTGGTTATTTCCACTACAACCATATTTTATTAAACGTTGTATTATTAAACAGGGGAGTTGGTGAGAAGTGGACGTTACTTTTAGCTTCACACATCCATTTTTTGTCAATAATTTTTATCAGAGCATATTTTTATGAATTCTGTAACTCTCCAAAGATGGGAATTAGTGTGGGATGTGGGAGTAGTTTAAATTCGATCTTGCTCATTTTGGAACAAAACCTCTGCTTCTGTCCATACCAAATTTTAGCCCGAAAGCTCATAAACTACGGGGACATACAGACGGGCACCCCCAAAAAGGGGGAGTTTGTATGGAAGGTGGGAGAAGTATTCGTCCGATATCGTACAGCATTAAAGCTTGTATATCAAATTTCAGCTCTAACCTACGGCTGTAATGGCGGGGGTAGTTAGGCGGACACCCCAGAAAAAGGTAGTTTGAATAAGAGGTGGGAGTAGTTTTTTACCGACATTACTTATCTTAGAGAGTAGCCTCCGCTTACATATTGAATCTTGCGTACAAAATATCAGCTTTATACCTCTTAAAATACGGCTGCAATCGCAAGGACATACCCCAAAAAGGGAGAGTTTGTGAGGGAGGTGAGAGTAGTTTTTGACCGATCGGGCTCATCTTAGAAATTAAACTTCGCTTTGAGGATAAAAGCTTGCATTCCAAATTACAGCTCGATATCTTTTAAACTGCGGGGACGGATAAACTTAAAAAAACTTAATTTCCCTTTGCACCCCATGAATGAGGTATGGGATAGCTCTCGCGTTGTTGTGAATTAACACGCTTTCTATTTTTAGATTCACAACTAACGGCACCTACTTATTTATCGACGAATGCGAACGTCACTGTTTGAGAAGCTCTTACTAGACACGCCGATTGACTCGACACTTAATACTGCGAAGTTGCTGTCAACAACATTCGAGGGGAGCCGAACGATTTCTTAAAAAATCGTTGTATGGGTAAATTAAATGGACCGATTGCAATTATATTTCCTCTGTGTGATACTGTCCATAGGGCCTCTGTCATAGGCTACATGAAAACATAATTAGACAAAGGGGCGTGGTACCGCCCACACAATCCGAAATTTCAATTAATCATATCTCAAAAGTCATTAGAGGTATGAAGATGAGATTTGCTGCATATGTAAATGGTACAAGGGGGAGTACGTCTCGCTGGAAAATGGGCGGTACCACGCCCCTTTTTAAAAATTTTTTATTTCGGCGAAATAAATAGACCGATTTCAATAAAGTTTGCACTGTGTAGTACTATTTCCGTAGGACCTCTCTCATAGGCTACATAGAAACATAATAAGACAAAGAGCCGTGACACCGCTCATACAAACCAAAATTTCAATGAGTCATATTTCAGGAGCCATTAAAAGCGTTGCCACGCCCCTTTTGCAAATATTGTTATGTCGGTCATAATAATAGAATGATTGTAATAAAATTTTTATAATTTATATATTTGAAATTGCTTGACTTACTAATTGGGTCATCTGGGGTGGTTGTTCTGCTTTTCGAGTAAACATTAGCAAAGAATAGATTTTTGGAAATTCTCTCTTTAAGGTACCATCGCTCACACCAATCGGCTAAAGCTATAATCGCGAGTATTGATATGGGCATGCTTACTATCAAATTGGATTAAAGGTTTTTTCGAAAGCCGATATTTCTGGATAAAAAATCGAAAAAGGGATACAAATGTTACTGTCCAAACGGCTAATGGTATAATAATGATAATTTATATCGGGTAAAAGGGGGGGGGGGGGTGGTCGAAAATGGATAAAACTAGTGTTAAACGGCTGAATGTATAGTCGCAAAAATTTAAGTGAATATTTTATTTGTGCGATATGAATAATTTTTCGAAATTCGTTCTTTAGGTGTAAAAATAGCGAAAATAAGATAAAACTGGTACTATCGCCCAGTCCAAATGCCTAAGGGTAGAGTAAATGTAAATGTAAGTAGGTAAATTTATATAAATTATATAATTAAATAAATTGCTGCCTACAGAATTAGAAAGCCGCCAGATAGCGTTTTTAGAAATTCGAACATTAAGGAGTATAAATGGCCGAAAAGAGATATAACTGGACCAAACGGGACTGAAGTGGTACAATCATTCAGACTACAATCACATAAATAGGGTGTTCGTTTTTCTTATTAAGAGCTTACATTTTACGTATATTGCTTAAACTCTTAAGAAGTCGAACTAAAACCAAAACAAAGTCCAAAATCAAAGAAGGGTTGGGTGTTCGATGACATCCTTAACATCCCATATAAACTGATATGTCTACTAAGTATTAATGCAGTCAGTTAACAAGAAATTTCATTCGCTGACACTACTGATTATTGCATCTTGCAAGTTAGAGCCAAGTATAAGACCCTAAGGAGATTATGTTAATTGCAAAACACACGTGGATGCAGTACGGCACATGGGTAAACACGCCAACAGTACAGCACGCTCAAATGATAACATCTTACTTCTATCATGCACATGTCACAAATGATACACAATACATTTTGCGAACAGCTTGCCTGCTCAAATCCCGGTCGTATCTCACCGCCCTGCATACTTGGCCTACTAAGCTATATTGCGGGAAATGATATTTTCTTTCTGATAAAATATAAAAATAACACATTTTCCAAACTAATATAAAACATTTGTGCCGTCCCAACAATTACCAATATTTTGACCTAATTTTAACTTAGTAATAAAAATGTCTACCGGCAACCTAGTGGTGTTTAGTGCAGTCCATCATAAATTTTTGGCAGTAAAGATGTTGTGCCCCAGGGCGCCACTACCCACTACCCTGTTATTAAAATTTTGACAAAGCATATAAAATCTCCTTCTACATATATAAAACAGACCAAAATACTTAATATTTGTTTGAACTTTATTAATTTTTTTGTTGAGTTTTTGTTTAAGTACAAAATGTTTGGGTTTTTTCGGGTATAATTTTGGCAACAAACAATAATAAATAGTTTTTGTTCACAGTTATTAGTTAGAAATTTTGTTCATCAATTAAAACTAGTCAACGAAATATGTATTAAATTTAATCGTTTTGTTCAAATTCCTTACGACAATACGAAAAATAAATAAATTAATAAATAATACGCATTAAAAATATAATTCCCTGCTGGTCTGTACAAACAACAAGGAAATCGTACAAAATATTGAAATATTTTACAAAAAAAAAGAAAGAAAGAAAATATAGGAGAGCCAGTGCGTGAGCCAGTACCCGGGCCAATGTGAATGGTAGTGAAGAAGCATTTGTACGTACATCATATGCACACAACACATCAGCCAATTCGAAGATGCTTTCACAGAGGACGCCGGTGTAATCACCCTCTTCAATCATCTTTACATGGCGGTAATCATGTGAGTGTCATCTTCGTTTTTGGTGATCAATTTTTTTTCGTATGAGCGATTATCGCCCAAATTCGATTGTTCTTTGTTTTCATCTGAGACATCGTCATCATTTTGAGTCTCTGTCGTGTATGAATTTGGTGTGGGAGGTGGTGATTCTCGTTCCTCGTTTTCTTCGTAGATAACGTCGCAGTTGGTGGGTATTGTTTTTGGCGGGGGCTTTTTAATTTGTTTCGCTTTTTTGACATTTACGCCATTCTGCTGCATTTCGTTCATCTGATTTTGCATCTCACGCAAACGATCTGTCAACAAGTACATATCACGCTCTTGCGATTCACATCGTGTACGCAGCTCAGAAATTTCGCGTAAGTCCTCGGGCCGAGGATCACGTCTTTCGTAGCGCATACGCATTTCTTCGAACAGGTTGGTAAGGCAGCGACATTTTCTATGTAGTTGTTCAATTTCGTTGGCGTTGCTAATATCGCGCTTATCGAGAGCGGCTTTTTCAAAATCGTAAGCAGCTTTGAGATCTTTAAGGTCACGCGAGTGTCGCGTTTCAATTTCCTTTATCCGTTCCTCAAGATGCGCCACTTTTTTCCTATGTCGTTCCGATAACTCCTGCAGGGCTTCATCTCTTTCGGCCATTAGTTTGGCTTTCACTTTTTGAAGTTCCGTTTTATGTTGCTCAGTCAACTCTTGTGTATTAATCTGCAGCTCTTTAGAGAACTCCTCTTTGACGTGTTGAAGGCGTTCTCGAAACTTGTCCTCCATTTCGGATTTTTCCTTTTCAAATTCTTGTCGTAGCGATGTTTCCAGGGCTTCACGCCTCTCTTCTTCTTGACACATGGCTTTTTGAAACTCTCGATCAGCACGATCCAAATGCATGCGCGTTTGCAGTAAGGCATTGTCAGATTTCTCTCGCAACTCAACGAACTCTTCCGACTTGCGATCAAGGCGTTCCTGCACTTCTGCAAGTTCTGCACGCAATTCTTCCTCGTTGTCGGTGTAACGATTTGTGAGTGCCTTTAATTCCTCAACATGTTCAACTTGAAGCTTATCTAACTCATCGCGTCGTTCGTCGACATAAACAGATTCCAGTTCTACTTTCAGTCTTGTCATCTCTGTGTAAAGTTTATCTTCCCAAAATGCGGCAGCTTCGTTGCGTACTTCATCGATGCGATAAATCATTTGACGTTCTTTATCATAAAGAGCGTTATCACAATGGAATTTGATTTTCCGTACAGCTTCTATTTGTTCTTCGAGACTCTCGTTTGCCGTCGTCAGGTCTTTCTTTAACGTTTCAATTTGATTCATAAGCGTTTGTATCGACTGAGCCTGCTCACTGACTACACCACGTAACGAATTCACCTGCGCTTGGTATACCTTAAGATCATCGATCTCTTTGCGCAGTGTTTCTAATTCTTCTTCAAGAATTTCAACATTTTCCACAGCCTCCTTCCGGCCACACTCGGCTTTGTCGATGCGATCTTTACATTGCCTTTGCGTTTGACGCAGTTGCCACTCACAGTCGGTCATAATGGATTCTTCGCGATCTGAAAGGGAAAGAGAGAAACCAAAATACAGGGAAGTAGTTGTGGAAGGATTAACAAAAATATGTATTTAATTTTGAAACATTATTATAATTTGTTTTTAATAGTCGGCCCGGCAATGTTTAGCTATTGCAAAGTAGAAGGATAACTAAACTGATTAAATTCAAGTATCCTACATTTATCTGTTCGAAAGTTGCCCGACACTGACCTAACTTGCACCGTAAAGTTTTTACGCTTACCCATATTTTGTGTCCGTAGCATTTCGAATTCTCGCTGCCATTTATCTTCACATATTTTACGCTCATTTTCAGAATTTTCCAAAGCATTCTTCAAAAGGCGGATCTGTTCTTCCAGATCGATGCGTATCTTTTCGACCTCTTCTCGTGACTCCTCGGCATCGCTCTGAGCTTGAGCTAGTTGTGTTTGCAGGTTACTTGCCAAACTTTGTGTTTGATGGTATTTCTCCTGCAGTTCATTGTACTGGATTTCGAGTTCATCTAAAATTGGAATAAACAATTTTTTAATAAAAAGGTCTGACCCTTTAGGCAAGCTCTGGACAAACCATATTTTTGTTTCAATTCATCTTCACATTCACTGTAACGATGCCGTAGGTTGGTTTTTTCATCCTCTAGTAGTTTTAACTTCTTGCGAACATACTCATCATCTCGTTGAGCTGCGTTCAATTCACCTTGTAATCCTATTAAAAAGTAGGCAAGGAATTGCATAAATTAAAATAGGTATATTTGATGGATGCTGTACTTACGTTCGACATTCCATGTTTTCGCAGATAGTTCTTGTTCCAGGCTTTCAATTTTCATTTGCATTATATTAATTTTCGTTTGCAGATTGCTCACATTTTTATGGGCATCTTCCAGTTGTGAGCTAAATTGAGTTTTCTGCTCTAACAGTTCCTTTCTGCAATAAAAAATGGAGAGACGTAAATTATGTTGCTAATATTAATACGATTATTTAAGTCAAGCATGTCACTAACAAGACCGGCATAACTCAAAAAACGTGGCTAATATCCTCCAATCGTGCTCAAACTTTGGCTATGGTAATATCTGCAAAGATTTATAATTTTGAGGGGGTAGCACTGACTAAAATTCAACATAAATTTTTACGACCACCCTAGTGAACACGCCCCGATGGAAGACAAAGACGACGACATTAACAATACATTCTATAGTCCAGCAGCCGGAAAATTCTGTCTACACAACACCTCCGACAACGGATTCAGACTGGTTAGTTTTGCGTCGCCAAGAAACATAGTAGTGAGTGGAACCAGATTTCCGCATAAATATATCAACAAGGCAACCTGGATATCCCCTGATCAAAACACAAGAAACCAGGTTGATCACGAGGTAATCGATGGCAGGCATAACTAAATCGTTATGATCGTGGGTGTGATGCGTGGTACAAATATTAACTCAGATAACCACCAAGGTACGAACGCGATTAAGAAGTGCTAAAAATGCTCGTTACCAAACGCAAAGGATAGCCAAAGTCTTCTCCAACCAACTCTTTCATGTCGTGCAATGTCTGAGAAAATGAATGCTGCATATAGGGCAAAACTGCAGCCAATGGCAACGCATGAGGTGACTGACCAGTATAATGAGAAAAGGAGGGAGAAAAAAATGCCACTTCAGGCGAAAAAAGCGTCTTGGAAGGAAAGAGAGATCCAGAATATCGAAAATAGCTTGGATTGAGTTGAAGCCCGGAAGTTCTTACTTAAAACTTAATTTCCCTTTGCACCCCATGAATGAGGTATGGGATAGCTTCTCGCGTTGTTGTGAATTAACACACTTTCTATTTTTAGATTCACAACTAACGGCACCTACTTATTTATCGATGAATGCGAACGTCACTGTTTTGAGAAGCTCTTACTAGACACGACGATTGAATCGACGCTTAATACTGCGAAGTTGCTGTCAAAAAACATTCGAGGGGAGCCGACAATGAAAGAAAATTTTATTTCTTTTTTTCTTTTTTTTAAGATGACTGGAGCCAGGTTTGAACCTGCGATCTCCCGCATGGTAGTCGCGTGTTCTAACCACTATGTCACGGCCGGTCCGGAAGTTCTACAAAAGGTAAAAAGCAATGGTTTTGCATCGGGATTTCCCACCTGTAAGTGCAGAGATGGAAATCTGATCACGAAAACTCGGAGTATTCTGCAAATATGGAGGGAAAACTTTCGTTCTCTGTTCGTTCCCAGAGGCAGCATAAGTGACGAAATCACGCAAATCATCGCCGCGGTGTAGATTGTCCACCACGGAGCCAGAAAAAGATTAGCACGCTAATTACATGGCTCAAAAATAATAAAGATGCGGCAGCCGAAGGATTGCCAGCAGCACATAAACACGGTTTTGGTAAAGAATGCATGCCACAATGATTAAAATCAGAGTGTTCTACGATTCAAGTTAGTGAACCAATCAGCCTTTTACCCATCGCGTACTATGTCCTGTCTGGTGGGTATCACCTGTTTCAGTGTGGCTATAGACATACCAGATATTCTCAGTATGAAAAATCCTGGAGAAGATCCAACAAATGCAGATCGATAGATCTTATTATCGATTATAAAGCAGCATGCGACAGAACGATGTGACATACATTATTATATGCTTTTGTTGAATAAGCTATCATTGAGAAGTTGATACGAATTTGTGGGATGACACTCACTTACAAGAATTCATCAGTGAAAATTGGCAAAAATCTGACGGAGACATGATGATAGTCTGTCATGCGATCTCTTTAATATTATAATGGAGAAAGTCATGCGGAAGGCTGTAGTAAACACGACTGGTGCCATCTTTAACAAAAGTTACATGCTACTCGCGTATGCCGATGACATTGATATCATTGGCCGACGATTGCGGAATGTTACTGCGGCTTTTTCGAATATTGAAAAGCAGTCGGTGGAAGTGGGTCTGGTGATAAGTGAGGACAAAATAAAGTTAATTGTTTCAACGAACAAAGAGTCCACTCGTCAGGGACGCTGCGTGAACTTTGACAACTATAACTTTGAAGTGGTAGATGATTTTGTCATAAACAACAAAAAATAGTGTCTGCCTGAAAACTAAAAGACGAAAAGACGAGTATTGATAGCAAACTGCTGTTACTATACGCTAAGCAAGCGATTTACTAACAAAGCGCTCTCTCGAAGAACAATGATCAAAATCTATCAGAATCTGATCCTACCTGTCTTACTCTAAAGTGCAGAATCCTGGGTAATTATACAAGCGGTTCAATCTATTCTGTGAGTCGTCGAGAGAAAAATACTTCGTAAATTTGGACCCAAAACTGCGTTGCATAGACCAGGTGAAAGAACTGTTATCGACACTTGGTGCAACTAACTATCAATCGAGTGCAAAAGACCGAAGCGCTTATAATTCTTCTCTACGTGCGGCTACTGATAGATGAATTTTTGTTGCTGGTGCCAAATAAGAAGAAGGGAAGAAGAACTATAAAGATGTCAGTAAACCTCTGGTCTAAGTATCACAAGTCTTAGCTCTAACAGTTTACGCACCACAAGCAGACTTATAATAATACATAAGTAATTTCAATTAAAAATAGTTTCATTTTAATAACTCAAGGCTTAAGGGCAATTCCACTTAAAGCGAGACCATACAGGAAAAAATACAATTACGTATTTTAAATAAAAATCGGTCAAATTATATCTTTATATATAAAATTCTACCGTACGTGTGTTGTGACTGAACTCCTCCTAAACGGCTGGACCGATTTGCATAAATTTTTTTGTATGCGTTTGGGGGGCCACCCGGATGGTTTAGATTTACAATTCGGTCCAATTGGACAAAGGGGCGTGGCACCGCCCATACAATTTGAAAATCAAAAGGGCTATATCTCATGAACTATCAGAGGTATAAAGATGAGATTTGGTATATATGTTGTTGGAGCCGTATTAATTTCAACCAGGTTGGAAGTGGGCGGTGCCTCGACCCTTTTTTAAAAATCGCTCTAACGGCTTTTGCAATAGACCGATTGATACGAAAATTTTACCAAGTGGTACTGTTGACCTGTTGATAGTTCCTGGCTGTAATAGGCTGTGATTGGATAAAGGGGCGTGGCACCGCCCATACAACTTGAAAATCAAAAGTGCTAAATCTCATGAACTATCAGAGGTATGAAGATGAGATTTGGTATATATGTTGTTGGAGCGGTATTAATTACAGCCAGGGTGGAAGTGGGGTGTTCCACGCCCCTTTTCAGAAATTGCTCTGCAGGCTTTTCGAATAGACAGATTGACACGAAAATTTTACCAAGTGGTACTGTTGACCTTTAGATAGTCCCTGGCTATAATAGGTTGTGATTGGATAAAGGGGCGTGGCACCGCCCATACAATTTGAAAATAAAAAGGGCTATATCTCATGAACTATCAGAGGTATGAAGTTGAGATTTGATATATATGTTGTTGGAGCAGTATTAATTACAGCCAGGATGGAAGTGGGCGGTACCTCGCCCTTTTAAAAAAATCTCTGACGGCTTTTATAACAGACTGATTTATAAGATAAGTTTAGAAAGTGGTACTGATGACTTGTTGTAAGTCTCAGTCTGTACTTGGTTGTGATTGGATATAGGAGAGCGGTACGGCACATACAATTTGAAAGTAAAAAAGGCTATATCCCATGAACTCTTAGATGTATAAAGATGTAATTTGTTACATATGTTATTGTTGCAGTATGAATTACAGTAAGGGTGGAAGTGGGCTGTGCTACACCCTTTTAAAATAAGTAGTTATAACCCAAAGATATGAATAGTAAGGTGGGTCAATTTTTTTATTCGCAAAAATTGTAACCAAAATCGGAATCTACAGGGGACTCGAATTTATCGAGCCGACGCCGTTCCCAGCAACTCGGTCTCTGCAAATGCTGAGAAAAAATCTTGGTCTACATTCATATAAAATCCAACTGTTAGAAGAACTAGAGCAAGTGGACGATCAATTGATTTTTTTTATTTATCATGTCATTGCACATTATTTGAAGGAGAAATTGTTCCAACACGACGGCTTAATATGCCATGCAGCGCGTAAGATCATCACTTTGTTAAGCCAAACGTTGTTGACCGAATTATCTCAAAAAATGGTAATACGAGTTCAATATATAGAGAGTATTCGGGTATATTCTTGGTCCGTATGAGAAGTAGACATGCCAAAGGAGGTTTTTATGGCTAAAGGCATGAAGCTTCAAACGAAATATTCATTTGAGGTCAATAGGAGGAGAAGGCATAACAAAAGTGTTTTTACGCCCAAAGAGATAGTTAGTATACAGACGGTTCCCACTACCACAGATAAAAATAAAAATTGAATTTTGATCTTTAAAGGAATGTCTGTTTCCGATTTGTGAAAGATATGACGTTGATGATGAATTTTTTACTATCGTCATAAAACCTGTGATATTTAGAATTTAAAACAATAAAACTTAATAAGTTTACTTCCATGTTAAGGAGTTACTTGAAAATAATTACATAAGTTAATAAACTCAACATATTATTGTCGAGCTTAAGTACCGTTTTAAAGTACTTTGTAGACCTAAAAGTATATATAAAGTTAATATGCAACAGCGAAGCATTGCCGGGCCCACTAGTATACAGTAAAATTCGCTTAGCTG
Organism: Muscina levida; assembly: GCA_964034835.1. Classification (NCBI taxonomy): domain Eukaryota; kingdom Metazoa; phylum Arthropoda; class Insecta; order Diptera; family Muscidae; genus Muscina; species Muscina levida. The sequence continues at coordinate 125,088,979 of OZ035880.1, read as the reverse complement.
CCCCTTCGCTTAGCTGCACATTGCGGGTAAGAGCACATAAACTTGTTATAGCTACATTTTATTGCAGCATTTTTATGAAATTATCTCATTTAACTGCATTTTGCTTAGCTGCACGTTCGTCCTAGCAGCCCCGATGATTGTGTTTCACAATTCAATTTCCACTTTCAAAATCGGTATCTTATAATCATAACAAACGGTAACAAATTGGGGTAACTGCAACATATATAAAGGTAAAAAAAATCCGCATAACTGCCTTATGTGTGCAGGTAAACAAATCCGGATAACTGCCTCTTGCGTGCAGGTAAAAAACTTGGGATAAGTACATATAAGTTCACATTTCGCTTAAGTGCACAAAAATGTGTGCACCAAAATTCAGTGCAGCTAAGCGAATTATACTGTATATATATACCCTAAGATACCCTCACCCTTAGGGTATATATTATTTGACCGATTAAAATATGTAAATATCATATATGACCTTATCTTACGTTCAAATAAAATTCATTAGAAAAATTTCGCTATCATAACATATTTTGCTAGCCGTTAGAAAGTGAATTTATCCCATCTCAAATGATTACATATACATATGTATATATGTAGTTCGATATATTTCGGTGGCTCAAGAGATTTCAATGTAAAATATTTTCTTTGTTAAATTGCCTTTATATTACGTAGTTGGTACTACGTATTACATTGATTTGTTCAACTATTGAACCACCATATCACGTCAACATCTTTTATTTCTTCCTATTGTCGACAATGTCTTTCTGATAAAATAGACCTTCAAAACTCTTTCGTAAAGTTGAATTCATTTTAATTTTCTTTGATAGGAAACAGCACAACGATCTCAATTAGAGACCTAAATAAATTATTTACTTAATTGCTTTTGAACATTTTTCCAAAATTGAAAACAAAAACAATCAGAATTGGAACGTAATTATCATTCAACATAGGCATACAAACAATTACTTAGGCAAACACATACGTTGAGGGAACAGTGGGGGATACATGGTATATTACTAGAGAAAACTAAAATAATCGACCTGGTTCAATTTCGTATATTTGTGGCGAGTACATGTACAATGAACATATGTATATAAGCATATAGTACAAATAAAAATGCCTGTTACTTAAAGAGCAATTTTTTATGTTTAATAAATTATAAAATTTTATAAGCCAAGAAGAGCCGGCTTATGAACTGTATTTTTGTGGCCTCTTAGTGACAATTTACCACCTCGTAGGACACGCCCATGTTAAAGTGGCCAGTCATATGGCTAGCATTCGGACTGGTTGTGTCAAAAAGTGGCTAGTATTATAACCAGCTCGGTGACAGCCACATGAACTACAGGGATTTTATAATATAAAGACAGTTTTGTCAAATTTTACATTTTACAATAATCCGACCGTTTTAGACACCTTTCTGAAAATTGAATATTTTGACTATAGTCAACAGTTATTGATTACATTTGTAAAGGTATTGTGTGAATAGATCTATCTACAGTTATGTATTGGTGAAAAATGATTGTTTTAAGACTCGAATACATTAATTTAAATCGAAACACATATTGTTATTGTTATATTCATATAAGATTTATTCTGTTATCTAGTCGTTACCATAGAGATATTCTGTATTAAAAAAAAAACCTTCGTTCAAAGTAGATCCAAGCAATTACTTATCTAAACGAATTTGTTTTATTTTTGAGTACTATCCAGAATGATTAACTTCGGCAAATCTAAACGTTTTCAATGATAAAAAATTATAAAAAGCAATTTCCAATCACAACATTTTATATTACTGAATTTCAATTTCATTGTACACATTTACTGGTATATGTATATAGTACTATTAAATGGTTATATACGCATTTGCATATGTTTCATTTATCTGCCGGCTGTATTTGGGGCAAACTGTGTAAAATGGAATAAAAAAACGCACACAAATATATCTTTACAATATCCACCACAGCCACAAGTAAATATGTTTGCAGTTTTGCTGTAAGAAAACAATATTTGCATAAAAGAGATTCGCTTCGAATTGTTTTATGACGCGAGCGTGGGAATATCAGACACACGGCTGAATTTTCAGACATCTGATTGTTTTTGTTATCATCTTCCGACCGTAGCGTCGAAATAAGTTCAGAGAAGATTAGGAATTTTTTAAACATTCTTGCTTATATACGTATAGATTTCGTTGAAATTTGGCACGTTCCATTGAAAACGCCAGAAGAAATATGAAATGAGAGAAAAAATGACGATAATATTTATTTTTATTCGTTAATAAATCTGTACACATATGCTGGCTCAGTACATTTCGCTTATTTTTTGTTTGAATATCTTTCATGTACGTTTGTATGTATGTATATCATTTAAAGATAATAATTTTGTTATTTATACTCAAAAGTGATTCAGATGTAGCCATCATTTTATGTCTATAGTTTTATGGACTATAGCGAAAAAAATGATATACTGAATCGGTTTTAAAAGCTAATACGAATAAGATAGCCGAGGTTGCGCAGTGACATGCTTCTTTGCTTTGGGATTAGCTTACAATGTCGCTTAACAATATCCACTGCAAGAGGATAACAAGTTCTAAACCTTCCTGAATCCATTTGCAACACTTTCTGTTGTCCCATACCAACGATCTTAAATCCTAACTCTTTATTGCCTGTTTATTATATTTAGACAGAGAAATATTAAGTCAAACCATTATTCATTAGTAAATATATGTGTGTGTCTGAACCAAACAAATAGTGTGATTAAATTCGTCTGTTAGTTTACCTGACTGAAATTTCTGTGTTGCTTTAATATGTACATATTTATTCCTATGGTGCGAACTTATATATGTGTGCGAACTTAATCGAATTCTACACTTTTTGTCATTTGTATGGGAGATATCATACAGTATAGTAAATCGCTCTTAAGTTTTGTGTATATACACGTATAACAAATTGAAATATTTCCTTTTAGAAAATTTTAGGTACCGGAAGTGTTTGTCAAATATGGACAAGCTATGGCATTATGCAAAATTTGACTAGTTTCAGTGCTATTGCACAGAAGATATGCGTGCTAATTATATGTGTGAATTGGGGCATTTGAGTGGGTGGTACCAGAAGTAGTTTATAAAGCCCATTAAAACCTATTTTAAAATACAAAAACAATGATAAGTACTAAGTTTTTAAATCTAATATCACAAAGTCCCATGTCACGGCGTTTGTAGTAGCAATCCTCCGAAACGGCTCAACGGATTTTTATAAGTTTTTGCATTTTGCCTCCGCTAGGTGGCGCTCTAGTAGATTTATATCGAAAATGTGAATGGATGGACCAATTTAACTGATATTCAGAATATATGTTTGCTTGATCATTAGGAAAAAAATTGTGAACAAATATTTATTGAAATGTCATTTAGTCATCATTTGATTACATTGATTTCATTACTTGTAAAAATTTTTTAGTATCAAAATCATTTAGATATAATATTTATAAATCAGTTAAAAAACAAAATTTATATCAAAAATGTTTCGATCGTAATATATTTTAATAGTCAAGTATGAATAGACGAAATGTCTGTACACGCATAACTTCCCTACGGGAAAATGAACCGGTACAGTACCGGTCACGGGACTGGTTCCCTGGGGTGCATGAACCGGTTCTAGTTCCGGAACTTTTGTATGTAGAGAACCGGTACGTTTTGTATGGGGTTGGCCACTAAAGTGTCAATTGACACCTAACTGATACTTTGTGATGTGTCTTGAACCGGTTCAACAGTACAAACCCTACGACAGGTTTAGTAAAAACCAGTCACCTAACTATGATATCTATTATTTGTTAATATGCCCCAAAATAAAACGGAAAAATTAAATGAATTCTAAATATTTTATACGATTTTATAACGCCGATGGAAACACAACGCCGCAGAATACTACAGATCAATCAAAATGACGTTTCTTTAACACTTTAGAACCAGTTTGGTGACACATCCCCTCGTCACCCGTCCTGAGATAGGTACACTCAGGTAAATTAACACCACTTTTCCCGTAGGGTTCCGAGTAACAACACCAAATATGATAATTCCTAATTATACCATCACCCTTAGGGATGAGGGTATATATCATTTGATACGACCCAAAAGTGTAACACATAGAAGGAGTGTCTTTAGACCCTAGGTTTCTTTGAACCAAATTCGATTCATGACTTTTTAAGTCGTTTGAGCCATGTCCGTCTGTCTGTCTGTCTGTCCGGCTGGTTTGCATGAGTTAATATTTCCCCAAAACTACTTACGGTATTGAAAATGGGCTACATGGCCACGCCCCTTCTGGTACCTTCCATACAAATGTACAATTCCGCCCACTTTAAAAATCGAGTAATAATATCAATACATCGAACTCAATCATTCCCAAATTCTATATTTAGTAATGCTATAACAGGAAAAAAATTTAAAGTCTAGCCACGCTCCTTCTGGTACCTCCCATACAAATGTACTTTTCCGCCCACTTTAGATATGGAGTAGTAATATCAATAAATCCAAGGCGATCGTACCCAAATTTTTTTATTTTAGTAAAGCTATAGCAGGATACAGTTTTTGAGAAAAAAAAAACTGGAAGTCTATCCACGCCACATCTGGTACCTCCCATACACATCTGGTACCGCCCACTTTAGAAATCGATTAATATTATTAACAGAACTAACGCGATCGTGCCCAAATTCTGTATTTAGTAAAGTTCAAGCAGGATAAAGTTTTGGAGAAAAAATCTGGAAGTCTAGACACGCCCCATCTGATACCTCCCATACAAATGTACCACTCCGCCCACATTAGAGACGGAGTTATAATATCAATATTCTCGACACGATTTTGTTAAGTAATAACAGGATAAAGTTTTGGAAATAATATTGAAAGTTAAGCCACGCCCCTTCTAGAACCTTCCATACAAATGTACTTTTCCGCCCACTTTAGATATGGAGTAGTAATATCAATAAATCCAACGCGATCGTACCCTAATTCTTTATTTAGTAAATCTATAGCAGGATACAGTTTTTGAGAATAAAACTGGAAATTTAGCCATGCCCCTTCTGGTACGCCCCATACTGATCTGGTACCGCCCACTTTAGAAAACGATTAATATTATTAATAGAACTAACGCGATCGTGTCCAAATTCTGTATTTAGTAAAGTTCAAGCAGGATAAAGTTTTGGAGAGAAAAACTGGAAGTCTAGACACGCCCCTTCTGGTACCTCCCATACAAATGTACCACTCCGCCCACTTTAGAAATCGAGTAATAATATCAATATAACGGAAATTTTTTTTACTGAGGGTGATGGTATGGTAAGAATAAAATGGACCCCCCAAAATGTTGACGACCACCGCAAACGAATTAAGGACCATGATTTAAGGATATGCACCTGGAATGTTAGAACACTGTATAGACCAGGTGCCTCTATCCAACTGGCGGAAGTCCTCGAAGAATACAAGGCTGACATAACCGCTTTACAGGAAATCCGGTGGACGGGACACGGGTGCTCGCGCATGAAGACGTGCGACATCTACTATAGTGGCCATGCGGACAAGCACGAGTTTGGATGTGGATTTGTGGTGGGCAAGAGACTGCGACACCTAGTCTCAAGGTTCAACCCGGTGTGTGAACGTATAGCCACCATAAGAGTCAAAACAAAGTTTTTCCACATAACACTTATATGTGCCCATGCTCCGACAGAAGAGAAAAGCGATGAGGACAAAGACGAGTTCTACGAGAGCCTAGAAAATGTATATGACCGTAGCCCGAGCCATGACATTAAAATTGTACTAGGCGATTTTAATGCTAAAATAGGCAGGGAAACCGCATTTGAGCCTACCATCGGAAAATTCAGTCTGCACACCGAAACGTCGAACAATGGCATCAGACTGATTGATTTCTCTGCGGCAAGAAATATGGTAGTTTGCAGCACTAGATTTGACCATAAAAATATTCATAAGGCAACATGGTTATCTCCAGATCAATTGACAAGGAATCAGATTGATCATGTGGTAGTCGATGGAAGGCACGCATCGAGTGTTCTGGACGTACGAGTGATTAGGGGTGCGAACATTGACTCCGATCACTTCCTTACCGCAGTTAAGGTACGCACAAGACTAAGCATGGCGAAAAACGTACGTAACCAGGCACAACGAAAGCTGGACATCGGTAAACTGCGGACCACAGAGGTAGCAAACGCCTACTCCAACCACCTAACTCAACTGCTGCGGAATGCTCCAACCCCTGACAATATAACCTCGCAGTGGCAAAATATAGCCGACTCCTTAGAACGGGCTGCGAGAAGCGTACTTGGGTACTCAAAGCCGTCTCAAGAAGATGCCTGGTACGATGATGAATGTCGCAATGCCACGAGAGAGACGGTTGCTGCATACAGGGCGAAACTGCAGCCAATGGCAACGCGAGCTGTTCGTGAACGGCACAGGGAGAAGAGACGACAGGCAACGCGTCTTTTTAGAAGAAAAAAGAAGGAGCTGAAGAAGAGGCAGGACGAGTGCACTGAGTTGCTCCGAAGTAGAGGGGAAGCCCGAAAATTCTACAAGAGAGTGAAAGCGAGAATGCGTGGAACAGGGTTGCCCTCCTGCAAGGACAGCGATGGTCAGCTAGTGACGGACCCGGATAACGTTCTAAAGATATGGAGAGATCACTTTAGAAATTTACTGGATACTGACACCACTCCAGAAGACCCCGCTCCAATCTATGACGATGGTATTAACTGTCCACCTCCGAGTCAGAGCGAGATACGTATGGCCATCTCCCGCCTTAAAAACAACAAAGCTGCTGGAGCCGATGGTCTCCCTGCTGAATTGTTTAAGGCTGGCGGGGTGGAGCTGATTAGGAGCATGCATCAGCTCATGGAGAACATCTGGCAAGAGGAGAGCATGCCCGGGGATTGGAGTCTCAGTCTGTTATGTCCCATATACAAGAAAGGAGATCGTAGTGAATGTAAGAACTACCGTGGAATAAGCCTATTACCAATTGCGTACAAGGTCCTTTCAAGCATATTGTGTGAACGTCTAAAGCCAATTGTAGAAAAACTAATTGGACCATATCAGTGCGGCTTTAGACCTGGCAAATCTACGACGGATCAAATATTCACCTTACGACAAATCCTGGAAAAAACCCATGAAAAGCAGATCGACACCTACCACCTCTTTGTCGACTACAAAGCTGCCTTCGACTCTCCGATAAGGAATAGGCTTTATGAGGCCATGTCTGAGTTTGGTATTCCTGCAAAGCTGATTAGACTTTGCAAATGTACCTTAGACAACACCAAATCCTCGGTTAAGATTGGTAAGGATCAGTCTGAACCATTCAACACGGAAAGAGGTCTCAGGCAGGGCGATAGCCTGTCCTGTACACTATTTAACATAGTTATGGAGAAGGTGATGAGAAAGGCTGGTATCAACATGTCTGGCACCATATTCCACATAAGCCACATGCCACTAGCCTACGCCGATGATATAGATATCATTGGCCGAAATCTGCGGGATGTTACTGCAGTTTTCTCATCGCTAGAAAAGGAGTCAGCAAAAATGGGTTTAGCGGTCAACGAGGACAAAACAAAAATAATGATTTCGACGAACAAAGAGTCCTCTCGATGGGGACGCACCGTGAACGTTGACAATTATTGTTTTGAGGTAGTCGACGAATTTACCTACCTCGGATCTTCCGTCAACAAGATGAATAATGTCAGCCAAGAAATTAAACGGAGAATAGTGCTAGCCAATAGATGTTTCTACGGACTTCGGCAGCACTTTAGTAACACCACCTTCTCTCGGAATACTAAGAAACAGCTATACCAGGTGCTTATCTTACCTGTTCTGTTGTATGGTGCCGAATCATGGGTGCTTACTACAACGGACATACAAAACCTGGGAGTATTCGAGAGAAAAGTACTCCGAAAAATATATGGACCTATCTGTGTCGAAGGCCAGTTTCGCCATCGGATGAACCATGAGCTGTATGAGCTTTACCACGACATCGACGTAGCTAAAAGAGTCAGAATCCAACGACTTCGATGGCTGGGACATGTTGCCAGGATGGATGTAAATGCCCCAGCGAGAAAGGTGTTTGAAGGCGAACCTGAAGGACGGCGCAGAGCAGGGAGACCCAAACTCCGTTGGAAGGACCAAGTGGTAGGCGATGTGCCATCATCTGGTAGGACTAACTGGAGAACACACGCAGAAGACCGAAGCGTGTGGAATTCTTTATTACTTCAGGCCTCAAATTTATGAACTACGTTTCGTAAATTGTAACTGGCCACTTAAGTAAGTAAGTAAGAGGGTGATGGTATATGTAAGTCGGGTTGCCCGACTGAAACTTTCTTACTGGTTTTTGTAGAACATTTGAATATTGTAAAGTCCCATATAAGGGTTTTTTCTGACTTTTGTCGAAATAAAGATGAAAAGTACACGTAAGGCTGATAGCAAATGTTGACGACCTTCGCAAACGTTAGAAGGACTGAGATTTAAGGATATGCACCTACAATGTCCAAACTCTATACAGAGATGGTGCCTCTATCCAATTGGCGCATGTCCTCAACAACAATGATATAGGGAATGAGATGGACGGGACAAGGATGCACACGCTGAAAGAACTGTGACATCTTTTATAGTTGCCATGCAGAAAGACACGAATTTGATGAGGTTTCATAGTCGGCAAAAGACTTCGACAACTGGTCTCGCGGTTTAACTCTGTAAGTCATATATTTTTTCATTACGCTGATTTGTATACACGCCCCGACGGAAGACAAAGACGATGACATTAATGATGCATTCTATGAGCGCCTGGAGGAGATATTTGACCGCTGCCCTGCACTTGGCAATAAAATTGTTCTGGGAGATTTAATTTCTAAAATAGGAAGGAAAGATGCTCTTGGTTCAGCAGTCGGAGAATTCAGTCTGCACAACAAACCTCCGATAACGAATTCAGACTGGTTAGTTTCGCTTCGGCAAGTAACATGGTTGTAAGTGGAAACAGATTCCCGCATAAAGATATCCACAAGGCAACGTTATCAAGCGTTATGGACGTGCGTGTGATGCGCGGTGCAAGTATTGACTCGGATCACCACCTAGTTGCAGCCAAGGTACGCTCACGTTTAAGTAGTGCTAAAAACACTAGTAACCAAACGCAAAGGAAGCAAGACATCACAAAGCTACATACCACCGAGATAGCCAATGCCTACTCCTACTAACTCTCTAAATTATTTCAAACAAACTCCCCTAGTTCTGATGTTCCCGACACATAGTGGCAGTATATTGCGTACTGGGTTATGTAAAACCACGCTCAGATAAACCCTGGTACTTTGATGAATGTCGAGAATATCTGAGGAAATGGATGCTGCATACCAGGCAAAACTGCAGCTGCAATGGCGACGCGTGTAGTGTGTGAAGAAAAGAGAAAGCCGGGATATCGAAAACTACAGGGGTAGATGTGAAGCCCGAAAGTTCTAACAAAAGGATAAAAGCCAAGGCTTTGAAACAGATATCCCCACTTGTAAGGACAGAGACGGAAATCTGGTGAGGGAAACTCAGAGTGTGCTGCAAATATAGAGGAAACACTTTCGATCGTTACTCATTTCCGAAGGCAGCATAAGTGACCTAATTACAGCAATCATAAACGACGGAGTAGATAGTTCACCATCGAGCCAAGACGAGATCAGCACGGCGATCGCAGAGCTTTTTAAAGTCGTCGGCGATGAGCTGGTGTGAGCATGCATGCAACAGATTATACTCACGATTCGGCTTAAGGAATGCATGCCTGATGATTGGAATCTGAGTGTTCTATTTCCTGTGCTTAAGAAAGGCGATCCAAGTATGTGTACCAACTGTCGCGGGATTATCCTTTTACCCATTACATACAAGGTCCTGTCTAGTGTGTTATGTGAAAGACTAAAGCCCATTCGGGCGAACCTGATTGGATCTTATCAGTATGCCTGTAGAGCTGGTAAATCAATGACCAGCTAGATATCCACACTACGAAAAATCCTGGAGAAGACCCAAGAAATGCAGATCGACAGCTACTATCTGTTCATCGACTACAAAGCTGCATTCGACATAAATCTGACATAGCCATTTTCTACCAAGCCTTAGATAAGGAGATAGTCTCTTCTCTTCTAAAACATCGTAATGTAGATGATCATGCGGAAGGCTGCAGTACACAGGACAAAAGGCACATGATGCTGGCATATGCTGATTACATAGATATCATTGGCCGTGGACTGCGGGATGTTACACAAACGAATCAATCTTTTCTTGGAGTCTGTTGGTGTTATTATATGTTAGCGCTACTCGGGGCAAATAAAGAGTAGCAGCCGAAAGGTTCTCGCACTTTTGCCAACCAAAGGAACGTAACACAAATGTTACAACTCCAGAGCATCACGACATATTTGGATGATACTTTTGGTTGGTTTTTATCTCAAAATAGGGATGGTCTTAAAAATTATGAAATTCAAAACCCAGAGGGAAACCGAAACATCCAAATTTGCACTTTATATGTACTTATATGAAATATATGTTTGTAATTAAATATCTGAAAACCGCTGACTGCTAAGGTGAGGACATTTAGAGCGACATTATCTAAATCTAGATCTAAATGAAAGACCTAACCCGACACTACGAGTTGCCCTAGCCTGCAAATAACAGACTAGGTGGTCTGCTCTTACATAGGTCTTTTATTTCTCTCCTGATTCAAGCATAAAGCCGAGGCCACGCAATAAGTAGCATAGCGGCGAATGGCAGAGCTACACATTAAAACATATGTTTTAATTTGTTGCGGCTAACCGCTCTGCCGCCCGACGTTTTGCTGATCATTGTGTGGGGTCGGTCTTATGGAATACATTTCTACATTTTCATTAAATAATTAAAATTTATCGAAAATAGTTATACCATTAATTGTATTAAAGGGGAATATCCATATATCAACAATTAGCATATATTCGACTTTCATTTTCTGGAAAAATGCATTCTTAATTCTAGTTTCATCAATAATTATTTTGAAACTTTGAATTTGATTGATGTTTCTTTCTTCATCACGCCAGCAATTTTTTGGGTAATTACATCGCGTATTTAATGAATTATAACATAATTTGTCGGCCGTGCTTACTATCGAGATGATCTGGAATATACTTGTATTCGTTTGCTTTATATTATTATAATTTATCGGAAAATATTATATTATCAATTCCTATTAAGGGGAATATACATTTATAAACAAAGTGCATTAGCTATGGCTACCATTTGCATATATGTATGTACTGACGAAATGACGGTATTCTTGATATCATCAAAACTATTTTGATCGCTGTTGTAGGGCTAATTACAACACGTAGTTGATCAGTTAAGACGTAATTTGCCGGCCGTGCTTGCGAAAACAAATGTATCTGTGTGGCAAAATAATACTCTTTTAATAACACTGTTGCTTGAGTTAAAAAAGGAGCCCCTTAGTTTCTATTATGCGGGTACTCAAATGAGACACATGATTGAGACAAATACTATGATGTAATAAGCATCTGCGGGTGTCTTGGGGCCCTAGGGTCTTATAGTGGACACGTTTACTCGAGTAAACCTTCAGTGATCGTTTTGAAATTTAACAATACATATTAATATTTTCCAAAATTCAGTTATGGGAGTGTCTATAGACTGAATAGAACTACCCCTTTCGGTACCTCCCATACTTAATAACCTATTATTAGAATATTAATATTGTTTTCATAACTTCCAAATGGACAAACGAAAGATGTTACGATTAAATAATCTTGAATAGCAGACATATCTTCAGAAAACCGGAACGTTTTACATACTGAGGAAGAAATACGTATAATATATAGACGGACCCTTTCTGTTACCTCCCATACAAATTATATATTTTTGAAAAATTAGATGAATTGACACAAATTTTGCACAAGGTAAACGTTCATTGAATTTAGGGATAAGAGTACATGTGTTTTTTTTTACTAGAAAAAGTATTACGCACTTAAGGAGACATGTTGGACCCAAAGCATCTTAAGATTTAATTCGTTTCAAAGCTTTTTAAGACGATTGAGCCATGTTCGTCTCTCTGGCTGGCTGGTGGGTATGATATCTCAAGTAAACCTTAACTAATCCCTATGCAAATTTGCCATTGCTATTTATATTTTTATACTCTTCACCAAGCGCATGACCAGAGTGAAGGTTATATTAATTTTGTTCTTCCATTTGTAACGCCAATAAGGAGGCGTGGTAGGTATCACAATATATATATACTAGATTTCACGGCTCTCGTTGCTTCACCCGTACTTACAATGAACCTTCTTATGACTTTAAGCAACACAGGTAAAATGCCAACGCTTCATAAGACGAACGAATACCCAATCTATGTGATTGTAGCTTTATCCAATTGGTCTTAGCAATTGTACCTCTTTAGTCCCTTTTTATCCCTAAAAGTAAGATTTTTAAAAACATATTTTCGTATCGCTCAACCAAAATGGACCGGTACCCTCTCTTACTAAATAGGAAACATGCCCATATACGATTATAGTTTTAGCCGTTTGGTCTGGGCGATGGTACCGGTTGACCCTAAGTATTCGTGTTTTGAAAAACCCCATTTGGCAGTTCTCTAATTCTGTAGGGAGCAATTCTATATACATTTTCGTAAATCTACCTTTAGGTATTTGATCTGGGTGATATCATCAGTTTTACCCCTTTTTCGGTATTTGTACAACTTAAGACCGAATTTTTGAGACTATACATTCAGCCGTTTAGTACCAGTTTTATCCCTTTTCAGTCCTTTTTACCCTTAAAAGGTAAGAATTTTGAACACTCTCCTTGCATCGTTCTAATTCCATACGGAGCCAGCCTATATAACTTATCATGATTACATCATTAGCCGTTTGGTCTAGGCGATAGTAACTTTTTTATATCTATTACAAAATTTTTACACACAAACATCGGATTTAAAAAAATTCTTCAATCCAATTTGATAGTAAGCATTTCCATATCAATTTCGCGATTATATTATCCCTCATATACTTTTATCCCTTATTGGTAATTTTTAACCCATAAAAGTACGAGTTTCCAAAAATCCGTTCATATCTATTAATATGACTGACATAACAATTGTTTCAAAAGGGGCGTGGCATTGGCCATTTCCTAGCGATACGTAATCCACCATGTCCCATTTACATATGTAGCAAATCTCATCTTCATACCTTTAATGGCTCGCGAAATATAACCGATTCAAATTTTGGTTTGTGTGGGCGGCCCCTTTGCCTAGGTATGTTTTTATGTAGCTTATGATAGAGACACTACGGATAGTACTACTCAGTGAAAATTTTATTGCAATCGGTTCACTTATTTCGGTCAGATAACGATTTTTTCAAAAGGGGCGTGGCACCGCCCATTTTCTAGCGAGACGTATTCCTCTTTATATCAGTAACATATGTAGTAAATCTCATCTTCATGACTCTAATGGCTCTTGAGATAAGACTGATTGAAATTTCGGTTTGTGTGGGCGGTGCCACGCCCCATTGTCCAGCTACGTTTTCATGTAGCCTATGATTGGGGCCCTAAGGATAGTATCACACATAGAAAATTCAATTGCAATCGGTCCATTTATTTGGCCAATATTACTATTTTTAAAAAAGGGGTGTGGCACCGCCCACTTTCCACAAACAAAGTATTTTTTCTTATATGCCCGATATAGTTACCAATTCTCGACTTCGTACCTATAATGGTTCAAACGATACAGTCATTTTAAAAATCCAGATGTATGGGGCGGTGCCACGCCCATTTTAGCCCCTTTCAGTCCGAATTTCCAAAAATCCCTTCTTAGTGCGCGCCTACGTCATAAAAAAGACAGACATTCTAAATTTCACGGTTCTAGCTTTAGCCGTTTGGGCTGGGGACTGATCAGTCAGTCACCCAAGCCTTTTATATATATAGATAAATGATCAGCATTGAAATCTGAGTAGATTTAAAGCTGACCGTCTGTTGTCTGTCTGTTTATCTGTACTCGCGATTACAGCCGCTGTTTAAGAGATATCGAGCTGAAATTTGGAATGCAAGCTTCTATCCTCAAAGCGGAGGTTAAGTTCTAAGATGAGCCCGATCGTTCAAAAACTAATCCCATACAAACTACCCCTTTTCGGGGTCTGTCCATGCTTCCCTACACTAAGCGGAGGTTGAGTAGTAAGATGAGACCGGTCGGTAAAAAACTACTCCCACCTCCCTTACAAAATCCCCCTTTTTGGGGGTGTCCGTATGTCAGTCCCCGCGATTACAGTAGTAATTTAAGAGCAATCAAGCTGAAATATTGTATGCAAGCTTTTCTTCCATAATTTCCAAACGCCACCTCGGATATTATGAAATTTGGTCAGTGAATTTATCTTTTGATAGGAGGCAAAATCTTAGAAAACCTAAATATTTGACACACCCCTCCAGGTACAAATGACCGAATTTATCCTCATTGTTTTACATATATGTCTTTTTTGTAAGTACACTGAATTCAGTCAAATTCGGCGTAAGATGTACGCTTATGAAAATATGACTTTGGAGTGAATAGCGACTATGTCGGTTGACCCCTTCTGGTACCTCCCATACAAAATTACCTATATTTTTATACGCTCACCCAAAGGGTAGAAGGGTATATATCACTTGATACAACCCAAAAGAGTAACACATAGAAGGATTCACTTTAGACTATAAGTTTGTTTGAACCAAATTCGATTCATGACTTTTTAAGTCGTTTGAGCCATGTCCGTCTGTCTGTCTGGCTGTGCGGCGTGTACTCACGATAACTTTCGATAGACGAAACGAAATGTTTTTGAACCTTGCAGAAGTGTATATTTCCCCAAAACTACTAACGGTATTGAAAATGGGCTACATGGCCACTCTCCTTCTGGTACCTCCTAGACAAATATACCATTTCGCCCATTTTAGAAATTGAGTAATAATATTAAAATCTCCAACGCAATCTTGCCAAAATCGGTATTTAGTAAAACTAAATTAGGATAAAGTTTTGGAGGAAGAAAAGGAAGTTTAGCCAAGCCCCATCTGGTACCTCTATTACCCATCTGGTACCCCCCCCCCCCCACTTTATATATCGATTAATATTTTAAAAACACCCAACGCGATCGTGCCCAAATTCTGTAGTTAGTTATGCTATAACAGGATAAAGTTTTGGAGAAAAAATTGGAAGTCTAGCCGCGCCCCTACTGGTACCTCCCATACAAATGTAAAATATAATAGAAGATTTTATGTTTTACTGAGGGTGATGAGGGACCGGCCGTGGCATAGTGGTTAGAACACGCGACTACCATGCGGGAGATCGCAGGTTCAAACATGGCTCCAGTCATCTTAAAAAAAGAAAAAAAAATAAATAAATTTTTCTTTCATTGTCGGCTCCCCTCGAATGTTGTTGACGGCAACTTTGCAGTATTAAGCGTCGATTCAATCGGTGTGTCTAGTAAGAGCTTCTCAAAACAGTGACGTTCGCATTCGTCGATAAACAAATAGGTGCCGTTAGTTGTGAATCTAAAAATAGAAAGCGTGTTAATTCACAACAACGCGAGAAGCTATCCCATACCTAATTCATGGGGTGCAAAGGGAAATTAAGTAAGTTAAGATGAGGGACTGAAACTTTCTTATTGGTTTCCCATCACTTCAAAACTGGAATCTGGGGAATAACGTGTGGTCAGTTAATTAATCTTGTAATAAGAGGCAAAACCTCAGAAATCCTGAATATTGTACACACCCCTTTTGATACCTTTCTTATTAATAACTGAAATTGCCCTAATACGTGGTCCTGTTCTAATGGTACCTCCTATACAAAATTAGTAAAATTTTTACGGTTGTGCCACTTGACCGCTGGTATTAAGGCCAAAAGTCCTATTTACGAGGGAAAATTCAGTGAAGGTTGACTCGAGTCTTGCAGCCCGCTGGCCAGAAGGTACAACTCGTCTCCTTTGATGCGTTAAACTTGTTCCCGTATCAAATTATATATACCCATATCTCTATGGAATTAAACAGAGTGAGTAAATGTTGTTTCACCAAAATCCTTATCACAGATCATTTGTATTACTATATGATACTTTTTTAACCTGAAGTTATTCCCATACCTCAAACCATATACTGTAGGAAAACATTGAAATGGCTTGATGTACTTCTCCAGCACCCTACACAATTACTTACTTTAATTTGTCGGCACTCGCATCGTTATTCATTGACTTCATCGCAGTATTTACATGCTGCATTTCTGTAACGTCCTCTATAATTTCTATGGTAGCTTTGCCACTGCCCACAATGCTATCGTCAACGCTCTGCTTCCTTGGCGAAGAACGACCGCTGCCGCCTTCAACATGGATAGGAATAAAATGAACATTGCCCATAGTATTGCCAGTGGCGCCATTTATGTTAATAATGTCACGTTCTGCATCTGACACAGAACCTGCTCTGCTGTTGCTGTTGGTTCCCACTGCACCACCACCAGAAGCATTTGACGAGTTGCCACTTAAGTTCGTTGACTCGACAACAACATCTGGTAAACTTATACTTTCAATGCACACAAACCGTTCGGAGGGATCGAGGAACTCAGGCGTTTCAACGAAATCGATCAACTCCTCGCATTGCATTAGAGTCTCATCGCAGTCCGTGGAACTGCCATCGCGCACAAAGGGGGGAAAATTATCTTGGTGCTGTTGCTTCGTCCCTTGCATAGCTGAACTAGCAGCGCCACATTCACCATCGTTTGTATTTATAAATCTGCTATTTGTGGCAGATGCAACGGATTCTCCCATGCCGGAATCGGGAAAACTTGTACTCAAATTCGAATCAGTGCTGTTGCTGGTGCAGATATCGATACTCTTTGGATGCTGACGATCTGGACTGAGAGATTGTGAGTGAATGTTTTGAAATTCATTGTCAAGGTTGACGCCATGGTTTGTAAAGGCAGTTGTTGCTTGGGCGTTTGTATGTTTTTCTTGACTTTTTGTGTTGTCTTCGTCGATTTCATTGCCCTCATCCTCTTCATCACTCTCTTCTTCCTCCTCTTCATCTTCATCTTCATCGTCATCTTCTTCATCCTGTTCGGGTACATCTTCTAGTTTCATATAATTATAACGCATTTGCGAGTACATTGACGTCGGCGAGGGGGAACGATACGAACTTGGAGCATTGGCCATTTGTGATGCGTTACCATGTTGGCCATCAACTTTATTGCCGTACTGTTGTTGGTGTTCTTCGCTTGCGGTTTTACGGCGGTGATCACTGAACTCTTGATTTTCAAGATCATAAAATTCGTCTTTTTCGCTGTGAGTGCTGCCATAACTCTTGGCATCCACACTACCGGCACCGCTGCAATCGACCACGGTGATTGTGGGCACACTTACACTTGGTGATGGGAGGCGAGTAAAGTTACTTCCGGTCGCGCTGTCATTCGTTCGGGGTACCGATGATTCGCGAAATGGAGGTATTTGAGTCGACGGTGAGATGTCAGCATCACCTTTGGTATTTTTTTGACCCATGGCGGTTGTGGCTGCTAATGGAGTCTCTTCATTTATTGTTAATAACACGCAATCAAGATATTGTTCCGTCAATTCGTCATACCGACCATCGTCATATGTACCGTTATGCGATGTCGTTCTAGGCGAAGTACTTATTTCGTCGTATTGACCGTTGTTAGCCGTTACTTGCGCGATCACGCTAACGCTTTGCTCGATGACCGGAGAACGATTAATGTAATGAGACTCATCGTTTTTACCGTTACTCAACTGTCGATTCTCATGCTCTTCTCTTTGCTGAAGAGATGGTCCGTCAGCCATTTCTCTATACAATTGTAGTCGTTCTCTGTTCTCTTGGGCTGAATTACTATGGTCATTATGCTGTTCACACGGAGGAGAATAATCGCTATTCAGTTTGACTTGGCTGATATCGAAAAGGCTATTATTAGACGCGGTGGATGAATTTACGGGGTCGCCGTTCGTCTCAAGGTGTGTTTTTATAGGTACTTCACCGTCAAGGGGAACTTTGTGGGATTGTCTTGTCGTCTCGTCATAGGCCGAATTATTACTACTGCTTTTATTAATATGACCGTAACTTTCAGAATTTGTAGAGGGCGAGGATCCGTTGTTGTCTAAATTGTGGTTGTTAATAGTGTTGGCAATGATCGTGGTGCTGATGCTGTTGGTGCTTTGTTGTTTATTGATGGTGGCAACAGGTGCATTTGAGGCATTTGTTGATTGCATTTGCGGTTGCTGTTGACTTTGCTTCTGAGGGTGCTGTTGTTGGTGTTGATCAAGCGGATGTTTTATCGAGATTTGCTGTGGCTGCTGGGGCGACTGATGCTGCTGCTGCTGTTGAGTCTGTATATGTATATTGCGGTTACGATTGTGATTACGTCCACGCGCCATATATACGTAATATTTTATTAATAATAATTACTTCCTGCACTTTGGCGGTTGCTTTTTCTTTTTTTATCTAATTGCCGTACTGATGGAATTTTCCCCATTAACGAGTTATATTTGTCAAATTTAATATATTGCAACACTATTGATATGCTCAGTTTTTATTCCAAGATTTTCACATATTTCCACTTTCGCTTTTTCTCGATATTTTTATCACCGTGTGCCTTGTGGTTTTTGAAAGCATCTCCAACAGCCCTAAATGGCCATAAATATTTATGTCTAATTGTCAGTTTGTGGGAAAATTTTTAGATTGGCAGCAAACCGATTTGCCTAAATTTTATTTGTCGACTGCACTTAAAGATATTGTCGTTGATGTCGTTCATCTGTCGCTGCTGTCGCGGTGTCTTTATCTTTTAGTTTCTTTTTCGAATTCTTGGACATTTTCCACCACTTTCACGTCGTCGTTTGTTTGGCTCTCATCGCAATAAGTCCATCCACTTATCAACTGCGTATTGATTCGTTGCGAATTACAATAGTATAGCATTTAATTTGTTTAATTTCGTTGTACAATTCGTTCGTTATAGGTAAATAATTATCTATCAGATAATACATACATACATACATTTGCATGTACGTCTGTATTAAGTTGTTCTTTTTTATTTCGCCAATAGTAAAATACACTAAGACGGCACGGACCACAACAAGACTGTGCCACGGCTACTCGGACTGTTCGTTTCTACTACACTGTTTTGTGTTATAAAACATTGCCTGTATCAATCTTCAGAATGTCTTTTCACAAATATACCCAGCAAACATACACAGCAGCATTGTGCAAGATTGTTAGCTTATTTTCTATTCCATGGGAAACATAATTTGGGTCTACATTTTGTAATACCTACATGGATATTTTTTCCACGTTTATCAATTTATTACTATTCTATTGGATAAGTCGATAAATTTTTAAATGTCATTGAAGTCTGAACACATTCTACGTAGCGGTTCAGATATATCATAACTATGACATACAGACGAAACTCGACCAGGAATGAATTCGGATCGTATATCACCTCTGATAATTGTATATGTCTTCATATTATATATAATTTGACATTTTTCGTCTACAAGATAGAAAAGACCCGTGTGGAATTTGCAAGACCCTCCATCGCTATATAAATATGTTTGAGTATGTTGACAACAATTGGAATGAATACGGATACGAATAGGACAATGGAACGTAAGGACGCATAGAGAAATGTCATAGGATTGAGTGAATGAGAGGGTGTGGACCAGTAAGAAAGTTTCAGTCGGGAAAACCGACTTACATATCCCCTTAACCTCAGTAAAACTTAAAATTTGATATTATTACTCGATTTTTAAAGTGGAGTGGTACATTTGTATGGGAGGTCTATGAAGGGACGTGGCTAGACTTAATTTTTTTTCAAAATTGTATCCTGATTTAGCTTTACTAAATACAGATCGCGTTGGATCTATTAAAAATATTTCTTGATTTCTAAAGAGGGAGGTACAAGATGAGTATGGGAGGTACCAGGTGGGGCGTGGTACACTTACAGATTTTTTGTCAAAACTTTATCTTGCTATAGTTTTACTTAATATAGATTTGGACACGATCGCGTCGGGTGTATTGCATTAATCGATTTTTAAAGTGGGCGGAATTGTACATTTGTATGGGAGGTACCAAAAGGAGCGTGGCTAGACTTTCAGTTTTTTCTTCTAAACTTCATCCAATTTTAGTTTTACTAAATGGTGGTAAATCCACCACCGACCAGATATTCACGCTACGGCAAATCTTGGAAAAGACCCAAGAAATGCAGATCGATACCTACCATCATCATTACAAAGCTGCATTTGACGGTCCGATACGACAGAAATTGTTGGATGCTATGGCTGAGTTTGGTATCCCCGCAAAGCTAATTCGACTCTGCGGGATGACACTGACTGACACGAAGTCTTCAGTGAAAATTGGCAAAAATCTGTCAGAGCCATTTTCCACCAAGCGAGGCTTTAGACAAGGCGATAGTCTGTCCTGCGATCTCTTTAACATCGTAATGGAGATGATCATGCGGAAAGCAGCAGTAAACAGGAATGGCACCATATTTAACAAAAGCCACATGTTTCTCGCGTATGCTGATGATATAGATATTATTGGACGTGGATTGCGAGATGTTACTGCGGCTTTTTCGAGCATTGAAAAGTAGTCGGCTGAAGGGGGTCTGGTGATAAACGAGGACAAAACCAAGTTATTTGTTTCAACTAACAATGAGTCCACTCGTCTGGGACGCTGCATGAACGTTGACAACTATAACTTTGAAGTGGTAGATGATTTTGTCTACCTTGGCTTCGCCATAAACAAAAATAATAATGTCAGCCTCGAAATCAAAAGACGAGTATTGATCGCAAACCGCTGCTACTATGCGCTAAGTAAGCGATTTAACGACAAAGCGCTCTCTTGAAGAAAAAAGATCTAGCTCTACCAGACTCTGATCCTACCTGTCTTGCTCTACAGCGCAGAATCCTGGGTAATGACACAAGCGGATCAATCTATTCTGGGAGACTTCGAGAGAAAAAGATTCCGCAAAATATTTGGACCCATCATCGTGTACGGCAAGTACCGTCATCGAATGAATCATGAGCTGTATGAGCTGTACAACGTCGACGTGGTCAAGCGCGTTCAAATAGACCGAATGCGCTGGCTTGGACACTTTGTTCGAATGGACGAAAACGCTCCGGCTCGAAAGGTCTTCGGCAATAAACTCGATGGGCGGCGCAGGAGAGGGCGACCAAAACTCCGATGGATGGACCAGGTGACGGAACTGTTAAGTAAGCTTGGTATGACGAACTATCTACGGAGCGCAAAAGACCGAAGCGCTTGGAATGCTTTTCTGCGTGCGGCTACTGATAGATAAACTTCTGTTGTTGCTGCCAGTAAAGAAGAAGAAGAAATATAGAATTTGGGAAAGATCGCGTTGGATGTATTCATATTATTACTTAATTTCTAAATTGGGCACAATGGTACATTTGTATGGGAGGTACCAGAAGGGGTCATGTAGCCCATTTTCAATACCGTAAGTAGTTTTTGGAAAATATTAACTTGTGCAAAGTTTCAAAACATTTGAACATAGCTTTTCGAAAGCTATCGTGCGTCCCAGCCGGACAGCCAGGCAGACTGACAGACGGACATGACTCAAACGACTTACAAAGTCATGAATCGAATTTGGTTCAAAGAAACTTAGGGTCTAAAGCAGGGCTGCGCATTTCATAGCACAATTGTGCTACGACTGCTTCACACAGATTCTTATGATCTTTCATTTAGTCGCCACTGAGATAGCGACGAGTGCACATGCTCGGCCTGTGTTTTGATATTTTTTGCATGTGCACTGAACAAATTTAATTACGATGCTCAAACAATACTATATGATTAAAACAGTTTTAGTAACTTCTAATGACTTTTTTGTTATAAAACATTTATGGAATGTAGGGAATATGTCACTAAAAGTCATTATGATTCTTTTATAGTATGAATGATTATAATATGAATTGAGCTTTCAAAGGATAATTATAATTTTAAACGACTTTTTCTGCAACATATTTGAAAATTTAAATTATTATTTAAATTAAATATGTGGGCGTGGCAAGGTATCAAAATATTTGAAAAATGGCGGTAATAGGTACTGTTAAGCTGCAATTACTATGGAACGACTCAACCGAATTGAAAAATCTTGGTGCCATTAGAAAGGTATGTAAGTCAGCTTTCAAAAACATACAATGTAAAAACTTTATATTACACTGAAAAAATTTTTGTGCCAAAAATACAAGTTTAAACTTGGAAAACACTTCGCCAAGCCCACATATTTTCAAAAATGTAATTTCTAAAAATGAGGTTGTGTTTCTGTAGGTAAAATGTAGCTGTATACAAAATTTCTGGTTCGGGTCGGGTTCAAAATGTCCCTTTTTTATAGGTTTTGATATGAAATTCATCTATATATATAAAAGACTTGGGTGACTGACTGATCACTCCCCAGCCCAAACGGCTAAAACTACAACTGTAAAATTTGGAATGAAGGTTCCCTTTATGACATAGGCGCGCAATAAGAAGGGATGTTTGGAATTTCGAACTGCAAGGGGTAAAATGGGAGTGGCACCGCCCCATACAAATCGATTTTTGAAATGGCTGCATCTTTACAACCATTATATGTACAAAGTTAAGATTTGGTACGTATATCGGTCGTATAAAATAATACTTTGTTTTAAAAAAAAATAGTTATATTTGCCAAATAAATAGGCCGGTTGCAATTATATTTTCTTTGTGTGATACTGTCCATAGGGCCTCTATCATAGGCTACATGAAAACTTAATTAGACAATGGGGCGTGACACCGCCCACACAAACAGAAATTTCAATCGATCATATCTCAAGAGCCATTAGAGGTATATAGATGAGATTTGCTACATATGTTGCTGATACAAAGAGGAATACGTCTCACTGGAAAATGGGCGGTGCCACGCCCCTTTTGAAAAAATAGTTATCTGGGTGAAATAAATGGACCGATTGCAAAGAAATTTTCGCTGTGTAGCATTATCCGTAGGGCCCCTATCATAGGCTACATGAAAACATAATTGGGCAAAGGGCGTGGCACCGCCCACACAAACCAAAATTTCAATCGGTCATATTTCAAGAGTCATTCGAGGTGTCATGACCCTTTTGAAAAATCTTTAGCTGGTCGAAATAAATGGACCGATTGCAATGAAATTTTTACTGTGTAGTACTATCTGTAGGGCCTCTATCATAGGCTGAATGAAAACATAATCAGACCAAAATTTCAAACGGTCATATTTCAAGAGTCATTCGAGGTATGAATATGAAATTTGATATATATGTTACTGATAAAAATAGGAATACGTCTCGCTGAAAAATGGGCGGTGCCATGCCCCTTCTGGAAAATCGTTATCTTGGCGAAATAAATGGACCGATTGCAATAAAATTTTTACTGTGTCGTACTATCCGTAGGGCCTCTATCATAGGCTACATGAAAACATTATTAGACAAGGGGGCGTGGCACCGCCCATGCATGCGACCAAAATTTCCATTGGTCATATTTCACGAGCCATTAAAAGTATGATGATGAAATTTGCTACATATGTAAATGGTACATAAGGGATTAAGTATCGCTGGGGAATGGGAGGTGCCACGCCACATTTGAAAAAATTGTTATGTCGATCATATTAATAGAACGATTGTAATAAAAATTTTTATAATATAAATAAAATGGCTGTATATATGATGACGAAATTTGGGTTGGTTGTTCTTCTCTTCGTGTAAATGTCAACTAAGAATGGATTTTTGGAAATTCGAATTTTTTGGTGTAAAAATTACCAATAAGGAATGAAACATGTACCATCACCCAGACCAATCGGCTAAAGCTATTATCGCGAAAATTGATATCGGCATGCTCACTATAAATGAATATTTTGAATAGTTTAGTTGTGCGATACGAAGTAATTTTTCAAAATTAGATATTTTTGTGTAAAAATACCGAAAAAGGGATAAAACTGGTACTATCGCATAGACCAAATGCCTAAAGGTAGAGTTACGAAAATGTATTTAGCATTGCTTTCTATAGAATTAGTGAGCCGCCAGATGAGGATTTTTGAATTTCGAACATTTAGGGGTAAAAAATCCAAAAAGGGGATAAAACTGGCATCATCATTTAGACTAAACAGCAAAATCTATAATCGTATATGGGCATAGAATAAGAGGGGGGTACAAGGTCATTTTAGTTGTTCGATACAAATGTCTTTAGAATTCGAAATTTTAGGGATTAAAGCGGTTCAATCACTCAGACCAATGGGATAAAGTTAAAATCACACAAATGTGTGTCCTCTTGTCTAATGAAGCGTTTGTATATTAGCTGTATTAATAAATTCTAAAGATGATTCATTGTAAGTAGTTAATTATTATGTAATTAACTTAAACGGTGCTCAAATTCTATTTTATGCAAAAACTAGACCATTGTTATATGTGAAAATCTGTAGAGGTGTGTTTTGTTTCTGTGGATCAGAATGAAATTGTATTTGCAAGTAATTGCTTCTTTTGCATTGTCTTATAAAATTCTCTGATATTTTTTAAAAAATGTAACAGAGGACTTAGTACATGCATATGTATATCCGACCTTATATCGCTTTTACCATTCATTTATATTATATATTATATTTTATTATTATTATATTTATATTATATATACAAACCGCGATCTATCTGAGTTTGTTTGTTGGGATATACTCCAAATGTGCTAAGCAAATATTTTATGCGATTGTCTGCTGAATTAGTTTTTGCCTATTTATTTTTTTTTGTCTTTGTTTTGTTATGTTATTTTCCATTCACTTTTTATGCGGTTTTGAAAAACATAGGCATAAAAAGATTTTCTTCATGTTGTAAGAAAAATTATCTGAAGCATTACTATCCCGTTCTGATTCTTCCAAGCACTCAGTGGATCATTAACGGACCCCGAGTGTGTGTGTGTGTGCCTGTCTGGCAGAATATCGTCTCACACACATTTTGGTTCTGTTGGAGAGGAAAAATGCCAGTGGTGCTTTCTTTACGTGGTGCTAAGTAATAAATTGTAGTCTCACGGACTGTTCTATATAAACAAGCTGTCGCTATAGTGCTCATTTTCACCGTTGTAATCTCTTCCATCTCACAAAATTCACAGTTCTTGCTCAGCATCTATTTTTGATTCATAATGTATCTCACATTTTTTGTTTTGTTATTAACTTTTGCTGAATTAAATTGGCTCTCTGGGTATTTTTAGCTCTCAATTAAGTTCTATGGAATAGATCCTCTTGTGTCAAATAAACTGATTTTGGCTAAAATGTTTCTAATGTTTTCAAACTAAATGCGATTTCTGTGTTTTCTACTTACAATTGTTTATATATTTTATTTTGGTCTTGGTTCTCGTCTGACGTAGGCAATTCTAAATAAAACACCGCCGATTGTTTATAATTAATTTTATAGGTTTTTCTTTGATTTTTTGTTTTAGTTTCAAATCTTCGTTGTTATAAAGGTATGGCGATTTGGTATTTTGATAAATTCGATAAGAACAAACTACAAATTCTATTAGGAATTAAGTCTTAGGTAATTGCATGTTTTTCGATAAAGTTTGTACTTTATTGTTGTCTAATAATTTTTTTGTTATTTTTTAGGAACATCATAACAACTTAAAAAGAGTTTTTGATCATCCGACAACCAGGGCTTAGATGAGTACTTGGAGATCTGGTTAAGTCTATTACTTGTGAAAGATAATCATAATATGACAGTTATGGACAAATGAAAAACTGCTGTGCGCTCAAACGCATTGAAATGCAAGACGTTCCCCCACGTAAAATTCATAGCCTTAGGATGCATTACACGAATAAGAACTTTACACCAGGCCCAGAACTTATACCTGGAATCCAGCAAACCCACCTTAAAACAAACATTTGCTTGAAAAAGACAGACGTGTACCGCAAACACGCGATGTTCTTTGTGAACAACGAATCACTATTGTAGTTCGTTTGGGTTGATGCAAATCTCAATACAAATCTACAAAAGAGAATTAATTGTAGATTCAATTGTATCAGCCAGTTGACGGCAAAAGGTATCAGGAGGAAATTCATACCACGTAGAGTTGGAATAAATGATGGAACATAATATTGCAGATCGCCAAGATGTATTTAGATGGGATTATTCAGCAGGACCCGGTTGTATGACGGTTGTAAAAAGAACGAGGACGGCGAATGTAATAAGCTTCTACTAGACATCCAGAAATGCCGATTGACTCGACACTTATACTGCGAAGTTGCTGTCGACAACATAGATAGGGGCCTGCATTGAAAGAAAAATGTAGATGACTGGAGCCTGGAATCGAACAACGGATCTCCAGCATGGTAGTCGCGTGTTCTAACCACTTTGCCACGGCCGTTCACGGCGAATGTAATTACTAGACATCTAGACATGCCGATTGACTCGACACTTATACTGCGAAGTTGCTGTCGACAACATCGATAGGAGAAAAATATGCTTTTAAGAAACAGAATACTCATAAATGGTCACCTAGACCATGAATGTGATCACGATGTGTGCCAAAAAAAATATTTTTTTTTAAAAATTCAAAAGTTTAGTTTTCTTTTAAAGCCTATAATTGTATTGAAAATTTGGACAGAAGTGTCTTAAAGCTAAAGTCTGTACACTTCCATTGAGATATGAAACGATATATTATCTATATGATTTGATTTCGGAATCATAGTTCAAAGAACGTCACTTCTAAAAAATCAAAAAACGGAGATACAAAACAAAAAATCCTTTTTTCTTATAAAGATTTCGATTCAAGTGGATTTTTAATGTACAATTTTTTCCCAACAAAACTCCATTAATCGTTTTTGTTGCTATTTTAGTTCAACCTATTCATCATTCAGGCGAGGTATGAGGAAAATATAAAATTTTTGGGAAAAATAAAACTAAAAGAATTTCAGTTTTTTTTTCCGCAAAGCTTAATATAGTGCAGAAAACATAACTTTGGTCAGAAGAGTCTTAAAGCTGAAGTCCGTACGCTTCCAATGAGATAGAAGACGATATATTATCTCTATGAGTTGATGGCGGAATCATGGGGCAAAGAACGTCACTTCTAAAAAAAGCGCAAAACGGAGTAATAAAACGAAAAATCCTTTTATCTTAAAAAAAGGTTCAGCTAGGATTTTGATTCAAGTGGATTTTTAATGTACAATTGACCCCCAACAAAACCCCATTTACCGTTTTTGTTGCCATTTTAGGTCAACCCATCCGTCATTCAGGCGACGTGTGACCTATGATTACAATATATTAAAAGTTAAATATTTTCATCGTTGTTATCTTGGCATTATGTCGGCTTATAAGACGTTCAAATGACAGGATTGGTTTACACCTGTTTTTTTTATTATTTATTTTACCAAAATTGTGAGTAACGTCGTTAGTCATCCTCAGAGGTACTTCAGTGAATACACAAAGAAAACCTGGCAATCATCTAAAACAAAAAACTTCATTAGCAGCCCACCGTGCTCTTACAGGACACAGCCTAAATATAGATTGAGTTGGGATTTTAGCCGAGGAGAAAAGGTATTCCCAACGTTACACCATGGAAATGTTGCACTATGCTGACTGACACTATCAACTGCTCTCAGATGTATATACAGAAATAACCAAGTAATTTTGTATGGGAGGCACCAGAATGGGTCGCCGATATAGTCCAGACACATTCGTAAGTCAAACACTTACAAATACTGCAAAATACGTAAAATGTGCCTGAATTCAGCCTACATAGAAAAACTTTATGTGTATAAAGCTATAAAAGTCAATTAAGTAATTTGTATTGGAGGTTCCAGAAGGGGTTTGGAGAAGGTTCCAGTTTGCTGGGGATTTGTCTACTATTACAGGTAACTAAATTGACAAAATTCAAATATCCTCCAGTTGTTCCTTTGGAAGTTCTGAAAGATATATTGATTATTCAAATATTATCCTTTACAACCCCTTTATTTTATTTTCGAATAAATACTTACTTTACTTACTTAGCTGGTACTTCTATGCAATCCCAGTGGATTATATGCCGCACGTAGAAAAATATTATAAGCGCCTCGATCTTCTGCGCTTCTTCTCCAGTTAGTCATTCCGAGTTCTGTAAGGTTCTCTGTAACCTAGTATTTCCAACGAAGTTTTGGTCGCCTTCTTCTGCGCCGTCGATCGAGTTCATTGTTGAAGACTTTTCGAGCTAGAACATTTTCGTCCATGCGTACAACATGACTTAGCCAACGCAGCCGCTACACCTTAATGCGTCTGACCACGCCAATGTCAGTGTACAGCTTGTACAGCTCAAGATTCATTCGACGCCGATATTCTCCGTTAACGATGATGGGCCCATATATTTTACGGAGTATTTATCTCTCGAATACCACCAGAACCGATTCATCCGCTTGTGTCATAACTAGGGCGACCAATTTTCAGCATATGCTGAATATTGCTGATGCTGCTTAATTTAACGATTTCTAGCGATCTTGCTTATTTAAGAGGTTTGTGCTTTTTTATGCTGTTTTTGTCCTTATTAAAATTTTTGATACATTTTAATAAAATATGTCTATCAATTGAAAATTTTTACATATCACAAGTCTTGGCGGTTCATAAAAATATGACAGGTAGAATTACATTTGCAAACTATCCTCTTATTTTACACACAGCCTGTGTTCAAGATTTTGTAATAGCCCTGTTTTTACCTATAGCTTAGATCGTTCGATTCGTTATATTCCAATAGTTTTCAGGCGCCTTATCGAGAACAAAAATTTAAACTAATGAAACCTAATGTGTCTCTATAACCTAAACCAATAACGACGCGATGGGGAACGTAGTTGGAAGCAGCGGAGTATAATACATATTATTTGGAAGACATAAGGGAAGTCATTCAAGAATTTAACGAAAATGATTCTGAAGCATTGAGATAAAGCAAAGAGGTTCTTTCTAATGAAAATTTGTAATCCGACTTTTCCTTCATAAAAATTAGCTTTAAGTGCATCCGGCATGCCATCACAAAAATTGAGTCAAGCGGATTTCCATTGAATGAAAGCTTGGAAACAATACAATCAATTCAACGTGCTATAGAAAAACATCTGATAAAAATTATTTAAATAAATGACTGCCGTACTTGCGCGAAATCCTGGCTTTTGTGGAAATCACTAAAATCAACAATATTATTTTTAAAAATTCCAAAACAACAAGTGCGTTTATCGGAAAATATTCGCCTGCTGAATCAACACTTTTTAAATACGCTCCCGTTTCATCGTGTGACGTAGAATTTTTTTTTTCTATGAATGGAAATTTTTTTACAAACCAGCGTAAAAGTTTCACCTTAAGAAATTTAAGATTTTTTTTTTGGTTTGAAAATTACTTTCTTTTTATGAATACCCGACTGAATAATTTTGTTAATTTACTTATTGTTTTTTATTATTATTTTTTTAATAGATGTGAAATTGTTTTTTGTTTGTTTTCCAATAAATAAAAAAAATAATAAATGCTGAAAATAAAATTAATCGTGCTTATTTCAAGGGTTTTTCATGCTGTTTTAAGTACTGAAAACCGTTTTTTTCGTGCTGAAGAATGGTCGCCCTGGTCATAACCCAGGATTCTGAGCCATACATTAAGACAGGTAGAACCAGTATCTGGTATAGCTGGAGTTTTGTTCGTCGAGAGAGGGCTCTGTCATTGAATCGCTTGCTTAGTCCGAATAAATGAATACTGGTAAATTCTCATAAGTATCAGTTAAGGGCTACTCGAGTTATCCTGCCCACTAACCATCCATCCAGACTAGGGTTGCCAGACGGTCTTGATTTTTCTTGATTTACAAGAATTTTTAATACTCGTCAAGAATCAAGAAAAACTATGTTTTGTCAAGATTTTTTGAGACCCACTAAAAAATTACGTAAATATGTTTTCAAAATTTTATTTTCCTTGCACAAAGTTTTATAAAAGTCAAAGTGTATTTGTTCGAAAATATATCAACACTTACATTTCCCCCCTTTATTCAACACTAATAACACCAGTTTAAAAATCTTTATTTTTTGTCAGCTGCAGAATTCTAATGAATTTTTTCTATAGATTTCGGCATCCTAAACACGAATATAAGATACAATGTTTTCCTCTGATAAGTTTTCAAGATATGAATTTCAGGTTTTTTTTACGATTGTAATATAAAATGCATCAGCTAATTGGAAAATAGTTCGTAAACGCATCCAACGATTTGAACAAGAGTGGTCTAAATTAAAGGTAATGAGCTCCCCTAAAACCTTTCTATACAATCTTTTAACATCGGTTAGATAGTTTTGATGGTAAGGACAATTAAATTTTAAAAAAATTTATATAAAATATTATTTGGAAAAATATCTCCAATTTCACAAAATGGGAATAAAGGTTCGACTTACCGAGCAAAACACGTTATATTTTATAAAAATTGGGCTACGAGTGGGAGAGTTACACGTTTTTATAGAGAACACATGGTAAATTTTTGGATTTTAAGCATATCACGGTAGGCGTTAAGCCACTTTACGTTGCATTAAAATTACAATAAAAAGGGGAAATGTCACTGTATTCTGGGTTGATCGTGCATCAAAAAATGCTTGAATTGAAATCCTAGCTGATTCTTTTTAGAAAATATCGATATTATTTATTTCTGCAGACGGGACCAAAAGTTTTTTACTTTATAAACGACTACAGTAACAAATAGGACAAATGAGATATAAACTGTTTATTTATTATAAAAGTACACAAACAGGGATTTAATCATCATTCATGTATAATCTTTGATTATTTTTCCTTTTTGAAAATATCGATATTTAATTTTTTTTTGAAATTTATAAGTCATATCGTAATGTTGTTGGTGTAGTGGGAGAATATTTTATTTCAAAATTTGAAAATAACTATACTGTATACATATTTTATACTCATACTCCTGAAATCATTTGGTCAGTTTTTGTTTTTTTTTATAGATCTGGTTCACGCCATAACACTCCTATTTGAATGCATTTTGGAAATATTTTATTACAAACTTGTTTAAATTTTGATTACAGACTGAGGATACAAAACTTTTATCATAAGATTTATTGTTTTATATTTAAAAAGTTTAAAAATCGAATTATTGAATATATTTGTTTGCACTTCTAATATTATTTAAATGAACAAATTTGTGAGTAGATATTTGCAACCATATAAGGCCCCATAGGCTCGGTTATTGAAATTATACAATTAAAATAAAAAATAATGTTTCTTAATTTGAGCTTCAAAGTATTAACTTTACCAATTATTCTATGTCGCAAAATAAAAAAATTCAACTTCAGTATTCCAACTATATTTTTATACCCTCACCCTTAAATATAAGGTAATAGTAGACAAAACCTTAGAAAACCAAAATGTTTGCCACACCCTTCTGGTACCTTAAATACAGATGAGCCAACTCACCCTCAAAATTGTACATTTAAGCATATAACAAAATTTGACTCTGAAATGAATATTGACTACAGCGGCCGACCCGTCGGATTCCTCCCATACAAAAAAACTATTTTTCGGAAATTTTATATTTCTTCCATTTCTTCCAAACCTACAACTCGAGGATGCTTAAATTTCGTCAGTTTACTTATCTTGAGATAGTTTGCCACACACTCCTAGTATCTCCCATAAAATTAACCGAGCACACCCCCATAGTTGAATATGAAAGTACAATGAATTTAGTGAAATTTTGCGCAAGGTAAAATTTTATTAAACGTTTACTTTCGAATAAAAATCGACCTCTTTTGCTGCCCCTACTAATACCTTCTACACAAATATGCCAATTACCCGAAAATTTATATATTTGCTATAATTTCTAAAAGAAACTCCTCAAGACGTTGAGAATCGTTTATTTCCAATAACTCGAGACCTGAATAATGTCATACATAAGGTAAGGGTATTTATTAGAGTATCCAATTAATCGGGTTTAGGCTTTGTTCGATTAAAAAATTAATCGATTTTGGGATTTTTAATTTGCTCGATTAATCGATTAAGGTTTTTAAATTGCTCGAATAATTCGATTAATCGAATAAGCCGATTAACTCGAATAATTTCTGTATATCTGTATACCAGACCGGGTCGGTCCCCATACAAAATTTTTTTTTCTCCAAAGTCGAGGGCAAATATTAAAGATCACTTCGAGACAAATTAAAAAAAAAAAAATTTTTTCTCCCCCCACCCCCGGAAAAACAGCCAAAATCGTTTTTTTATCGCTACTTTTTTGTTTGCGGCTCAATCTTTAAATCCAAGGCATCGGTGTATAGGTTTCGACGAGTACTACATTTGTCCTATAGATGTCGCTGACATACGACATCATCTTGTAATATTGGCCTCATTTAGAGCAATTTCTATCCCTAAAATTTAAAAACAATTTTTCCTATAATTAAAGCCCTTTAAAAACCAAGAACATTTTGCTTTGGAAGTATACAGTTTTATTCAAAAACAAAAAAGTTACGTATGAAAAGATGTATTTACAGCATCAACACTAATATTTTTTCCTGTTGTTTGCATTATTATCGCAAATTATTGCATACTTTTTAGCGCTGATGGAAAATTTTTATAAAAATGATTCCATACTTTGTAGCTCAAATTGTTGCATAAGTCTTAACGACATCAAAAAAAATTTAAATATTTCCTTGAGATAATTCATTTTTTATCTAGTTACCGACGAAATATGATTTGTATTAGAAATAAAATACCAAAATTAGCAAAGATATGCACAATTACAAATATTATCAAGTTCCGTTCACTACTTTCTAGTTTTGCAAAAATTTTCCATTGTGATTAGTCATTCCAAGCGCTGATTCACTTACATTTCCCACAAATGTTCAGTGTTGCACATTGCATGGGAAGAATACAAGTGCAAAATTAAGTCTATATTTTATTATTAATACTTCCATTGTGGACCAGGTATCTTTTTAATTTCGTTGCTTTAATATTGGTGACGCTGAATATCTTTATCCGCATGTTTGAAAACACTGTTTGCGCTAAAAATTACGCAATTTGTATTTAATTTTTTTCAGTATCGCTAAGAAGTATACAATAATTTTCTGTAATAATGCAAACAGGAAAAAATATTAGTGTTGATGCTGTAAATACATCTTTTCATACGTAACTTTTTTGTTTTTGAATAAAACTATATACTTCCAAAGCAAATTATTTTTGGTTTTTAAAGGACTTTAATCCTAGGAAGAAATATTTCCGAATTTTAGGGGTAGAAATTGCTCTAAATGAGGCCATCATTACAAGATGATGTCGTATGTCAGCGACATCTATAGGACAAATGTAGTACTCGTCGAACCCTATACACCAATGTCTTGAATGTTACGATTGAGCCACAAACAAAAAAACAGTGATAAAAAATCGATTTTGGCTGTTTTTCCGGGGGGTGGGGGAGGAAAAAAATTTTTTTTTTAAGGTTGTCTCGAGGTGATCTTTAATATTTGCCCTCGACTTTGGAAATTTTTTTTCGCGACCCGGTCTACTGTATACCTTACGTGAAAAATAAACAAATTTAATGGAGGCGCTAAATTTTATTAATAAAAAACATAAAAATAATATTAAAACATAAAAACAAAAGTAAAATAATAATTCATGTGAATTCAAAACCGTTTAATAAAAATAATATTTAAATAGGTACACATAAAATGAGATCTTTTTTATTTAAAAAGTTTTTAGTCACATCTTCTAAAATAATCTTTTAAAAATAATATGTAATTAAGATGTTTGGCTTTAAGTCGATTTTTTTGTTTCGTTTTAATGAAGCTTGACTTTGAAAATACCCTTTCACTTAAAGTAGATGTTGGCGAAACTGAAAGAATTGCATTGAAAAGTTTTTTCTAGTTATTCTGATCATTTTTTGTTTGTTTTATCTAGATACAGAAAATCATCAATTATATTACAGTTTACATTCGATTTTTTTTTTAATTTTGAATACTTTTTATAGTTATAGTATCGTTCAATTCCAGTAAAAGATTATTTTCATTTCATTCAATATCATCATCTGAAACATTTTGATTAGATTCAGTGTGAAATAACCGCCACAGTATTACATTTATATAAAGAAAGAAGAATTTATTTAAAAATAATTTCAATCGATTAATCGGTTTAAATTGATCGATTATTCGTTAATCGAAATTTACTATTTTTTCTTAATCGAGAAATTATTCGAAAAAAAATTCTTCGATTAATCGAACAACGATTAATCGATTGGATACTCTAGTATTTATCAGTAAGTTCATCTGACTGAAATATCTCTACTTGATTTGTTTAATGTTTTGTTTATTTTTTATAAGAATTTATATTTTTATAAAAAAATAAATAAATTTAAAAAATTAACAACTTCTAACGTATGAGTATTTTTATTTGTCAAGATTTTTTTTCACAATCAAGATATTTTTTGGTCATTGTCAAGAATTTTAAAATTTTAAATCTGGCAAGCCTAATCCAGACAGACAGGAGAATATGTCTCAATCGTCTTAAAAAGTTCTAAAACCAATTTTGTCTTAAGATACTTGGGGTCCAACAAGTGTGTTTTAATGCGTTACACTTTTCTCGTATCAAGTGATATATACCCCCATCCCTAAGGATATGTGTATAAAAAGTGAAGTCCTTAAAATCATTACTTTTTTCTAATAATTTTGTACAATTATCAGCGTATGATTTAAAATTTATTTCTATATTTGGTGAAACTATTTCACAAAGACTGCTGTAAGATATCACAAACAATACCACTGGTAAAAATCATCCCTGTGGAATTTAATTTTCAAGAAAATATGTACTTATATTTAAGTATGCTGTTTTAACCTGTACTGTTATTTTCCTCTTAGCCAAACAGTTTTTAAAGAAGTTGTAAATATTTGATCCGATTATCCATTGTTTAAGTCTATCAATTGTTGTATGAATTCCAACGTTTTTATATGCTTTAGCAAAATCTAGGGAGTCCGATAAAGATGTACCCTTCAGAATTCTAATTGCTAATCGTGCATTAGGTTGTTTGTGGTGACAAACCAATAGAGACGAATTATATTACCTTGTCGAGTACTTCCGACATGCAATGTAGGAGTGTGAAATTGAAATGTTATCAAGGCAATGGATTTTCGGTTATGCTTTCATACCACAAATAAATTTGCGAATGGAATCTCTTTTACAAATTTTATGTCCCTTCTAAATTCAGCAATTGCCCTTTTAAAGTTGATTATATTCTCCGTAGAAATGTTTCTCTTATACCATAGCCGAATCCTCTACTTTTTAACAATTTTAGTTTTTTGTTTATTATTGTTATTTATTTATTAATCTTGTTTAGAGAATAAAGATTTATATTTTTTATTTTAATCAGCCGCGGCAAAGCAACTAACACGTGTGGATTTCAATTACATATGAGGAATCAATAATTTATTTACAATACAAGTTTTATTTGCGAAAAAGTTAATGAGTCGAATGCACAAATTAACAACTGACAGAAATAAACTGATGTTCATTCATCTCAACAACAAATTAACATTATAATTAGTGTTTTTGATTTCCCAGCATTTTTCATTTCCCGGGTAATCGGGATTTTTATATCATTTTCCCGGGATCCCGGGAAATCCCGGTCCAAAACAAAAAATAAAAAAATGCCTTTATATATTAAAATCTTAATATATATAAATTACGTGTCACGTTGTTTGTCCGCGATGGACTCCTAAACTACTTAACCGATTTGAATCAAATTTGCACACCGTGTTCGGTTTGATCCAACTTGAAAGATAGGATAGCTTACATCTTAAAGGGGCGGCGCCACGCCCCTTTTTTCAAATATCGCTCAGACGGCTTTTCTAATAGACCGATTGATACAAAAATTTTACCATGAGGTACTGTTGACCTGTAGATAGTTCCTGACTACATTTGGTTGTAATTGGATAAAGGGGCGTGGCACCGCCCATACAACTTGAAAATTAAAAAGGCTTTATTTCATGAACTATCAGAGGTATGAAGATGAGATTTGTTATATATGTTGATGGAGCAGTATAAATTACATCCAGGGAGGAAGTGGGCGGTGCCATGCCCTCTTTTCAAAAATCGCTCTAACGGCTTTTCTAATAGATCGATTGATACGAAAATCTTACCAAGTGGTACTGTTGACCTGTTGATAGTCCCAGGCTATATTTGGTTGTGCTTGAATAAAGGGGCGTGGCACCGCCCATTCAACTTAAAAATTAAAAGGGCTTGCACTATGAATTACAGTAAGGGTGGAAATGGGCTGTTCCACAAACGGTTACAACTGTCAAAATTCCACAGTATATTGCTGTTCAACTAGAGATATGAACAGTAAGGTGGGCCAATTTTTTTATTCGCACAAATCGTAACCAAAATCGGAATCTACGATGATTTTTAAGAAAATTTCACCAATAAACTTTGTGTCTAAAATCAATTCCTAGCTCGCGTTGGGAAGCATGAAGATTTCAGATAGAGATTTTTTTTGTTTTTAAATGAGCACAAACCGAAAACTTCAGATATATATTTTTACAGACCTTCTGCGTAAAACTGACTTCCCAACGAACTAAATGAGGTATTACAGAAGCAAATCTATGTATTGGTTAAAAAGTTATGGCCTCTGAGAGTTGGCATACAGAAATTTAGTTTTTAAAAATCATTTTTCAGAATATTTGTTCATTGCTAAAAAAAAAATCTCTACCTGAAATCTTCAAAGCTTCTCAGCGCGAACTAGGAATTGATTTTAGATATATAGTTTCTTAGTGAAATTTTCTAAGAATTCTTCGTACATTCCAATACTGACATACGGTTAACAGGTTGTTTTTTTTTGACGCGAACTAATTAATTCGCCCTAATAATCAGGCTATTTCGAATAAAATAAGTTAAAAGTGCCGAGGCGCTGCCCACGCACTTCAATAGTTAACTTTTTACCTGTATCAAATAATGGTCCGTACACCAGGCAGTTGAGGATGCGCAGACTAAAATAGTGATTTTTTTTAATTTACTTTACAGGTATGTATTTTTCAATTACTTCTCAGGAGAGCGAATCGGTAATAAATCATATAGATAGAAAAATTAAATTTTTATAGTATATCAGATGTAACATTAGCAAACAATTGAAAATAACCTATGCATGGGGTATTTTCTTGACATATAGAACTTCTGATAGGTATAAGTGTAAATCTAGCTGTCATACTAATGAAGTGTAATAGACTTTCTTTTAGTATACTTTGCAAAATCACCATGTAAAAACTAAACAAGAACAAAGTTTACAAATCATGCAAATTTATTTTCAAAATGCACGTTCTGTTCGCCAAACTTATGGAGCCCTTTATGAAGTTGAGGGTGCATGTAATGATGCATCTGAGCAGCTAATAGAAGCCATCGACGCTGTAGACGTTAGTATGACAGGGGACTCGAATTTATCGAACCGACTTCATTCTCTGGAACTCGGTCTCTGCAAATGCTGAGGAAAGACCTTGGCCTACATTCATATAAAATCCAACTGGTAGAAGAAGTAGAGCCAATGGACGATCAATTGATTTTTTTATTTATCATGTCATTGAACATTATTTGAAGGAGAAATGGTTCTAACACGACGCTGTAACATGCCATACAGCACGTGAGACCATCACTTTGCTAAGCCAAACGTTGGTGACCGAATTATCTCAAAAAATGGTAATACGAGTTCAATACAAAAACAGTATTACGGATTATTCTTGATCCGTGTGAGAAGAAGACATGACAAAAGAAGTTTTTATGGCTAAAGGCATGAAGCTTCAAACGGAATTTTCATTTGCGGTCAGTAGGAGAAGGCATAACAAAAATGTTTTTTTATGACCAAAGAGATAGTTAGTATACAGATGGTTCACGCTACTACGGATCAAGATAAATAATTTTGATCTTTAGAGATATGTATGTTTCCGATTTGTGAAAGAAGTAGTTTTTCGCCCTACATACTGAAAAAACTTAATCTACATTTTTATTAGCATTAACAACAATAAAACTTAAGTAGTAAACTTTAATGTTAAGGAGTTACTTTAAATAAGTTACATAAGTAAATAAACTCAACATATTTTTGTCGAGCTTTAGTGCCGTTTTCAAAGTACTTTGTAGACCTAAGTGTGAAATATATTACAAGTTAATATGCAATAGCGAAGCATTGCCGGGCCCACTAGTATTTTAATAAAAACAAACTAATATGAAATGACACAAAAAATAATTCTAAATATCTCGTATTATGGTTTATCCGACAATTTGTTAATACAATCTCCATATAGATTTTGAGTGGTACACGGAGGTATTTTTTGAAATTCGTACTTTTAGGGGGAAAACGGTCTAACAAGTGAGAAATCTGGTAACATTATTTAGGCCAAACGGCTAAAGCTATCATCATGGAAATGTATATGAGCAACAATAAGGCTGCTAGTAGGGATTTTTCTAAATTCGTACTTTTTGGGGTAAAAAGGCCAAAAAGGGATAAGAGTAATATCCGGTACCATTGAGTAATATCCTTATAGAATTAGAAAGCTGCACGAAGTGATTTTTCGAAATTCGTCCTTTAGTGAGTAGTTGTGCGCTGTGAATTCATATCACATTGGTACGATATAAAAGAATTTCGAACTTTTAAGAGGAGAAAACCGAAGATGGGATGAAACTGTTACCATCAACTTGACCAAACGGCTAAAGGTGGAATCGCGACAATTAGATTTAACACTTATTTTATAGCGTAATTGTGCAATATGAAGGGATTTTTTGAGATTCGTACTCCTTGGAATAAAGGGGGGGAAAGTGTTATCATCGCTCAGACCAAACACCTAAAGGTACAATCACCCAGTACACCAAAAAAGAAATTAATGTCAGTCAATTGGCTTACAAATATTGTTTTAGAATATATGCCTATCAATAAGTAAGTACTCATCACCTCATGGACATGGTATTGCTGATCCATTTTAGGAATTTAATACGTTCTAATTTTTCTCTATATATTAAAGCCCATTTGAAACAATACGATAGTGATAGTGTGGTCAAGGAAATAGTCACCAATTGGAAATGTTATGGTAAAAATTTGGAACACTAAATAATTTGTGTTTTTAGTGGATTTTAACTTATTAAATATTTTGATATTGACAGATTAAATTCGGCAGGATTCCCGGGAATTTTGTCTAGACTTCCAGATTATCTCTTCAAAACTTTTTCATGTTATACCTTTACGGGCACGATGGCGCTGGGTGTATTGACATTATTACTCCATCTCTAAAGTAGGCGAAGTGGTATATTTGTATGAAAGGTACCAGAAGGGACGTGTCTAAACTTCCAGATTTCTTCTCTAAAACTTTTTCCTGCTTGAATTTACTAAATACAGAATTTAGGCACGATCGCGTTAGGTCTATTAATAATATTAATCGATTTCTAAAGTGGGCGGTACCAGATGGGTATGGGAGGTACCAGATGGGGCGTGGCTAGACTTCCAATTTTTTTTTCTCAAAAACTTTATCCTGTTAAAGCATTTCTAAATAAATAATTTGGGTACGATCACGTTGGATTTACTGACATTATTACTCCAGGCTAGACTTCCAATTTTTTTTTCTCAAAAACGTTATCCTGTTATAGCATTATTAAGTACAGAATATGGGTACGATCCCGTTGGGTGTATTGATATTATTACTCGATCTCTAAAGTGGGCGGAATGATGCATTTGTATGGGTGGTACCAGAAGGGGCGGGGAAAATATTAACTCCTGCAAAATTTAATAACATTTGGTTGCGTTTTTCGAAAGTTATCGTGCGCACCAGCCGGACAGCCAGACAAATAGACAGTCAGACGGACATGGCTCAAACGACTCAAAAAGTCATAAGTCGAATTTGGTTCAAAGATACCTAGGGTTTTAAGTGACTCCTTCTATGTGTTACACTTTTGGGTCGTATCAAATGATATATACCCTCATCCCTAAGGTGATGGTATAAATATAGTTGTTATTTCTGCTCAATAAACATTTATAAGGTCTTTTGACCCATTTCGAGATAAAAAATTAATCTTTCAACAAATAAGCGTTTTTAAAGTTGACTTTTAATGATTGATTTTATAAATTTGTGGAAATTATTTAATTATTTTTTTTAGTTTAAATCAAAAATTCAGTAAGTTTTAGTAAGATTATAATTTTGAACCATATCTTACCCAAAGCACTGTAACGACAGAAATATTATGTACCTTAAAACGTTATGAATTATAAATTAACTGCTTTTCCTCTACTACTTTCTTAAATTAACTAAATTAAATGCAGAATTTATATATAACTTTCAAATATTAGAAATGAAAAAAAACATGTCACCATGTGCAATTAAATCTCCAGTCTGTATCATTGAATTTAACGACTAATAGTGTTGGGAAAAGCAAAAATGAAAATGCGACAAATGTCCCTGAAACAAATTATTTAACAATATGCAATAACAAAACAATTTTAATTTTCTATTTCCATTTTCTACGTTAATTTAAAAATAATAAAATCTCATTCATTTCATTCCATAGCATTAATAACAAAGAAAAGGAATATGATAGTAAAAAAGCAAACTACACAGTGTTCAAGGAGAGCAAAAATATTAAGATTACAATTATTTGTAATAACAACCGTTTCTTAAGTATTTGTATTAAAATCATCAGTTATTACAATTTTATAAAAAATATTACATGTTATAAATGACCGAAATGTTGCCAACAATTATATTTTTTATTAATTTCTATAAGTAGATGACATATGGAATGTAAGTAACATTAAGAACTTCTGTCACCTATTAGTGTACTTTGGGGCTTTATTCTCATAGAACTAAGACAGACATTTTAGACAGTCCTCAAATTTCTTTTTAAAGAAGGGATAAATAACAAAATGTATCAAATGGTAGAACAACAATAACAAAAATACCGCTAACAAATGCAAATGCAATGACAAATACCCCTATTTCAGTAAAGATAGCAACTACCACAAATTGAAAATGTTACCAGGAAAACTAAATGCTTATGAAATTTTTGCTTCCAAATCCCTAAAGATTTTTTGGATTCTCAATTCTATTTGCAAGTTTTGCTCATCTTAACCCAATGTCATAACTTCGTTAATTCACATTTATTTTCACTGTGGTCCGACAAATATTTTGCAACCACATTTGTTCTATGAAGAAGGGAGATTTCCATGGACAAACTATTTGCTTTTCTTAATGCCACACTTCCGCCGCTGTTGTTGTTGATCACATTTTAAAACAGCAGCTGCTATGACCGTTGTGCATACCTGGTGAGCGGCAGATGTTACAATCCAGCGCTGTGGTAAATGGACAAAACAACACCAACAAAACAAAAGTAAACCAAAATAAACAAGGATACTAACCGAGTAGTATCCTTGAACAGTTTTTAACTATTGCAAACATTGTGATATCAAAAAAGTTTTGCAATTTCCACATTTTCATTTTGCAATTTTTTCCCACCTCCTCTTTGCATGTTTACCATTATTTCTTGTATTTTTTCCATACATATATTATAGAAAAAATTCGCAGAAAATTACATCAGCGCTTATAATGCGCTTTCCCCACAGCTGCCTTTTAAGATATCTTTCCTTTCCATATATTTGTCTCATGACATTCCGTTCTCCATTCTTAATAGAAAAAAATAAGATTTCACTAGTGCTTTGAAAGTTACCCCTTAGTATCTTAGCTGAGGTTGTGCTTCTTTTATCCTCTTAATAGGAAATGAGTGGATAATGCTTTTTGTTTCATAAATAGCGTTTCCGTTTTCTTGACGTTACTACTGTTGCATTGTATGGTTGCATCAACTCGTTGTTTCCACACCTATTGAATGTTAGCATATCAACTAAACCGCACATCCACCCCCTAGTGTGATTTTTTAGTACACTGCAGGGCAAAATGCGTTATCATTACGGATATAATCTAGATATCGCAATGAGTTCAGCTTGTTATAAACAACTAATGCTTAATTAAGCCGAGTTTATACTGCCGCAACAGCCGTGTATAATAACTATTGGCATAAGCTGATTTCAGGAACTAGCTACCGCTAAAAGTGATCTATGTAGATGAATAGACTATTTAGAAGGACTGATTTAGGAGGTGGTGCTTTCGTACAGAAGATATCTTATTGGTACCATTTGAAAAAATCTTGTTTTTATATGACGGGTTCAACAGATATTCATCAATCACATTGGAAATAATTCCAAGCTCTTAGATCTTTTGCGCTCTAAAAGTATTTTGTCACACCCAACGTAGATAAAAACTCCTTAACTAGGGCAACCGAACATGATTTCTCTGGACCTGGCTTTCGTCAACACTATTTGCAACGGTGAGAGTTACTCTAAAAATGTTTTTCTGTACAGCTTTTGTGTTAATTCCAATTTTGAACTACAATTTCCAGCCAAAGTGTGCAAAGATAATAAAACGTACTTTAGTGTACTTCATAAACAAATGCAAGGGGTTCTTTCAGGAGAAGAACGACATCACATCATTCTCTCTAACTGATATTATTTTCCTCTTTGTTGTTGTAAATATTGTATAAACTGGTTATAATATAATCTTTGATATACTCGTGTGCGATTGTGAGATGGATTTTACAAAACTATACATATAATAATGTCATACAGGTGTATGTCTTAAGCCAATCATCACGCATTGAAAGGATTTTTTTTAGCAATACTAATCGGAAATGATTCAAATTTAGATACAACACACACCTTGCCTGAATGACAAATGGGTTGACCTAATATGGCAACAAAAACGAAAAATGGGGTTTTGTTGGGAGTCAATTGTACATTAAAAATTCACTTGAATCAAAATCCTAGCTGATCCTTTTAAATCGGTTATTCAATATATCTAGATAAATATGTAAGTGGGGAATGGGGGATTTTCTAATTTGAGTATTTTGATTGTTATTCATCTGGGAGTAAACAGAATATCTCTTTTGGAGGTCCCCAGGCAGCTCACAACGGCCGAGTGATCACGTATTGCACGGGCCACTGAACCACCGATGCGTCTTAGGAAGTAGCTAACAGAAGTTACTGAAGCTCAACACAATGGCTCTTTTAGTGTCTTTGGCAGCCCCATAAACCTAGGATCGGGTGCGGTGACCTAATAATGCACTATCCTAAAAAAACCTATTATTAATAAAACACGAAGTAAAGAAAAAACAAGAACCCCCAAATGTTGACGACCCCCGCAAACGATATAAGGACCGTCACCGCCATACAGAAACTGACATGGACGAGACAGATATACACACGACGAAAGAACTGTGACATATTTTACAGCTGCCATACAGAAATACACGAATTTGAATGTGGTTTCATATTCGGCAAAAGACTTCGACACCTGGACTCGCGGTTTAACCCTGTAAGTGACCGAATAGCCACTAATCGCATCCGAGCGATATATTTTTACATTACGCTGATTTGTGTACACGCCCCGGATGAAGACAAAGACGATGACATTAAATATGCATTCTATGAGCGCCTGAAGGACATATATGACAGCTGCCCTACACATGAGATTAAAATTGTTCTGGGAGATTTCAATGCTAAAATAGGAAGGGAAGATGCTCTTGGTTCAGCAGCCTTAAAATTCTGGCGGATGTCCTCGACAAATACAAGACTGACATCACTGCCATACAGGAAATGCGGTGGACTGGACAGGGATGCACAAGTCGAAAGAACTGTGACATCTTTTATAGCTGCCATGCAGAAAAACACGAATTTGGTTGTGCATTCATAGTCGGCAAGAGACTTCGACATTTGGTCTCGCGGTTTAACCCTGTAAGTGACCGAATAGCCACTATTCTCATCAAACGAAATATTTTTACATTACGC
The DNA here is from genome assembly GCA_964034835.1 of Muscina levida. Classification (NCBI taxonomy): domain Eukaryota; kingdom Metazoa; phylum Arthropoda; class Insecta; order Diptera; family Muscidae; genus Muscina; species Muscina levida. Next base: position 125,045,136 of record OZ035880.1, on the reverse strand, counting down.
TGATTGGTGAATACGCCCCAACGGGAGACATAGATGAGGACATTAAAGGTGCATTCTATGAGCGCCTAGAGGAAATATATGACCGCTGCTCGTATATGACATTAAATCTGTTCTGGGATATTTTTATGTTAAAACAGGAAGGGAAGATGCTCTTGGTTCATCAGTCGACAATATCACCTCCGATAACAGATTCGGACTAGTTAGCTTCGCGTCGGCACGAAACATGGTACTGAGTGGAAACAGATATCCACAAGCAGGACATACCCTGATACAAGATTGATTACGAGGTAATTAATGGAAGGCATGTCTCAAGCATTATGGACGTGCGTGTGATGTTAAAGAGTTGAAGCCTTAAAGTTCTACGAAAAGCTAAAATGCAAAAGTTTTCTGCTTGTTCCTGAAGGCAGCATAAATGACGAAGTCACTCCAATTATCGACGATGGAGTAAACTGTCCACCACCGACCCAAAAGAGATAAGCATGACAATTGCACGGCTTAAAAATAAAAAATCTGTGGGAGACAGTAAAGTTTTTTCAAGACGGCGGCGTTGAGCTGACAACGTGCATGCACCAACTCATAAATACAATTTGGCTTAAGATATGCATGCCCGATTATTGGAATCTGAGTGTTCTATGTCCTGTGTTTAAGAAAGGCGATCCAAGTGTGTGTATAAATAATCGTGGGATCAGATTTTTAAATGTCGCATACAAGGTCCTATCTAGTGTGGTATGTGAAAGACTGAAGCATATTTTAACTTTAGACCTGATAAATCTACGACCAAGCAGATATTCACACGATTAAAAATCCTGGAGAAGACCCAAGAAATGCAGATCGACACCTACAATCTGTTTATTGACTACACGGCTGCATTTGACAGTCCGATACGATAGAAACTATTAGATGCTATGTTTGAGTTTGGTATCCCCGCGAAGCTGATACGACTTTGCGGGATGACACTGACTGACACGAAGTCTTCAGTGAAAATAGGCACAAATGTAATAGAGCCATTTTCTAATACGCGGAGCTTCAGACAAGGCGATAGTCTATCATAAGATCTCTTTAATATCATCTTGGAGAAGATCATGCTTAAGGCAGCATGACTGGCACCATCTTTAACAAAAGCCACATGCAGCTCGCGTATGCTGATGATATAGATATCATTGGCCGTGGACTGAGGAATGTTACTGCGGCCTTATCGATTATTAAGAAGCAGTCGGCAGAAGTGGGACTGGTTATTAATGGGGACAAAACTGAGTTTTTTGTTTCAACGAAAAAAAGAGTTTACTCGTTTGGGACGCTGCGTGAACGTTGACAACTATAACTTTGAAGTGGTAGATGATTTTGTCTTCCTCGGCTCCGCCATAGACCGAAATAAAATTGTCAGCCTGGAAACCAAAAGACGAGTATTGATCGCAAATCGCTGCTACTATGCCCTCAGCAAGCGTTTTAAAAATAAAGCCCTCTTTCGACGAACGAAGATCCAGCTACCAGACACTGATCTTACCAGTCTTGCTCTACGGCGCCGAATCCTGTGTAATGAAGCAGGCGGAGAGTGAACTACTTCGCAAAATATTTGGACCCATCATAGTTAATGGCGAGTACTGTCGTCGTACGAATTATGAGCTGTATGAGCTGTACAACGACATCGACGTAGTCAAGCGCGTTCAAATAGATGCAATAGAATGCGCTGACTTAGACACGTTGCACGAAAATGCTCTGGCTCGGAAAGTCTTCGACGATAAACTCGATTGACGGCGCAGGAGTGGGCGACCAAAAGTCCGTTGGATGGACCAGATAAAAGAGCTGTTATCTAAGCTTGGTGCGACAAATTATCTGCGGAGCGCAAAATACCGAAGCGCTTGAATAGTTTTCTACGTGCGGCTACTGATAGATACATTTCTGTTGTTGCTGTTATACAAAAAGAAGAAGTTGTCCGTTTGGAAATTATGGGAGAAATTTTAATTTTCAAAAACTAATTCATATGTATGTATGTATAGGTGTAAGCAAAGACAAACACTACACAATTATAGCAAAGTAATATTAAACCAGTATGAAAGTTTCAGTCGGGCAACCCGACTTACATATACCATCACCCTCAGTAACACAAAAATTGATATTATTACTCGTTTTCTAAAGTGGGCGGAGTGGTACATTTGTATAGGAGGTATAAGAAGGGACGTGTCTAGACTTCCAGACACGCTCTCCAAAATTTTATCGTGTTATAACTTAACAAAATACAAAATTTGGGCACGATCGTGTGGAGTGTATTGATATTATAACTCCATCTTCAAAGTGGGAGGAGTGGTACCAGAAGGGGCAATTCTAGACTTCTAGATTTTTTCTCCAAAAATGTATCCTGCTTGAAATTTACTAAATAAAAAATTTGGGCACGATCGCGTTATGTCTATTAATAATTTTAATCGATTTCCAAAGTGGGCGGTACCAGATGTGTATGGGAGGTACAAGAGGGGCGTGGCTAGACTTCCTTTTTTTAAAACTGTATCCTGCTATAGCTTTACTAAATAAAGAATTTGGATATAATTGATATTATTACTCCATCTCTAAAGTGGTCGGAAAGGTACATTTGTATGGGAGGTACCAGAAGAGGCGTGGCGAGACTTTATTTTTTCTTTCCAAAACTTTATCATATTATAACTTTACTAAGTACAGAATTTGGGTACGATCCCGTTGGGTATATTGATATTATTACTCGATTTCTAAAGTGGGCGGAATGATGTATTTGTATGGGAGGTACCAAAAAAGGCGGGGTTATGTAGCCCATTTGCAATACCGCAAGTAGTTTAGGGGAAATATTAACTCGTGCAAAATTTCAATATATTTTGTTGCGTCTTTCAAAAGTTATCGCGCGCTCCAGCCGGACAGACAGACAGATGGACATGGCTCAAACGACTTAAAAGTCATGAATCGAATTTGGTTCAAAGAAACCTAGGGTCTAAAGTGACTTCTTCTATGTGTTACACTTTTGGGTCGTATCAAATGATATATACCCTCATCCCTAAGGGTGATGGTATAATTATAGGAAGGTGGATAGAAAATAAAAATGTAATGATTTAACAAAAGATAGGGGATAGGGGGTGGATAGCGTGTAAATCAGTCTTTGTCTTTGCTTACTCCTACATGATTTCTAATAAGGCTATCTCGCTCACGTTGTTGGGGGCATATGAGTAGATATGGGTAGATAGCGTGTAAATCATACTTTATTTGCTATTCTGGCATATGGCTTCATATCCCATGACCTTATAACACTGCACCTTTCCTGCCCACCAGCCAGCCAGTCAGGTAGATAGACAGACGGACATGGCTCAATCGTTTTAAAAAATCTGAAATTGAAAATAATCTGATAGATAAAGCCACTGCCTACTCAAACCAGCTCTACCATAACTTCGACGCAACGCCTATACTTTTAACGTGGTTGGTTACAGATATGCAGAGTGTGCTACATATATGGAGAGAACACTTCAACCAATTGCTGGTTTCGGAAGGCAGCGCACGTGAAGGTTTTACGCCAATTATCGACGACAGCTTATATTGCCCGCCACCAAGCCAAACCGAGGAAAGAAGAACGATGCTGCGGCTGAAAACTAATAAGGCAGCCGGTGCCGATGGACTTCCGGTAGAGCTCTTCAAGTCCGGCGGCGAGAGCTAATAACGACCATGCATCAGCTTCTATGTTTGGCTTAACGAGTGCATGCCCGATAATTGGAGTATAAGCGTATTGCGCGAGCAAAGATCTTCCTGAGCCATTTAATACTAGACGAGGCCTAACACAAGGCAACAATCTAGCGTGTGATCTATACAACATTGTGCTGGAAGTTATAAAAAGAAAAGCCGATTTAAACCAGAGTGGCACGATAGTCAAAAGCACTATCCGTATGCCTACATACATGCTCTCCTAACCCCCTCTGAAATCTTAAAGATAAATGTTCGACTGAAAGGTGAAAACAATTTATGTTATACAGTTGATATTATGTGAAGTTGCTTTGGTTGTACTCAAAGATACATGTGATTAATTCCGAAATCCACGCGGATTTTTTTTTTAGTTGTGGATAAAATCTTAAAAATATGTTCTAAGTTACACATATCTATCGTAATATGTATATTTATTTAATTAAAGCAAAACGGAGCAACTCAAGGCGCACATACATATAACAATTTTTTACATATGTAACGAAATTGAGTCTTTTTTAAAGTGAAAAGTAAATATACAAATTTATATTAGTTTTACTTATGTGAAACTAGACCACCATAGTCATGGTACGATTTAGTTACCGCTGAGGATAAGCTCTCGTGTCGAGGTGTAATAAATCTCTTAACACTTTTGCAATGTTGGAAACTCCCAAGATTTTAAGAATGGAAGTTGTGCATACATGGAAAAATTAAAACTAATTTACATAGGAAAATATACAATCAAACGTATAAATATGTGTTTCGGAATTATAATATGCCGTACAAAAGAATTGAGGCATATTAAGCATTCTACATCGAGTTGTTTCACTAGTATTAGAAGTTATATACGACAACGGTGCATAACATCACGACGACCCCCGCAAACGATATAAGGACCATGATTTAAGGATATGCACCTGGAATGTCTGAACTCTTTACAGAGATGGTGCCTCTATCCAACTGGCGGATGTCCTCGACAAATACAAGGCTGACATCACCGCAATACAGGAAATGAGATGGAGGGGACAGGGATGCACACGACGAAAGAACTGTGACATCTTTTACAGCTGCCATGCAGAAAGACACGAATTTAGATGTGGTTTCGTAGTCGGCAAGAGACTTCGACACCTGGTCTCGCTTTTTAACCCTGTAAGTGACCGAATAGCCACCATTCGCATCCGGGCGAAATATTTTTACATCACGCTGATTTGTGTACACGCCCCGACGGAAGATAAAGACGAAGAGATTAAAGATGCATTTTACGAGCGCCTAGAGGAAACATACGACCGCTGACCTGGCCACGACATTAAAATTGTTCTGGGAGACTTTAATGCAAAAATAGGAAGGGAAGATGTTCTTGGTCCATCGATCGGTAAATTCAGCCTGCATACCGACACGTCAGACAACGGGTTTAGGCTGGTTAGCTTCGCAGCGGGAAGGAACATGGTAGTGAGTGGAACCAGATTCCAGCACAAAGATATCCACAAGGCAACTTGACTATCCCCCGATCAAAACACCAAAAATCAAATTGATAATGTGGTAATTGATGGCAGGCATGCATCTAGTGTCATGGATGTGCGTGTGATTCGTGGTGCTAATATTGGCTCGGATCATTACCTGGTTGCAGCCAAGGTGCGCATAAGATTGAGCAGACCGAAAAACGCACGTAACCAAACACAAAGAAAGCTTGACATCGCGAAGCTGCAAACCCCAGAGATAGCTACTGCCTACTCCAACCAGCTCTCCCAACTTTTACGACACAACGCCTCTACTTCTGACGTTCCCGATACGCAGTGGCAGCATATTGCGCATTCCATGGCAACCGCCGCAACAACCGTGCTAGGATATGAAAAGCGGCGTTCAGACGAATCCTGGTACGATGAAGAATATCGCATAGCGTCTGAGGAACAGGATGCTGCTTATAGGGCAACGCTACAGCCAATTGTAACCCGTGCTGTTAGGGAACGGCATAAGGAGAAAGCAAAACGGGCGAGACAGCTATTTAGGCGAAAAAAAGTCAGATGAAGGAACGGGAGAACGAGGATATAGAGCGATACAGTGATAGAGGTGAGGTCCGAAAATTTTACCAGAAAGTAAGAGCAAATGGATACGGTAATGGCCTCCCCACCTGTAAGGACAGTGATGGAAATCTGGTCACGGATACGCAGAGTGTGCTGCACATATGGAGAGAACACTTCCAGCAACTGCTGTTTCCAGAAGGCTGCGCACGTGAAGCTTTCACGCCAATTGTCGACGACGGCTTAGATTGCCCACCACCAAGTCAAGCAGAGGTAAGAAGAGCGATATCGCGGCTGAAAAACAACAAAGCAGCCGGTGCCGATGGTCTGCCCGCAGAGCTCTTCAAGTCCGGTGGCGAGGAGCTGATAACGAGCATGCACCAGCTCCTGCGCACGGTTTGGCTTAAAGAGTGCATGCCCGACGATTGGAATGTAAGCGTATTATGTCCTGTGCTGAAAAAAGGTGATCCAAGTGTGTCCTCCAACTACCGCGGGATCAGCCTTTTACCCATCGCATATGAGGTCCTGTCGAGTGTGCTATGTGAAAGACTAAAGCCAGTGTTATCCAACCTGATCGGTTGGCCTCAGTGTGGCTTTAGACCTGGAAAATCAACAACTGGCCAGATTTTAACACTTCGGCAAATCCTGGAATAGATCCAAGAGAAACAGATCGACACGTACCATCTTTTTGTCGACTATAAAGCTGACAGCCCGAAACGGCAGAAATTACTTGAAGCCATGGCTGAGTTTGGTATTCTAGCGAATCTGATTCGTCTTTGCGGAATGACGCTGACTGAAAAGAAGTCTTCAGTGAAGATTGGCAAGGACCCTACGGAGCCATTCTATACCAGACGAGGCCTAAAACAAGGCGACGGCCTATCGTGCGATCTATTCAACATTGTGATGGAGATGATAATGAGAAAAGCTACAGTAAACACGAGTGGCACTATATTCAACAAAAGCCACATGCTACTCGCGTACGCTGATGACGTAGACATCATCGGTCGAAAACTGCGGGATGTGCCTGCAGCATTCTCAGGTATACAGAAGGAATCAGCGAAAATGAGCCTAACGGTGAACGAGGACAAAACGAAGTTATTAGTTTCAACGAACAAAGAATCTACTCGTTTGGGAAACTGCGTGAACGTTGACAACTATAATTTCGAGGTGGTAGATAATTTTGTCTACCTAGGCTCCGCAATCGACAAAGCAAATAATGTCAGCCTAGAAATCCGGTGAAGAATCCTGCTTGCAAATAAATGCTACTACGGACTAAGCAAGCGATTCAATGACAGAGCCCTCTCTCGACAAACAAAACTCCAGCTATACCAGATACTGGTTCTGCCTGTCCTAATGAATGGCTCAGAATCCTGGGTTATGACACAAGCGGATGAATCGGTACTGGCGGTATTCGAGAGAAAAATACTCCGTAAAATATATGGGCCCATCATCGTTAGCGGAGAATATCGGCGTCGTATGAATCATGAGCTGTACGAGCTGTACACTGACATTGACATGGTCAAACGCATTAAGGTGCAACGGTTGCGTTGGCTAGGTCATGTTGTACGCATGGACGATAATGCTCCAGCTCGAAAAGTCTTCGACAATGAACTCGATGGACGGCGCAGAAGAGGGCGACCAAAACTCCGTTGGAAAGACCAGGTTACTGAGAACCTTACAGAACTCGGTGTGACTAACTGGAGAAGAAGCGCAGAAGATCGAGGCGCTTATAAAATTTTTCTACGAGCGGTATATAATCCACTAGGATTGCATAGAAGTACCTGCTAAGTAAGTAAGTAAGGGAGATGTTTCATAAAAAGTATTAAATATTTGCCATATGCCAAAAAAAAATTAATGTTTGCCTTTTCACAAGCTCTGTTATCTAAAAAAAAACCAACAGTATATCTTCAACAAAAACTGCAACATACGGGATTTAAACTAAACTCTGCCAAACAAAGACTCCCAGCATAGGATTTAAATATATGGGACTTAAAATGAACTCTGACAAAACAAAGACTCTCAACATAGGACTTAAAACAACAGCGAGTTAAGGGTAGGCGACGAAGTTTGAGGTGTAAGATTGATGCTGACGAAGGTTCTGATTAAAATATGAACGACTTTTTAAGCAAGGCAAAATCGTCTTTTGGTATACTGGTCCCAATATGGCAATGATATAAAAGCAGTTTGCATACAAAGCTGTGAATTTTTCAACCATGTCTAAAATCGGTACTTCTGGAAAATTACCGTTAATCACCTTCAAACTTTTGCCAACCACTGCAGTAGAAAAATACTTAGCATTATCTGGTCTCGGACCACCTCGTACTCTATGCTGAAGAGATGATAATGTTGCTAAGCAAAGTCTTTAAGGTAATTCTTTTCATCAGGCAGTTCGACGGGGTAGCAGACAACGTATGATATGGCGACACTCCACCGAAAGGGAAGTGAATATATATGAAAAAAGAATCCCTCATGAAAACTAAAATGCCGTCAAATCACTTTGACTGCAGGGTAATGAATCGCTCACCATGACCAAACTCTTTGCCGTTAAATTTGTTAACTACTTCTTTAAACAAAGTTTGCACGAAACGGCTCACGCATATGAATAATTATAAACAATTCCCATTTTTATACTGGCAAGTAACTACAATGTACGTTGTAACCTACTTATTATTTACAAGCAATTATAGCCAGCATTTGAATACGGATACATAGCCACAAACACTCATTTATACGTATTTCCGTATTTTTTTTCTTTGCATGGAGATATTAAATCTCTCTCTCTCTCTCTCTCTCTCTCTTACAACCAAAGCGAACAACAGATAAAAGGCTGGCTTTAGTTCCAACATCCACAATCCTTTTTGTAATCCTTTTGTATTAAGTGATTGAAATGTGATAACATAATGACTGAAAAAAAACCGAGGGTGGGCAAATCTCATTAAATGCGAATATGCGTTAATAAGTTTCATGCATATCCATCCATTCAAACCACAGTTTAACTCATTACAATTAACGGGGTCGCGCCATATAATACAAACACAGACACTTTCAGACTGGGTATTTCATTCTTCTTTTGTCATGAAGTGCAAATAGATATAAGAGAATGAAAACGTATTCTAACATTTCGGTCTGAAGCAAGAGTTGTCTGTCCTTTACTTTACTTGACGGGGAGTTTGAATGTAAGTTTAGGAAAAGTGAAAGTTGTTTAATTTTCAGTAGAACGGAATGGTAAGCAATAGCAAAGCAAACTAAATTGTTTATAAAAAAAATTTACTTAAGTACTAATATAACAAAAAAATGTTGCTGTTATTTTAAATGTAAAACAAAAATTAAATAAAATAGGAATTTAAAATCTATATTATCGCTGGATTAAGTTTCAAAGGCTCTAAGTTCATAATTTATCAGTAGAGACACAAAAATTTATGGAAGTACAGTGCATTCAGTCATTTTCTGCGAATGATGTGCGCTTATGAAAATTTGACCCAGTAATTAATATGGACTTTTTTTTATAAAATAATATTTCTCCCGCAACTTCCAAACGGACCACTGTAAGGTATTGAATGCTGATAAGTTAATTTGTCTTGTAATAGTTAGTAGGCAACACATTAGACAACCGAACTATTGATACACCCCTTCTTGTACCTTCAATGCAAATCACTGAAGTCACATTTAAAGTCAAACAGCCAAAACTTTTTTGTAATTTAGTCACATTTTGTACAAGGTTAAACTTTTAATAAACTTTAACTTACAGATAAAAATCGGAAACGTTGTGCTGCCCCTACTGGCACTTACATCCATCCTAGCAAAATGTCCCACCCATCATTGTCGTTAGATTGTGACTCTTTAAGCTACGTCGATGTCGTGGTAAAGCTCATACAGCTCATGTTTCATCCGAAGGCGAAACTCGCCGTCGATACAGATAGGTCCATATATCTTTCGGAGTACTTTTCTCTCGAATATTCCCAGGTTTTGTATGTCCGTTGTCGTAAGCATCCACAATTCGGCACCATACAACAGAACGGGTAAAATTAACATCTGGTATAGTTGTTTTTAGTATCCTGGGATAAGGCAAGCACTATTCTCCGCTTGATTTATTGGTTTACATTATTTTTCTAGTAGACGGAAGATCCGAGGTAGGTAAACTCACAAACTACCTTAAAACAATTATTTTTAACGTTGATAGTGCGTCCCCATCGAGAGGACTCTTTGTTCGTCGAAATCATTATTTTTGTTTTGTCCTCGTTGACCGCTAAAACCATTTTTGCTGACTCCTATTCTAGTGATGAGAAAACTGCAGTAACGTCCCGCAGATTTCGGCTAATGATGTCTATATCATCGGCATAGGCTAGTGGCATGTGGCTTTTGTGAATATGGTGCCAGACATGTTGACGCCAGCCTTTCTCATCACATTCTCCATAACTTTATTGAATAGTGTACAGGACAAGCTATCACCCTGCTAGAGAAATCTTTCCGTGTTGATTGATTTCCGTGTTGAATGGCTCATCTAAAAAGTCGAATAAGCTTTGCAGGAATACAAAATTCTGACATGGCTTCATATAACTTATTCCTTATCGACGAGTCGAAAGCAGCTTTGTAGTCGATAAAGAGGTGGTGATTATTTGATCCGTCGTAGTTTTACCAGGCGTAAAGCCGCACTGTTGAGGTGCAATTAGTTATACCATCACCATTAGGGATGAGGGTATATATCATTTGATACGACCCAAAAGTGTAACACATAGAAGGAGTGACTTTAGACCCTAGGTTTCTTTGAAACAAATTCGATTCATGTCTTTTTAAGTCGTTTGAGCCATGTCCGTCTGTCTGTCTGTCTGTCCGTCTGGCTGTCCGGCTGGTTCGCACGATAACTTTTTAAAGACGCAACTAAATGTTTTGAAATTTTGCAGGAGTTAATATTCCTCCAAAACTACTTACGGTATTGAAAATGGGCTACATGACCACACCCCTTCTGGTACCTTCCATACAAATGTATCACTCCGCCCACTTCAGAAATCCATACATCCAACTCGATCGTTCCCAAATTATATATTCAGTAAATCTATAACAGGATAAAGTTTTGGAAAAAAATTGAAAGTCTAGCCACGCCCCTTTTGGTACCTCCCATACAAATGTACAACTCCGCCCACTTTAGAGATGGAGTTATAATATCAATACACTCGACACGATCGTGTCCAAATTATGCATTTTGTTAAGCTATAACAGGATAAAGTTTTGGAAAAAATATTGGAAGTCTTGCCATGCCCATTCTGGTACCTCCCATACAAATGTGCTTTTCGGCCCACTTTAGATATGGAGTAGTAATATAAATAAATCCAAGGCGCTCGTACCCAAATTCTTTATTTTTGCAAAGCTATTGCAGGATACAGTTTTTGAGGAAAAAATTGGAAGTCTAGCCACGCCCCATCTGGTACCTCCCATACACATCTTGTACCGCCCGCTTAAGAAATCGGTTAATATTATTTAAGACCCAACGCGATCGTGTTCAAATTCTGTATTTAGTAAAACTATAACAGGATAAAGTTTTTGAGAAAAAATCTGGAAGTCTAGACACGACCCTTCTGGTACCTCCCATATAAATGTACCACTTATGGTTCCTCCCATACAAATGTACCTTTCCGTCCACTTAAGAGATGGAGTATTAATATCAATACACCCCTCGCGATCGTGTCCAAATTCTGTATTTAGTAAAGCTGTAACTGGATAAAGTTTTGGAGAAAAAATCTGGAAGTCTAGACACGCCCCTTCTGGTACCTCCCATACAAATGTACCGCTCCGCTCACTTAAGAAATCGAGTAATAATTTCAATATAATATAAATTTTTTGTTTTACTGAGGGTGATGGTATATGTAAGTTGCCCGGTTGCCCGACTGAAGCTTTTTTACTGGTTTTTTTTACAACTGTATGCAATTGGTAATAGGCTTAATCCACTGTAGTTCTTACACTCATTACGATCTCTTTTCTTGTGTATGGAACATAATAGGCTGAGACTCCAACCCCCGGGCATGCTCTCCTCTATTCAGATGTTCTCCAAGAGGTGATGCATGCTCTTAATCAGCTTCTCCCCACCTGCCTTAAACAATTCAGCCGGGAGACCATAGGCACCAGCCGCTTTGTTATTTTTAATGCGGGATATTGCTACACGTATCTCGCTCTGGTTTCGAGGTGGGCAGATGTAACCATTGTCATGGATTGGATCGAGGCCTTCTGGAGTGATGTCCGTATCCAGTAGATGTCTGAAATTTTCACGCCATATCTTCAGGTAGAATTTTCGGGCTTCTCCTCTGCTTTGGAGCTACTCTGTGCATTCATTCTGTCTCCTCTTCAGCACCTTATTTTCCGTCTTAAAAGACGAGTTGCCTCTAGCCTCTTCTAACTGTGATAGCTCGCGTTGCCAACGGAGCATTCCATAGCAGTTAAGTTGGGTGGTTGGAGTAGGCGTTCGCTACCTCTGCGGTCCGCAGTTTACCGATGTCCAGCTTTCGTTGTGCCTGGTTACGTACGTTTTTCACCATGCTTAGCCTTGTGTGTAGGGACCGGCCGTGGCATAGTGGTTAGAACACGCGACTACCATGCGGGAGATCGCAGGTTCAAAACTGGCTCCAGTCATCTTAAAAAAAAAAATTGTTCTTTCATTGTCGGCTCCCCTCGAATGTTGTTGACAGCAACTTTGCAGTATAGGTGTCGAGTCAATCGGCGTGTCAAGTAAGAGCTTTTCAAACAGTGACGTTTGCATTCGTCGAAAAACAAGAAGGTGCCGTTAGTTGTGAATCTAAAAATAGAAAGCGTGTTAATTCACAACAACGCGAGAAGCTATCCCATACCTCATTCATGGTGTGCAAAGGGAAATTAAGTTAGCCTTGTGAGTACATATACTGCGTTAAGGTAGTGATCTGAGCCAATCATCGCACCCCTGATCACTCGTACATCTAGAACACTCGATGCCATCCATCGATTATCTATCTATCTATTACTTGTCAATTGATCTGGAGATAACCATGTTGTCTTCTATTTCTATGCTAACTACCATATCGCTTTGACGCAGAAAAATCAATCAGCCTGATGCCATTGTTCTACATTTCTGTTTGCAGAGTTTATTTTCGGATTTAGGCTCAAATGCTGTGTCCCTACCTTAGCATTTAAATCGCCTAAAACAATTTTGGTGTCATGGCTCGGGCCATATACATTTTCTAGGCTCTCGTAGAACTCGTCTTTGTCATTGCTATTATCTTCTGTCGGAGTATGGGCACATAAAAGCGTTATGTGGAAAAACTTTGTCTTGACTCTTATGGTGCCTATTCGTTCACACACCGGGTTGAACCGTGAGACTAGTTTCAAAATTTCTTGCCAACCACAAATCCACATCCAAACCCGTGCGTGTCCGAATGGCCGCTATAGTAGATGCCGGAATTACTGTAAAGCGGTTATGTCAGCCTTATATTCTTCGAGGACTTCCGCCGGTTGGATGGAGGTACCTGGCCTGTACAGTTTTCTTACATTCAAGATGCATATCCTCAAATCATGGTCCTTAATTCGTTTGCGGTGGTCGTTAACATTTTGGGAAGTCCATTTTATTATTTTCTTACATCTTTTCATTGCAATAGTTCAAAAGTCGGTGGCGGGTTGCAAGCTCAGCGCACCACGTCGCAGTTATGTCATCCTGGCAGGATTTTTTATTATTTATATGCGAAACCTAAAAAACTGGTAGGTTTACTCCACCCATAAGAGATTATGACTACTTTTAAACTGTTTGTGTGGATTAGTTAAAGATTTTTTCCTGATTTTCAGTCGATGCCGTAAAAGACCCTTTCGATACGCACATAAAAAATTACAATGTGCCCAAAAATTTGAATTTAATTATTTCCATTTGTTGGCAGTAAACTTAATTATTTAATTTAAGTAAATTCCCATAACTCGAGGGTTGAGCAATATCATACATATGGTGACGGTAGTTATCAATCAGATCACCTAACTAACTTTAATATTAAGCCATTGCGCAAATTATATATTGCTCGTAGAAGATAATTGTTTCAAAGACGTACATTTTGGGTCAAATATGTATATTCGTAACAAATATCTATACATAAAGTTTTGTGACCTTCATAGTTTTACAGATACTAAATTACTTATTTCTACTTTATATTAAACTTGAATTATTTATTTATATAAATGGAGGAATTCCCACTAATCCCATCCCGCCCAATTTTCGATCTATTAAAAATATTAAATAATTCCTTAAATGTTTTACATCTAGTATCACCTTGATGGTCCAACGGACGAGTCACTCTACTTGAACATACTATATGTTGCTCTTGAATATGATTCTGTTTAATTAACACGGTGGAACTTTTGCAACGGCAGACAAAATCAAGCGAGGTCAGGCAACTTGAATCTCATTATCAGGTAGCCATCATCCAGATAGGAACAAAGTTCCCCATCGGACTGACTTCTGGAACACAATTTTTTGGTCTGTTTCAAAGTAGTATATCCAGGTATCGTTTAGACCTTTTGGTATAAAAATTACTTATTTAGTGCTAAATAACATTGTATGTAAACAAAACGTGCTTTTACACTTCTTAGTTTAAATATTTCAGCTTCTGATATAACATTCGTATATAACATTCGTATAAAGTCGTATAAAGTTAACGCTGTCATTTGCTCTTTAATACGACAATTTTGACATAGTCTGTCTGATCACAATACAAATCAATTATCAAAATCATATAAAATCTTTACAATCATTTTGTTCTACTACGTAATATCTAATTACACTGTGACACAAAATTGAACTTTTGGAATCGGAATGGGATGAAACCAAAAGGAAATGAAAGTTGACCTTATGTATAACAAAACCCTCAAGGGATTTCTTAAGTTTAGTGCGAGATCTTTGTTTACACGCATTTGAAGTTGGTGATTTTTGAACGCTGGCTAACAAGAAAAATTCATTAAAAAAGTCATAAAATAATGCTATTTATCTCGGAAAATTGTGGTATCTTACTGTTTTTGGGGTCGAGGAATCCATTTTTGACATTTATTTTTATTTTTAAGCGCCGCTAGAGGGCGCCTTCGTAAATTTTTTTGGTTTAGATCGCATTTTTTGTCTTTCCACACGATTACATCCGTAGATTAAGAGCTATCGAGCTGAAATTTGGTATGTGAGCTTCTATTCACCAATCGGAGATTGGGTTCTTAGATGGGCATGATCGGACAAAACCTACTCCCACCTCCCATACAAATTGTACCTTTTTTGGGGTCTGTCCCTGCGATCACAGTCGTAGATTAAGAGCTATCGAGATGAAATTTGGTGTGCTAGCTTCTATCCTCTAAGCGGAGATTAAGTTGTAAGATGGGCATGGTCGGACAAAAACTACTCCCACCTCCCATACAAAATAACCCTTTTTGGGGATGTCCGTCTATTTTTCCGCGCTATTACAACAGTAGATTAAGAGCTATCGAGCTGAAATTTGGTATGCAAGCTTCTAACCTCTTAGAGAAAGGTAAATTCTAAGATGAGCACGAGCGGACAAAAACTTCTCCTACCTCCAATGCAAACTTCCCATATTTTGGGGTTTGAGGAGTTTTTGTCTGATCTTGCTCTTCTTAGAACTTAACTTTCCCTAAGAGGTTAGAAGTTTGCGTACCAAGTTTCAGCTCGATAGCTCTTAATCTAAGGCTGTAATTGAGAAGACAAACAGACGAACACCCCCAAATAGGGCAAGTTTGTATGGGAGGTGGTAGTAGTTTTTGTTCGATCATGCCCGTTTTAGAACTTAATCCCCGCTTAGGGGATAGAAGCTTGCATACCAAATTTCAGCTCGATAGCTCTTAATCTACGACTGTGATCGCAGGGACAGACCTCAAAAAAGGTACAATTTGTATGGGAGGTGGGAGTAGGTTTTGTCCGATCATGCCCATCTAAGAACCCAATTTCCGCTTGGTGGATAGAAGCTCGCATACCAAATTTCAGCTCGATAGCTCTTAATCTACGGCTGTAATCGTGTGGAAACACAAAAAATTCGATCTAAACCAAAAAAAATACGAAAGCGCCCTCTAGCGGCGCTTGAAAATAAAAATAAATGTCAAAAATGGATTCCTCGACCCCAAAAACAGTAAGATACAACAA
Source organism: Muscina levida (assembly GCA_964034835.1). Taxonomy (NCBI): domain Eukaryota; kingdom Metazoa; phylum Arthropoda; class Insecta; order Diptera; family Muscidae; genus Muscina; species Muscina levida. The sequence goes on along the minus strand of OZ035880.1, from coordinate 125,029,296 downwards.
CTTTCCGGGATAAATAGCATTATTTTATGACTTTTTAATGAATTTTTCTTGTTAGCCAGCGTTCAAAAATCACCAACTTCAAATGCGTGTAAAAAAAGATCTCGCACTAAACTTAAGAAATCCCTTGAGGGTTTTGTTATACATAATGTCAACTTTCATTTGTATTTGGTTTCATCCCATTCCGATTTTGGTTGTTGCACAGTGTTATTTACAATTTTCCACTGTTCCATTGTGTTTACACACAATGAGCATAATAAATACATGTAAAACAACAAATACGACAACAATCCATCCTGATCCTTATTATCATTAACCAGCATTTTTAATTGTTCACCGTTAGAAATGACAACCCTCAAAAGAATTGACGACTTTGCGACGGATAAAATACACAAAGACATTTAACGATATATTTGGAAATCTTTAAAATCTCAAGTGTTTGTTCGGATGTCTTACGCATTCAAAAGGACACCAGTACAATGATGGAGATAAGCTTTAAGAAATTGGGTCCAATCCATGAACAAAACACAGGCGAAATGTCACACAATTTGTTTGACGGCGAAAGCAAAGATCCAACCGACGCTTGCCAGCAACATAGACAGCGTAAATCGACGTTTTTACGCATCGCTGATAACATCAAAGCAGCAGTGGCAGCCGCCACCGGTTCTAGCGGGGTGATGGTAATAAGGACCCATAAAAGTTTAAGAATTTTGAAAGCCACAATGGCATATTCTCGAACGTCATCTGGGGAGCAATCGAATAGTACACGCACACACACCACCACCACCAGGCAAACACAGACACCGGCGTATAAATTCACCAAAGATATTGTTAAAAAATAAAACGGAACCAGATGATGGTCGGGGCCTTCTGGCTGTGTTTTACTACTACTACCCTTGGCTGTTTTGTTGTTACAACCGTAGTAATTCAATGTTGAATGAACGCTTCACTTATTTCAATTATTTTTCGTTGTTGGCTGTGTTTTAAATATTTATCAATCACTACGAGTTTGTTAACTTTATGCCCCCATTCCACCAGCGGCATCACCTTGCAAGGACTTTCCACTGGAGATTCTATTCGTCGTACGCTCCTCTTAATTCGGTTTGAGTATGTTCAGATTTTCCACCTCGTGGCATACATTTATTGGCCCTTGTTGCTTCTACATTTGCAAAATTACTTTCTTTTGTTTTCATTTTGTTTGTCTGGCTGGCGTGTGGATGGATGACTGCGTTGGGTCGGAATTTGTTTTCACAAAATATTTTGAAAATGTTCAAGCCCTCCTTAAGTTGTGTTGCAAATTCAATTTGCCCCTTCTTTGGCTGTTCATCTACTCGCAAAGGTAAAATTCTTTCGTTATGAATTTCGGAAAACAATGAAAAAAAAAAAACAACAACCACGAAATTGTGGATACAATGAATACTATTGGATGATGCGTCTAATAAAACATGACAGCATATTGTTTCCAAAATTATGTTGTATGCATAATGGGGGATACATGGAAAAAAATTAATCATACGTTTAGTGAAAGTCTTGTAGATTGTCACACATTGTTGTTAAGTAGTGACAATTGATCTTAGTATGAGAATTTAATGAATTTTGGCACCAGTTTCACGCTAACTTTCAACATTCCTTGTCTAGTTTTGACATTTTTATATAATTTGTTCTATGTTAATAAAATTCCTTATAAAATAGTTTCGACAAAATAGTGCTAGTTACCCATGGTTACAATGGTTATTGTAAACTCCAAAACTGTGTTGTAACTTTAAGTAACATATAAGTCGGCTATTCGTTGTTGTCCACGAAGGTTTATCTGTGGTCAATTGATAGGGTACCTCATGATAGATCCATTGCTACGGCAGCTGGGATTATCATATTACGATGATTTGATCATTTTTGTTTAGGGCCGGTCATCCTCTATTTTGGAGTAGCGGGTCTTGGCCATGATGGGTATTGCCGATCAATTGTTGGAACAAGTCAGTGTTGACGTCTCAGTCAAAAAGACTAATACGATGCTTTTGCATGGCAAATTGTAGCGTAGGTAGTAAGTCAAGCTGTTGAATGGCTCTGTACTTATATGTGTCACGGATATAGTGTACAAATACCTAAATTTTTCAGAAAACTGGCTGCGGTTATAATCGATAAAAACCTATTTTCAAAAATTTGGTTTCTCACCGATTTCATGGTGAGATCCTGTCCTAATTCAAGATAAGATCGCAACTGTTTCTTATGGAATTCCCAACTTTAAGTTAGTTTATGATATAACGGAAATTAAAGTTCTTCACATGAATACTGATATAACCGAAATAAAGGCTCTTCACATGAATACTGAAGGCTTCCCACCCATTTCAAGATGAGTGGAAACAGTTTTTTAAAACTCATTTTTGAATTGCTTAAAGAAATTTCTCTTAAAGATTTGCCCAATATCGTACAAGCATAAACATTCTTCAATATGCCGATTCGGTTAGAACAACCCAGAACTTTCCACGTGTAATGTAAAAAATATCGTCTACTCATCATAACTCTTATAGAAACAGCACCTACTGACACCGTCACTAACTTCGTAATCAAACGTAATTGTATCTGCAACGACACTTACTGACATCGTCGCTTACTTTGTAAGCAAAAGCGCACTGATGACACTCCTATACTAAATTTAAGGGAGAATATAAGCGAGAGAATCATCACTAATTGCTACTAAATATAGCTGACATCAGCGATTAAATAATAAGTATTTTTACTGCTGGGTTTCTATCAGATGTTAAGTAGTTTTCGTGTATTTATCCTTCGTGTGAGCATAGATAAGGTTCTCGGTCTAAGAGGTGATCTGATATTTATATATCATCCTTTGGCTTAGTATGGGAGGCCAAGCATTCCTTTAGGGATAACTACAATTTTGTAGGTTGTCCATCTCGTTAGAACGTGCGACAACTGCCGACAGGCTCTGGAGATTGTTAAAACCCTGTGCGTCAATACTTCGATGTTCTTCTGTAGTTCTGCGGGAGTAATACCATTGTGTCCCGAAGATTTTAAAGGGTGGAAGCTTTTGATAACCCATTGAACTCGATGTATCATAATCGATATACTGGAAATAAAATAATATTACCCCAAAGACTGGTAATCTTCTTTCCGGACTGCTGAGAAGTGTGCTTCCATCAGTACCTGTAAGGTTTCGCGACAGTTGGTGGTTTATAAACCATCTGTTCTCTGTATATATGATGGTATTGATAGATTCGATCAAAATACAAGAAATCAGATTGATCACATGGTAATTGATGGAAGGCATGTCTCAAGCGTTATGGATGTGCGTGTGGTGCGCGGTGCAAATATTGACTCGGATCACTACCTAGTTGCAGCCAAGGTAAGCACACGATTAAGTAGCGCTAAAAACATTCTTAATAAAACGCAAAGGAAGCTAGACATCACAAAGCTACATACCACCGAGATAGCCAATGCCTACTCCAACCAACTCTCTTAATAAATCCAAACAAATCCCCTAGTTCTGATGTTCCCGACACAAGAAATCAGATGGAACACGTGGAAATTGATGGAAGGCATGTCTCAAGCGACGTGCGTGTGATGCGCGATGTAAATATTGACTCAGATCACCACCTAGTTGCAGCCAAGGTACGCACACTTGGCTGCAATATAGCGCTAAAACACTCTTAATCAAACGCAATTGAAGCTAGACATCACAAATCTGCATATCCCCGAGATAGCCAATGCCTACTCCAACCAACTCTCTTAATAACTCCTAACAAATCCCCCTAGCTCTGATGTTCCCGGCACAAGAAATCAGATGGAACACGCGGAAATTGATGGAAGGCATGTCTCAAGCGTTATGGACGTGCGTGTGATGCGCGGTGTAAATATTGACTCAGATCACCACCCAGTTGCAGCCAAGGTACGCACACTTGGCTGCAATATAGCGCTAAAATCACTCTTAATCAAACGCAATGGAAGCTAGACATCTCAAAGCTGCATACCTCCGAGATAGGCAATGCCTACTCCAACCAACTCTCTCAATAACTCCAAACAAATCCCCCTTGTTCTGTTGTTCCCGACATACAGTGGCAGCATTTTGCGAATTCTATGACCACTGCCGCAACGACCGTACTGGGTTATAAAAAACCACGCTCAGACAAGCTCTGGTACGATGATGAATGTCGCGAAATGTCTGAGGAAATGGATGCTGCATACAAGGCAAAACTGCAGCCAATGGCGACGCATGCGGTGACGGAGCGTTATAATGAAAAAAGGAGGGAGATGAAACGCCTGTTCAGGGGGAAAAAGCGTCTGTGGAAGGAAAGAGAGAGCCTGTATATTGAAAACTACAGGGATAGAGGTGAGGCCCGAAAGTTCTACTAAAGGGTTAAAAGCAACGTTTTTGAAACAGTGATCCCCACCTGTAAGGACAGAGACGGAAATCTGGTCTCGGACACTCAGAGTGTGCTGCAATTATGGAGGGAACACTTTCGGTCTCTACTCGTTCCCGATGGCAGCATAAGTGAGGAAATCAGACTTATCATCGACCGTGGAGTAGACAGTCCACCACCGAGCCAAAACGAGAACAGCACGGCAATTGCCGGCAGAGCTTTTTAAAGCCGGCGGCGATGAGCTGGTAACATGCATGCACCGGCTCATAAAAACGATTTGGCACAGGGAGTGCATGCCTGATGATTGGCATTTGAGTGTCGTATGTCCCGTGCTTAAGAAAGGCGATCCAAGTGTGTGTACCAATTATCGCGGTATTAGCCTTTTACCCATCGCATACAAGGTCCTGTCTAGTGTGTTATGTGAAAGACTGAGGCCCATTCTGGCGAGCAAGATTGGACCTTATCAGTGTGGCTTTAGAACTGGTAAATCCACGACCGACCAGATATTCACACTAAGAAAAATCTTGGAGAAGACCCAAGACACTGACTGACACGAAGTCTTCACTGAAAATTGTCAAAAATCTGTCAGCGAATCTGCCAAGCGAGGCTTTAGACAATGCTGTCCTGCGATCTCTTTAATTTCGTAATGGAGATGATCATGCGGAAGGCTGCAGTAAACAGGAATGGTACCATCTTCAACAAAAGTCACATGTTGCTGGCGTATGCCGATGATATAGATATTTTTTGAGCATTGAAGTAGATGTAGTGATAAACGAGGACAAATCCAAGTTATTTGTTTCAACGAACAAAGAGTCCACTCGTCTGGGACGCTGCGTGAATGTTGAAAACTATAACAAAGTATACAAAAAACTATAAAAAGTAGTAGATGATTTTGTCTACCTTGGTTCCGTCAGAAACAAAAATAATAATGCCAGCCTGGAAATAAAAAGACGAGTATTGATCGAAAACCGCTGCTATTAAGCGCTAAGCAAGCGATTTAACGACAAAAAAAATATTAGGGCTCATCATCGTTAACGGCGAGTACCGTCGTCGGATAAATCATGAGCTATACAACGACATCGACGTTCAAATAGACCGAATGCGCAGGCTTGGACAAGTTGTACGAATTATCTACGGAGCGCAAAAGACCGAAGCGATTGGAATACTTTTCTATGTGCAGATACTGATAGAAACAATTCTGTTGTTGCTGCCATTAAAAAAGAAGAAGAATTAAATAAAACATGTTTAGTCGACTTAGGCACTTTATAATAAGGGTTTTGATATTCATATGTTTTTTTTTTTTTTATTGATATTTAATTTATATTATGATTTATTTTACAATTTCCGAAAACCGAACGATATCGCTTAACCCGGTGTTTTACTCAATCGGGTATTTGAAAACTGTATTGTTGGAAAAATATATTTGTCGAATAAACCAGCAATTATAGGCGGAGCCATGTAAAGTTTTTGTTCTCAATGTTCACGGAGCGAACGTACTCGCAATGCGGAGTATCCGTTGAAACCAATATCTTGATTTTGTCCTCATTTATCACCAGTCCCATTCGCGCCAACAGCTTTTCAATGCTCGAAAAGGGCGCAGTAACATCCCGCAGTCTTGGGCCAATGATATTTATTTTTACGGCATACGCCAGCAGCATGTTATATATGGTATCAATCCCGGGTACGATTCCTGCCTCCAGTCATCTACAATTTTCTTTCATGTTGTCGACAGCAACGTCGCAGTATAAATGTCGAGATTATCGGCATGTCTAGTAAAAGCTTCTCACAACAGTGATATTCGTGAATCGTTTGTTGTGAATCTAAAATAGGAAGCGTGTTAACTCACAACAACGCAAGAAGCTATCCCATACCTCATTCATGGGGTGTAAAGGGAAATTAAGTATTTAAGCCAGGTTTACCACACTGATAAGGGCCAATCAGGTTCGCTAGGAAAAGCTTTATTCTTTCACATAACAAAACACACTATACATGGCACAATGGGTATAAGGTTTATACCGCGGTAGTTGGTACACACACTTGGATCGTCTTTCTTAAGCACAGGAATAGCCAGGACATAAAAGTCCGGAAACACGGTCTTTATTTATCCATGGCTCGTAGATGCATATAATCTCTTCCGTAGCTGTTGATATTCGAAGAAGATGAGTTGCTGACGTTGTTTTTTTGTGATGAAGATTAATTTGTGTGCCATTCTCTCTATTTGATCGCTGTGAATGACAGTTATATTAGCGCCCTCTGGATCGTCATCCGATTCCAAAAGGTCGTCCTCATTTACTGCTACGTTCATCTTGCCAAGAAATTTACTCGTCAGACTGGTGACTGAATAAGTGTCTTCGCAGACAGATGAACACAGAGTTTTACTGTCACAGATATAAGGCTTCTTTTTGTCGCCGCTTTTATAGACACAGAGGAAGATAGATTTAAATTCATAGCACACACTTCCAAGTGTCTCTCTAATTGGCAACGGTAAATCAATATTTAAGATGATAATGGCCTTCCTGAATCCTTATACTGCCTTGGTAAACTAAACTTCTTTCCAGTGCTTAGTGGGTAGACTACGGACTTGAAGAATTTCCAGGTGGGGTCGGCGCGCCGAGGCTAGGATATTAGCAATATATCTTGGCCTCTGTGGAACATCGGCAATATGTATAGCTTCGAGTTTGTAGCCAGACCAATCTTCCCCGTGTGACTGTATAGCTGCGTTGTACAGTTAGGCTGAACATTCGAATGCACAGGCAATGTGCCCTGACACCGATGAAATAGTGCAATCGCGGTCCATGATCGCCCAAATAGGGTGGTCTTTAGTAATTTCCTAATACGATCTACCTAGTGTCAGTGCAGAATCTATTAGCCGTACTTTATTAATACATTTTTGAAATCCAAATCGTGTCTTACAATGAAAAACAATTGAGTTTATTACTCGAATGTAATCATTTTTTAATTCGTATCTTCCATTTTCATTTGTCACCTACACTGCTCATTCAAAAATTTTTACGGTGTATGCATTTCTATGACTGGTGTGGTGCACACCACAACCACCAATGTATGTACACATATCACTTAAGGCGTTTATATCTGTCGAGCTATGTGTACTTGGATGTTCATAGAATGCATAGATATTCTGTGAACTTCTTCTTTTCTCATTACCATGAAATATAAAAGTAACAAAAACTTAATTTTCTCCTCATTAATATATTTATGTGGTTCATCTGAATGAAATATTAGTTGTTGTCTTCTACAAGCCTGAAAGGTAAACGACGGCATTGCTTTGAGGCAAATGTTCCTTTACATTCTACATAATATCTAAGATTCTTATAGCAATGCGGGCTGCTAACGCGAGCACACGACAACGTCTTTATTCACCCTGCCTAGTGAAGCAAAGTAAGCTATAGTGTTGTATCCCAATTTTTCATGTTCTCCATACAAACGAATAAGGGGTGTGTGTGTGTGTGTGTGTTTAGATATTGTGAGGGTATGTCTGTTTTTACTACTTATAGAATGTAAAAAATGCATGCTGGAATTCTTTTAGAGGAATTTAGCATAGTTTCAATTTTATGTATTAAAGAAGGTGCAGTAAAGAGCAACTTTACAAGTTGCATCAATAGAGTAGTTTATAGATTTGTGGTATGTAATTTATTCCTAGAAATACATCCGTAAAACAAAAGCTTGACAAAATGAAACGAGAACCTATCGAAATAATCTATGCCCAAATATTCTTTACTACCCCCTCGTTGTTGAATATTTTTTTTTAACTGCTGATGTTGATGGAATGTGAAATACTTCGAACTGCCTAAGAACATCCTGTTTGATAGGAAACCCCTCTGGGGAAATTGAAAAGGGATTTACCGAAGAATGAATACACTGTTGCTTCTGCTGGTTGCCAAGGATGTTTTCAAGGCAGGTGGGAGTTACAGCAACAAGCTGGGCACCCTTCTCTATTGTTCACGTTATTACTGACTGCGTCAAGTGTATATTCAGGAGCTTGTTAACAACGTAATTTGTTGTTTCTTACTATAGTGTTGTTGTTGTTTACATACAACGTTGGTTTTTTTTGGCAATGATGGTGGGGTGATAGAAAGAATCGTGAATAGTATATGTACTCCCATGTACCGTCGGGCTCCCGGAAAAATCATTCATCAAATGCTACACAAGCAACAGGAGTATAAAATTCGAAAATATGTCGGTAGTGCTCAAACTTAAGACGTTATTTACTATGCTCTAACATAAGAGTAAGCGGTTGTATGGGATAGTATAGCTTGCAACTATGTATTTGCATAAGCAACATAACTAAACAGAATGTACGGAAGGAAGTTAGGGTAATTTGACCATAACAATGCAAATATCACAATTTCCTTGTTACTTACTGGGTTATATTTAGCTCGTATTTCTTAATGCCTTCTGTTGCCAAATTATTTCTAACTGAATTTTTGTAGCAGGGAAATAATTACCTTACCACAAGTTTATGTAAATGCTCATTTTCTATGTAACGTGTATCAATTAATCTTCAGATTTGTGAGACCTCACAATAATGTTCAATTAACTTGTTTAAGTAGTCTGTTTTAAAATGTTTTATTATAGGCTTAAGTTTTGGTACAAATTTTAGAATTGAATGTAACATTACTTCTATTTGAGGTTGAGACTTGCAGCTTTTAACATTGGTTAGTTCGGGATAAAAATACCATATAATCAAAATTGGCAGAATAAAAAATATTGAATCTTCCATAAAATAAATGTAGTATATTTTCGAAATTACCCAAACAAAACTATTATAAACCAATGCACATTGGTCAGATCTGTGATAAATTTGGCCTTAACATGAAGGAGACTTCCAATTGGAATAAAACATGGTACTAAGGAGGTTTTTGTGGTTGCCGATTTCGAATCCGGAATAAAATTTTGAAAAAAAACAAAATGGCGAATTCCAGATTTTTGTAAATAATGTCCGCCATTTTGTTTTATTTTTCAAGTCTAACTCCGGATTCGAAATCAGCGACCCCAAAAACCCCTTAGTACTATTTTTCATGCATATTAGAATCCTTCTTAATTATACCCTTACCCTACGGGTAGGAGGGTATATATCATTTGATACGACCCAAAAGTGTAACACGTGGTGCACACAATAGCTTTCGAAAGACGAAACCAAATATTTTGAAACTTTCCACAAGTTAATATTTCTCCAAAACTACTCACAGTATTGAAAATGTGCTACATGCCCACGCCCCTTCTGGTACCTCCCACACCAATGTACCATTCCGCCGACTTAAGAGATGGAGTAGTAATTTCAATACACCCAACGTGATCGTATCCAAATTCTGTATTTAGTAAGGCAAAATCAGGATAAAGTTTTGGAGAAAAAAACTTTATGTCTAGACACGCCCTTTCTGGTACCTCCCATATAAATGTACCATTCTGCCCACTTTAGAGATGGAACAGTAATATCAATACACCCAACGTGTAAAGTTATATGAGGATAACATTTTGGGGAAAAAACTGTAAGTCTAGCCACGCCCCTTCTGGTACCTCCCATACAAAAGTACAACTTTAGTAATAATATCAATATAAGGGTGATGACTTTTTTACAACCTTGTCTCCCTGTATCATATTTAGATCAGTTTTTATTTAAGATTAGATAAAATCTTACATATAAGTTGATTAGGTAAAAAAAACCTCACACACAAAATGATTTAAAAATTTTTATTTATCAGCATTTTGGGCAATTTTATAAAGTCAGCAGATATATAATTGAACACAAGCTTTAGAGCCACATATATGTAATATTACATAGGATCATCAAACTCACAAGGAAGTTAAAAATTTACTTTGTCATTGGAGAGGATGAATCTCAGTGGTAGGTTGTCCTTGTTGCGACAGGAGTTGCAAAAGTCTTGTATAACTTTGATCGCACGCTCACAGCACTGGTTGCTTCGGGCAATGTTGATTGAGATCCATCTGTTTTCCAGTGGGTCTTCAAGCTTTTGAGAGCTTTTGGGTAGTCATTCAGAGCTACAGATAACTCTTTAAAAACTTCAGCGCGGAAAAATGTACTACTGAACAAATGATCAGCCCATGAGTAAGAAATGAATGAACAGATTTTACGCAACCTGTTCTTCAGCGGAAAGCTGGTGGCACACCGTTCCTGCTCCGTGGGACGACAGCTTTGAGCTTATAGCAAGGAGTCTTGCAATGCCTGTTGGGTTATGCTTCCTTTTGCTCGTTGATGCTGCATTGTCATCCTTCCAAGGACTATCTGTACTGTTCTCGAATGAGTCCTCGCTACATTCGGAAGAAACAGATATCGCTGAGTTGGTAAGTGTGGACACAGTCGCTTCCATTGCCCTCTTTCGCTTGGATGGGTGGATGGTATTGGCACCACCAGGTTTGCCGCTGGAATAACCAACGCGGCCTTTACCCTCAATTTACAGTTTGTAGAGGTTCTCATACTCTTTCCACATCCATTCATGTCAAACAGTTCCTTCAATGAATCAATTTTTTTTTTTTCTGCAGCGCTCGCAGTCTTTTTGAAGTTTTGTTAGTTTTGCTCAAATTGCTTGATTAGATATATGCGGGAAGTTCAATGTTTTGCTCCATAGGACTTTAAGCTCTATAACAATTAGGCCGATTCTCTCTCTTCGTCCTTTGGCAGTGGACACAAGAAATTTTAAGCGTCCAATGACGTTGTTTTTCAGGGACATGCGACTCCGTGGTGCTTCAACAATTACCACGTTGCCTCCTCTTGAAGGGCCTTGAAACTGGATTATGTTCTTTGTCTAGGTTTCCGTGTTCTTCTCCGTGTGAGAAAAGCTCTTCTTGAATGACATGTTGTATTCTACTCTACAACTTAAATGGAAAAGGCATTGCCCTTAAACTACTACTTGTACTCTTCGGGTTCGCCGGCACTTTTTGAATGACACAAATCGGTGTTGAACACCTATTTATACTACGTATTTTTCAATATTTTACTGAGTATTTTTCAAATTTTTACTTAAATTTGCATATTTTTTTGTTATTTTTTTTAACGTGGCTACCTGATTCAGCACTTGTGCGTTGTAAATTTTTCAAAACTTTAAAATAATGACCCCTCATAAATCTGGTTTCTGTAAAAAATCATCCCTAACAGGTAGCCAACGGAAAAACACACATCAATAAAAAATTCATTAAAAACCCGAAGAGCAATTCAACATAAATTTATGAGAGTTCATTAGTTTCCTACCACAATCATAAAAATTACATAACCTCTTGTTTCTCACTTATGTTTTTAATTCTGAGAATCACAAAAAAGTCGTCAACCTTTTTTCCAAAGATTCAAAATAATTTCTATGATCAATGTCTCGTTTTGTTCATATCAATATCATTTGAAAGTGGTTTGTGTGTGACCTTTTTCAATATTTAAATGGAAAAAACGTTATTTTAGTCATAGATAAAGATAAAGAGAAGTAAGGCACCAGGCGATGTCTATATACCCACGGAACTACTTCAAACGGACACAGACGCTTAAACGGAAATACTTCTTTCCCACATCAACGAAGCTTGGGTAAGAAGGAGACCTTGTCGATAGTAGCTTATGGGACAGATAACAAACATCCCGAAGAAGGATGCTAAAACTTTATGCGAAAACTTGTGGGAAATCACAATGTTAAATATAATCAACAGAATACAAACTATCGTATAAAGAACCAATTTTGCGACATATATCGAAAATAAAATGGAAGTGGATAGGACATACACATAACTAGAAAAGTATTGGAAAGGAACTCTTAAGATAGTCGTCGTGAAGCCGCCGAAAGAGTACATTGCACCTAAGAGCTTTCAAGTAATAATAGGCCATGGAAAGAATTTATTTACTTATTGCATACACGGTCCTGATTAGTTTGTTATGTGGAAAATTAAAGCCCATCCTGGCGAATCTGATTGGACCTTAATAGTTTGATATCCCTGCGAAGCTGATACAACTTAGTGGCATGACACTGACTGTCACCAAGTCTGTAGTGAAAAATAGGCCCTTTTCTACCAAGAGAGGCTTAAGACACAGCAATAGTCTTGTCATGCGATCTCTTCAACATCATAATAGAGATGATCATGAGGAAGGCTGTAGTAAACACTAGAAAATAATAAAAACTAGTAAGGTGATTATCTTCGGCTATGCCGAAGCCCAGATATCCTTCACTATTTGTAAAAATAAACGCGGGTGCAGTAAGCTGGACACACCTCTGCTTTTGGACAGAAGTTTACACACCAAATTTCAGCCCAAAAGCTCATAAACTTCAGGGACATACAGACGGACACACCCAAAAAGGGGGAATTTGCATTTAAGGAGGGTAAAGTATTTATCCGATCTTGGTCATCTTACAACCAAAGCTCCGGTTATAGGATTAAAGCTTGTATATCAAATTTCAGCTCGATATTTCTTAACCTACGGCTGTAATCTCGAGGGCAGTTAGGCGGACACCCCAAAACGGGGGGAGGGGGTTTGTATGGGAGCTGAGAGTACTTTTTGACCGATCGGACTCATCTTAAAAATTCAACATCAATTCAGGGCAGCAAAGCTTGCGTTGCCAGCTTGATTGCTCTTAAATTACTGATGTAATCGCGGGGACTAACATATGAACACCCCCTAAAAGAGGGATTTTGTATGGGTGGTAGTAGTTTTTGACCCATCGCTCTGATCTTGCTACTCAATCTCTTCTTAGTGTAGGGATGCATACATACAAAATTGCATCTGGGCTGTAATCGCAGGGACAGACCCCAAAAAGGGGGAGTTTGTGTGGAAGGTGGGAGTAGTTTATGACCGATCGGGCTCACCTTAAAACATAATCTCCGCTTTGAGGATAGAAGCTTGCACTACAAATTTCAGCTCAATATCTCATAAACTGCGGCTGTAATCGCGGGTACAGACGCACAGACCGTCACCTTTAAATCGACTCAGATTTCGATACTGATCATTTATATATATACACTAGAGCCCCGACTTGCGTCGTTAATGGGGACCGGAAAAACGCGACGCAAATCGAATCACATTTTTCTATATAAATGCACTGAAATTTAATTTATTGGGGAAAATATTCAAAACAAAGCAAAAAATTTATATTTTTGATAAAAAAAAACATGTATGAATACTTTTTTATTTATTTCATTTACTTCAACAAATGCTTATAATTATTAAAAAGGAAAACAAAACACTAAATTAAGAAAAAACACAACAAAAATTAAAATAATTTACATATGTATATTCATAAGAAGTAATTGCAGTTAAAAATTTAACCGTTTTTAGCGACGCAAATCGGAATCAAAACGACGGACGGTTGTAACTAAGACTTTCGGAACATTATACCAATGGTCTAAAGACGTGTAGCAAAACCGTAAAAGTTTGACTTATTTGTTTTCGAGGTATCGTTAGGGGCAGCTCAAAGTGTCCGAAGATTTTTGTAAATTAACGTTCAATTTCCAAAAATAGATCAATTTGTATGGGAGGTACCAGAAGAGGTCAACCGATAAAGTCCCTATTCATTAAAGAGTCAAATTTTCATGAGCGTACAACGTACGCAAATTCTTGCTGAATTCAGTGTACTTGTAAAAAAGATATGTATGTAATCCTATGGGGGTAAATTCGGTCATTTGTATGGTAGGTACCAGAAGGGGTGTGTCAAATTGTCAGGTTTTTAGAGGTTATGCCTCCTATTACAAGATTAATTAACTGACTAAATCTGATTGTCCCCCAGGTGACGGTTTGAAAGTTATGGGGAAATACTAATGTTCCAAAAATAGGTAATTTTTTATGGTAGGTACCGCAAGGCGTCAATCGATATAGTCCATGTTCATTCCTGAGTCTAATTTTCATAAGCGCACTTCATACGCAAAATTTGAGTAATCTCAGTTTACTTACAAAAAAGATATGTATGTAAAACTATAAGGGTCAATTCGGTCATTTGTATGGGAGGTACCAGAAGGGGTGTGTCAAATAGTTAGGCTCTCTGAGGTTTCGCCTCCTATCACAACATTAATTTATCGACCAATTTTCATAACCCCCCAAGTGTCCTTTTGGAAGTTATGGGAGAAATATAAATTTTCCAAAAATAGGTCATTTTGTATGGGAGGTACCAGAAGGCGTGAACCGATATAGTCCACATTCATACCTAAGTTTAATTTTCATAAGCGAACATCATACGCAAAATTTGAGTGAATTCAGTTTACATACAAAAAAGATATGTATGTAAAACTATAAGGGTCAATTCGGTAATTTGTATGGGAGGTACCAGAAGGGGTGTAGCAAAGGTTTCGGCTTTCTTAGGGTTTGTCTAATATTGCAAGATAAATAATCTGACCAAATTAAGATATCCTCCGATGGTCTGTTTGACAGTTATGGTAGAAATGTTAATTATCCAAAAATAGGTAATTTTGTATGGGAGGTACCAAAAGGGGTGGGTCTAATCTGCCCATTTACAATCCCATAAGTTCGTTCCAAAAAATATTAATACTTGTAAATTTTCATACCGATCCGTTAAGGTTTACTCGAGTTATCCTGCTGACCAGCCATCCAGCCAGCCAGCCAGACAGACGGACATAGCTCATTCTTCTTAAAAAGTTCTGAAACGAATTTGGTCTTAATATACTTGGGGTCTAACTCGTCTCATCCCTAAGGGTGATGGTATAATTAATATACTCTTCACACTATTCATGCGCATGGTGAAGGGTATAAAAATCACATGCTGCTCGCGTATGGTGCTGATAAAGATATCACTGACCGAGGACTGCGGGATAATACTCCGGCCTTTTCAAGCATTGAGAAGCAGTCGGCAGAAGAGGATCTTTAGATAAATGAGGACAAAACCAAGTTATTTTTTTAACGAACAATAAGTCTACTCATTTGTGACGCTACGTGAAAGTTGCATCTATAGCTTTGAGATGGTAGATGATTTTGCCTACTTGGTTCCGCCTTAAACAAACTCAGTCTGGAAATCAAGAGACGAGTATTGATCGCAAACCGCAGCTACTATGCGATTACTAACATATTTTTCCTTTACTTCCTATGAATGAGGTATGGTATAGCTTCTCGAGTTGTAGTGAATTAACACAATTTTCTGTTGTTAGATTCACAGCTAACGGCACCAACTTGTTTATCGAAGAAGCGAAGTAATTTTTGAGAAGCTTTTACTAGACCTGCCGATTAACTCGACACTATACTGCGAAGTTACTGTCGACAACATCAAAGGGCCGTAAACAAAAATGTAGATGACTGGAACCAGGAATCGAACCATACATCTCCCGCATGGTAGTCGCGTATTCTAATTATCATGCCTCGATCGGTCCCTATGCGCTAACAAGCGATTTAATTACGAAGCTCCCTCTCGGCGAACAAAGATCCGACTCTACCAGACACTGATTCCACCTGTCTTGCTTTACAGCGCATAATCAACTCTGGGAGTGTTCGAGTGACAATTACTTCACAAAATATTTGGACCCATCATAGTTAACTACGAAAGCCATCGTCCAATGAACCATGAGCTGTTTAACAACTTCGCAACGTAATTTAAATAACTCGAGAGTTGCACAATATCTTACATAAGGTGATGATATCTATCAGTCAGTTGTCCTGAATGAAATTTCTGTACTGGTTTTTATTTCAAATTCCTTACCGTTATTTTTTTAAATTTGTCGATGTACGTTACAAATATTGACAAGATATTCGCGAAAAAAACATTATATTAAATTGAAATACAAAAAGTGTAATAACAACAAAATTTGATAATAATCGAATAGTTCGTATTATTTAAAAGGCCATTCACATAATAATCCTATTTGTATGTCAATATTAGTTTTAACATACAACATTGTGATATATTTCTTCCAACTCATATCCTGGTAAATTCCTTCTTATACCAACCACCTCTTGCAATTTTATTATTACCTGCTGCTCTTGAATAATGTTATCCACAATTCAATTACCTTAAAAGTGTTGTCTTCTTCCTTATCGACTTCTTCGAAGGCAACACAACCAAAGGACACGAACATAAGACATTTATTACTTGAAGGTGTGTTTGCTACCACCTTACCAATTCTTGTTTTACACTCAATGTCTTATGGCACCGCTAACAGGATTGGGTACTAGTTAGTTTCAAAGCAGCATGGAACAAGTTTTCATCGTCTGGTACATTTGCTTAGATTACCTCAATTCAATTTCACTTATTTCTATTGTTGGAGCTGTTGCATATGTTTTTCTACACACAGATTTATTGATACCGACGCCACGAATGACATACACGTTTCTGTAATAAAAAAAAGTAGCTAGCTTATTTTATTCAAACGACATTGAGGACACTGTGGCAAAGTAATAAAACATAGGATACTGCTAGGAATTTAAAAGGATCCATTTATGTGAAATAGTATCGTTGGACTATTTTGATAGATGTGTATCGTTCGTATCTGGAGATAAACTGTACTTGCGTGTTAACTTTATATTATAAATACTCTCAATTTGTCTTAAAGATAGATGCAAATAGTTTATCCGCAATATACATGATGGTATCCATTATAAATTTAATTAAGTATTTGACGTTATGCATCACAAATATTTGATTTTTTTTATTTTGCTTACTTTTGCACAGATTACTAGGGATACTAGTTCATAACTGCGAATTTATAATTTATCTGTAAACAATTTCGTAACTTGTGAACTGATATGCCGCACATTTAACGGACCCTATCCAGGGATACTTGTTGCCCCCAATGATGGACCTCGCGGGTGTGTAACATTACAAAAAAATCGCCAAAAGTTCAAATATGCCAAATTTAATCTTTTTATAGTCGCAGACTTTAACATCATGGTTATGCGGGAGAACAGGGTTCAAGGGTCATCTACACTTATTTCATCGGCGGTTCTCTCGATGTTGTCGACAACTACTTCGCAGTAGTGTAGGGTCAATCGGCATGTCTAGTAAAACTTCTCAAAAAGCTGACGTTAGGATTTGTCGTAATCTGCCACCTTATTTTTGTATTAGTGGTTACAAGCCTAATAAAGCAGTAACATATGGTGGCATAACGTATGATAGCGTTATATTAAAAATTATTTTCATGGACTTCACACAACAATAACACTGTAAGACAAATGATAGGGGTCAGTGATCGGAAAGGGTTCAAACTACCGGGGAAAGTTATATCGGTAAAAAAGAAGTTATACATGTCCCGGCGTTTCACTGGGTCACGTCTAGGAATCGAGATATATCGATTTGAAGTTAGTAACTATCATATAGGCGAAATTATCACCTTTGGTGGTCTTTTTTTGACATAAGTCGTGAACCACTGGTCCGATTTTGCTCAAACAAATTTGAAAAAATTAATAATTACAATTCCTTTAATCTGTTCATATAGCGTTTTTCTATATAAGCAACTGTTTCCTTTTTCCATTCATCAAATCATTTTAAACCGGGTTTATTTTGTAACAGTAACAATAAAACTGTTGTACTCCGTGGCGTATGATTTAAGTGGAATATTACTTATAATATTCATACGCCACCATATAACAATATAACAAATGAGCCTAAAACGTGAGATATTCCCCTATATGATAGTTACTAACTTCAAATCTATATATCTCGATTCCTAGACGTGACCCAGCGAAACGCCGGGCCACGTATAACTTGTTTTTGACCGATATAACATTTCCCGTTGGTTTTCTCATTCTGATTTTGACTGTCGCATAGTGTAATGAACATTTCGAGTTCACTGTTACCAATAACATCCACAAATTTGAGATTCAGTGTAGATGATACCCCGGACTTGAATTGATATTTTTATTTAGTCAATGGCCTCAAAAATGTTCGGTAAAATAGTTACGTCGATAACCAAAATTGCGGCATTTGAAAAATCTTTTTTTGGACCACCTAGTAGATTGCCGTTGGGGATGCAAAGTGAGTCTTGCATCTTAAGGCGACTCCCAACATCATTCGTGGTGGCACCAGGGCAACGTTGTTCGTTAGCGACGAACCCTGATGGTTGGGCTAGCCACGCGCCTTCTAGTCCTTTATTGATATAAACACACGAAAAAGAAAAAACGGAAAATGTTGACGACCCCCGCAAACGTAATATGGACTCTCTATATATAATATGGACTCACAATCCATCTACCGGATGTCCTCAAAAAATATAAGGCTGACATCACCGCCATCCAGGAGATGAGATGGACAGGTCAAGGATGCTCGCGACGTAAAAATTGCGACATCTATTACAGCTGCCATGCCGAAAAGCACGAATTTGGATGTGGATTTGTAGTTGACGAGAGACCCAGACATCTTCTCTCGCGATTCAATCCTGTTAGTGATCGAATAGCTGCAATCCGCATCTAGGCGAAATATTTCTACATCACGCTGATTTGTGCTCATGCCCCGACGGAAGATAAAGACGATGAGATTATTTTACGAGCGCCAAGAGGAAACATACGACCGCTGCCCTGGCCACGACATTAAAATTGTTCTGGGAGACTTTAATGCAAAAATAGGAAGGGATGTTCTTGGACCATCGATCGGCAAATTCAGCCTGCATACCGACACGTCTGACAACCGGTTTGGGCTGGTTAGCTTCGCAGCGGGAAGTAACATGGTAGTTAGTGAATCCAGATTCCAGCATAAAGATATCCACAAGGCAACTTGGCTATCTCCCGATCAAACCACCAAAAATCAAATTGATCATGCGGTTATTAATGGAAGGCATGCATCTAGTGTCATGGACGCGCGTGCGATCCGTGGTGCAAATATTGGCTCGGATCATTACCTGGTCGCAGCCGAGGTGCGCACAAGATTGGGTAGAGCCAAAAACGCACGTAGCCAAACACAAAGAAAGCTGGACTTTGCGAAGCTGCAAACCTCAGAGATAGCCACTGCCTACTCCAACCAGCTCTCCTAACTTCTACGACACTACGCCTCTACTTCTGACGTTCCAGATACACAGTGGCAGCATATTGCGCATTCCATGGCAACCGCCGCAAAACCCGTGCTAAGATATGAAAAACTGCGATCAGAAGAATCCTTGTACGATGAAGAATGTCGCATAGCATTTGAGGAACAGGATGCTGCTTATAGGGCAAAGCTGAAGCCAATTGTAACCCGGGCTGTTGGGGAAAGGCACAAGTAGACAATAAAACAGGCGAGACAGCTACTTAGGATGGAATTCTGGTTACAGATACGCAGAGTGTGCTGCATATATGGAAAGAACACTTCCAGCAACTGCTGGTTCAAGAAGGCAGTGCACGTGAAGGTATCACGCCAACTGTCGACGACGGCCATGCACCAGTTCCTGCGCACGGTTTGGCTTAAAGAATGCATACCCGACGATTGGAAATTTATGTCCTGTGCTGATCCAAATTTGTGCTCCAACTACCGCGGGGTCAGCCTTTTCCAGGCGAAGCTGATACGCATTTATGGAATGACGCTGACTGATTCTGTTGAGGTAGACATCATACGTCGAAAACTACTACTAATAGTGAACGAGAACACAACGAAGTTATTAGTTTCAACGAACAAAGAATCTACTCGTTTGGGAAACTGCGTGAACGTTGAAAACTATAAATACCAAAGAATGTCAGCCTCGAAATCCGGAGAAGAATACGGCTTGCTTATAAATGCTACTACGAACTAAGGAAGCGATTTAATGACAGAACCCTCTCTCGATGAACAATAATCCAGCTATTCCAAAAACCAGTTCTACCTCCTTTGATGTATGGTTCGGTATCCTGGGATATAACAAAAGCGGATAAATCGGTTCTGGCAGTATTGCTAGGTCATGTTGTATGCAAGGACGTTAATGCTCCAGCTCGAAAAGTCTTCGACAATGAACTCAATGAACAGCGCAGAAAAGGGTGACCAAAACTCTGTTGGAAAGACCAGGATACTTGGCTTGACTAACTGGAAAAGAAGCGCAGAAGATCGAAGGACTTAAAATATTTCTCTTCTTGCGAAATATAATCCAATTCGATTGCAAAGAAGTAACACCTAAGTAAGTAAGTAGTTTCGAGTAGCGAGCTGCCAATTAGTCGGCTAGATTGCGGATGATCTATCGCATCTCCTATGTTTCTTCATCAATAAGCCGTATATGATTCAAGGCAGGGAATGCATCTTTACTCGAGTAATTCGCGAACACCTAGTGGAAATCCTATAAAGAATGATCAAAAGTTAGATCTTTCAAATAGATCATTTGAAGCTTACTCGTGGTCAACAATTGACCTTTATTATTTTTGTTTCAAGTAAATGTCGCAGATTGTTATTTCGGGTGATACTGACGATTTCGACATCTAATTCTAATTTAAGTTTTTAATCAAATTCTAGAAAATATTTCAAATTGAACGACCCTTTAGATGAAATATGTATTTTTCATGATGTCGTTTGGGCTGTCAGATACTACATCGCTGCGTCTCCAACGGGTGGACACTTTATTCGATGATACCATTACTTTCGTATTGTCCTCATTCACTGCCAAACCCATTTTCGCTGACTCCCTTTTAACAGATGAGAAGACAGTTGTTACTTCCCGTATTGTTCGACAGATAATGTCGATATCATCGGCATATGAAACCAGTAAATTACAAATACTTAATTTCCCTTTCCACCCCATGAATGAGGTATAGGATAGCTTCTCGTGTTGTTGTGAATTAACACGCTTTCTATTTTAGATTCACAACAAACGGCACCTACTTGTTAGTCGATGAATGCGAACGTCACTGTTTGAGAAGCTTTTACTAGACATGCCGATTATCTCGACACTTATACTGCGAAGTTGGTGTCGACAACATCGAGGGGCCCGACAATGAAAGAAAAATTTAGTTGACTGGAACCGGGAATCGAACCCCGGATCTCCCGCATGGTAGTCACGTGTTCTAACTTCTATTCCACGGCCGGTCCCAATGGAAATGAAACTATCAAGATAATTAAGTACCACATAATGTTTCATACGAAATGTTTTTAATTTGAGGTACACTCACAGCAGCTCGATAATTGCAATGAGTGATGAAGAAATCTAGTCACATCGGCAATAAAGGAATCGTAAGATGTTTATCGTCATCTATATAATCCTTCTCTGACACTACATATTACAACCGATATTAATTACGTTCTGCACCACAGACTGCTGCATGTGATTTCATGCTTTATGTTTCTAATTGGCCTTTGTATGGTTTTGTTAATTGCCATTGGTAAATAACGAATAAATATTACGTTTATTGTTTCCATTAGATATTGTTGCTTTTGGTACATTCATCCATCATTCTTAGCAATAACGTGATTATATTGGAAATCTTCTATTTATCTAAAGATTGTAATTTGTTGCTGCTATTATTTCAATTTCCGCTGCAGACATTGAGTTTTGTTAAGTTGCTTGCCAAGAGGATAAACCAACAAGAGCTATTAAACTTATTGGTTGTATACTTTTGTTTATTAACGTATCGTTATGTGAATATGGTTTTTATATTAGGAGGATATTTTTGGCTTCTTATATATCCAGAATTCTTATTTTTACTTTTAATTCAGGTATGATTTTGAATTTGTATATTAACCACTCGTTGACGACCACCACAAACTATTTGAGGACCATGATTTAAGAATATGCACTTGGAATGTTAGAACTCTATACCGACCAGGTGCCTCTATTCAACTGGCGGATGTCTTCGAAAAGTATAAGGCAGACATTACTGCTATACATGAAATCCGGATGGCTGGATATAGATGCGGATGAGGTTGTGTGACGTGTACTACAGCTGCCACGCGGTTAAGCATGAGTTCGGTTGTGTATTTGTGGTCGGCAAGAGACGACACATGGTCTCTAGGTTTAATCCTGTCAGTGAACAAATCGCCACCATAAGTGTGAAGGGAACATTTTTCAACATTACGCTCCGACGGGGGAGAAAAGTGACGAGGTCAAAGCCGAATTCTAAGACCAACTCGAAATAACATATGACCATAGGCCGGGCAATGAAGATAATATCGTGCTGGGAAATTTTAATGCCAAAATTGGCCGGGAAAATGCCTATACCCCAACAGTCAGAACATTTGGTCTGCATACTGACACACCGCCAAACGGTATCAGAATGATTGATTTCTCTGCAGCAAGGAACATGGTAATTAGCAGCACACGATTTGACCACAAAATTTTTCACAAGGTAACGTGGATATCTCCCGATCATGTTACGAAAAACCAAATAGATCACGTGGTAGTCGATGGAAGGCACGCGTCAAGTGTCTTAGATTTAGAGTGATCAGGGGAGCAAACATCAACTCGGATCACCACCTCACTGCATTGAAGGTGCGTACAGGTATAAGAAGAACGAAAACCCTGCGTAATCAGGCACAGAGAAAGCCCGACATCGGTAAACTGCAGACCACGGAGATAGTCAACGCCTATTCCAACCAACTCACTTAACTACTCCAACTCCTGAAAACAATAGCGCCCAATGGCAATATATTGCCCACTCGATGAAATGGACTGCGCGGTCCGTGCTGAGGTATATGAAGCCCTTAAACGAGAACATCTGGTACGATGACAAATCTCGCAATGTCATTCGGGAACGAGATGCTGCATACAGGGTCAAACTGCAGCCAAAGGCAACGCGATCATGAAAAGTACAGTGAGAAGAGGCGTGAGGCGACACGACTCTTCAGGCGAAAACAACGACAGCTGAAGGAGCAGAATAATGTGTGTATTGAAGAACACAGGAATAGAGGTGAAGCCCGAAAATTCTACCAGAAGATAAGAAGAGTTAATGAAACAGGTCTTCCCGCCTGTAAAGACAAGGATGGTCATCTCTTCACTGACTTCGAGAGCGTACTGAGAATATGAAAATATAACTTCAGCAGCCTATTGATGTCTAAAAACATGGCTGCTAAAGACTGTATACCAATCCGGGACGATAACATAGAGTGTCCCCCTCCCAGCCAAGCTGAGATAAAAATTGCCATATACCGCCAAAACAACAACAAAGCCGCTGGGACTGATGGTATTCCATGGCTTTAGGAGATCATGCCAGAGGATTGGAATCTTTGTGGGCTATGTCCTATTTACAAAAACGTGACCGTAGTAAGTGTAAAAACTACAAACTCTCTAGCATACTGTGTGATCGTCTACAGCCAACTGTGGTAACCCTAATTGGACCTTATCAGTGCAGCTTTAGAGCAGTAAAATCCATGCGGATCAAATATTTAAAATACAGCAGATTCTGAAGAAAACCTATGAGAAGTAAATCGACGCCTACCTCCTCTTTGTCGATTATAAAGCTGCCTTAGACATCAGACATCAAATATACGAAGCCATGTCTGAGTTCGGTATTCATGCAAAGATTTTTCGTCTCTGCCGGAGTACCCTTATGAATACCAAAACCTCTGTTAGGATTGGCAAGGATCTATCTGCGCCATTCGATACGACGAGTGGTCTTAGACAGGGTTATGGTTTGTCATGCATACTGTTCAACATAGTGATGGAGAAGGTGTTAAGGAAAGCAGCGGTTAATATTTCTGTCATCATATTTTATAAGAGCCACATGCTGCTCGCATATGCCGATGATATCGACATTATCGGTCGGACGATCCGAGAGGTAACAATTATCTTCTCATCTGTGGAAAGGGAGTCAGCGAAAATGACAGATAATGAGGACAAGACGAAGTTAATGATATCATCGAATAGAGTGTTCACCCGTTGGGGACGCTGCGTGAACGTTGAGAACTATTGCTTTGAGGTAGTGGATGAATTCATCTACCTCGGATCCGCCTTGGTTAAAAACAACAGTGTCAGCATAGAAATAAAACGGAGAATAGTGCTTGTTCTGCTGTATGCCTCCGAATCTTGGGTGCTTATTCATGCGGATGCAATATACTCCGCAAGATATATATAAACCAATTTGCGTAAACGGAGAGTTCATTAGGGCTAATAATAAAATATAAATTAATTAGTAAATACTTGGGGTCTAGTTTCAAATGATATGTACCCTCATCCCTAAGGGCGATGGTTTAACAAATTATATAATCCGAATTGCATGTAAAAGTATAGGGGTAAATTCGGTCATTTGTGTGGTGTATGCCAAAAAGGGTGTAGAAAATGTTTCGGTTATTTGAGGAGACAGATGTTGTTTAACATTTCCTTAAATGTGGCACGGTTTATTATTTAGAAATCATAAACTAAACATCAAGTTATACTATTGTTTGCCTCTATTCTTATATTAGTTTTCATAAAAGCTCGCACACATTTTAAACCATATCGTGAACTGTGTTTTCTAACCATTACTTTTATTTATTAAATCATATTTCTAAGCCTTGTTTTTGTACTCATCCCATGAAATCATTTAATGTTTCACGAACTTCACTCCATATGGCTTTGGTCTGTGCAACATTTACTGAAATATTTATAAATTTGTAGTTTCTTTTTTAATGGCCACAGTTCTTTGCAATGCTGTCACGTATTACTATGATTTGTACTCAATGCACATTAGTGCATATGTGAGAATATAAGTCCATATATGTGTGCAAATGTACGTCTGTTTACAAAGTTTTATTCCCAATCACATAGAATCCTTCGATAGCAAAAGGATGAAAGAATAAAAGTCAAAAGTAACACGTTCGATATTGGTTCGATTTTTATTTTTATTACTCATGCGTTATGTTGGTAAACATTCACATGTTCAAGGATAAAGCAAATTTGAAACAAACTTTTTTATGTACATTTTCTGGTATGTGTGTGTTTTTTTTTGACATATTTTATGCATTATACTTACAACTTTTAAAGGCATAAATTAATCGCCTATTTCTAGTAAGTAGTAGTAATAACTTGTACTTGGTTAAGCGAATTATTCTCTTCGAACGTCCTGTTCTTCTTAGGATTTCCTCGATAAATTTAAATTAAAACAATTATGTCGATCAGTCGCATATGTAAATCATTTTACCGACCCCCAATCAAAATAAATTAAGAGTTTGAAACAGTCACAAAATTCTAAGAATATATATAAGAATATGTATATGTTTAACGGACGGCAATGTCTGTACTGGTCTCGATTTCATTTTATAAACCTACAATAATGTCCGAAATTTATATATTATGGTATGTTATTGTCATATAAGCACATCAGCGCTGAAGTGGTTTAACCCACAATATATATTGGTTGCTGTTTCGGTGTTACTTTCTCCTAATACAATAGTTTCCAGCTACACCACTACTGGACTGGACCAACCGCTTTCGGGTTGATATCAAGAATGTTAAACGTTTTTAGATTACTTTTTTCATCACCCTAGTGGTAAGAAATATGCTGTGATTAGCAAATATGCGTTGTAGCCTTGCATAACGCGCGCCCTAACATAAATATTTTCACCCTCCCATCCGCCGTAAAATGACCTTTGTCCAAATCTAACATCGTGTAACATCTTTTCATCTTACTGGTTATACATTGTAACGAAAACAGCATAACGACACAAAGAACTTACACATTGAGTATGTTGCAAAATCGCCTAAAGTTTGAACATTACAAACTCATTGGAGATTAGTGAATGAAAAAATGAAATGAAAATCTCTTATCCTTGAGGCTATACAACGTATTCACGTCCATTTCAGACAACTGAACAAGATTCGTTTATAAAACATTAAAAGACAAATATTTGTGGAATCAGCAAGAAACAACGACAACAAGCAAATTACAATGACATGAACAGTTATTATATAATAATTGGGGACGATGTCAATATGGGTATATTAGATATATCAAATATTTCAATTAGAAAGTTAATATTGTAATTCCGTTGATATTGTATTTTCTTATAATATACATATATGTATAAGCAGATGGTGCTACCATCAGCTCATTTTTATATAACTTTATTAAATTTCAATACATAAATGAAATTTTGGTTATATGTATTTACATTTTAACTTTTTTTAGTTTGTTGTTTTATTTCTACATCAAAGGTTGCCCTCGAATTACTTTTGCATTACATATTTACTACAAAATTTGGCAATGATAAACAAACGAACAAATACGATTTGATGTGGATACAGATAAATGGGAAATAAATCAACGATATTTGTTTCATAACTAAGGAATCTTTTAACACTTTGAGCAAAAAATATTTTCATACTTTCGCCCAAAGGCATGAGTGTATATTAGACCATTTCATTTTACCAATTTTTTCGAAAAGTCATTGGGATAATATATTTTCTAATTCTACTTAAAAAAACAAAAATTTTGGTATATAAAACTTGAAAATTGATCAACGTTTAGGGGTCGCGCAAAATCGTTTAAGGTTTTTGGCTGCAAAAAGGCATGTTTGAAAAATACTGATTTACTTATATGATTAAAAGTTGTGATACGCTTGACCGATTTTGTTCAGAATAGACTTGTTTTAAAGGTAATAATATTTCACACATTTTCTGTGAAGACATCAAAACATTTCAGATAGTAGTTTGAGTTTAAGAACCCTTCAAACCTAAAAATTTTAAAATTTTAATTCAAAATTTACCTATTTTTGCCCATTAAAAAATTATTTTTTTAGTTTTGGCTGTAATTTTTGTATATCTTTAAATGCACAATTGACAAACACTTTCTAACGATACTTTTGATGTATAATATAATGAATAGAATTTTTAATTGTTGCTGAAATTTTTACTATTTCGCTAGTGATGAGCTAAATGGATTAATTCAGATCAACATTTTTGTGGTCAAAATTTACGTTCAAAACTGGTTTACGTGTCTCCTTGCAACACAAACCCCATTAAACGACATTTTGTTGATAAAATCTTAAAAAAATACCGCAAATCAAATGAAATGATAGCAAATGTTGCACTCAAAACTTTTGTGTGGCATTTATGGTATATAAGTGACATCGCGTTCGGCTTTTTTCTTTTCGACCCCACGCATACCGAAGGAACTTTAGTTAAAATTACATCTGCATTAAAGCATCCTGGTGACCAAGATTGCGAAGGAAATGTTACGAAAAGGATTTCAGAAAATACTATGAAATTCTTCAATATTATTGGAGTAGACAGCAGTTTTCTTGCTATCTACCCGTCAAATTGGCCCAAGAATGAGAATTTTAAACGGATATAAGAAATTGTGAAAAACATCACCGTTGTCAACGATTGCTATTGGGTTTATTAAAACTTTGACGAAGGATAATAACCAGCAAAACTAATTAGTACAAGTCATCTAAAAACGCAATAAAACATACAAAAAGAACACAAAAGGTGTTATCGTATCCAATTTGAAAAAAAAGTCTTCTTTTTAATTACCTAAATCGTTTTCCTTACTAAAAATTACATAGTACACAGTTTTCGTTTAATTTGTATCACTATTGATTATTATTGCTGCTGCTGAACTTATGTCATTTGCATGGTCCTGCCATACATCAAAAGTATCGTTAGAAAGTGTTTGTCAATTGTGCATTTAAAGATATACAAAAATTAGAGCCAAAACTAAAAAAAATAATTTTTTAATGGGCAAAAGTAGGTTAATTTTGAATTAAAATTTTAAAATTTTTAGGTTTGAAGGGTTCTTAAACTCAAACTACTATCTGAAATGTTTTGATGTCTTCACAGAAAATGTGTGAAATATTATTACCTTTAAAACAAGTCTATTCTGAACAAAATCGGTCAAGCGTATCACAACTTTTAATCATATAAGTAAATCAGTATTTTTGAAACATGCCTTTTTGCAGCCAAAAACCTTAATCGATTTTGCGCGACCCCTAAACGTTGATCAATTTTCAAGTTTTATATACCAAAATTTTTGTTATTTTAAGTAGAATTAGAAAATATATTATCCCAATGACTTTTCTAAAAAATTTGTAAAATGAAATGGTCTAGTGTATATATCTGTTGGTACGGGAACCAGTACAGAAATTTCGGTAATATAAACTGGCTGATAAATACCCTTTTCCAGGGTATTTATCAAAAATTTTATGATTACACCAGCCCACAAAATTACGACTTACTTGTTTTTTGTGCAAACAAGATTTCAAAACACTTGTACATTAGGGTAATAACTTTTTTTGGACAACATTCTCCCCAGAGCTTTTCTAATGGCAAATATTGTATTAATGATAAAAAAAACTATTTCAGTTTATTTTGCTAAAAAAAAACCTTACGCTCCGACAGCGATTTCTAAAATGCCTTTAATATATGTTTTTTTAATTTTTTTTAATAACAATTTTATTTAAATATCGTTTATACATATGTAAGTATATAAACAAATAATAACAATAAATGATTAAAAGTAGGTATTGTAAGATATAAACTTTAGGTTCAAAGTACGCGATGTTTTACAAAATTTTTTTTTTTAAACTTTGTTTGATTCAAAACTTTAAAGCGTTTGGTGCGTAACCTTTTTTAACGATAGCGAAAAACTAAAAACGCATTTCTTAATATTTTTCCATGCCCTACACGATTTTGTCTGGGGAGATTTGATATTTGCAAAAAATACAAAAAGTTATTACCCTATTGTACATAGTGGTTATTCGGAACCAGCTACCTCAAAGGCTTCCAAGGTCCTCATGGGATGTAATCTTGTCGAAACTCCTGCTTACGGTGCTTGTGACACAAAAAAGCTCTAGTTGACCACTAATTCAGCTTCCTTAGTGCCTACCGGCCGTGGCATAGTGGTTAGAACACGCGACTACCATGCGGGAGGTCGCAGGTTCAAACCTGGCTCCAGTCATCTTAAAAAAATTGTTCTTTCATTGTCGGCTCGCCTCGAATGTTGTTGACAGCAACTTCGCAGTATTAAGTGTCGATTCAATCGGTGTGTCTAGTAAGAGCTTCTCAAACAGTGACGTTCGCATTCGTCGATAAACAAGTAGGTGCCGTAGTTGTGCCTACACCTGAGGAAGGAGGAAAGGCAAATAATTGTTCTATTCTCCCCGAAGCACTTCTCTCGGCCTCAACTTCCACTGATATTCCCCCTAGACACCTTCCAGAAGGGCCTGTCCATCTGTCAAGTAAGACTCTAACTTGATAACTTTGTAGCAGTAGATGAGGACGACCCAGGGCGTCAACATTACTGTCGTCCGCTTAAAATTAACTCAAAATAAACTATACTATTCAATTATATCATCATATTTGCATGCATTTTACTATACATTCCCAGGTATGTTACTGTTGTCGTACACAGAAAAAAATTACGACAAATGAATTGTCCTATTAAATACCATTTCTTCAATACAATTAAATATTTAATTAAAAAGACGCCAACAACCGAAATTGTAAAAACAATAAACAGTGTTGTCACATTTACAATTTTTTTATTTTTGTTGAATTTGAACAGTGGTAGAAAATTTGTAAATATGACAATTTACAACTACTTTCAAATGGAAAAATTTTTATAAATAAAAATTGAATGCTAACAATTTTTTTTAATTACTTAACAAGAATTGTGTTTTTTTCTGTGTAAGGGTGCAACTTTGTGAGTGGGTTTTATCTTCCAAACAGGTGATCCAATCCAAACCAAACTTGGATCTATTACGTAAATCAGTTTTGGCTAGGAAATCATGAAATTTTAAATCGATCTGGTTATCCAGTTCAGAGTTACAGCGTTTTGAAAACGCAAAACATACCAAGATATGTAGTTATGGGATTATAGATAGGTGCCACAGCTGGTACCTTCAATACAATATTAACTTACAAAAAAAAACTTAATTTACCCTTACACCCTATGAATGAGGTATGGGATAGCTTCTCGCGTTATTGTAAGTAAATACGTTTTCTATTTTTAGATTCACGCAAGCGAACGTCACCGTTTGAGAAGCTTTTACTAGGCATGCAATTGACTTGACACTTTACTCTAAAGTTGCTGCCGACAACATCGATGGGGCCAGTATTAAAAGAAAAAAATGTAAAGATACACCATCTTGTTGAAAACACACAGAGTTGAAAGGAATACTTTTTCGGCTTAGTCCGGATAGAAAAATTAAACTAATCATACATAGGGTAAAAGTATTTATCAGTCAATTTCTGTACTAAAATTTAATAAAAAAAATAAATTTTTTCCTTTACACCCTATGAATGAAGTATGGGATGCTTATCGCGCTTTTGTGTATTAACAGGTTTCTATTTTATACTCACAACAAACGTCACCTACTTGTTTATAGAACGTGACTGATTGAGAAAAAAACGTCAGTGTTTGAGAAAATTTATCTAGACATGCCGATTGACTTCCTGTCGACAACATCGAGAGCGCCGCCGATGAAAGAAAATCTAAATGACTTGAGACTATCATTCCTGTCTCCAGTCATTTAGATTTTCTAATCATCATGCCACTGCCGGAACCAAAATTAACTATTTTTGGAAAATTAATATTTCTCACACAACTAACAGACGGACAACTGCAGCGTATTTGAATTGAATCAGATTAGTTACCCTGTAATAACAGAAAAACTCTCAGAAAATCGAAACGTGTGCCACACCCACTACACCCTTTGACTTCGGAATTAAAATCACCAACCCCTTCTGGTACCTGCCATACAAAATGACATATATTTGAAAATTAAAATTTCGTCCATAACTTCTAGATTGGCAATTGGAGGATATTTAAATTATGTCAATTGGAATTGCCCCCACTTTTAAACGTACTTTGGGGATAATAATATGTTTAACTTGCTTTCTTAAAGGGTTAATTTCAAACGATGCTTTTATGCGCTTTGTAAACAATTCATTACCCCAAGTAACTGCTAAACCAGGTCAAACTAACAACGTTTTGTTGTATCGAATGTTATCTCTCTATTACTGCAGAACAATTATCATAATTCATGCTTGAAGTGCCGATTGCTACTTGTTTTTATAGTTTTTGTCGATATATATGATGGAAAACTAATTCATTCACTGAACGAAAGTAAATATTATAGGGAACTAATATTAATTTTCATATTATTATTCATATATTATAGAGTTGTCACCATACTTGTATCTGTATAAAAATATTACATTATATAGCCCTAAAAAACATATACATTTACTTACCAAGCCTCTTTAGCCCGCAGATCGAAAATAAGTATTTTTTTCTATATTCATATCTGCATTGCCGAGTAATACAAGGGTTTACAGCTTTATCCCCTTCGCCCACTATTCTGCAACGCCCACTGATTGAAAATAAATATTAGGTCAGCAATATTAGGCTCATCCAAAATTAAAATTTTGTTTACATATTCATACTCGTGTTGTTGAATACTATCTGGGTATCACATTTTATCTAGCTCTGAAAGTCGATTTGGCACGCCCACTTCGCCCAATAAACAAAAATAAAAATTTCGTTTGCATATTCATATTAGTGTTGTCGAGTTCTATCTTAGTATTAAATTTTATATCTCTAGCTCTGCAAAAAAGTTTTGCCACTCCCACTCCGCCCATTGGGTCTAAAATTTAAATTTCGTATCAAATTTTATTTCCCTAGTTATCTAGCTAGCAATCGGTCTATTAGAAAAGCCGTCAGTGCGATTTTTAATTCTAACTGTACGAACAACATACATATATACCAAATATCATCTTCATAGTTCATAAGATACACACGTTTAAAATTTCAACATATTAGCCACGCCCACTGATCCGATCCCGCTCATTGTTTGTGGGATCACGAATTTTAGTGCCAAATTCATCCACACAAACTTTCAAGGTGTTTGGTGAAAATTGCGTTTTAAAAAAATTGGTTCCAAAGGGCGACCATGCCCACTTGATGTATCAAAAATTCAAGTGTCATTTTTTCACCATTGTGAAAATTTCAAAATGATTGGTCCAGCCGTTCTCGGGTCTATACTGTACATAAAAATGCAAACACACAAACTCATTTTTATATATATAGAGATAGGGGTAAATAATTTTTTTTTAAAAAATATTATAATTTTGTATGTATTGAATAACAATTACATTAAAACATATGAAATTTATATGTATTTCTAAGTGTATACTATATTTTTCATACAATTGTATATTAAGGCATTCACACTCAATAATAAGGATATCATACAAAGGTATTTAATAATAACAAAGTCATAAAAATCAAATCCTAATGGCTTTATTGCCTAAAATCTCTACTAATATCAACTAATCTACCGAAACACACTTAGCAGACCATAGAACAGCAGCTACGAATCAACTAACTATCTCCCACAATACACCGAATACACCCAAGTGCATGAATGTGTGTCCAATCGTCCGGACATTTTCAGACACTTTAAGCCATATATGTTTCTATTTACAGCTGTATGAGTATGTTGCAAAATAAAACACACATGTTACCCCAGATTGTTGCACGGCAGATATGAAGAAAAAATGTTTCTCATATTAACGAACGTAAGCCGATAATGTGCGGTGAAAAAAAATTTCAAGAAGCCACAAAATAAATATGTGACACAAACACGACATTTGGGTCAATCCATAATCGTGTGAGACAGACCAACTGAATGGGGGTGAAAAGTCCAAATGTGTCAGAGATGTTAATGTTTTGTGAAAACGACTGTTTCACATTTTTTTGTATATTTACAACATGAGAAAACTAATAACATGACATTTATAAATTATAGATTTTCGTAGAAATTCATTTTACTTCTGTTACACATGAGATTAAGACGCATTGGGCACAATTTTAAGATAGAGTTTTCTGCAGACACGGCACTTAGCTGTCTGCGGATTTAATTGTCCCTTTTCTGTTTTGAGCGGATATTTCTAAAATAACGCTACAGACCAGAGTATAAATAAACAATAAGCGATGATTATATTATATAATTTTGTTATTCAATAATAAAAAACAATACGCTTTTTATTTCCAAAATGCATTAAATGCGGTAATGTTTAAGAATAGTTTTCCAAATTTTATTTAATACAGAATACAAATGGAAATATTTATATTTCAAATGAGTTATCCAAAAAACCGTGACAGATAACAATACGATAGCGGCAGTCTTCGAACTTAGTATGAGCGCTTTTGTTAATATGTACAACTAAAAAAAAAAATTGCGTAAATAATAATGATGTAAACGGCATCTTTCTTATGGGGAGGCTATTACCCCTAGAGAACGCATTGCAGGTTGCGGATAAAGAATGCTTCCTAGATATGGGTGGTAGGAAGAAATTCAAATACCTCCTGCGGACCAAACAGCCCGAAGAGCACATTTAATTAGGCTCGCCACATCATATTTCGTGAATTGCAGGCCGATGTAAGTGCTGAGTACATAAGCAGGCGTTAACAGTGCATTTCGAGATTTATAAAAATAGTTTCATATGTTGAGTTATCTAAATGACATACTTGCACCGATTACTCTAAGGGAGTAGGTGACAGAAGTTACGGAAGCTAAACACAAATGCGTTGTTAGTGGCATTTCGCATTGTCCTGATTTCAGACAAACGGTGGCCAAAAACAAAAGCAGTCATCACAGTAGAATAGCAACGAAGTTTAAACGTTCAACTGTCATATAACAAACTGAATATTGTTTTTGGAATTGAAACACATTTGGCAGGATTTGACTCTGATATACGAGTAAATCTAATAACTGTCATGAATTTTATTAAATTATTTAAGCACTCGCTTAACTCCCATATATCCTGAAATTAAAACCAGTACCGAAATTTCAGTCAGGTGAACTGGCTGATATATATCCTCACACTATATACCTATATATTTAAGTATCTAGTAGTTTAAACGATTTGAAAATTTAATTACTTATGGTAGGACTTTCGGTCGTATGGCCAGACGTTTACAGACATTTAGTTAAACTGTAGAAAGAGATACTTTGCAACCAGTGCAGAAATTTTAGTAAAGTAACTGACTGATAAATACCATCATCCAACATAAGACATTGTATAAGTCTTGTGTTATTGAAATTAACCAATTTTTAATTAAAATTACTTAAAACGTAAAAAAAACGTAAAACAGGTTGTAACAATATACGCTTACCTTGGCAAAATTTGACTAATCTAAGTGTACATATGAAGATATGGTGATATCAGAAGGGGTGTGTCAATTAGATAAGATTTCTGATACTATTCTTCCTATTACAAAATTATTTAACTGGCCAAATTTCATTATTCCCTAGGTACCGGTCTAAAAGTTATGGGAGACGTACCAGAGGGGTTTGCAAGATATAGTCCACATTAAGTCAACTTGTTAATAGCGTCGATCTAACGCAAAATTTGACAAAATTCAGTTTACTTACAAAAAAAATATGTAAGTAAAATTTTGAGAGTGCAAAATTTTGAGGTGTGTGAAATAAATAGGTTTTCTGAGGTTTCGCCCCCCGTCACAATATAAATTTACTGGCTAAATTTCATTATTCCCATGGGACAAATATATTATCTTCAAAAAATTTTCAACAAATAGGTATGGGAGGTACCAGAGAGGTCAACCGATATAGTGTCTAGAAAAAAAAGTTCGAAATTAATGTTCATTTATATAATTGTTGGCCACTGCCTTGACACTGTGTGTTGACAGTTCCTTGGCACTATGATTCGGCTCGGTAAACACCCTAAATGTTGACAAATTCGAAAATGAGGGCCATGATTTAAGGGTATGCACCTGGAATGTGCGAACTTTCTACAGATATGGTGCTTCTATCAACAATGTTTTTATAATAATAATTACCGATTGTAGGGTAAAGAGAACAGAATGCTTAACTAGATTCCGTTATTTTTATACCATCACCCTTAGGGATGAAGGTATATATCATTTGATACGACCCAAAAGTGTAACACATAGAAGGAGTGACTTTAGACCCTAGGTTTCTTTGAATCAAATTCGATTCATGACTTTTTAAGTAATTTGAGCCATGTCCGTCTGTCTGTCTGGTGGCTGTCCGGCTGTTTCGCACGATAACTTTCGAAAGACGCAACCAAATGTCTTGAAATTTTGCACGAGTTAATATTTCCCCAAAACTACTTACGGTATTGCAAATGGGCTACATGGCGCCGCCCCTTCTGGTACCTCCCATACAAATACATCATTCCGCCCACTTTAGAAATCGAGTTATAATATCAATACACCCAACGGGATCGTACCCAAATTCTGTACTTAGTAAAGCTATTACAGGATAAAGTTTTGGAAAAAATTGGAAGTCTAGCCACGCCCCTCCTGGTACCTCCCATACAAATTCACCTTTCCGCCCACTTTAGATATGGAGTAATAATATCAATAAATCCATCGCGCTCGTACCCTAATTCTTAATTTAGTAAAGCTATAGAAGGATACAGTTTTTGAGAAAAAAAACTGAAGTCTACCAACGCCCCATCTGGTACCTCCCACACACATCTGGTACCGCCCACTTTAGAAATCGATTAATATTATTATTAGAACTACCGCGATCGTGACTCATTGTAGTGAGTTGAACCAGATTCCGGTATAAAGATATATAAAAGGCAATCTGGATATTCAATAATCAAAGGCAAGAAACCAGGTTGATCACGTGGTGTGCGATGGAAGGCATGTCTCATGCGTTATGGTCGTGCGTGTGATGCACGATGCTAATATTGACTCGGATCACCACCTAGTTGCAGCCAAGGTAGGAACGCCATTAAATAGTGATAAAACGCTCATAACCAAATGTAAAGGAAGCAAGGCATTGCATAGCTGCTTACCAAGCTTCTCCCTCGATTAATTTAAAGAAACCACCCTACATCTGATGTTCCCGACACACAGTGGAATCATATTGCGAATTCTATGATCACTGACGAAACGACCTTACTGGTTTATGAAAAACAGAGCTCAGACCATTAACGATGAAGAGTGTCGCGTAATGTCTGATAAAATGGATTCTGCATACAGGTCAAAACTGCAGCCAATGGCAACGCGTGCGATGACGGAACGATATAATCGTCTATGAAAAAAAGAGAAAGCCAGAATATTGAAAATTATACCAACAGTGGTGAAGCATGAAAGTTCTACCAAAAGGTAAAAAGCAAATGACAGGGATCCCCAACTGTAAGGCAGAGATGAAAATCTGCCCACGGACAGGCAGATTGTGTTGCAAAGGTGGAGTGAAAACCGAGCCAAAACAAGATTAGCTTGACAATGCACAGTGGTCGATATACCGAATCTGGCGGCATTTAATTCGCAAATGAATAAAAACAAAGCCTGATGCTTAATTTCGACTATAAAATGCGTAATAAATTAAACTGTAAACAATTTTCAATTATTTCAGAGCTTTAAATACAAATACATGTATAATTTAACACAAATATTTACAATTTCCAGCCTATAACAAAATATGGCTGAAGTGCTGAATATAGGGCGGGAGCCCGATTAAAAAAAAATATATCATTGTCTTCGTCTTGTTCCCCAAACATCAGAATGGTAGGTCAAAGTTGGCGCTCAGACCAATGGGACCCGGGGGGGGGGGTCGAAAAGGGGCCCTTTTCGGTTCTATGATGACCCCCCACGTGCGGGTACTCAAGGAAAGATATTTTCGAGACGAATCCGACGATGTTATTTTTAGGTTCCGACGGGTCTCTCCGAGTTAGAGCCATTTTAATTTCCGGGATATACCCAAAAACAAAATATTTTTTAAAAAAATTCCGCGATTTTTATAAAATAATAATTGCTTGCGGCTCTACTAAGCCCAACATATCTATTTCCACTCTAATTTACAAAAAAAAAATATTTTTCCCGGGATATACAAAAAAAAAAAATATTTTTAAAAAAATCGCCCGATTTTTTTTTTGCGGCGCTTTTACGCCCAACACATGGGGGTCATCATAGAACCCAAGGGGCCCCTTTTTTATTTCTCGGTACTGCTCCTCATTAAAGTGCGATTGGTCTATTATATTTTTAAATACGTGGGCCTTCACAGCTGAAAATTTTTTAGTAAGGACGTTTTTATTGTGCCAAATCAAAAAAAGAGTGCGTTTGGAAACATTCATTATGCCTAAAAAATTAATTAAACAATAAACGGGCAAGAACGGCCAGATGATTTTGGATGTTTCACAACAACAAATAACCAAATAATTAAACAAAACTATATTTGGACCGAATCCGATCGAATCCCAAAAGATGCACTCCACCAAACTTTAGTATATAGCACTTGAAATCTTCTATCACCAATGTTAACTTCTACAACGTATTTCTATTAAACTAGATAATCACAGATCACAAACATATTTTTTTTTTAGTGAATACATACCTTCTACTTTAAATAAAAACCTTAGTTTATAAAATTATTAATCAAATGATTTAATATTGCCAAAAACCTCGCACTGACTAATTTGGCGGCAAATTCTTTCAATGCACTTGCTGCAACTTATGTTATATTTGACAGCTAATAGCTGTGCGAATATTGAAAGCAAAACAAATATAAAAACGTAAATTTGCTCAGTGGAGTATCGGTTATCGATACAATGTAAAACATTTATCGATTTTAAAGTTTTAAAATTTGACTTAAATGCCGTCAGATCAATGATTTCGACCACTGTGCAATGGCACGACTTAAAACCAATAAAACTGCCATAGCCAATGGACTGCCGGTGGCGATGAGCTGACAACGTGCGTGCGCCAGCTCATAAACACGATTTGGCTAATGGAATGCAAGCCCCATGATTGCTGGGTTTTCTACGTCCTGTGCTTAAGAAAGACTATCCAAGTGTGTGTTACCCTTGGCATACAAAGTATAATCTTGTGTGTTATGTGAAAGACCAAAGCCCCACCCTAACTAACCTGATTGGACATTACACCCTGCAACAATTTTCAATTTTTTTTTTTCACACCATATATACGTGATTTTTTTTTTTTAATTTTTGGTCCTGATCCATTAAATTCTGTTATTTCTTCGCATTGCTGAGATTCTTACCTTTCATTTGATAACCATATCGTTATCATATTTTTCGTGGAAATATTTGATTTAATTTTTTGAAAGCGGTGTATCCTTTGAAACTCCTTTTAAAAAAAATCCTGACGTTCTGGCGATAAACTGAGAACGCAGTTTTACTACATAAGGTATCTAGTTTCACGTACATATGGTCTTCATCAAGTGTGAAATCCACTGTTGCACGGTGTTATCAGTGTGGCGTTAGACCTACTAAATTCACGACCGACAAGATATTGACACTTCGACAAATCCTGGAGAAGACCCAAGAAATTAATATCAATACCTACCATCTGTTTATCGATTACAAAGCTGCATTCGACATTCCGATACGACAGGCCCTATGCTGTGGCGGAGCTTGGTATGCCCGCGAAGCTTATACGACTTTTCTGGATAACACTGACTGACATTAAGTTTTCAGTGAAAATTGTCTAAAATCAGTCCAACGAAGTTTTGGTCGTTCCCTTCTGCGTCGCCCACCGTGTTTATTGCCGAAGACTTTTCGAGCTGAAGCATTTTTATCCATTCGTACATCATGGGTAAGCCAGCGCATTCAGTCAATTTCAACGCCATTGACTACGTTTATGTCGTTAAACAGCACATACAGCTCGTTGTTCATTCGACGACGATACTCGCCGTTATATGTGACACCGTTATGTTTTCCTGCAAAATTTTGATAGCAATATCATAATAATTATATTCAAATTGTCGACAAACACCAATAATCCATCATTATTTAACCGCAAGACAAATAATGTAAAACATTTGCTATTTCCAGCAGTTCAAACTACCGTACACTGTCATCTACGCCTAGTTGCGTTGGTGTTCCTTCCATTTTACAGTAAATTTACAATCTCGTGTCTTCCTTGTTCTTCTTCGTGGTAAAAGTTTTGTAATAAAATATTTCTTGCATTCATGCTCACAGAACATCTTCATGATTTTAAAACAAACTATGTTTATAGTTTTATGCAGGCTTAAACTTTTAAAACAAACATTAGAAATTGTAATAATTCTTTATTAAAAGTTATTTTTGTTAAAAATAACTTCTGCCAGTTAGGAACAACCTTGTGCATATTTCTTTGATAAAACATTGCATTGTGTAAACTTTATTCTAAGACATCGTTCGCAGTATGTACGAGTACAATGCAAAAAGTGTATAATTTACATGTTAAGGATACAACATTGTAATGTAGTAAATATACCGACAGACAAACGTACATAGAACCAAAGTAGCAAAGTTCGTTTTTAGACAAAGTAAATATTCCATTATATGTTGTAAGCGTTTTGCAGTTCCTTGTTGATTTACCTGTAATAGAAGCAAGACAATGACATAATAATTAAAGATGTTACAAGAACTGGATACTAATTTGAGTGAATGTCAAAAAGAAGCTGGATGTTCGACAAAAAGGAGACAAATCAAAAATTTTTAATTTTCGTTTCATGAAATAGAAAAAAATGGTGCATTGTTTAGTACACTCTTCCTTAAAAAAACCGTTATGACACTCTCTGTGTTTTTAGAAAAACTTTTATAATCTAATCCGACAGTAACACTCTTAGTTTTTTTTGAGTTGTCACTCTTTTGCCGAATAGGTGCGATATGTGTGCGTTTTTTCTTTTAATTAGAGAGTTTTTTGTGTTGTGTTATTTAAAACGACATTGTCGATGACGGCATATCCGAAAACCTATGTTAAGAATAGCTTGTCGAAAATCGATCTAAACACTAAAATATTTTTACTTCGCCATCTACTGGAATTTGCGTTATAAAAAAATTAAAATTCTTCACAATTGCCTTTATCTCTTCGGATTTCGCAAAACAGTAACTTGCTTACCCTTAATAATTGCTTTGTTTATGTGTGTTTGTTATATGTATTAATTTAACACACATACATACACGTTTGAAATTTAGATGGTCTACAACGATTTATCCATAATAGAAACAGTTTGAAGCCCTTTACACAAAACAAGAGAAACAAACTACCATCTACTATTTGATAAAGAAAATCTAGTACGAAATCCGACTAAAATGACCATTTGATGCCAACGGCAAACAGTAAATATTTTCTAGATGACTGCGGTCGTGAAGTAATAACAAAAGTAGTTTAATGTAATAATTTGCAAAAGTTAAATTAACATAAATTGTATAAAAGAAAACACAAAACAATTTATTTCTTTCAAGTATGGGTATTACCATGACAAAGTTGTGTCAGGCAACTACCGAAATATTTAAAATTTACAATTATTATAAAAAGTTATCTCTCAATTTGTGACAATTAAACAAAAAAACACTGACATTGTGCCCAGTGACCACACATTAAAAACTAATGCTCCTGTAGATGCTTCATTCAAGTCAATTCCAAAGATTATAAAAGCTAACTTCTGAGAGTCACTAAATACAATATGGCATAAAGAATTGCATTGAAACAAGCTGACCCGGCAGACTTCGTCCTGCCTATAAATTATTGTTTAAGATGTTGAGTGCTGTTATAATAATAACGACTGGTTCATTTTCGGCCTCTGAAATATTTCAATTTATAGGGCGAGGTTTTCATGTATCTATAAGAATACTCTGTAAGTAAAATAGTAACTTTCGAAATGACACGGAAAATCGCCGAGAAACCCCAACTAAATTTTGGGCCGCGGAGCACATTGGTATACTCCGTTTTAAAAGAAAATACATCAAAATGTCTTTTAACATGGCTTTAGTTTTATTTTTTTAAATTCAAGTCTTATGATGATGGGTTTCCATATTCCGGCTAGCATAATTCACTTATTTGAAATTTGTGGTACCATTTTATATAATTTTGAAAAATTTAAAGTGTTTGGTCTGAGCGATGATACCACTTTACAACTTTGTATCCCAAGGATTGCGAATTTTGAAAAATTCCTTCATATACCACAACCTAAAACTTAAAAACAAGGTATGGGATAGCTTTATAAGGTATGGGATAGTTTCTCGCGTTGTTGCTTTCTATTTTAGATACACAACAAACGGCACCTACTTGTTTATCGACAAATACGAACGTCACTGTTTAAGAAGCTTTTACTGGACATGCCGATTGACTCGACACTTATACTGCGAAGTTGCTGAAGACAACATCGAGGGGTCGGCATTTTTTTTCGCAAGATTCAATCTCTAAGCGGAGACCACTTTCTAAGATAAGCAATGTATGTCAGAAACTACTCCCACCTCCCATTCAAAGTACCTTTTTTGGTGTCCGCCTAACTGCCCCCGCGATTACAGCCGTAGGTTAGGAAATATCGAACTGAAATTTGATATGCAAGCTTTACATCTTACAATTGTTGTAAGATGAGCAATATCGGACAAATACTTCTCCCACCTTCCGTACAAACTCCCCCTTTATGGGGTGCCCGTCTGTATATCCCTGTAGTTTATGACCTTTCGGTCTGAAATTTGGTATGTAAGCTTCTGGCTAGAAGCAGAGGTTAAGTTTAAAGATAAGCAAGACAGGATTTAAACTAAACATCCCACACAAATTCCCATTTTAAGGGGGTTACAGAATTCATAAAAATATGCTCCAACTCACCAACTCACAAACATATCGGTAAATCGATAAAAATTATTGGTTCCCCTGTTTTCTGGTACAAAGTTAAATAAAATATGGTTGTAGTGCAAATAACCAGTTTTATCACCATTTTTACAAATGGTGAAGGGTATCTGAGCTTCGACATAGCCGAAGATAACCGCCTTACTAGTTTGTTTTAATTTATGTTTTCGGTTGTCAATCAATATCAGCTGTGTACTTAACAATAGTTTTACCAACGGAAATCAATTGGTTAATGAAATTGGAGTTTAACTACAAGTTAATTATGACAAAGGCATAATCGTTCACCTAAAAATTGGGCATAAATACGTTAGTTTTAATCAAAGCATGGTCGTGATATTGCTAATTCGTTTTACATATTTTAGTTGTATAAGTAAATGCATGATATTAAATGCCCACACACATGACTCCACTTGAAACACCCATACATATATGTTATACAGCCCCAGAGTGCAAACTGAATTAATTTCTGAATGAATCCGTTTGAGAGTACCTGGTACCTGTTTTTGGACAGACGAACACATGTATGTATAACTTTTAAACATAATTATAAAAATCGTTAAACTTTATATGCACATTACAATTTGAATATGTTTGCGTTGAATGCATAAAAATAATAGAAATAAGAACAAAAGGGTTGTGTATAAATACAATACAATATCAGTCTAGAGTGAAAATCCACAAAATTTTCAAACATTTTCTTCTTAGCATTTTCATTAATATTAACCGGATATATGAAATATCTTTAAAAAAAACTTAATTTCCCTTTGCACCCCATGAATGAGGTATGGGATAGCTTCTCGCGTTGTTGCGAATCAACACGCTTTCTATATTTAGATTCACAACTAACGGCACCTACTTGTTTATCGGCGAATGCGAACGTCACTGTTTGAGAAGCTCTTACTAGACACGACGATTGAATCGACGCTTAATACTGCGAAGTTGCTGCCAACAACATTCGAGGGGAGCCGACAATGAAAGAAAATTGTATTTCTTTTTTTTCTTTTTTTAAGACGACTGGAGCCAGGTTTGAACCTGCGATCTCCCGCGTGGTAGTCGCGTGTTCTAACCACTATGCCACGGCCGGTCCCAATATGAAATATCAGTTATATGAAATATATGAAAATTTAAATAAATCAAACTTGCCAAATAACATTATACCCTCATATTCTTTTACTTCCCATTCAAAATTGCCTATTTTTGAATAATTTATATTTCTTCCATAACTTCCCAACGGACAACTGTAGAATATTTCAATTTAGTCAGTTTAATTATCTTGAAAAAACCTCATAAAGCCGAAACCTTTGCCACACCCCTTCTGGTACCTCTAAAACAAATGATCGAATTGACCCTCACAGTTTTACATATATATCTATTTTGTAAGTACACTGAATTCACACATAGTATGTATGATGCTGAGGGTATCTATTGGTTTTTTTTTATAAAAAATTAAACAATTTACCGCAAAAAAATCCCACTCAAGACGTTGGAAATATTTTAATATAATTTGTAATTAAAGGTGAGACATAAGATACGGAAGGTTTATTCAACATACTAAAAATTGTGTTTTTTTTTAAATTTTTTTTTTGCAAATTAATTAGAGACTTATTCCTTAGATCTTAGTTGGAACAGAGAGTTGAACAATCTTATTCGTTAATTCAGTTGATTCAATCTTATTCATATACATATTTGAAATTACTACAACCACTAAACTAAATATTATCACCTTAGCTAAGATGTGTAGGTGATGGGAAAACAATCGTGTTGCCCAATAAAATACCTACTTTAATTTTGACCCAATAGGCGGAGTGGGCG
Organism: Muscina levida; assembly: GCA_964034835.1. Classification (NCBI taxonomy): domain Eukaryota; kingdom Metazoa; phylum Arthropoda; class Insecta; order Diptera; family Muscidae; genus Muscina; species Muscina levida. The sequence continues at coordinate 124,985,754 of OZ035880.1, read as the reverse complement.
TGGCTAAATTTTTTTTTTTTAGAGCTAGAGAGATAAATTTGATACCCAGATAGTTCTCGACAACGCGAATATGAATATGTAGACGAAACTTTAATTTTTGACCAATGGGCGCAGTGGGCGTGGCAAAACTTTTATAGAGTTAGCGAGATAAAATTTGATACCCAGATAGTACTCGACAACATGAATATGGATATACAGAAGTGGGCGTGGCAAAACTTTTGTAGAGCTAGAAACATACAATTTGATACCCAGATAGCACTAGACAACACGAATTTGAATATGGAGATAAAATTTTTATATGGACCCAATGGGCTTAGTGGGCGTGGAAAAACTTTTTTTACAGCTAGAGACATATAATTTAATACACATATAGTATTCCACAAAACAAATATGAATATGCAGTCGAAATTTTAGTTTTGGACCCTAAAGTCATATTGGTTATGATATATACAATACTAGTGGGCCTGGCAATGATTCGCTATTGCATATTAACTTGTAATATATTTAACATTTAGGTCTACAAAGTACTTTGAAAAAGGTACTTAAGCTAAATAATAATATATTGAGTTTATTAACGTATGTGCCTTATTTCAAGTAACTCATTAACATGAAAGTTAACAAATTAAGTTTTATTGTTTTAAATTCTAAATATCATAGGCTCTATGACGATAGTAAAAAATTCATCATCAAAGTCATATCTTTCACAAATCGGAAACAGACATTCCGTTAAAGTTGAAAATTCAATTTTTATTTTTTCTGTAGTATCGGGGACCGTCTGTATATTAACTATCTCTTTGGGCGTAAAAAACTATTTTGTCATGCCTTCTCCGCGTATTGAACGCAAATATAAATTTCGTTTGAAGCTTCATGCTTTTAGCCATAAAAACCTCTTTTGCCATGTCTTCTTCTCACACGGATCAAGAATATTCCCGAATACTATCTTTGTATTGAACTCGTATTACCATTTTTTGGGATAATTCGGTCACCAATGTTTGGTTTAACAAAGTGATGATCTCACGCGCTGTAAGTCATTTTACGCCGTCGTGTTGGAACCATTTCTCCTTTAAATAATGTGCAATGACATCATAAATAAAAAAAATCAATTGATCGTCTACTGGCTCTAGTTCTTCTACCAGTTGGATTTTATATGAATGTAGGCCAAGATCTTTCCTCAGCATTTGCAGAGACCAAGTTGCTTCTTTAGTACTTCAGGCCTCAAACTTATGAACCATGTTTGTAAGTTGTAATGGGCCACTTAAGTAAGTAAGTAAGTTGCTTAGAACGGCGTCGGTTCGAGTCCCCTGTCACAGGGGTAAAATCAAATCAATCAGTCTATTGAAAAAGCCTGCAGAGCGATTTTTGAAAAGGGGGCGTGGCACCCCCCACTTCCACCCTGGCTGTAATTAATACTGCTTCAACAACATATATACCAAATCTCATTTTCATATCTCTGATAGTTCATGAGATATAGCCCTTTTGATTTTCAAGTTGTAGGGGCGGTGCCACGCCCCTTTATCCAATCACAACCAAATATAGCCAGGGACTATCAACAGGTCAACAGTACCACTTGGTAAAATTTTCGTATCAATCGGTCTTTTAGAAAAGCCGTTAGAGCGATTTTTGAAAAGGGGGCGTGGCAACGCCCACTTCCACCCTGGCTGTAATTAATACTGCTCCAACAACATATTTATCAAATCTCAACTTCATACCTTTGATAGTTCATGAGATATAGCCCTTTTGATTTTCAAGTTGTAGGGCCGGTGCCACGCCCCTTTATCCAATCACAACCTATTATAGCCAGGAACTCTCAACAGGTCAACAGTACCACTTGGTAAAATGTTCGTATCAATCGGGCTATTAAAAAAGCTGTTAGAGCTATTTTTGAAAAGGGGGCGTGGCACCGCCCACTTCCACCCTTACTGTAATTAATACTTCTCCAACAATATATATATCAAATCTCATCTTCATACCTCTGATAGTTCATGAGATATAGCCCTTTTGATTTTCAAGTTGTATGGGCAGTGCCACGCCCCTTTATCCAATCACAACCTATTATAGCCAGGGACTATCAACAGGTCAACAGTACCACTTGGTAAAATTTTCGAATCAATCGGTCTTTTAGAAAAGCCATGAGAGCGATTTTTGAAAAGGGGGCTTGGCACCGCCCACTTCCGCCTTGGCTGAAATTAATACTGCTTCATCAACTTATATACCAAATCTCATCTTCATACCTCTGATAGTTCATGAGATACAGCCCTTTTGATTTTCAAGTTGTATGGGCGGTGCCACGCCCCTTTGTGCAATTGGGCGACTATACTTTAAGATGTAAGCTATCCTATCTTTCAAGTTGGATCAAACCGAACACGGTGTGCAAATTTGATTCAAATCGGTTAAGTAGTTTAGGAGTCCATCGCGGACAAACAACGTGACACGTAATCTATATATATAAAAGGCTTGGGTGACTGACTGATCACTCCCGAGCCCAAACGGCTAAAGCTAGAACCGTGAAATTTAGAATGTAGGTTTCTTTTATGACGTAGGCGCGCACTAAGAAGGGATTTTTGGAAATTCGAACTGAAAGGGGGTAAAATGGGAGTGGCACCGCCCCATACAACTAGAATTTTAAAATGACTGTAACTTGTGAACCATTATAGGTACGAAGTCAAGATTTGGTACCTATATCGGTCGTATAAAACAATACTATGTTTGTGGAAAGTGGGAGGTGCCACACCCCTTTTTAAAAAGTAGTTATTGTGGCCAAATAAATGGATCGATTGTAATTATATTTTCATTGTGTGATACTGTCCATAGGGCCACTATAATAGGCTACATGGAAACATAATTAGACAAAGGGGCGTGGCACCGCCCATACAAACCGAAATTTCAATCGGGATTACGTCTCGCTGGGAAAAGGGGGGTGCCACACCCGTTTTGAAAATATTGTGATGACCGTCATATTAATAGAACGTTTGTAATAACATGTTCATAATTTATATATTTAAAATTGGCACTGGCTGTAGTTAGGATGATGAAACTTTTAGTCGTTGTTCGCCTTTTTGAGTAAAAGTCAGCTAAGAATGCATTTTTGGAAATTCGTTGGTGTAGGGGTAATGGGCAGACCAATGGGCTAATGCTATAATCGTATAATTTATATGGTAATGCTCACTATCAAATTGGATTGAAGTTTTTCTTTTGAAATCCGATATTTCTGAGTAAAAAAATCGAAAAAGTGATAAAAATGTTACTATCGCCCAGACCAAAAGGATAATGATGTAATCATGATAATATATACAATCATGCTCCGGTCGTATAAGAATTAGAACGAAGCAAGGAGGGATTTCGAAATTTTTACCTTTTAGAGCTAAAAAGGGCCGAAAAGGTATAAAACTGGTACTAAACGGCTAAATGTATAATTAATAAAATTGAATTAAATATTTAAGTTGTGCGATATGAAGTAATTTTTCTAAATTCGTTCTTTATGTGTAAAGTACTGAAAAAGGAATAAAACTGAAACTATCGCCCAGAGCAAATTCCTAAAGGTGGAGTTTCTAAAATGTATATTAAATTGCTTCCTTTAGAATTAAAAAGCCGCCAGATGGAAATTTTAAAAATTCGAACATTTAGGGGTATAAAGGTCTAATAGGGATAAAACTGGTACCATCACCCAGACCAAACGGCATAAGCTACGTATATGTATATGCTTCGTATACATATGTGCTTTCTATAGAATTAGAGGGGGTACCAGACCAGTCGGATAAAGATAAAATCACATAAATGGGGTGTGCGTTCGTCTTATGAAGCTTTTGCATTATACCTATATTGCTTAAATTAATAAGTATGTTAGATTTATTGTAAGTAAGGGTGAAGCAACGCGAGCCGGGAAAGCTAGTTTATATATATTAAGATAACATGACAGAAATATGAATATGCAAACCAAATTTTAATTTTCGATTAATGGCCCAATTTGTATTTAGCCCTAGAGGAAAGTTTTCTGACCAAATTTTTATTTTTAATCTGTGAGTGGAGGACGTGGCAAAACCGTATTTAAGCCCTTAAAAGATAACTTGGCACTACAATTACAAATTTTATTTGAGCCCTCGAGAGATGCAACACTATAAATAGGTAATACTATGCGCAACAATTACAAAAATTCAATCAGTAGGCGGAGGAGGCATGCTTAAATCGAATCATAGCCCCAGAAAAATAAAATTTGGTACAAAGGTAGTATTCGGCAATACAATTACAATATTGCAGACGCCGATTTTTATCCTAGAGACATGAAATTTGGTGTACTGATAGTACTCGATCAGCGGGCGGATGGTCATAGTGAGATATAATTTTCGACACAATTAAACGTTGTTGATTGAACTGGTTTGGGAGTTACTTGGGGTAACGTATTGTTTACCGAGGGCATAAGATCAACGCTTAAAATTATCCCATTAAGAAAGCAAGCCAAAAATATTATTATCGAGCTAAGGAAACATTGCCAAAGTATGTTTTAAAGTGGCATAAGCACAGCTTTTATAACTGTAAGATAATTTTAATTGATATCTGTGTATTATATTGGGTTAATTTTGTAATATTAGTCAATTATGCAATAGCGAAGCATTGCTGGGTCCACTAGTTATGGATATATATAATTTCTATTTTTTAGATTCACATAAAGGCACCTCACCTTTATAGACTAATTCGAACGTCAGCTGTTTGAGAAGCATTTACTTGATATGCCGATTGACTCGAAACTACTTTATACTTCGAAATTGCTGTCAACAACAACGTGGGAGCCGCGGATGAATGAAAAACTAGATAACTTGATAGTCGCGTGTTCTAATCTTCATGCCATGGCCGGAACAAAAGGACATCACACATTAGTCAAACATGAGCATGAGATTCGGTTTTCGTTAACATATTTTTAGGTATTGCTGCCATTTGCCTCATGGCCGTCTTGCTTACAATTGATCTTTGTAACAAAGACATCAATTGGATGACATATAACCAAATTTATCAGTCGTGCTCATTTTCTTGACTGACTAGTGCGTGAATTTCTTTAAGTCGGAATTCATCAACTTAATTTATGATAATTTCAAAGCGATAATAACCGCAAAAGTAAAATTTATCGCTATTAAGCATTTAGTTGTTTCCTAAAGTATTTACTTAATCTAAAATTTAATATAGCTATTAGATTAAATGGCATATGTACTATGTATAAAAGATGAATTTGTGCTAATGTTTTGTATTGCTTCAAGCGATATTATGTCAGCGCAATGTGTCCTCAAGGCACAAAAATAAACACATTCATAAAGAAATATCACATAAATCTATGCTACAATTAATGTGGCAATGTATACTCACAAAAACAGAACTATTGTCGTATATGAACAAACACATACAAAACAAAATGAACTAAGTAAAACAACTGATATATATTTATAATAAAAAAATAACCGACGCGAAATCTAATGTAATAACATGACAGCTTGAAAAACATACAGCAACAATAGAAACAATTGCAAGTAGTGAATTCAAACAAAATGGCAGCAACTTACAGAAAACGATGGAAAAGCTAAGAATAAAAAGATATACATAATTTGCTAGAAAAAAAACAATCAACAGCAACGAATTCGTTGCATCTTTCATACATATCATTGAATAACTATAAAAACTTACTATTTCTGTCTCAAATTAAACAAATTGTTTTGCACCACAAGCATTATAATTTGTTGCACATTGTAGTCAAACTATTATATAACTATTACAGTACAGTATTAATAAATTGAAAAAAAAAAATTGTAAAAATTTTAATAATAAAAGTAGCCATACGCCTATTATCATGTACAATAGACCGGGTCGGTCCCCATACAAAATTTTTTTTTCTCCAAAGTCGAGGGCAAATATTAAAGATCACCTCGAGACATTCTTAAAAAAAAAATTTTTTTTCCTCCCCCACCCCCGGAAAAACAGCCAAAATCGTTTTTTTATCACTGATTTTTTGTTTGTGGCTCAATCGTTAAATCAAAGGCATCGGTGTATAGGTTTCGACGAGTACTACATTTGTCCTATAGATGTCGCTGACATACGACATCATCTTGTAATGATGGTCTCATTTAGAGCAATTTATACCCCTAAAATTTAAAAATATTTTTACCTAGGATTAAAGGCCTTTAAAAACCAAGAACATTTTGCTTTGGAAGTATACAGTTTTATTCAAACACAAAAAAGTTACGAATGATAAAATGTATTTACAGCATCAACAAAAACATTTTTTTATGTTGTTTGCATTATTATCACAAATTATTGCATACTTTATAGCGCTGATACAAAATTTTTATAAAAATGATTCTATACTTTGTAGCTCAAATTGTTGCATAAGTCTTAACGACATCGAAAAAAAATTTAAAAGTTTTCTCGAGATAATTCATTTGTAATCTAGTTACCGACGAAATATAATTTTTATTACAAATAAAATTCCAAAAAGAGCAAAGATATGTATGTAATTACAGCAAATATTGGCGCAACTCAAGGTGCGTTCACTACTTTCTAGTTTGGCAATAATTTTTCATTTTGATTAGTCATTCCAACCGCTGATCCACTTACATTTCGCACAAATGTTTAGTGATGCAAATTGCATGGGAAGAATACAAGTGCAAAATTAAGTCTATATTTTATTATTAATACTTCCATTGTGGACCAGGTATCTTTATAATTTCGTTCCTTGAATATTGGTAACGCTGAATATCTTCATCCGCATGTTTAAAAGCAATGTTTGCGCTAAAAAGTATGCAATAACTTGTATTTAATTTTTTCGATATCGCTAAGAAGTATGTAATAATTTTCTATAATAATGCAAACAACAGGAAAAAATATTAGTGTTGATGCTGTAAATACATCTTTCATACGTAACTCTTTTGTTTTTGAATAAAACTGTATACTTCCAAAGCAAAATGTTCTTGGTTTTTAAAGGGCTTTAATTATAGGAAAACATATTTTTAAATTTTAGGGGTAGAAATTGCTCTAAATGAGACCATCATTACAAGATGATATCGTATGTCAGCGACATCTATAGGACAAATGTAGTACTCGTCGAAACCTATACACCGATGGCTTTGATTTAACGATTGAGCCACTAACAAAAAAACAGTGATAAAAAAACGATTTTGGCTGTTTTTCCGGGGGGGTGGGGGAGGAAAAAAAATTTATTTTTTAAGTTGTCTCGAGGTGATCTTTAATATTTGCCCTCGACTTTGGATATTTTTTTTCGCGACCCGGTCTAATGTACAATTTTTATGAGGCTTAAAAAGTTCCAAAGTTTGTGCAAAATTTGAATGAACTTTCTAAACGTTTATCTTTTGAGTTATATTCGTATTTTTTTTCAAAAGTGTAAAGAATTTTTGAAAAGTAAATTCGGCTTCTTAAGCCGACTCACAACCACCTTCGTGGTGGCACCTGAGCAATGGTGTTTGTGATATTTTTTATTATGAATAGCGGCAGATTGTGAGTGACGAACCATGGTGGTTGGGCTAGCCACCCGTCTTCAGGTGCTTTACTGGCTATGAAAGCACAAAAAAGAAAAAGTAACAAACGGAACCCCCAAATGTAGACGACCCCCCAAAAGTAATAAGAACCATGATTTCAGGATATGCACTTGGTACTTTCGGGCTCTCTATAAAAAAGGTGCCACTATTCGACTGGTTGATAAGACTGATATCACCGTCATCCAGGAGATGAGATGGACAGAGCAAGGATGCTTGCGACGTAAAAACTGCGATATCTATTACAGCTGTCATGCGGAAAAGCAAGAATCTGGATGTGGATTTGTAGTTGGCGAGAGAATCTGACAATCATGTTAGTGATCGAACAGCCACAATCCGCATCAGTGTGAAATATTTCTATATCACGCTAATTTCTGCTCATGCCCCGACGGAAGATAAAGACAATGAAATTAAAGATGCATTTTGCGTGAGGAAACATACGGCCGCTGCTCTGGCCACGACATTAAAATAGTTCTGGGAGATTTTATTGCAATAATAGGATGGGAAGATATTCTTGGTCCATTGATCTGTAAATTCAGCCTGCATTCTGACACGTCAGAAAACGCGTTTAGGTTGGTTAGATTCGCAGCGGAAGGAACATGGTAGTGGGTGGAACCAGATTCCAGCACAATGATATCCATGGCAACTTAGCTATCCCCCGATCAAAACATCAAAAATCAAATTAATCATGTGGTAATTTATGGTGGGCATGCAACTAGTTTAATGGACGTGCGTGTAATCCGTGATGCTATTAATGGTTTGGATTACTACCAGGTAGCAGCCAAGGTGTGCACAAGATTGAGTAGAGCGAAAAACGCACTTAACCAAACACAAAGAAAGTTATACATTGCGAAGTTGCAAACTCCAGAGATAGCCACTGCCTACTGAAACCAGCTCTCCCAACTAATGCGACACAACGTCTCTACTTCTGACGTTCCCGATAAACAGTGGCAGCATATTGCGTATTCTATGGCAACTGACGCAACAAGGAACAGGGCAACGCTACCATATATTTCCACAATTTAGCATATATCAAGTCAAAGTCTACAATAAAGTATATGTGCATATTTTTAATATCTCTATACGTTCCCGAGATATCAGGCGCTAAAAAGTGGGTGGAGTGGTACATTAGTGTGGGAGGTACCAGAAGGGGTGTGTCTAGATTTTTCCTCTAAAACTTTACTATGCTATAACTTAACAAAATACAGAATTTGGGCACGATCGTGTCGAGTGTATTGATATTATTACTCCATCTCTAACGTAGGCGGAAAGGCACATTTGTATGCTAGGTACCAGAATTGGCGTGGCTAGACTTCCAATTTGTTTTGCCAAAACTTTATTCTGTTCTAGCTTAACAAAATACAGAATTTGGGCACGATCATGTCGGGTGCATTGATATTATTACTCGATTTTTAAAGAGGGCGGAATTATGTATTTGTATGGAAAGTACCAGAAGGGGCGGGACTATACTGCAACGTAGGGTATGACATTTTTGCCATCGGTGTAGAAATGCAAGGCTTTAAACGTTTCAGCAGCACAAAAGTGGTCAACTTTGATTACCATTTTTATTTTTTTCTCAAACATCTTTTAAACATTTTGAAATACTCAAGGTGACCAACATTGAACAAAAATTTTCAAGTCTTCTGGAAAACACCTCAGCTTTAACTGTTTTTAATTTCATTAAGAAACCATAGCTACCATTACCCGTTTACATGTTATGTAATTCCAAAAAAAAAATTTCTTGGAACCACCGGCAATGGGCTATTTGACCACTCAACATGTCGAACTGATGGGTCATGCGGCGTACATCCTAGATTTGGCACCCAATGACAGCTTTTAATTTCTTCACATCAAATATAAACTGCGTGATCAACGTTCTTCGACGCCGGAAGCAGCTTTTAAAGAATTCAAAAGCCATGTTTTGGAGGTGCTTCGCATGCCTTGCATGCATGCTGATAAATCTATATATATAAAAATGGCTTTTCGATTGGAAAAATAGAAAATTTTAGTTGGAAAATTCCGGAAAGTTTTAAAAATTTTTATTTATTTTTATTCGAAAACACAGTGCAACAGTGAAAAAACACCCGAACGAGACTATATAGGTTCGATAGTACAACCGGAGCTGAGTAAAACCCTAGCTCAGTTTGGCTAGATTGGCTACCAAATTTTTTTTTTGGCCCCCTAAACTTTTGAAATCCCATGGACCCCTTGAAAAAAGGTGGCATCAATTGTTGGCCAACAGTTTCTACAGTTTTTAATCTAGCTCTTTCTCTTCTTCAACAAAGTTTTAGCTAATAGTCCGCTTAAGAAACTGATATAATAAAATTTCCCAAAAAAAATAGACTTCCTTCGTTTATTTTCGAAAAACTTCGATACAAATTCTAATTTTTTCACTATTTTTTATATAAGTCGTAGGGAATCCAGATTTTTTGCATACTATGTACAGTGAAATTGTAGTTTAGGTAACACTGACTAACTTCTCTGAACAAACCTATGCAATCTGAACAAGTCTAGGGATATTAAATAGCTCTCAAAACACACCATCTACTTTAAACAAATCAGTTTTTTAGGAGTTTTGGGCCATTGTGCAATGTTTTTACTTGCTATCTTTACCAAAAACGTACTTATTGTATAACTGAAAAACTTCTGTAAACAACCAATATGATCAGAATACTCCACCCCCTTAATTGTTCCCAAAGAGCATTAGGGTGTTCCTTATATGGCATGTTTTCGAATTTCGTTAAAAATATGTATTAATCGCGATGTTGGTAATCTGTCTTTACCTTACGTTTCTTTTTGCCAATATTAGGAATATATTGTGAGAAATTTTGTATCGATAGTTGGACATTAGGGTGTGCCGCAATGAGGTTAAAGTATGAATTTGTTCTCAAATCAGTTTATTGCCGCTGAGTATTTTTATTTCGTATATAGACTAAGTAGTAATAAACCGTTCAATAGCTGAAATAAAGACCTAAAATAATATGTATTTGCTTTTACCATATCTCTTATAGACGCTGAGATATTTTATATAGAAGTTGGGGTATTTTTAAAAAAATGATTAAAAATGTTGAAATTAAATTTCGATGTAGATTATTATGGGCAATTATATATTTCAACTTTTAAAGGTTAATCAAGTTAAAATCTATATGTTTAAAAAGTATATGTGTATATTATCACTATCTCTATCAATTCTCGAGATATCAGGCGTTAAAAACGGAATTTTTGACTGTGTGCATAGCAATGTCTAATGAACTTTTGCTCCATCTGAATACCCATTGAATACTTACCAATAACGATTTTTATATGATAAAAATAAAAAAATCCCCCAATAGACCATTGGATATTAATGGTTTTGGTGACATTTGTAAGCATACACAATGGATATACAGGTGAAACAAAAGTTAAGTAGTCATTGCTATGCTTTTTAAGCCCCTGATATCTCGAGAAATGATAGAGATAGATTTTAACTTGATTAACCTTTAAAAGTTGAAATATATAATTGCCCATAATAATCTACATCGAAATTAAATTTCAAAATTTTTAATAATTTTTTTAAAAATACCCCAACTTCTATATCAAATATCTCGGCGTCTATAAGAGGTATGGTAAAAGCAAACACATATTATTTTAGGACTTTATTTCAGCTATTGAACAGTTTATTACTACTTAGTCTATATACGAAAAAAAAATACTCAGCGGCAATAAACTGATTGAGACTGATTTGAGAACAAATTCATACTTTAACCTCATTGCGGCACACCCTAATGTCTAACTATCGATACAAAATTTCTCACAATATATTCCTAATATGGGCAAAAAGAAACGTAAGGTGAAGATAGATGACCAACATCGCGATTAAGACATATTTTTAACGAAATTCGAAAAAATGCCATATAAGGAACACCCTAATGCTCTTTGGGAACAATTAAGGAGGTGGAGTATTCTGATCATATTGGTTGTTTACAGAAGTTATTCAGTTATACAATAAGAACGTTTTTGGTAAAGATAGCAAGTAAAAACATTGCACAATGGCCCTAAACTCCTAAAAAACTGATTTGTTTAAAGTAGATGGTGTGTTTTGAGAGCTATTTAATATCCCTAGACTTGTTCAGATTGCATAGGTTTGTTCAGAGAAGTTAGTCAGTGTTACCTAAACTACAATTTCACTGAATAGAGTATGCAAAAAATCTGGATTCCCTACGACTTATATAAAAAATAGTGAAAAAATTAGAATTTTTATCGAAGTTTTTTGAAAATAAACGGGGGAAGTCTAATTTTTTTGGGAAATTTTATTATATCAGTTTCTTAAGCGGACTATTAGCTAAAACTTTGTTGAAGAAGAGAAAGAGCTAGATTAAAAACTGTAGAAACTGTTGGCCAACAATTGATGTCACCTTTTTTCAAAGGGTCCAAGGGATATCAAAAAGTTTAAGGGGCCAAAAAAAAAATTTGGTAGCCAATCTAGCCAAACTGAGCTGGGGTTTTAATCAGCTCCGGTTGTACTATCGAACCTATATAGTCACGTTCGGGTGTTTTTCAAAAAGTTTGATTTTGTGTCATAGTGTAATTATTCCGAATGGAAAAATTGAAAAATTCAAGGTGGAAAACTCGGAAAATTCCGGAAAAACTCGAAAAATTTTAATTTTTTGGCAAAATTTTGCATATTATCGTATGATTTAAAAATTTTGGAAAATAAAAATGGTGTTAAAAGTGTATAGTAATTCATCAAGTTAGAACGAATGGCTCATTTTGCTCAAATTTTTTGTCCAGTTTTTCGCAATTGCAATAAATTTTGAGAAAATCTTTCGGAACAGTCGGGATATTGGAAAAATAGCTTTTTTGTATGGAATTTTGTGTGCAATTGCTACGGAATGGCTTTTCGTATGGAAAAATAGAAAATTCTTTCGCATGATTTGATGATTTTGAACGAGAAAATTTCGGATATAAGTTGGTTGGAGTATTTAGCGAAATAAATAATATTAAGATAAAAATATATATTGATATCCATCAATTTGATAATTTTTTTAGAAATTGAGTTTACGTGTGAAAAACTAAGTTATCCAATTGGCTAACACCCCCTATCAGACGATCAAATCGTAGATGACGTCAATGTCGTACAATAGTTAGTAAGACTATACACAGTTCATCAACGCCAAGGTATATGCATATATCTTTGCTATCCTTTAATTCCCTGCGTACTGAGGATGGAGTTCTGTGCGCCGCATTTCGGGAGGCTTGCCGAAATTTAAATGTGGTCGAAAATGGACTCAATGCTCACCAATGCGACCGTTTCTGCAACAGCGATTCAAACCCGTACATTGTTTGGTCTGATCGTGCGGCAATCTGCTGTCGAGATGGGGAATGCCAGCGCCAAATCGTTCGATGCAAACAGCATTCGATCGCGAATTTTAACGGGTGTAAGACTAAAATCGAGATAAGCTGACCGAAAGAGTTCGAACAAACGTGTCGCTGTTAAATGACGAGTACAAGAACGTGTACGATTCGCTGATGAAAGTTGTTGACAGGCAAGACATTTTTTTGTTGACTCTGGCAACAATTCGGTCAAGATCTCAAATAACTTTGACCGCTGCATCCTCTGGCATGGCTGCCACACTGTTGGAAGACAGTCGTACTGCAAATTCTGTTTTGAAACTGTCGATGAATCTTCTCACGGTTAAAAAGCCAAAGTACAAAATGCCCAAGAATTCGGCAACAGCGAAATTGATGCGAGAATGCAAAATCAATATTTGGGATGAATGCGCGATAACGAATAAACGAGCTTTGGAAGTAGTTGACCGAACGATGAAGGATTTACGAGATGATTTTAAACGATTTGGAGGGGCTATAATATTGCTAACGAAATCTATTGCTGCTGATTTACTTAAACCGTGCTCAAAATCGTCGTCAATGTCAAGAAGATAAAATTGACCAAGAACATAAGAGTCGAATTGAAGAACCTCCCATCGTCTGCTGAATTCTTGAGACAACTGCTGTCGTTTGGCAATGGCCAAATTCGTGTTGATGTTTCGACTGTGTTGACTTCATTCTCTGCGAATTCACATTGTCGGCAGAGCAACTCATCACATTGCACAAAATTATAAAATAATCGATTTGATATATTTACGGGCATGTACAAGCAGCGACGAATAAAGACATCGATAGCTTGAATTTAATTTTAGAATGTCAAATCGCTGGAGAACCGTATTCGTACAAATCTGTTTACAGCTTGCCGACGAGGATGAAGCGACCAACAATCCAACCGAATTTTTTAACTCGCTTAATGTCGCGCATTATATACAGATGAAGGTGGTATCGATCATAATCATATTGCGAAATCTGAATAACCCGAAATTCTGCAACGGTACACGGCTGTCCGTCAAGAATGTGATAAACCTACGATCATCAAGGCAAATTAAGAGAAGAGGAAGTATTTATCTTACGAATTCCGATTATTCCAACTGATCATCCATTCTAATTTCACATTCGGTTGGCTTTGGAATGTCAATCAATAAATCGCAAGGCAAATCATTGGATGTTTGTGGTATTAATCTCGAATTTCACGGATTTTCGTGCAGCCAATATATCGTTGGCTCTTCGCATTTCGGAAGCCGTTTTTGCGGCAGAAACCTAATCTAAAAACTTTGTTAATCCTACCACTCTCTACAGAGTTTATCTGAAGGCATTTAATTGAGGCGAGACAAAGTTCGCCGGGTCCGCTAGTAAAAAAATATAAATTGAAACTGCCGTATAAATCAAAAGATGTCATTGTTGGAAGAGCTGTAATTACTCTACCTGAATACATGCGTTTGAAATTCGTTTGTTGTCACCGCATCTTTATACCACACCTTTTTGAAAATTTTTCTACAAATTGTGTAAATGTATTATTTAGAGACACTTGTGGTCAGCTTTTATCAACCATGCGTAATACTAAAATTTGAAATAGTGCATTATTTTTGTCGTCACACCAGTTACACGTTGCCAACACAATTTATTTGTAAAAGTTTTTATGTCGCACATAGGATCTGTACGTGAATTGTTACAAATGAAATATCAAAATCATCACTCTCGTATTTAATGACAAAGGGTGTCAGCAAATGTTGAAAGAAAGTAAAATAACAAATAAAAGAAACAAAGTGTAAACTGATGAGTCTTTACAAAACAAAAAGAAACAAAAAAAAAAACAACACGAAAAAACAAAATTTTTCCTTTCGGCTACAAATGTCCTGTTTTACTCAACTTTTTCTTAGCTTGAAATGTGTTTTTGTTGCAGTCACAACAGCAAACCGAAACTGAAACAATAACAAAACGCTTGACAATCGCAAAAGGCAATGAAAAAGAATAAAGAACAGAAAACGAACTGAGTGTTTGTCTCGCAGTTTGTGACAATTGCGAAAACAAAACGTACTCCGGCGTGATTGTAAACTTCTCGTAACAGTGAGTGCGCTGACAAACAAGATAATGTAAAGAAAACTACAAATATTTGAGAAATTTGAAAAAGTACTTGTACAGTCAAATTCACAATGCTGCGACACTTTTGACTAGCGTTCTAAAGCCCGTACAGAATGTCAGGTAAACTGACTGCTCGGTAAGGTCGAATATTCTCAATAATATATAGTTAAACCTTATATTTGTTTGTCTAAAAACTATAAATTAACAAATTTTACACTCATTATTAATGATCATTGGTCATTAGATGATAGTATTTACAATTTCTCATTTGAGTCTTTTTGATTGTTATTCAATTGGGAATAACCAGAAGCTCACTTTGAAGGTTCCCAAGCAGCTCACAACATCCGAGAGATCGCGTATTCCCCGGTCAATGAACGAATGTTCAGTGGTAGCAAACATGAGAAGGCGAAATGTTGAGTAACCTATTCGTCATGCTACCACCGATGCGTCTTGGGAAGTAGGTAACAGAAGTTACTGAAGCTCAACACAGGCTTTCTTGCTGGTTTTGGCAGCCCCAAGAAACTAGGATCAAGCGCGGTGCCCTAATAAGCCTTAAACAAAACAATTTTTATGAAGACACGAAGGAAAGAAAATATAAGATCTCCCCCAAATGTTAACGAACCCCGCAAACTTTGTAAGGACCTTGATTTAAGGATATGCACCTGAAATGTCCGAACTCTATATAGAGATGGTACCTCTAACCGACGGATGTCCTCGACAAATACAAGGCTGACATCACCGCCATACAGGGATAAAGATGGACGGGACAGGGATGCATACGACGAAAGAACTGTGACATCTTTCACAGCTACCATGCAGAAAGACACGAATTTGGATGTGGTTTCAAAGTCGGCAAGAGACTTCGACATTTGGTCTCGCGGTTTAACCCTGTACATTACGCTGATTTGTGTACAGTGTACACTAGACCTGGCGTTAAAAAACCTTTTTTGGAATCTTGAGTGTGGGTAGCGATTAAAATATGAGAAATGATGCCAAAATTGATATAGCAAATTTTCAGGCTGATCGGATGGTGCCAACCCGTGCCCCAATGAGGTCAAAGGTCAACATTTTTTAAAAACCACCAAAAAACTCTTTTAATTGCTTTTTGTTAGTTTTTTATAAATAAAATTACTATATATAATGTTTTTTCCTTAATTTTCATTAAAAGGGTTTATAAGTTTTATTTTAAATCAGTAAAGATTTTGTATAGACTGGGAGGTCCTTACGTTAGCCCTCTACAATGTGCAGCAAGTACTGTTTACCGTCTTCGTTGTGTAGGCAAGTGCAACTGTTTTCTTCGATAAATACCACTGTTTTTTCCAATAGCGCTGTATATATTTTAAGTATCAAAACAGCCAATAATCCTCTTTCAATATATTATATATATTTGTAGCGGCTGTTGTTTATGATTAATATAACAATTATCATTTTAACTATTTTTAATAATCCAACAAGTATCTTAATGCTTAATCGAGTACCTGATAGTTTGTAGCTCTAATGTAAATGTTTCGTTTCAAATTGTAAATGTTTCAATTCTGTATTTTACTTCCATACTAGACGACTTTAAGGATTTTACTTGGTCGCACCTAAGCTCAAACTTTTGTAACAAATATATCAGTCTTCGCTTAGACAGCGGATAATAAAGTTATTTAAAACTTATCTCCCCGTCTTTCAATCAAAAAGGCTTTTCAAATCTAATTGTATTAAGACTCTAACAGACCTTCGCGGACTTTAGAGGCTAATACGACTCTGAGACCGAGTACTGACTTTTAGTCTTATTTCGGTCCAGAGTATAAATAAATAATCAACTCACAAACAAAACCCTTAATAAGTTACCACTTATTACAATTGGCGCCCAACGTAAAAACTTTTTGTGCAAAAATTGCAGAAATTTTGCACAAAAATAACTTCCAGAGGAACCGTTGCATACGCAACAAAATCGCAGAACAAATTTTGTGCAGAAACTCAAATTTGCCAAAATAAGCAGACGAAACCATCACCGGCTGCTGTATATATCCATCATCGTTTTCTCGCGGTAAACATCAATGCTATTTCGCGGTAACCTTACAGAAGACCTGTGTGTTGTTGTTGTACCGCCTAGACACCGACCAGACAAGAATTGTTGTAAAGCCTAGACGCCGATCAGACAAGTAATGCTTGTGTACCGCTCAAACATTGAGAGCATAAGTGTTGTTGTTGTACCGTCTAGACATCGACCAGACGGTCAGTGGTGTTTCCCTGCTTTGTTGTGTCATCACTGCAAATTGTTGTTGCAAAAGTTCTCCTGTGATCTAATTCGGTCGTTTCAGCATCAGCATAAGCAGTTGTTGTAAACACCGATATCATCGACAAGCTGTTGAGAGTATTGGTTCATATTGGGACAATCCTTATATGTTACTGGTGTTTCAGTTCCAGTTCGTTTCAAAAGCTCTTGTGATATTCTCTTCGTGTATATAAGCATCTCTCCCACAAAGATGTTTTAAAAAAAGAGATGCCAATGGGCTGTAATTAAAATGCGATCTCGGATAAAATGCCAAGAACAAGGAATAATTCCCTGAGTGAATAAATGTCGAGAATAGATAATTCGACAGAAACAAAGCACCAAATAAGTCAACCTATCGCAACCAAAGCACTAGTAAGGCAAATTTAGCACTGAACGAAAGAAATCTTACGGAGAATAGAGCAAAAATTATACAACTGCTAATATAAAATCTAGTAAGGCATAAATTGCACTGAACGTAGAAATGCAGAGTGTAAGCCAAAATTCAACTATAGATACCATATATTCTAGTACGGCTAATATTGTACTGAACGTAAGCAATCGAAGGAGGAAAAAGTGAAGTCGAAAAATGTGATCGAGGCTGTATTACTGCAGGGGGAGAGGGATGTGCCTTTTAATATGCAAGTCTACGATAAAACTTACCAAAACAATTTTTTCAAAGCGATTTTGCAACAAAAATCTTCCCAATCTTCCCAAAGCAAAAAATGCCAACAATCTTCAAAAACCAACAGTACAACAACACACATAAAGAAAGAGAATGCTGCTATCACAACATTCACCAAGAAGATCGCTGTGACTATAAAATCCTAGCCTTGATTAAGAATCCTGGTCGCATTATCGAGGCGATTAATGCACCAGAGGGGGAGGTTGTAGCGGCTGTTGTTTATGATTAATATAACAATTATCATTTTAACTATTTTTAATAATCCAACAAGTATCTTAATGCTTAATCGAGTACCTGATAGTTTGTAGCTCTAATGTAAATGTTTCGTTTCAAATTGTAAATGTTTCAATTCTGTATTTTACTTCCATACTAGACGACTTTAAGGATTTTACTTGGTCGCACCTAAGCTCAAACTTTTGTAACAAATATATCAGTCTTCGCTTAGACAGCGGATAATAAAGTTATTTAAAACTTATCTCCCCGTCTTTCAATCAAAAAGGCTTTTCAAATCTAATTGTATTAAGACTCTAACAGACCTTCGCGGACTTTAGAGGCTAATACGACTCTGAGACCGAGTACTGACTTTTAGTCTTATTTCGGTCCAGAGTATAAATAAATAACACAAGGGAACAAAATTGAACTTTTTGAGTGTT
Source organism: Muscina levida (assembly GCA_964034835.1). Classification (NCBI taxonomy): domain Eukaryota; kingdom Metazoa; phylum Arthropoda; class Insecta; order Diptera; family Muscidae; genus Muscina; species Muscina levida. The sequence goes on along the minus strand of OZ035880.1, from coordinate 124,967,178 downwards.
GTTTGGAACTCGATAGCTGTTTTTTACTAATTTGGGGTCGCTGATTTCAAATCTAATCTCCATTTTTCTCCATCAGCTCGAATTTTTAAGTTACAGGTACTAATCGTATTTTCGACTTTTTTCCAAAAAATTATAGTTCAAAAAATCATCATTTTTTTTTCATAAGCCGGATTTTTAAAATTTTATTTTTTTATTAAAGATATCGTTGTTACCTTTGAAAAAAATCAAATTTTTTAATATTACAAAAAAAATGATTGAGTAACGGCTGTTTTATTCAAAAAAAAAAAAAAGAATTACACAAAAAATTACACATTTTAATTTTCTTTACGCTGAAAGTTAATCGGTTGGGGGCAAATTGTTATTTTTATTAGCTTTATTGAATATCATATAAAGATAGCTTTCTAAAACATGTATGTACATAATAATCGATTGAAAACTGAATGAGTTATGCTAAATTCGGTGATAACAGATTTTTCGCAATTTTTGTTTTTACCCAAAAAAAATTAAAATTTTGTATTTTTAAAAATCATGATAAATTTGCAAATTTATTTATAGTTTAATTTTTAGTTTTGCCTCCTATTACAATATTAATTAACAGACCAAATTTAATTAATCGGCAGGTTTCAATTCGGAAGTTAAAGAAGAAATATTAATTTTCCAAAAATAGGTAATTTTGTATGGGAGGTACCAGAAGGGGTGATCCGATATAGTGCAAATTCATTCCTGATTTATATTTTCATAACCGTAAAACTTCCGCATAGTTTGACTGAATTCAGTGTACTTACAAAAAAGATATGTATGTAAGACTATTGGGGTGAGTTCGGTCATTTGTATGGGAGGTACCAGAAGGGGTATGGCAACGCTTTCGATTTTTCTAGGGTTTATCTACTTTTGCAAGATAAATAAACTGACAAATTTTCAATATCCTCCGGTTGTCTGTTTGGCAGCTATCGAAGATATATTAATTATCCAAAAATAGGTAGGAGGTACCAGAAGGGGTGGGGCTATTCCGCCCATTTACAATCCCATAAGTTCGTTTCGAAAAATATTAATACTGATAAATTTTCATAACGATCCGTTAAGGTTTGCTCGAGTTACACTTTCACAAACATATTAATAAATGTTATTTCTGTATGGAAATCGCCATTTTTGTAAATTTAGTTATCTCAGTAAATTGTTGACAAAATCAAAGGTTGTGCAGGTATTTTAATGAAATAAAGCTCATTTGATTCACACTATATTAAACTAAATGTTTTAAGACAAACACTGTGATTTTTGTTGCAATAATTTTTTTTATGAATTTTTAAAAAACAAAAATTTTTTTTTTTTGTAAATTTTTTGTTTTATTTTTTAAAACTACAACGATATCTCTGAAACTACTAAGCCAAATTAAAAACAATGTAGGCACGGATTAAAGATAATTTTGTTGACGAGTTTAAGTTTTTTTTTTTAATTGAATATGGTGAACCGTTTTCAAGTTATTTAAATATTTGTAGTGGAAGTGCCTTAGTTATGGACATAACGGTATATCGCGAAAAGTCGAGCTGATACAAAAAAACCAAGTGCAGATTTGGATTCAGCGTCCCAAATTACCTTTAAAACAATATTCAGTTCTTAAACAACAAATACCTTGTTCCCTTGTGTAATCAACTCACAAACAAAACCCTTAATAAGTTGCCACTTATTACATATTTATATTTTAAGTATTTTAAGTATCAAAACAGCCAATAATCCTCTTCCAATAGCGCTGTATATATTTTAAGTATCAAAACAGCCCATAATCCTCTTTATTAGTTGCATATTACTATTTGGACTATAGAGACATATTACGAGTTCCATTCAACTGAAACGCAGAAATTTTAAAGTGTGCGTGAAAAATATAAACTTTTAAACAATAGATGTCCCTGTACATGAAACTTGCATGTGACGTCACTCCAGGTGCACGAAATGTGAAACTGGGAATGCTACCACCAATAAATATAAATGCAAGTTGTATTATTTCTCTACAATCATGCCGAATATGTACTTTCGCTTAATATTTAAGACAAAAGGGCCGTTTTTTGCAGCAGTTGTGTCAAAACATATAATTTCTAATGAATTCAGAATATCAATTTGTAGCAAATAGGCGTAGACTGATTGAGATACTGTAGAACCAGTTTAATCTTCAATGCTGGTGATAGCTATAAATTTTTCATAGTTCTATAACGACAACCCAGTAGCCAAACGAACAACTTTAGCTATTCCAGCAATTGCGCCTCGTGGCATGATGGTTAGAAAATGCGACTACCATGCGGGAGATCTCGGGTTCAATTCCCGCCTATATTTATCTTTCTAAAGATAGAAAGCGTTTTAATTTCCAGCAACGCGGAAAGCTGTCCTATACATTCATGAGGTGTAAAAGAAAATTAAGTTTTTTAAGTAAGGTCTAAATCTGATAAAGACCATTATATCGGTGATGATGTTAATAATTTCAAATTATTCACATCCCAGTATTTGAGCTCTTTTCTGACTACGAACACAAAATATTTTTTTACTCGTTTGGAGATTTCTATGGATTTCCTACGCTTTAATCCATCATATTTCTAAGGCCAAGCATTTTTTAAAGGGAAGCTGATCGTCAAAAACATTACTGTTGTGAATGCCGTCGAAAAAATAGTCAGACTAATAACTGACTCTTACAAATGCTTAACACACAACGAAGACGATAAACAGTACTTGCTGCACATTGTAGAGGGTTAACGTAAGGACCTCCCAGTCTATACAAAATCTTTACTGATTTAAAATAAAACTTATAAACCCATTTAATGAAAATTAAGGAAAAACATTATATATATAGTAATTGCTCGAGTGTTGACGTTATGTTGACGTGTGGTCTTCGTTGATACCATTTTCGCACCGGTGTGTGTGAGCTTCACATTGATTGTGTGAAGCTTTTAACACTTAAGGTTGTGATAATGAGTGGAGAAGGCACAGCAAACGGCACTGATGATGATGGTTTGGCAACCATCGAAATAGCTATCTGCCCTGCCAGCTGTCAACATAATACATTTCACACAACTCTTGTAAAACAAATTCTATTAGCGATAATAGAAAACTGATCTCAAACCGAACAATGAAAAACATATTCATACTTCTTACAGATCGACAATAACAAACAAGAGAATACATACACGGGAGGTACACTGGGTTGGCATTTGTTGCCAAAAACAATTCTATGCAATTTTGTCCGATGGACAAAGCATAGACAAGAGCTTGTGTGTATTATGTTGACGTGTGGTCTTCGTTGATACCATTTTCGCACCGGTGTGTGTGAGCTTCACATTGATTGTGTGAAGCTTTTAACACTTAAGGTTGTGATAATGAGTGGAGAAGGCACAGCAAACGGCACTGATGATGATGGTTTGGCAACCATCGAAATAGCTATCTGCCCTGCCAGCTGTCAACATAATACATTTCACACAACTCTTGTAAAACAAATTCTATTAGCGATAATAGAAAACTGATCTCAAACCGAACAATGAAAAACATATTCATACTTCTTACAGATCGACAATAACAAACAAGAGAATAGTAATTGTATTTATAAAAAACTAACAAAAAGCAATTAAAAGAGTTTTTTGGTGGTTTTTAAAAAATGTTGACCTTTGACCTCATTGGGGCACGGGTTGGCACCATCCGATCAGCCTGAAAATTTGCTATATCAATTTTGGCATCATTTCTTATATTTTAATCGCTACCCACACTCAAGATTCCAAAAAAGGTTTTTTAACGCCAGGTCTAGTGTACACGCCCGACGAAAGGCAAAAACGATGACATTAAAGATGCGTTCTATGAGCGCCTGGAGGAGATATGACATTAAAATTGCACATGACATTAAAATTGTTCTGGGAGATTTTAATGCTAAAATAGGAAAGGAGGATGCTCTTGGTTCAGCAGTAGGAAAGTTCAGTTTACACAACAACACCTCCGATAACGGATTTAGACTAGTTAGTTTCGCGTCGGCAAGAAACATGGATGTGAGTGAAACCAGATTCCCCGCATAAAGATATTCACAAGGCAACCTGGATACCTCCCGATTAAAATACAAGAAATCAGTTGGATCACGTGGTAATTGATAGAATGCATGTCTTATGGACGTGCGTGTGATGCGCCGTGCAAATATTGACCCGGATCACCACCTGGTTGTGCCAAGTTACGCCCACGATTAAATATTGCTAAAAACACTCGGCTTGCCCATTTACATTCCCATAAGTTCGTTTTGAAAAATATTAATACTGGTAAATATTCATACCGATCCGTTAAGGCTTACTCGAGTTATCCTGTTGACCAGCCATCCAGCCAGCCAGCCAGACAGACGGACATAGCTCAATCGTCTTAAAAAGTCCTGAAACGAATTTGGTCTTAAGATACTTGGGGTCTAACTCGTCTCCTTTAATGCGTTACACTTTTTTTCGTATCAAATGATATATACCCTCATACCTAAGGGTGATGGTATAAAAAACTGTTATTTCCAAACAGAAATATGGATTTAGTCGCCTTTAGTGGCTATTTTATGAAACAATCATTAAATAAGTTCTATCGAGTAACAAGTACAAAGTTGGAATTTGTAATAAAAAAAATTGCTAGCTATATTTTCCAGCCAATCAACTAACTTTTCTGTTAACAATGCATTGGCCAGCAAATACTCTCACTAATATACAAGTCATGTTCTCGTATGCAGTATCTCAAATACATACTGGTCGCTATTTTAATCATATGCACCCATAACCACAAATATTGATACATATAAAGTAAACTGTAATAACTGTTTACTTTATAAGAATTCAAAACAATATCCCACATCTCAAATTAAAACAAAACAAAATACATAACAATTTTCGTTTATGTAACTTTACTCCAGGAAAACACATTTTTGAGCATCCGTTACTTGAAACTTCATTAGATATTCTTTTATTTCCGTTGGCGTCGTATTTTTTTTTTTTTTGTTTAAATGTGCTTTAGCTTTTTGCTTTTTGTTCTTTGAAGTGCCTTCTTTGTGGGTGGGGAAATGGTGCCGGAGCAGTTGGCAAGACAAAATACAAACTTTACTATTGACAATTCAATAGATGCTTTCCTATTTGCAACATCCGGTACTTTGTTCTCAATTGTGTTTTCTGGGTGTTTTTTATTCAGGTTATTTTTCTTTCCGTTGATTAATGTTGATTTGTGTTCTAGTAAATTTGTAGAAAATTCATGGTATCAATTGTTTGTTGATGGCTAACTCATCTAGCGCTGTAAATTTTTTATTGTTTCAATTTTCACATTTTGTTGTTGCAGCGTACAATATGGAAGGTCATTTATTTGGGTTGGCTTTGGCATTCGCAACAAATATCATTATTATTATTGAGAATTTTAGACAATTTAATTTTCAACAGTATGTAAATGGATCTTATAAAAAAAATTAGAAGTAAATAATAATTTCTGTTAAATTACACAATTTACACACTTATGTTTATTGTAGAGTAGGCCGTATAGATTTTCATACCCATCACTACGCTGTCTCGGACAAAGGGTTTATTTTGTTGGTTCTTCCATTTTTAACGACCATAAGCAGGCCTGGCACTGCGTTTATTATTCTCAAATTTAAATTTTTCAAATTAAATTTTTTAAGGGACAAGCACATCTTCCATATCCACGAAATTAGTACCATCACCCGGATCAAACGGCTAAAGGTAGTATCGAAAAAATATATATGTACATGCCTCCCATAAATAAAAGAGCTGCATGAAGGGATTTTCGAAATTCGTACTTTTACGGTCAAAAAAGGCCCATTAGTATGGGTCGGTCCCTATACCAAAAAAATTAAGTCGAGGAATACACCCCTTACGATTAAAGATAATCTAAAGACAATTTCCGAACATGCCGTTGGGGATGTAAAGTGCCGTTGGAGATGTAAAGCATATTTTGCATCTCAAGACGACTCACAACCTCCTTTGTGGTGGCACCTGGGCTACGGTGTTCGTGATATTTTTTTATCATGAATAGCGGCTGATAGTGAGCGACGAACCCTTGTGGTTGGGGTAGCCACCCGCCTTAGGTCCTTTAGGGTAATGGAAACAGGAGAAAGAAAAAGTAACAAATGGAACCCTCCAAATGTTGACGACCCTCGCAATCGAAATATGGACCATAATTTAAGGATGTGCACCTGGAATGTTCGAACTCTCTTAAGAAAAGGCTAACATCGCCATCCAGGAGATGAGATGGACAGGACAACAACGCTCGCGACTAAAATATTACAGCTGCCATGTCGAAAAGCACGAATTTGGATGTGGATTTGTAGTTGGCGAGAGAATCAGACATCTTGTCTCGCGATTCAATCCGAATAGCCGCAATCCGCATTAAGGCAAAAATCTCAGGGATAGCCACTGCCTACCCCAACCAGCTCTCCCAACTACTACGACACTACGCCTCTACTTCTGACGTTCCCGATTCACTTAAAAAAAAAACTTAATTTCCCTTTGCACCCCATGAATGAGGTATGGGATAGCTTCCCTCGTTGTTGTGAATTAACAAGCTTTTACTACAATTAACAAGCTCTTACTACACACGCCGATGATGAAAGAACAATTTTTTTTTAAGATGACTGGAGCCAGGTTTGAACCTGTGATCTCCCGCATGGTAGTCGCGTGTTCTAACCACTATGCCACGGCCGGTCCCGATTCACAGTGGCAGCATATTGAGTATTCCATGGCAACCACCGCAACAACCGTGCTAGGATATGACAAACGTCGCCCAGACGAATCCTGGTACAATGAAGAATGTCACATAGCGTCTGAGGAACAGGATGCTGCTTATAGGGTAACGCTATAGCCCGTGCTGTTAGGAAAGGGCACAAGGGGACAGTAAAAGAGGCGAGACAGCTATTTAAGCGAAAAAAAACGTCAGATGAAGGATCGGGAAAACGAGGATATAGAGCGATACAAGGATAGAGGTGAGGTCCGAAAATTTTACAAGAAAGTAAAACCAAAAGGCTACGGTAATGGTCTCCCCACCTGTAAGGACAAAGATCGAAATCTGGTTACAGATACCCAGAGCGTGCTGCATATATGGAGAGAACACTTCCAGCAACTGTTGATTCCAGAGGGCAGCGCACGTGAATTATTATTTCCTATGCTTAAAAATTGTGATACAAGTGTATGCTCCAACTACAGCGGGATCAACCTTTTAACCATCGCATATAAGGATCGTCGAGGGTGCTATGTGAAGACTAAAGCCAGTGTTATCCAACCTGATCGGGCCTTATCCGTGTGGCTTTAGACCTGGTAAATCAACAACTGAACAGATATTCACACTTTTGTAAATCTTGGAGAAGACCCAAGAGAAACATATCGACACGTACCATCTTTTCGTCGACTATAAAGCTTGGACAGCTCGATACGGCAGAAATTACTCAAGGCCATGACTGAGTTTGGTATTCCAGCGAAGCTGATACGCCTTTGCGCAATGACGCTGACTGGCACGAAGTCTTCAGTGAAGATAGGCAAGTACCATACAGAGCCATTTTATACCATACGAGGCCTTAAACAAGGCGACGGCCTATCGTGTGACCTCTACAACATAGTGATGGAGATGATAATGAGAAAATCTGTCGTAAACACGAGTGGCACGATATTCAACAAAAGCCACATGCTACTCGCGTACGCTTATGATGTAGACATCATCGGTTGAAAACTGCGGGATGTGACTGAGGGTATACAGAAGCAATCAGCGAAAATGGGTCTGAGGGTGAACGAGGACAAAACGAAGTTATTAGTTTCAACGGACAAAGAATCTACACATTTTGAATCTGCGTGACAAGCCATCAACAAAACAAATAAATAATGTAATGACAGAGCCCTCTCTTGACGAACATAAATCTAGCTATACCAGTTGCTGGTTCTACCTGTCTTGATGTATTGTTTAGAATCCTGGGTTATGATACAAGCGGATGAATCGGTTCTGACAGTATACGAGAGACAAATACTTAGTAAAATATATGGGCCCATCATCGTTAACGGAGAAATTCGACGTCGTATGAATAATGAGCTGTACGAGGTGTACACTGACATTGATGTGGTAAGACGCATTAAGATGCAGCTGTTGCGTTGGCTAGTTTATGATGTGCGCATGGACGAAAATGCTCCAGCTCGAAAAGTCTTCGACATTAAACTCGATGGACGGCGCAGAAGAGGGCGACCAAAACTACGTTGGAAAGACCAGGTTACTGAATACCTTACAGAACTCGGTGTGACTAACTGTAGAAGAAGCGCAGAAGATTCAATGGGATTGCACTGAAGTGCCAGCTAAGTAAGTAAGTACATGGGACCATTTCGTTAAAAATATTAACTAATAATTTGACGACTTCATAAGAATTATTTTAATCAAATGTAATGGAATTTAGTTATGTTTGTCAATTTCATTACATTACTATCGACAATTTGACAAATTAGAATCTGAAAACTAATAAAATAGTAAATTCTCAACAAATTGCACATGTATGAAAGAAGAATGCATTAAATCTATTGAATATTTGTTGTTAATTTTTATAATTTTTCACTTTATGTGACTGCACTCCAGATATCTTGTTGTTCAGGGTAAAAATTATCCAACACAGTAAATGTGTAATTTTAAAATCTTGGTTCACTATGTTTAATTATACTTTACACCAACTATCAAATAAAATAGTAAAATGATTAAATTTATTTAAAAGTTTGAAATAAAATTTGCTATCGAAATATAAAAATGGGTATTACGGACTTAATATAATAATTTGTAACATTGCTTTATTAATTGATCTGTCACATTTGCGCCAAAAATTGGTTAATACCTCCTACGACAATAAACCTAAATATTCATAATTGAAAAAGTAACAAATTTGTAGAGATATGAATAGTGAATAATCAGCGTACATCCCATATAAAAATTAATGCGACAGACAAAAAACCGTCTGGAAATCCCCAAATTTATGCATTGAAAAAATACTTTGCTGTGGCATTTAATAAAGTTTATGATAGAAACCAAAGAAGAAAGTGAAGCATCGCTACAAGAGGAAACTAACTGGCGCATATTGAAAACAAAATATATGCAAATTTATACGAGCATACATTTTTTTTTTATTTTTGGCCTTTACAGAATGGTGCTTTAACAGGGAGCAATGAATTAACTTGTTGTGGACAATATCCATAAAAAAAACTTGAATTACAGACAAATTTGTGGATGAAACGCGATGGACCATTGTTTTTTTTTTTCTTTGCAAAAAAGCGCCGAGTTATTCATATGAGGATGGTTTGGTGAGCCTGAAGAATGCTGTGTTTTTTAAGCAGAGTGTTAACGGGTAAGGTGATTGTTTCCGTGAGGCCACAATGAATAACCGGTTAAACTTAGGTATTTGCATTTTGTTGTATACTTGCAAATTCCATTACACAAAACAATTTGGTACCATAAGATTATCCTATTTGTATACTAACATTCAGAAGGCGATGGTACAAGTCGTAGGACCAATTTATTATCGATTTGAATAAAATCGATAATATAACTTAAATTAATCCACACAAGGAATGAAGAATTATTTACAAACTATTAACGGTTAAATTCGTACTTTGCATTTAACCAACATGACCCTTAATATTCTCCGCAAACATTTAAATAACTTACTTACCTTAAATTAATTTCCCTTTGCACCCCATGAATAAGGTATGGGATAGCTTCTCGCGTTGTTGTGAATCAACACGCTTTCTATTTTTAGATTCACAACTAACGGCACCTACTTGTTTATCGACGAATGCGAACGTAACTGTTTGAGAAGCTCTTACTAGACACGACGATTGACTCGACGCTTAATACTGCGAAGTTGCTGTCAATAACATTCGAGGGGAGCCGACAATGAAAGAGCAATTTTTTTAAGATTTTAACTAACGCTTTATCTTATTCCATGCGATATGAGTCGTTTGACAAAATATTTAAAATAAAACACGTTCTTAAATTTCAACCGATTTAAACAGACAACTGAATCACTGCATTCGAGTATTCCATTTTTTTAAATTTCAAACTATTTGCATGTAGTAAACATTAATAAATACTAAATTATCTACTTTTGTACAGAATTGTTCTCTCAAACGTGAAGAGAATATATGATAAGTTTGCAACCGACATCAGTACTTGGAACAAGATAAACGAGATGCTTCAACTAGAATAATGTTGGTAATGAAATTAAGCCAAATAGGTAAATCACTGCTCGGTGCACTGCTCATGAAATGTAAATAAAGCTATCTGACTTAAGCATGAAAGAGCGCTAATAATTTACAGTACCACCCCAAAATAATCATACTCAAAAGAATGTGAATGCCACCTTTATATCAGCGATTGTATGTTCATATTTACACTTAAAGTGAAAAAAAATCGTACAATTATAATAATTATTGACAGATATCGTGACAACAGATTACGACGGACTGCTTTTATAATTATCTATATAACTCAGAAAGCTGACACGAAACGCAACAAAAATGTGATATTAGTTTTTCATTTATTGGTCGAGTTTGTGTTTAAAAGGACATGACATTTTTACGGATATAATTATTTTAAAATTTGTACTAAGTGGGTTACCACTTCTGCGCCGTTCATCGAATTCATTATCGAAGACTTTTCGAGCTGAAGCATTTTCGTCCATGCATACAACATGACCTAGCCAACGCAACCGTTGCACCTTAATGCGTCTGACCACGTCAATGTCAGTGTACAGCTCCTACAGCTCATGATTCATACGACGCTGATAATCTCCGTTAACTACGATGGGCCCATATATTTTCCAGACTATTTTTCTCTTGATTACTGACAGAACCGATTAATCCGCTAGTGTCATAACCCAGGATTATGGACCATACATCAATACAGGTAGAACCAGTATCTAGTATAGCTGAATTTTTGTTCGTCGAGAGGGAGAGTTCTGTCATTAAATCGCTTGCTTAATCCGTAGTATCATTTATTAGCAAGCAGGTTTCTTCTTCGGATCTCGAGGCTGACATTTGTTATGTTGTTGGAGGCGGAGCATAGGTAGATAAAATTATTTACCACCTCGAAATTATAGTTATCAACGATCACGCAGTTTCCCAAAGTAGTAGATTCTTTGTTCGTTGAAACTAATAACTTCGTTTTGTCCTCTTCACTACTAGACCCATTTTCACTGATTCCTTTAGAATACCTGAGAAGGCTGCATTCACATCCCGCAATTTTCGGCCGATGATATCTACGTCATCAGCGTACGCGAGTAGTATATGGCTTTTGTTGAATATCGTAGCACTCGTGTTTACTGCAGGTTTCCTCATTATCATCTCTATCACTATGTTGAAGAGGTCACACAATAGGCCTTGCTTTTAGCCTCGTCTGGTATAGAATGGCTCCGTAAGTTCCTTGTCAATCTTCACTGAAGACATCGTGTCAGTCAGCTTTATAGTCGACGAAAAGATGGTACGTGTCGATCTGTTTCTCTTGGGTCATTTGCAGGATTTGCCGAAGTGTAAATATCTGGTCAGTGGTTGATTTACCAGGTCTAAAGCCACACTGATAAGGCCCAATCAGGTTGGATAACACTGGCTTCAGTCTTTCACATAGTACACTCGACAGGACCTTATATGCGATGGGTAAAAGGCTGATCCCACGGTAGTTGCAGCACACACTCGGATCACCTTTTTTCAGCACATTACATAATACGCTTAGATTCCAATCATCGGGCATGCACTCGTTAAGCCAAACCATTCGTAGGAGCTGGTGCGTGCTCTTAATCAGCTCATCGCCAACGGACTTGAAGAACTTTGTCGGAAGTCCTTCGGCACCGGCTGCTTTATTATTTATCAGACGCGATGTTTCTTCTCTTATCCCGGTTTGGTTTGGTAGTTGCCAATCTAAGCCGTCGTCAACAATTGGCGTGATACCGTCACGTACGCTGCCTTCCGGAACCAGCCGTCGCAGTAAGTGTTCTCTACATATATGCAGCACACTCTGCGTATCGGTAACCAGATTTCCATCCTTGTGCCCACAGGAGTGGAGCCCATTACCTAAGCCGTTTGCTTTTACTTTCTGGTAAAGTATTCGAAGTAGAGGCGTCGTGCCGTAGTAGTTGGGTCAGCTGTTTAGAGTAGGCAGTGGCTATCACTGGGGATTGCAGTTTCGCGATTTCCAGCTTTCTTTGTGTTTGGTTACGTGCGTTTTTTGCTCTGCTCAATCTTGTGCGCACCTTGGCTGCAACCAGGTAATGATCCGAGCCAATATTAGCACCACGGATCACACGCACGTCCATGAGACTTGATGCATGCCTGTCATCAGTTACCACATGATCAATTTGATTTTTGGTGTTTTGATCGGGGGATAGCCAAGTTGCCTTGTTGATATCTTTGTGCTGAAATCTAGTTCCATTCACTACCATGTTCCTTCCCGCTGCGAAGCTAACCAGGATTGACCTAAAACATCTCCCCTCCTATTTTTGCATTAAAGTCTCCCAGAACAATTTTTATGTAGTGGCCAGGGCATCGGTCGTACGTTTCCTCTAGGCGCTCGTAAAATGAATTTTTAATCTCCTCGTCTATATCTTCCGTCTGGACATGAGCACAAATCAGCGTGCTGTAGAGATATTTCGCAGATTGTTGCTATTCGATCACTAACAGGAATGGACCGCGAGACAAGATGTCTGAGTCTCTCGCCAACTACAATTGCACATCCAAATTCGTGTTTTTCGGCATGGCAGCTGTACTAGATGTCGCAATTTTTACGTCGCGAGCATCCTTGTCCTGTCCATCTCATTTCTCGATGGCGGTGATGTCAGCCTTACATTTTTTGAGGACATCCGCCAGTCGGATAGTGACACCTTCTCTATATAGAATCCGGACGTTCAAGGTGCGTATCCTGAAATCATGGTCCTTATTACGTTTGCGGAGGTCATCAACATTTGGGGAGTTCTGTTTGTTACTTTTTCTTTCTCGTGTTTTTAAAGCCAGTAAAGGGCCTGAAGGCGGGTGACTAGCCCAACCATCAGGGTTCGTCGCTCACATCAAGCGCTATTCATGATAAAAAAAATATCATCAATAGTGATAGTTTTAAAGCAGTGAAAAAAAAACTATAAACAAATAATTAACTAATAAAATTAAATAATTAACTAAACTAATAAAATTGAAACATATGTATTTGAACAGTTCCTTATTACTCTGACTGTTGACTCCTAATCAGTACAAGGAGCATTCTCATAGACAGAGTTCAACTCATTCAGACGTATAAACACGTAACCGAAATCACGCTTACCATTCTCCCAGAAGAAAAAAACAACATGAACTTTGCATTTCCCTCACAGTCAGTCGAACATCGTCCATGAATGTGTATTTGTGAATAAATTTTATCCCGTTTTTCCCCCTTTGGGAAAGATGCGGCCACCTTTAATATTTATAACGCTGCTGGTGCTGCTCAATGAACAACAAACACCAGACCTCCATTAATGGTAGCACAAGAAACAAATGCACACTCGGCTTTCGATGGAACTAAAAAACTTTAGTGATTATTACTGACGGTATTACGTGACTGTTTTAGAAAGTGTCGAAAATACGGCACATCAGTTTTTTTTTCTCCGTGTGTTGTTTTCTTTTCACATGGCATAAAGAACATTATTACCCTCAGCATGGCCTGACGATATGGCAGTGATTTGGTAACTCAAAAATGCAAAGGGAGGGGGATGCAACGTCGTCCCTTCCTTCAATTATACGTTTACAATGGCTCAGGCACAGATTTTTGATCGTCTCCATTGTGGACCTATGAATTTTCCACAATGACCTGATGATGAGGGCCATTATCCATAAATCCTATTGGCAGTAAAACAACAACAACAACAGTTACAACAGCATTACAGAGAACATCAATAACAACATAAACTATTAAGCAGCTTGTAATTTGCTGCTACCCAGTCAGGGAGAAGTTCATAAAATATACATAATGTACTGACAAAATAATACATTATTTAATGTGCATAAGTAGTACATTTGACTCTAATACGAGCACAGTACGAGCACGAGCAACGATGCTTTTAACATCTCACCAAGACGCCTTCCCCACACTCATAGACATACACATAGAAGGTATCTAGAGATTTGGTTGGCACACGATGGAAGTGCAAGTAAGATGATTAAATCTAGAATGAAAATAAATGTCCTGGTTGTAATAAATTGTGTTAGAACAAATGAAATGTCATTTCTTAGAAAGTGAAATTTGTTTTAATTTTCACAAAATTCCAATGAAATTATTCACACTATGTGAGAATGGGAATGTAAAGGAATTACCTATGGATGAGAAAATTTGTTGTGCCTATTTGTGAGAAAATTTTTGGTACGGATAGAAACAATGTATAGGAATTGGTAAGAGAAGAAAATAAAGGTATTAGCTTTACATCTGTTTTGCTGCTGCTTTTTTTTTGAACATGTTTCATGTCAAGTAACCACCAGAATATGACATTTTACGAATTTAGTTGGAGCCAGTCCATGGTTCAATTCCTGACTCAGCCACCTAAATTTTTTTACCGGCGGTCCCTTGATGTTTTAGACAGGAACTACGCTGTATAGTGTCGAGTCAATCGGGATGTCTAGTAAAAACTACTCAACTAGCTGACGTTCGTATTCGTCTATAAACAAGTAGGTGCCGTTGTTGTTAACATGAGAAATGATAATTATAAGTTCGAAAATAATGTAATTACTTTGTAATAAATATTCTATTTTTGTAATAGAGAAAAGTTGCCTCGTTATGTTAAAATATGGTTTCACTCACTACCATGTTGCAACGAAGTTAACCAGTGTAAACCAGATGTCGGACATGTTGTTATGTAGCCTGAATTTCCAAAAGGTGGACCAGGAACTCTGGTGTACAAAAATCTCAATCAGCATGTTGCAACTTTGACGTCGAGTGCATCCCTGACTTGT